>CM034003.1:17867662-18038613 GCA_019603395.1 Cyrtorhinus lividipennis | reverse complement strand
GTAATAATTATCACGGTACACACTTCTACTACTTTTTTTTCACCTTATGACTATAAAACGGCACTACGATTAAGTATTTTCATGTTTTCACCTTCGAGCGAATTTTGAGGAGGTCTACTCGTACACATCCCATTTACCTGAAACATACAAAAACACATTTATTAATACATTTTCCAGAACTTGTCACGATTTCTGCTTTATTTGTTTGAGGTGCTCCTTCCACCGCTATTTGGCGTCCAAGATAGTGGTACGATTTCGCCAGGTGGACCAGGTCTACCTAACATGAACGGATTTCCACTCGTTCATCATGATCCACCATTTCTTTGTCCACTCTTGGGAACGTGTGGGATATCTCTCAAGTCTTGGTATCAAACGTTACTAAGCGTGTTTTCATCTCTGGGCACATTACTGGTGAACAGACGTATAACAGTGGGCCAGGTACGGCCCCTTGTGGAACACCTGCGAACGCTACCTGCGTTCGCTACCTTGGCGTCTGGTTTGACCGGTGTCGCGAAGTAAGCGCACAGCGAAAAAAGCGCACAGCGAAGAAAGCGCACAGACCCCTTTGGCGTTCCACAATGAATATGTTCCCTATCTTCTTAGAAATAAGGAATGTTACACACACAGAAAACTAAAGATGAATTAATCTTTATCCAGCTCTGGTCTGGCAATGACAACTTAACTTTTAAAATATTTACAATCCTAACAGTATATTTAAATGTATAAAAGTTGAATTAATTGTTTTGATTCCCACCACACTTTATCCAGGCTGTGGACTGGCTAATGATTAAAACTTAATAGTTTTTAATCATTTAGGCGTGTTTAAAATCACATTGTACTTCGTCATCTTAACTTCTAAATATTTACAATCCTAACAGTATAAAATCAGCAAAAGTATAGCTTTGCCAAAAGTATATTATATTACAGTTTTGATAGGCTTGTCTAAAATCACCATGATGTCCTTCGTCAATATTATTTTTTTACTATTACATTATATTTTTCCTCTTCTTTCTTCTTGTTTGAAGTCTAACCATTTTTGCAGGTACGAAACTGTCTCACAACACTCCTTTATGCTCCCATTTTCTTCTATTTCTTAACGGTTTTTGCCGTTTCTTATCCAAGTCGACATATGTTTTCTTCCTCTTCTTACCATCTAAGTTTAGCTCCATCCTCATGTACAGAAAGAAGATACTTCCGCTTTTATTCCGATTTTATATTATGCCAACCTTCCACAGCGTTCGTTGTTCGGTGTCGCCTGCCTAGCATTCCACAATTCAATGGGGATTTCGTCATTATGCAGCCACTGTTCGATGAAGTAGTCGAGGAAGCGAGTTAATTTTGGGTTTGCAGGACCTGTGTGATGACTCACCACAACCACCCCAAGTATTTATTTCCTAGTAACGTAGTCTCCTGTGCGCTTTCTTCGCACATTTCTCATGTGCGCTTTTTCCGCTGTGCGCTTATTTCGCATATTCGTTTGACCAACACCATGAGATGGGAAAAGCAAATAAGCCAGTGTCCCAGATCCTAAGGAAGAACATGTATTTGTTTGTCCGTTTAAAGTCTTCCCTACCTGATGGACTGCTTAGAGTGGTATATTTTGCGCTAGTCCAGTCATTCTGACGTACTGTCTTCCTTGTTGGGTGGAGCGTATCAAACTACACTCGCCCCATTAATTACAGCCCAAAGGCCATTGTGAGAATCATCTCAGGAAAAATTCCGAGCACACAATGCCTCTTTTTAAAAAATGGAATATTTTGCCACTCTCCATGCTAAAAGACCTTGCATTTGTAAGGCATTTTGTAAAAGTAAGCGCGTGTGTCATCCGTCTCATGAAATTAGCACTAGGTTTAACTAACAGCACATTGTAGTCCCTTAAATACCAAAACTCTTGCTAAGAATTTCTTTGAGTCTAGTTCGGTTAAGATCATCACGGTTTTTCCAACGGATTTAAAGACTTTTATTTATTCTGGTGATAATACATTTAAGCAGGTTTCAGAGAAATTAAAGTCATACTATGTAGGCCGGTTAGCTTTGTAACAACATTCTTCCAATTTATTTATCATCTTTAAATTTTATGTGCATAATATTGTTCCCTCTCGTGCGGTATTTATTACTCATTAGAAAAGAAATTTACTCAGTTATATATTTTTATTATTGTTATTTACATTCAATACTTGTTTTATACTTACTTATATTTAATGGACAATTTGGCAATCTTGATGTTACTTGTATTGTATTGTATTGTAGTCGTCGAAAAGATTCATCTGGCTCGGTGGGAGTTAAACTGGCTGCTCATCTGAGGCTCATCCCCTGCCACGGCATTTGCCCATATAGGGGATTAATTTCCATAATTATTGTGACAGGAAATTAAATGGCCTGTGCTGCATTTTAGTTTGTATCCCATTCTCTGATCTGAATTTTTATAGAAATAAATTGAAAAAAAAAAAAAAAAAAAAAAACCAGCGTCGGAATAAGATGAAGCACAAAAAAATATTGACAATTAGCTGCAAATTTACTTGTGAGACAATTTACATTTCAATGAGCAGAGAATTTATGAAATTCATGGTTCCTTTGATGATGTGTTAACTAATTAGCATTTGAGTTTGAGAACCCGGACTTCCGCCAAGTAATTATTATTAATTATTGCGTTGAAAAAACACCAACAAACGAACTTTCTCCGAACGTTGACATACAAGTGGTTTCAGATGGCTGAAAAACACCCTTCTGCTTCATGGCTCCTCTTGTTAAAGAGTCTTTGATGTGGTCTTGAGGGCTGAACACGGGTAAACAGTTGGACGGTGGGCGGTCGACTGAGTGGCGAGTGGCAGGGGTGGAGGGTGTCTTGTAACAACATTCCGCCAAACTTTATTGAAGCTCTTAACTCACTGTAAATAGGGAACAGCCCCAAAGCGCCCGTGTGGCGGTAATTATCTCGATAAGTAGGGCAAAAAGGGGATCCTCGTTTCCTTCCTGGTCGAAAATTAAGAGAACAACCGGCCAACCGAAAGCAACAAATCCGGTTGGGCCTTTGTTTTCACGTGTAATCGGGTTAAACGACGGCCATTCGGTTCGGACGCGCGACGTAATTTGATTTGGGGGCTCCTTGAAGGTAGAATTACACCTGCTCGCTACAAACGATCGACGTACCCAGTTACCTAGTTACTGGAAACTGCCCCCTTAAGCCCCTTGTGATTCAGCCGGTTGCCCTATATCGGGAACGGCCAATCTGTATCTTATTGAAAGCCCTCATGCGGCAACTCGAAATTAAATTAGACCTTGGGAGTTCACCGTCAAGGGGGTTGGATACCCTCGTCTTCGGTTTGTCAGTTGATTCTTCTACGATTGTTTATTATTCCTAAGAGCGAGAGAAAAATATGTGAAAACAGTCAGTTTCCAGCACTTATTCCTGTCCAAAATTTACCCCCCAAGACAGAAAAAAAAAAAAAAAAAAAAAATCCTACGGCTGGAAATAACGGTTTTGGTTGGATATTCCTTGAATAATATTGACATGAAAAAGTCAATCTCTACAATTCGGCCCAAATTTGGGCGGGGTAGGGGTCAAAATGTGTATTTCGAAAAACGGATTTTCGAGATTTTTGGCAATCTAGGCCTGTGGGGTATTTTTTTCCAGTTCAGAATCCAATGAAATGGGTCAAAATGGGTATCTATCTACCCATTTCGAATGTGTGTGGTCGAGATTTCTGGTACCTAGGCGTGTGGGGTATCATTTTCCACTAAATTATGGACCGTGAATCGATTGGAATGGGTCCAGGACCCACCACACCCACCGTTTCCCCAATTTTTCCCATGTTGAAGAAATGAGTCTTCATGCGCCTGGTCCGAGGAATATCCAACCTGCGTGAAGGAATTTGCAGCGTTTTTTGATCTAGGATGCCGTGAAATAACATTGATAATACCGTCTTAGTCATATTAGGCTTCGTTTGACGCGATCGGCTCGGTGAATTGGACAAAACCAGGTTCCAAACAGTGTCTGTGCAACATATTCTGACACTGTTCAGCAAGAAACGAACTGTCCTAAGTCAAGGATTTTCCTCATGCTTGATTATTTCCGATCAATTTCCCTTCGATTACGTAAATACGCCCAGAGAACAGACCGCTGAGGAATACCATATCCGCGATGGTGCCTAGGTCGGCAGGACTGGGGAGGCGATACTGCGCACAATGTGCTCCGTTGTCAAGCTGTCTCGAGGTATGCCTGACTTGAAGGCAATGTAAAGGAAGAACGCCCTGTGGCAGCCATAAAAATGGCTCCAGACGACTGAGGCATACTCGAGGCATGGCTGAACAATGGCACGTCACAGTGTGATGAGGGCTGGGATGTGAGTGGATTCCCTGGTATTCCCCTTGAGGAAACCCAGTGACCGCATTTTTCGCAAGGTTTCGGTTTATTTAAGGGTTGTTGCCATGTGTGGTAGAATCAATTGAACTAGGGGCGCAACAATCGAAAGACTTGTACATTTGATCTGCATTCATTTCTATCGGCGGCCAAAGTACCGATTTATGTTTTAATGAGATTTTCATGGCATCTAGAAAGAAAAATCATGGCAAGAAAATGCACATTATCAACGTCAGGAAGAAATACATTTTTGGTTCTTCTTCTCTTTCGTATCAAAGTGCCCCTCGAGGTAATTGGAGCCACTCTGCAACATTACCATCCTCGTTCCTCCCTCTCAAGTCGGCTCATCCTGGCCAGGCAAGGTAAGGGTGGGCCTAGGGGCGAAAGAAGGTGTTTTATTTCTCAGTTCATCCCGACCAAGAGCGCACAAGAATGAAAAGCCTCTAAAAAGGAGGAAGTTTTGAAGCACAACATTGTCTTTCTCTTCGTCCTTCTAAAAACTTCCCACTTTCGAGTAAAACGGTAATTGTTATATTCAGCTTCAGCCACTTCGTGGCAGGTTGCGTAGTTTGGAAGAACAACGATAAGTTTGGACGGTTTTTGTTCTCAACGGAAGCTGCCGTTGACGCTTAGAATCGCCTGAGATGCTGAAGACGCCAAGGAGGGAGTTTAGCGGCCGATCGATGTCCAAGATTTAAAAGCAACTGGAGGCAGTTGAGGAATATTACGAACAAATCAGAACAATCGATCGTTCCCATGAAATTGAGGAACCATTAGGGGCTGAAGAAGTTGTTATTCACACGGTATAATCACAATGATTGCCTTCGGGCTCTAATTTCTCCTTATCTGCGGTGGTGCTTAACCAGAACGAGGATATGTACCATTTAACGAAGTACACCGACGGTAGAAAGCGAAACAGCTGAGTAACACGTTGGAACTGCTTGGGTGTGTTGAATGTGTGCCATAAAGGAAACAGATGAACTGATATGCCTACCACAAAACCTTCTCGCCAACTTCCACGGCCGTTTATCTCGGCTAACTGCTTCGCCAAAGTTTCATCAACTACCTACTCTCCGCCTCCCGAGATCCAGTCATTCGAGATTAAAGTGGCCGTTTTTACAACAACTTTGGCTCTTACGGTCACGTCGACCGTTTTTCCTGGTCTCAACTGAAGGGAAAGACATTTCCTTCCTTGGCCGCTCACGGGAATGAGAGGATTTCACTCGCTTTGGCGTTGGTCGGCCAGAAAATCGCTGGTGAAATTGGAGTATTGTCTGCCTTTTCTTCTCAATTAGGTACCTTGGATCTACCCATGGATCTACAACTGAATAGAACGACTTTCCGAATTACTTTCGACCCAGGCGTGTCTGTAACTCGTGAGATGGGACTCAAGCTGGTCATCCATCTCGTGGGCTGACCAGCACAACTCAACTGTCTTGAAGGAAAGGTAGCTTGAGTTCAGTTTTACAAAGTCTGATAATATAAGTCTATAAAGCAATTTAATTTTATTTAGTTTATTATTTCAAATCCAACGGGTGGACTTAATTCCCATCCAGTGCACGCCGCCTGTGTGAATTAATGCATTTCTACTGGATGGTCGAAAATGTTGTAATTTCGCGTCACATTTTGCACATTTTCAGATCAATCGCTACCAATTATGCATAAGAGTGGAAAAGCTATTAATTCTATCTCTGTTATTAACCTTTCTGGGAGATGATACATGCGTAACATCCTATCAAATTAAAGAAAAAAAGCTGCTAATTTTCATGCAGGGGTTGGTTATTCCATGGAGTAGGAGCATGGAGACTCTTATTCCAATCGATCCAGCGTCCAAAAAATAGTGGAAAACGATACCCCATACGCCTAAGGCCGGGTACACACGTTGAGGATTCCGGAGAGGATTCCGGAGAGGGATTCCTCTGAGGAAAACCTCTGAGGCGGCCGGAGCCGGACGGAGCATCCACACGTAGGGGAAACCTCAGAGGCGAAACGGGCCGAAAAACAAAAATCAAAAAATAAACGAGGAGCTACGACCACTGTGACGATACTCGAGCGATACCTACGACGTTGAGGACAACCGATCACCTCATCCACACGTGAGGGAAGGGGTTCAGTTCCGGGAACCGGAACCCCGGCCTCAGGTGGCCTTTCCAAAATTTGGAAAGGCCTGGCGGCCTGAAGAGTCTCAACTGAAGGCCTCGACCCGTCCACACGGTCCGTCGGCCGGAGAGGTTGGCCTCAACGGAGAATCCTCTCTGGAATCCTCAACGTGTGTACCCGGCCTAAAACGGCGAAATCCCCCCCCCCCCCCCCCAAATTTTGATCCGATTGGGGGTAAAAGTTTCGAAAATTAACTAAACCCGGGAACGGGCCCCTGACCAGGATTTCAGATTTTTAGAAAATTGTCTACAACCCAAGTCGGGGTGGATGGCGTACGGCGTACGGACATTTGACTTTTTTGATCTGGACATGTTGAAACGTCCAGAAAAAAAATTTTGGGCCGTTCCGTCAGATTGACTTTTGGCATGAGTTGATTATTCAAGGAATAACACAGCAAATAACAAGAAAGAAAAAAATTGAAAAAAATGTTTATGCATGAAATGAATATACTATGAGAATTAGGAAATTTGGAAAAATATGGAGTCGTCCAATATTTGGCTCCATCAGCACTGAATGTCTCCAAAAATGTCAAAAATTCAATTCAAAACACCCCTTTTAATCCGTACCTGTCCCCGTGTGCGGTGATTGGGTTCAAAATGTGTTAGACACACCCATATACACAGAACACGAGCAAAATTCATGATTTTTGGAGCCTGTCAGGCGCCTTTTTCGACCCGGTCACAATATTTCAAGGCAACTGCGTTGCTAGATGACATAGATTCTGTCTTTCCATCTAATTTGATTCAAACACACTCTTGGGATGGGTTAGGATGCGAGGAATATCAGGGTTTTATTCCGACAGGTGGTAAATATATAGTATATGATTATTATACAGGTGGTTATTATAGAGTGGATTTTATTCTTGTCAGTAGGCACGTGTTGGGTAAAACGCTGCAAATTCTTTTACTGGGGTTGGTTATTCTTCGGACTAGGAGCATGGAGACTCATTCCAATCGATTCAGAGTCCAAAATTTAGTGGAAAATGATACCCCACCCGCCTAGGTACCGGACATCTCGAAAACCCACCTACGAAATGTGTAATAGATACCCATTTTGACCCATCACCTCATCCAAAAGGTCCCAATCGTTACCGGACCCATATTATTGTATTTAGCGTCAATAAATTATTGGAAAATAATACCCCACCTCCCAGATCGCCGAATATCTCAAAAACACATAATTCAAAATGGGTAGATAGATACCCATTTTGACACATAACCCCATCCAGAGGGCGCCAATCGCTCCGGGACCCATTTCGTTGCATTCAACGTCCAATATCTAGTGGAAAATGATACCCCACACGCCTAAATCACCAAAAATCTCGAAAATCAATTTTTTCAAAAACACATTCTGACCCCTACCCTACAAATTTGGTCTGATCGGGCTGAAAAGTTTTGAGGACCAACTAAACCCGGAAGCGAGTTCCTGACCAAAATTTCAAATTTTCAGAAAATTTTCCATTACCAATGTTGGTGATTTGGAACGGTCTTTGACGTCTGGCCATACTTTTGACAAGTACATCGACAAAATGGGTATTTTTTTGGTAAAAATTAAGGGATTTTTGATGCGCCGCATGTCCCCTGGAAGGAAAACATTTTGTTCCTGGTTGACAGTGTGTTCATAGGCCATTTATGATCTCAGCATGTTGGCTATGTCATCAAGTAAACGTTGAAAATTGTTTCCATTAAATATTTGACCACTCGGGACAGCTTAATTGCTCCCTGCACCAACTACCTACCTAGCGGGAGGAGGATCAACTACTGAACCAGTCAAATCCTTACTTCATTGAGATATGATCTACCTGTCTTTGTAGAAGAAAAACCTCAAGAAAATATAGAAGAAATATCCCTCTCACATAAACAACAAGCAATACTAATTTATAATGTCACATCAAAACAATGAAGTTCAGCTCGCAGTTGTCAACACTGCGAGGCCATCTTGTTTTCTCTTTTCTGATGTTTGGCGTCCTTCTGGTTGTGGTTGTGAGCTTGTCAAGAAGAACCAAGATTATAATTCGTTCAAGTGATGAAGTGTCGTTCAATTATCAAATCCAGTATTATCCATATTCGTAGATCAATAGTTAAATAAGAAGTGGTTTGTTTCATGTGTATGAAATTCAGTGAAGAAACACCAATCAAGACAAGCAGTGGCTATTTTTGGAGATTAAATAGTAGTGGGTGGCTTATCAGATACCGTGTTAATTATTTATGACTAGACAGGCGTTCAATGCCAGACATTTTTTCTGGAAAACCTCAGCTGGGGTATTTTTAACCGACTCACTCATCATGTACTGTACCCGCAGCTCATTCATTTGCTAAAGGAGACTCATTCGGAGTGATCGAGTTGTGGGTGGTTTCGAAACCCATTTCCTTCTTCAGATATACCGTGGACCATTGATTCTAATAGATTGCCCCTTGAGGGTTCCCGCTAAGACAAAAGCACATCATCCTTTAACCACAAGAAGAAGGCCAGAGGGGATTCGAAGGCAACTGATTGTTGGCCGGTTTGCTCTAAGTAAACACGATAACTCGTGGAAGTCTCAATCCTACTGAGCCGTGAAAAGCCTCGTGGAACGTCTAAATGTTGGAAGGTCTTCGATGGTGAGGGGTAGTGGGGGAGGGGGTGCTGTTTACAAGTGTTGTAAAGGACTTGAGGAATAGCGCGGTAGCCGAAGAAGACCGAAGGGGGTCACACAAATCCAAGCACGGCCACTAATTCGCTTAGCACCTTCGGGTTTAGGGGTCGCCCTCAATTTCAGGAGTTTAGTCGCTAATCCAATCTAGAGCCCTTTAGAGATGATCTCAGCTTTTGTTCTTCTTCGAGGTCCCATTCATTCTCTGGAGAAGCTCTCTATCCACTACGCCGGCCTTCATTGATCATTTTCACACCGAACTTGCCACTTAAACACTAAGCAAACAAAAACAGTGCCCTGTGGACACCTTGAATTACTGAAGCCAAATTCGGAGGGGGCAACGCTTTTTGCCTAAATGAGAATATCATCTCTTTTAATATGATTTCCAGCTGTCGTTTTCTGTTCACATAGGATGGATCTGTGGCAGGGCAATGCGGTTGGTGGGCTTCGTTAGGCGAAATACCACTGAATTCGATGATAATGTTTCTCTTGTTACCCACATCTCTGCCATAGTTCGCCCTATCCTCGAATATGGGGCGCCAGTCTGGTCACCTTATTATGCTCAGGCAAAACACAGGGTTGAGCAAGTGCAGAATGCCTAACTCTGTTTCACAACGATGAGCTTCCCAGGTTATCTCCTTGACTATGTGAGATCAGAAAGACTAGTGGCCGGGCGTCTCTTGAGGATTGACGGCATAGCTGGATGCTCTGTTTCTCAAGAAGCTGCTGAGAGGTGTCACCAACTGCCCCCCCCCCCCTTCAGGTCTAAGTCCCTCTACGAGTGCCTCGTGTGATTACAAGAGTCCAACATCCGTTTGCAGTCCCCCATGCACCTGCCAACTATTTGAGAAATACTAAGAATGCTGAGAGGTGTGAGAGTGTGGTGTTGTCTGGTGAGGCTGGTGACCTGGATTTTTGTTGGTTATTCCTTGAATAATCAACCTATGTTTTCATGCAAAAAGTCAATCTCTCCAATTCGGTCCAACATTTTATTCTGGACGTTTTAAGGTGCCTAGATCAAAATTAGCAAATGTCCGTCTGCCGTATTCTGTCCACTGTCCACGCCGATTTAGGTAGTAGAAAACTTAAATTTTGGTCAGAGACCCGTTTCCGCCTCTAGTTGATCCTTGAAAGCCAGATCGGGCCAAATTTGGGCGGGGAAGGGGTCAAAATATGTACTTCGGAAAATGGATTTTCGGGATTTTTGGCAGTCTAGGCGTGTGGGGTATTATTTTCGACTAAATTTTGGACGCTGAATCCAATGGGACGGGTCCCAGAACGATTCGCACCCATCGAAAGAAGTTGTGGGTCAAAACGGGTACCTATCTACCCATTTCGAATGTAAGTTTTAGACATTTCTGATACCTAGGCGTGTGGGGTATCATTTTCCACTAAATTTGGGACGATGAATCGATTGGGATGGGTCCGACACCCGCCACACCCACTGTTTCACCCATTTCCCCATGTTGAAGAAATGAGTCTCCATGCTCCTGATCCAAGGAATAACAAACCCCTGTGTAAGAATTTGCATAGTTTTATGTATGATTTTGTTTGATTAATTATGTATTTATTTGTATATCGTGTCATAATTGTGTTACGCTGAAGCTGTCGGCTGTTTATATATTTCAAAATCAAATATGTCATGTGTGATTGGGTGTTCCGCCCGTAAAACAAATAAAACAAATTAATAAATGAATAAATTTTCGTGTTTTGGCTTAAAAGGAGTTGAAAACCACGCCCCCGTTTCATATCAACGCTGTAAGATACCGGAGGAGCACATGTTTCCAATATTTCCCCAATGTGTTCGGGGACATAGACCTGTGGTGTACCATCTAATATTTTATAAAATTCTCGTGTGACAGTTTTAGATGCCATACTCCTCCGAATTGGCTTGACCGATTTTGATGAATTTTTTTGTGCTTATCCGGTATCTATGAGAATTGGCCAACATCTATTTTTCATCTCCCTAAATGTCAGAGGTAGCCCACCCCTAATTTTTTTTTTTTTCTAACTTTTGTTCCAATTTGGTGTCTATCCCAAGTGTACATCCTAAATTGGAGGTGACAATGAAGGGAGGCCAATTTGTTGCGTCCCAATTGGATGGTGCGATTGATGCAGTAAATCCACCTAAAACTACACTCACTGCATTTTTTGAATTGTGTAATCGTGCGGATGATTTTGGTGCACGAACATTACTCTATTCACAAGTACTCAAACAAAAACATGGATGCCCCGCAAGCAAGGCTCACCAGTTGCAACATGTCTCAATTAATTTAAATCAAACGCCTTGGGACGTATTTACAGTCAACCCAAGACACACGGAGTGCTTTTATCTTCGACTGTTGTTGTGTTACCGGCCCATTATCATTTCAAGATATACGTAAAGAGAATGGGCAATATCCAACGTATATTGCTGGAAGACGACAACCAGTGGGAATGCATGCTTGCTGAAGCTGCATTGGACTGTACAGCAATTCAAATTCGTCTACTAGGTATTCGCTATAGTGTTGACTACATGTTTCCCAGAGCCCGAGCATATATATTATGGGAAAATCATAATTTTAGGAGATGTCTATAGGTGTCACTTCTGACCCAGGAAATTGTTTATACGGCAAAACAACGTTTGCTGGGTCAGCTAGTTTTCTATATAATTCAAACGCAGGATACTGTAACGATTTATGTTCTTCGTAAATAATTTATTACAATCGTTCACTTGAATACACTGTCTTCGTTCACACACAATCACAAAGCACAATTCACGGTTGTAATGCTTGTCGCACTATTTATAACGGGGCACAATTTATAACATGAAGCGTCTATATCCGGACTCCAAACTGAACAACTGAACTGCACGGCATTCCTGGGTCCCTTTTATACTCGCTGCCTCTCGGTCGAGTACGTTCTCGAACCTTCCCTGGTTCTGGGAACTCGACGTGTTGTCTCGAGCGAACGGGAAGGTTCCAGCCAATTCGATACGACGCACAATTCCTCGAAAGTGACCCTTAGCCCTCCACAGGTCGTTGAGCCCATTTGACGGGCGCAGGTGCCAGCTTGCAACAATACCATAGAATGCACATGGTGGCACAATGCACACGCCATACCACAACCGCTAAGCGCCAAAATGATTCACTCAAGACTTTTCACAATTTACCGGCAAAATAAAGTGGTACACTTGTGTTTCAAAACCGTTCGGTCGAGCGAGTTGTTCATCATTCTCTTCAGGTGCACAGGATTAACCTGGGAGTCAGAGGCCCAACGTAATTCACCAAGCGAACGTAATAATAGTCAAAAGCCAAGTCATCAGTCATACTTAGAGCTCGTATCCTGATTGATGCACTCCCTTGTCGGCTGCGCTCATGTATAATGGATATATATACCTCCTCGTATAGAATTCCTGATACTGCTCTTTTCCGTATTTTAACTCGGTCACTAGGTACGGGGCTTAGTTTTGATTTATTCGTATCGTCAGAGGAATGTGTATGTTCCAGGAAAGTATTTTTTCAGTTGTCACTTGACCGTTGTTGATGCTAGAAAAAAATATAATACAAAAAAGAAGGAAAGTTGAGAAGAAAATATAACAAATTATGGACACTGTTTTCCCCATATTCTTGCTTTATGGAATAATGAACCATTGCGGAAGAATGATCACCGTTTGGGTTAGTTATTCCTTGTAAAATCAACCTATGTTTTTATGCAAAAAGTCAATCTCTCCGATTCGGCCCAAAATTTTATTTTTTGACGTTTCAAATTGTCTAAAACGAAATTAGCAAATGTCCGTCCGCCGTACGCTGTCCACCGCCCACACCGATTTTAGTAGAAATTTTGTTAGTGATCCGTTTCCGGCTCTAGATGGTCCTCAAAATTCAAAATGTGAATTTCGAAAAAAAGGATTTTCGGGATTTTCGGCGATCAAGACATTTTGGGTATCATTTTCCACTAAATTTTGGTCACTGAATATAATGGGGCGGATCCCGAGACGATTTCCGCCCACCGGAAGGGTTTATGGGTTAAAATGGGTATCTTATCTACCATTTCGAAAGTAGGTTTTCGAGATTTCAGGTACCTAGGCGTGTGGGGTATCATTTACCACTAAATTTTGGACGCTGAATCCAATAAAATGGGTCCCGAAACGATTGGCGTCCTCTGAATGAGATTATGGGTCAAAATGGGTACCTGTCTACCCATTTCGAATGCGTGTTTTCCAGATTTCTGGTACCTAGGGGTGTGGGGTATCATTTTCAACTAAATTGTGGACCCTAAATCGATTAAAAAGAGCCTGGGACCCACCACACCCACTGTTTCCCCCATTTACCCCATGTTGAAGAAATAAGTAAATGAATTTGCAGCGTTTTTGATCTGGACATCTTGATACGCAAACTATCACATTTCGGGGCGAATCGAGGTAAATTGATTATTCAAGAACAATAAATTAACCAAAACTGTCAATAGATTCAATAATCATCTACACGTAAAACCCTTCGTTTTCAATAGATGGACGACTGCTGGCGCAATTTTAAACTGAATTTTGTATAATTCTTGAGTTTATCTTGATGCCGCTCCCTGAGCAGTTCGTAAGGTGGGGAGGTGAGCTGCTGATGTGTGGAGAAGGACAGAATCTAATTAGGTATGAGTTCATGAAACTAAAAAATGAAGTAATAGGTCTATAAAGTATGGAATTATACCAACTCCCCGTGTAATTCTGGAAATTCTGCGTATTCATGAACATAAAAACAAATGTTAGCTACAGTATCGACCTAAAGACCCCCCCTCCCCCCTTTATGCCTGCCACAAGAGAAGTGCTAAATATATTTTTATTTTTTATTTAGTTTTATACCATGATACAGTCGATACCTTTATTTTTAATATGCTTAGTGAGCATGTGCAAACCTTCCTTGTTGTACAGGCCACAGTTGCCTCAAAAACAATTAATTTCATTTCAGTATCGACTTGAACCCATCTGTGCGTGATATTACGTGTAAGGAATTCCCAACCTAATTACCTACATAGTAATAATAGGTACAACTAGGTAATGCAAGAGAAACAATAAATAAGTGAAGGAGCTTGTTACCAAAATGCACAAATACTGATGCAACTAACAAAACTAATCTTTAACGTAGCCTAGTTATTATAATATTATATTTAATAATGAATAAATGGACATTTAATTGTGTAATTGTTCTTTGTACATAAATATAATAATTTATATAATGGTAAATGTGATAATAAGCGACACCCCGTGCTGTCATATGTATCTACGCCGTTTCGGCTGCATCCCTTGTAGCGCAATATAAGGGTGCTAAATAAAGTATTTCTTCATTCAATCACGTATAAGGAATTGGTTCATGATGATTAGTTTTGGTAAGAAAACTCAATTTCTGAGTAAATAATTATTCAAAGTTTCCCGATCATCAGCAAATTTAGACGTTATTGAAGGACATTTTGATAAATATTGTGATAGAATCGACAATTTCATCAGTAATTGCACAACTCCTCCATTTATGTGGATTGTAACGATTTATATTCTTCGTAAATAATTTATTAACAATTGTTCACTTAAGTACATACACTGTTCACATTTGCCCACTTACACAGTCACAAAGCACAATTTGCGGTTGTAAGGCGGTTGTTGCACTATTTATCACATGGCATGATTTATAACCCAAAGCGTCTATATTCGGACTCCGAATTGAACTGAACTGCGCGGCGTTCCTGGGTCCGTTTTATACCTGCTGCCTCTCGGTCGAGTACCTTCCAGAACATTCCCTGGTTCTGGGAACTCGACGTGTTGTCTCGAGCAAATGGGAAGGTTCCAGCCAATTCGATAGGACGCGCGAATATTCGAGAACGGTCCCTTAGCCCTCCACAGGTCGTTGACCTTGCGACGCCAGCAGCCCATTTGACCGGCGCAGGTGCGAGCTCGCAACAGGATGTTTGCTCAATGAGGCTATCGATTTGGGCATCTTATTTGCTGAAAATGAGTGAGTTGTGGACTCTGGAAGCTGTGAACTGTACATAATTGATCTGTTCAAGCGGTCGTCAGATGCTGACGCTGATCAGCAGAGGCAATTTAACGACCGGTTTAGCATTCTGGTTTTATTCGACCAATTCGTGTCATTTTTGGAAATCCAGAAAATTTTAAACGTTGAACTACGCAGTAATATCAATTTCAAACCGACTTACAGGGTGATAAATGGAAAAAGAGGGGCGAATCGAAAGAGGGCAAGGACGGTAGGAGCATTTGTGTTGGGAGAGCCAACATCAGGAATTAGTAGGGGGAAGAGAGCGGTCGAATGGGCTGAAATCAAATAGCAATCATCGTTGGCTCTTTCGAGCGTGAGTTGCGTGAGCAATGCGCCAACCACGAAAAGTAATACAACAGTGAGTCCAGCGGTGGATAGTCCAACAACTGTCGTTCCAAGTTCAGAAAAGACTATAACTCATTTAGGGGATCGCAGGGGTGAGGCGCCATGTGTATTTTAGGGATCCCTTCCATCGCGATGTGGGAGCTTGGTCGAGTTAATTATTTACTCGAAATTATCACGAGATTTGGGGTGGGAAAATAATTTTCCTAGACGCTTGGATGAACAGCAGCACAAGCGACCTTAAAAGGACCTACGGGCTATGGAGTGTGCAGGTGCAGATTGAATTTCCAATCATTTCTGTTAGCTTTGCTGAAACAGATACAAATTTCATTGTGACTCCCACTATCAAGTTCAGTGGTTTTCTACCTGCTGTATACTGTGCTGACTCAATTGAGTCATGCCTGAATTCTTGTCCTCTTGTCCCCTTATCATCTAGCCACAATGATCTCTCGTCGCTCACGCCTGCACACTTCCTGGTGACCAGGGGTGACTTAAGCACAGGCAGTCGCCTGGAGCCCCCAACAGATGGGGGCCCCATCTACAAGAAGCCTGTAAGTAAATCTAATGCTAATGTGAAGATGCCAACAAAAAACGCGTCCCAAGAAAGCAGGTAGGAAGGGGGCCAAGACTAGTGCATGAGTCAATGAGTGTCCAAGAATTCCGCTGGTTGTGGAATAGTTTGCTCGGCTTCTGAGGTCTTCGGAGATAAGAAAATATGTAGAATGAGTCACCATCAGGTTCCGACATGCACGTGTAGCTTCCCCAACCGAAGCACACCCTGCCCTCTGCCCCTCCCCTGCCTCAGGTCAAAGTCTGCCTGCAGTGAGCAACATTTATTCCATTATAATTATACGACCGAATGGCGAATCACTCGGAAAATCCGTCGCTCTTTCGCTCCATTGCCTTGCGATGGATGTCAAAGGGCCCCAATGCTAGGCGTCACCTGGGGCCACCAAAATCCTGAAGCCACCCCTGTGGTGACAGCCACGCTGCTCCAGCAGAACCCTGCTTAATTGATGAATCATCAAATTGTCTTCCTCGCTGGTAAATTGTCCAGCAGACGGTACAGTTTTGGAGGCGCTGGTCTTCAGAATATCTCATGGAACTCCAACGCCAAACCAAATTGATGACCAACTGGGCAAACCTTGGCATTGGAACCTTGTTCCTGAATCAAGGATGACCAAGCACCAGTTTCACCACAGACACTAGGACGAGTGGATCAAATTCATCCAGGTCCTGACGAAATAGTGCACCTAATGATGGCAAAGTATTCGTGGTTGGTGGGTCGGTTGTCTGATTGGTTGGTCGGTCGGTCGTGTAATGTGGTTTTCATAGTTCCAAAGGGGCGACGACTGTACAAAACGAAACCCAACTATTCCGCCAAAAAAAATAATTTGATCGTGTTGGAGGGGAATGAGATTTAAGACACTCCTCGACATGAGGGGGCTCAGGTTCAGTCTATAGTTGGCGTATTATGCAGATATCGGAGACGGGCACCCCCTCATTGGCCAACTCTATTAGGGGTGGCAAACCGAGTTAAGGCCTACCGCCTGCACGGACCTTCTATTACCAGTCCATAACGAATGACCCCACGTCGCTTTCCCTTTTTGGGGGTTTCCCCGGCTCGTCTCTAGTAAGGAAACTGATTGGATTTTCCGAGGGTCATCCCCAAGAGGAAAGAAGACGTCGGAATATCGAGTTTGCATTCGCATTTCGCAGCGGGTTTCTTATTGTACGTGCGGTTTACTAATATACTTAGTGGCTTATTCGTGCGCAACGTATCTCATTTGTCCGTCGGCAATTCCTTGAATAAATCATACATTTCAGTGGGCGCTTTATTCGCCACTCTTTGCTAAAAGTACTCAGCCAGCGATTGAAAATAGCGAAGCTTCCTTGCGACAGTAACAGGACGATGAAATAAATGTTCGAATAATTACAACAGAATCTACTTTTGGTTGGTTATTCCTTGAAAAATCAACCTAAGTTTTCATGCAAAAAAGCATATCTCTCCGATTCGGCCCAAATTTTTTGTTCTGGTCGTTTCAAGGTGTCTAGATCAAAATAAACAACAGTTACTGTCCATCCGCCGATTTTGGTAGTAGAAAAATTTCTAAAAATCTGAAATTTGGGTCAAGGATCCGTTTCCGGCTCTAGTTGATTATCGAAACTTTTCAGCTTGAACGGACAAAATTTGTGGGGAATAGGGGTGAAAATGTTTCTCAAAAACTGAATTTTCGTGATTTTTTGGCGATCAAGGCGTGCAGGGTATTATTTTAGACTAAATTTAGGGCGCTGAATCCAATGAGACGGGTCCCTGAACGATTGGTGCCAACCGGAAGAATTTCGGGTCAAAATTGGTACCTAATCTACCTATTTCGATTGTGGGTTTTCAACATTTCTGGTACCTAGACGTGTGGGGTATCATGTTCCACTTAATTTTGGACGCTGAATCGATTGGAATGGGTTCAGGACCCGCGACACCCATTGTGTGCCTCATTTCCCGCATTTTCGATAATTTAGGCGTTTGGGGTATCGTTTTGGACTAATTTTTGGAATGAGCCTCCATACCCCAAGTCCGAAGAATAACTAACCCCTATGAAAGAATTTGCAGCGTTTTTGAGGGACAAAAAAATGAGGTTATTCATAATATTATAATTTATTTATAGAAATTATCCAAATTTTATTTAGGAATGTGCAACAAAGACGTGCGCCCCAGGTAGGTTAACCTCTTCTTCCGGGGTGGTTTCCCCTCGACGTGACTACTTTTGGAGTATTTTGGGCTGAAAACGTCGTTTTCATGGGCTACTTCATCCCCTCATTCTCTTCTTCCTTTGCCGTTTTGTAACTCCTGATGGTCGACCCAACTCAATATTTTTCTGCTATCGCCATTCTCTCTGCATTTGCCAAACGCCTTTTGCCCCATGCTTCCTCCCCATTTCATCCCCCACTTATTCCTCTTATTCACCTTATACGTACTACCACTTATGTTTCGGATTTCGGTGATACAAAGACACCAAAGTAACTCCGCACGGACCGAATCTACTCTACATTTTCTCAGTCGAGGAAAATGTTGATAAATTAAGCCGAATGAATTTGAAAATTATAATTCCCACGGGTTCCGCCTTCCGAGAATCCAAGCGAATTATTCTTCCGAATGAAAAATGTACACTCCCTGTGAAAAAGGAAAAACATGCTAAAAGTCTATTTTCTTATTCATAAGGACGACGACCCCGGTTGTAATCACCGTTTTTCCGTGAATAGCTTCGCTCTCGCACCCTTCACCTAAGTATCCTGACTTGATGAGGGAATATTCATGACTGCTGGGGTCAGATGACATTGCTGCCTTCCGCGTCCGTTTCTCATTGGGATGCGGGTCAAACGTGTCATTTTATTACTTCTGCGCGACATTGTTCGCTAATACTAAAATATAAACATGGTGACTCGTTCCAATCGATTCAGCGTCCAAAGTTTAGTGGAAAATGATACCCCACACGCATAGGTACCAGAAATCTCATAAAGCCGCGTTCAAAATAGGTAGATAGGCACCCATTTTGGCCCATAACCTCTCCCGGTGTGCTCCAGTCGTCACAGGAACCGTCTTATTGGATTCAGCGTCCAAAATTTAGTCGAAAACCCACACGCTTTCTATTGTCAATGTTCGGTCCCAGGCCTCCCTATAAGATTGAAAGATGCCAAGGAACAGCCAGTTCAAATTACCCGGCGTTTGGGTCGACCAGGGTAGGACCTTTTTGCTCGCGCTGGATGACCCGACATCAGCGCTCGCTCGTTCTGTGAACTAAGGGGGTAACCCGCCGTGATGGAAACCTCGCATTCGGTTACTGTTCTTCCCCCAACGTGTTCGTATTGCTGTTCATAAAGTTCTGTATCCGTTTGCATCCGTTCGATCAGTCATTAAAAGTTTAATTAACTGTTAAAAGTTCTTCAGTTCCAACCCACGGTCTCACAGTCAAATAGGTTGGTCTAAACATATTTCGCATGTTTGCAGAGCCATTTCCTCAATCCCAAAGCAGTAAGACAACATAATCACAATAATAAAGTGATCAGTCGAACGATACCCAAGGATAAATTTCTGTTTTGTTAGGTATGGTCGGGTCGGAAATGACCCATTCACCATGAGAGCTCTCTGAAAAACTAACAATACGGACGAAATAAGCAGAAATAAGAAACCCCACACGCCTAAGCGCCTTCGGCAGGGTTGACTGATAGGGTATCTGGCCAGTAAGGGCTTTTATGATGTGGGGGAGAGGGGAGGCAATGAGAAAGCTGAAGCTCGGGTCGGATTTGACGGCACTGTACCACCGGAGGGTTAAGGACGAAAATGGGCAGGGAGAGTGGATCGAGCTCCGTGGCAGGTATTGGTTTCAATGGGTACCTACCTATTAATTAAGTGCATATATGTCAAACGGAGATTCCTATAGGCTTCCAATGTGAGAAAGGAGGTGTTGACGGAGTTTTGTTTCATTTTTAGTCAGATTCCACGGTATCCTTTCATTCACAGGTCGTTTTCTGCTCGGGCAAACATGCTCCAACACACCTAACTATGACATCATAACCCGTGGGGTGAGCTCTCCTTATAATTGTGGCTCATTTCCTGGCATTGGGGTGAGAAACACATTGGACACCTAACTATGACATCAGTATGAACAAGGGTGGCGATCCCCATTCGGATCAATCCAATACCAACTGCAGAACTCGTTGATAACGCACTCAGTCCGTTGAGAAAGCGCGAAACCTCATAACGGTCATCGTTTGGTCATCTCGGGATGTAGTGACGTCGAGAGAGAAAGCCATCACTTGGGGAAACTAAACTCTGGAGAGCCATCCACGGAATGGTCGGTGCCGACCCTCGCCGGTTCTCTTCGGACTGGAAATGACCTCATCACCTGCCCACCAACGCTGTTAGAGGTTTATGCATAGCAATGACGCACATCTCGCTGTGATCATCGATTCGTCGGTATCGCTCAGCTGAATACCAAGTCCGTCTGACTCTATGTGCACCGTCACTCAACTGTGAATCGATCCACAACTCGGAGCAAGACCACTAACACTATTAGCATTACCGACCAATCTCTCTCTCAAGTGTCTTTTCCATATTTATTGAGAGATTGGTTAAAAAACTGTTGTACGATCACCAAGAGGAGTCCACGTTGCTCTCAAACAATCAGTTCAGGTTCAGGAGGGGGTTGGGGGTGGATGAGGCCCTATTTTCTCTCACCAAGGACCTCCAGGAAGCAGTAGATAAGGGTAAAAAGAGCATATCAATCCTGTTAGTTATGGCTAAGGCATTCGACTCCGTTGATGGAGTGCAGCTTGTAAACTCTCGATAAAGGAGTCCTAGAAGGTGAGGTTTTTAGGAGTTTTCTGGACATCAGAACGCAGGTGGTTACGGTTGATGGAGTTTTTACACACATTTTTTTACTTCTCATGCCGCAATCCTACATCCGTGAGTAGCTCCTCCAGGAATGTTCTCCTTTTGAGGTAAGCCAGTGCAAAGCTGAACAGACGAAATACTAGGTCCCTACTCAAGCAGGCTAGTAAGCAATTCTCATGTATTCTTTGCTCGACTCAGCCCGAGCCAAAAAATCGTTTTCTGTCGGTTTCAAGCTACGGGTACCCTCCAAAGACATATGCAAGTGATTCTGACCCCCGCTGGTTCGCTTCTGCTCATGGATTCCTTTTTCACCTCGAAGGGGATGTCCCAGTTTGAATATCCCTCAGACAACGATACCAATCGATCGCGTACACATATTTTTTGCTGTACGATGAGCACAAAATCCGTTTGTAGTCCCGGTACGCAGCCATAGTGGTAAAGGTGTTCAGGATGGTCTGCTTTAGCCAGGAAACCTCGTTTGCGACCTGAGGTGGACTATGGGGTGATCCAGGGTAGTACTCTGGGCCCTCTCCTATTTCTCATATACATAAATAATATTGGTGAGCTCCAGTTGAGGGTAAAGGTGTACCTGTTTGCCGATGATATGGCCCTGCTGTGCTGGGGTGATGATTGGGAGGTGGTGTTCGCGCATGCAGATAACGACTTCAACATTTTGCACAGCTGGTTGTGCTGGAATACTCTGCCTCAACGTTGAAAGACGAGGTATTTAGTCTTTGCAAAATCGGTCAAAAAACCTCTTTTCACAAGAAACCACCTCGATGGCAACTGCAAGATCGACCGCTCAGCGCCTTCAAAATGTCCCGAATTGTCAAGGGCAACATCTGCGAAGTACCTAGGAGTTCCCTAAGAACTATCCTGAAGATCATGGCTAATAAGCCTAGAAGATTCTCCAGCTCTGACATCTTCCATATTGTTCCCGTCTTTTCCATTAGCCAGCTATACGCCAAAACAGCATTGGTGTTTTACTACAAGCACCCTCAACATTTTCAATACTTGCGTAGTGGTGATCATGGAGTACGACCCTGCACACAGGCATTAATCCCTGCCCCGCGGACCAGGCTGAAATGCACTTCGCGGCATGTATGTTACAGCCTGCCCTTTGTGCTGAGGCTCCTGCCTGCCCTTTGTGCTGAGGCTCCTGCCTGCCCTTTGTGCTGAGGCTCCTGCCTGCCCTTTGTGCTGAGGCTCCTGCCTGCCCTTTGTGCTGAGGCTCCTGCCTGCCCTTTGTGCTGAGGCTCCTGCCTGCCCTTTGTGCTGAGGCTCCTGCCAGCCCTTTGTGCTGAGGCTCTACCTACCCTTTGTGCTGAGGCTCCTGCCTGCCCTTTGTGCTGAGGTTCCTGCCTGCCCTTTGTACTGAGACTCCTGCTTGCCCTTTGTGCTGAGGCTCTACCTACCCTTTGTGCTGAGGCTCCTGCCTGCCCTTTGTGCTGAGGCTCCTGCCTGCCCTTTGTGCTGAGGCTCCTGCCTGCTCCAGGTTTAAGAAGGCTGTTTTCTCGTTGCTAATAGGTAGAGGAACGAAGGAGTGCGATAAAATATTCTCAAGTATTTACGTAGCCTGACTTGTCGACAATTTCCTTTTCTTTCTTTCCTTCCCATTGATGCAGTAGCGAACTTTTATATTTGATTGCAGTGCTAGTATTTCTTCTTCCTTTTGGTTGGTTATTCCTTGAATAATCAAGGAATCTTGCATGTTTTCATGCAAAAGGTCAACCTCTCCGATTCGGCCCAAAATTTGTTTCTGGGCGTTTCAAGGAGTCTGGATCATAGAAGTCAAATGTCCGTCCGCCGTCCGTTTTTGGTAGTAGAAAGTTTTCTAAAAATCTGAAATATTGGTCAGGTAGCCTTTTCCGGCTCCCCGAAACTTTTCAACCCGATCGGACCTAATTTGGGTCGGGTAGGGGTCAAAATGTGTTTTTTGAAAAATGGATTTTCTAGATTTTTGGCGATCTAGGCGAGTGGGGTATCATTTTCCACTAAAGTTTGGACGCTGAATCAATTGGAATTGGTCCGGGACCTGTGGCACTCACTGTTTCCCCCATTTTCCCCATGTTCAAGAAATGAGTCTCCATGTGTCTGGTCCGAGGAATAACCAACCCGTGTGAGAGAATTTGCAGCGTTCCTTAAATGTCTTCAGCGGAATAATTTTTTTTTTTTTCATTTAATTTTATCTACAAGTAAGGCGCAGTGTTAGTTCCGGATCGTCTATTCACACTTCCAACCGTGGCGACGTCGAAATAAATTTTCTTTCAGCATCACGCAGTCGACCTTTCCACGTAACCTTTCAAGATGGAGGAGGGTGTTGGTAACTTTTTCTCACCCCTTTCTCGACCCTGGCGTCATCGCAAGACAGAATCGTGTCTGGCCGTCCACACGCGCTCATATTTTGTAAACACCCGATAAGGAGCATCCCTTGGTTGTGAAAACCCTTCAAACGCACAACTTCCGGTTGGTGTCGCTTGAAAAGGGACCGGCTCTTCGACTCCTTTACCTTTACCGAGTGATCAGAGCCCCTCGGTACCTTTTTAACTCGACTTGAAAGGGAGGGGACGCATTATTTTGACTCACCGCACTGATCTTCCCACAGAGCTGGAGAATCGCATCATCCAACGTCTTTTAGGGGAAAGGAAACCGCAAAAGTTCTGGAAAACGCACAAGCCTGTGAATCCAACTCGAGGATAACATTCCGGCCATAAAAAGTGAACATTGAAAGAAATCACTTCTTCTTTTGAGTTATGTTGATTGTATCACGAAACTATATTGAGGTTTGCAATTCGGAGTTCGTTTGGGGCAAAAAGTCGTTTTTATTGAAATGTTTATTCAATTTACATAGGAGAATGCATTGATTTAATTCAAATTAAATAATAAATTATGAAAATAGAGCCGTTGAAGGTATGTTTTTTAATTGTTCGAATCCATTCAGGCGAAATATACTGGAAATGAAAACGTTGTATGGTGTTTCAAAAAGGTTTTCCATTCACAGTTACATTCTTGATCATGAGGTAATCGAGTCCTCATATGGTGCATGCGACCTGGAAACTATCCATGTTGGTTTAGTATCAAATATTTAGTGGAAAATTACATTCCGTACTTCCAAGATTCCGATGGAGGCTTGAAAATTCCTTTTGGTTTATTATTCATAAATAATCAACTATGTTTTCATGCCAGAGAGTCCAAAAATTGGAAGGTTTGCGTTTTAAGGTGTCTGGATAAAGATAGCTGCAAATTCCTTCACGGGGGTTGGTTATTCCACGGACTAGAAGTATTGGGACTCACTCCAATTCAGTATGTAGACCAAAATGTAGTCGAAAATGATAGCCCACACACCTAAGTACTAGAAATCTCGGAAAAACATATTCAAAATGGGTAGATTGATACCAATTTTGACCCATAACCTCTTCCGGTGGGTTCCAATCGTTCCGGGGTCCATCCTGTTGGGTTCAGCGTCCAAAATATAGTCGAAAATGATACCTCACTCGCCTTGATCGCCGAATATCTCGATATCCATTCTTCACTCTACAAAATATTATAATTCCCAGAAAGTGCAGAGTCTTATGAAGAGGCAGAGTGAAATTGAGATCTATGCACGAGCTGGCTCCACCTATCGTGGGGCTTACCCCGCTAGTCACTGTGAGATGAGCCGCCTATCTCGCCCATTCCCCTCCCACCTTTATCATTTCAAGAGCTGTACCCAATCGAACCCCAGACGTCGAGTTTCCCCGCCCCGCATGTACGAAGGAACTCTTGTAGACGACAACTAGTCAATAATATTAATGATTCACGTACATGTAGTACACCGTGACTTACGGAGATCCGGTGAAGGAGTACGGTGGCTCCCCCACGACTCGTTTACCGCCCCCACCGCCTTTTAGTGCGAGCTGAGAGGCTCCGACATGGCGTATGTAGGAACCCCTTCGTCTAGGATCCCACTCGTCCACCGCCGGTGTCCATCATTCGATCGGCGCCTGTTGAAAACGCTGAACAATCTTTCACTAGCGTTGGTTATTCCTCAGATCAGGCGCATGGAGACTCATTTCTTCAACATGGGGAAAATGGGGGAAACAGTGGGTGTGGCGGGTCCCGGACCTATTCCAATCGATTCAGGGTCAACAATTTAGTGGAAAATGATACCCCACACGCCTAGGTATCAGAAATCTCAAAACCCCACATTCAAAATAGGTAGACAGATACCCATTTTGAGCCATAATCTTCATCCAGTAGGCGATAATCGTTCCTGGACCCGTCTCATTGGATTCAGCGTCCAAAATCTAGTCAAAAACAATACCCCACACGCTTAGATCGCCGAATATATCGAAATCCATTTTTCACAAAAAATTATTATTTCTATAATGTGCTGTGTATCATAAAGAGGCAGAGAGAAATCTAGATCTATGCACGAACTGGCTTCACCTATCGTGGGGCTTACCCCGCTAGTCACTGTGAGATGAGCCGCCTATCTCGCCCATTCTCTCCCCCGCCTTTATCATTTCAAGAGCTGTACCCAATCGAACCCCAGACGTCGAGTTTCCCCGCGCCGCATGTAAGAAGGAACACTTGTAGACGACAACTAGTCATTACTATTAATGATTCATGTAAATGTAGTACACCGTGATTTACGGAGATCCGGTGATGGAGGACGGTGGCTCCCCCACGACCCGTACTGCCACCCCCACCGCCGTTTAGGGCTAGCCAGCGTCCAAAATTTAGTGGAAAACACCACGGCCGCCAAAAATCTCGAAAATCCATTTTTCGTAATACACATCATTTTCACCCAACTAAAGCCGGAAGAAACGGGTCCCTACCGAAAATTTCACATACCAGACCGAATAAGGACCAAATTTCGGCCGGAATCGTAGAGAATGACTTTTTGCATGAAAACATTGGTTGTTATGGTTTATGACCAAAATGCCCCTCTACCGTCCACGCCATTTTATTTTGTAGAAAGTTTTCTAAAAATTTAAAATCTTTGTCTGAGACCTCTTTCTGTTTTAGTTGGTCCTCAAGGACATTATGTATGTACAGCTATGTACGTGCTTTAAAACGTACAATTTTTTTTTTTTTTTTTTTTTTGCATAATACGACTACTTATATTATATTAAACCAAGTCGTGTGCTACCTTTTTCTAATTAAAGAAATCTACTATAATTTTCACTCCGTCTCAAGGGACTCCAAGTCCTCCAAATTACGACTCAAATTTCACGGACCACGCACTTAGCGCATCGTCAGGTTTCCACATTACAAGTACCAACACGTCGCCGACGTACGGGATGTTATTAGAATTTGTGACAAGCGCTTTCGCACAATTATTTTTAATGAAATAACCGTCGGCAGGTGCACCCTGCAGGCCAAGAAAGGGTGAAGAGAGGACTAATTGAATCACCGAGAGCCCAACTGCAGTCGTGAACATGTTGCAAGACTCGCTTCCTATGCTACCCCTGTCCTTTTTCATTTTAACGAAGTTTATTGTGGAACATAAATGACGTCGGAGAGAAGGGAGAGATGAATATTGAAAGAAAAATTAATCAATTTACACGTCACGTTTAAGCTGAACAAACGACCAATTTCAAAGCAAATTCCGACCAAAATAACGTAAATAAGGAATTATAAATACTCTCGTGCATTTACAAGTCGATGAATTGTAGCATTAATTGACAAAATTGCTCTGTTATGCGCAATATTTACCTCCGATTCGTGGAGAACGAGGTATTCATCACCTCAAACATACTTCTCTTATCAATTCGCGCCAAATAATCACTCCCCACTCCATTTTAAGGGGATGTACACGTGTGGTAGAAACACACACACGAGCAGTTGTGGAGCCATTACTTAGCGTTTGAACTGACCCTTTCTATTTCCTTCCCCTTTTATTTTCGGTTCTCAAAGACAAGTACGAGTAATTAATAGAGAAACTCAGAAGGGCTTGTAATGGTTTTTTTTTTTTTTCGGGAAAAGAGGAAAGCTGAGGGGAGTTTAGCATAGCATATCAACCAAAAAAAAGGCTTTTGACAAACAGGATCTGGATCTTCGCTACGAGATCAAACCTAATCCGACATTTGACCTTTAGCTTTGACAAAGTCGATACCAAACCTTCAAAAACGATGAAAAAGAAAACGGACAAGTTCATTCAAATAGGAATAAAAGGCACTTAGCTAATTCATTGTTTAGGGAAATTACTCTGCCGTAATTGATAGATCGAAAACCAAACGACTGTATCGTTTCAATTCTCATAAGGGGAATTATAATTTTCCTATTTTGAATAATTGTGTCTCAAATAGAGTCACTATATCGGCCAAATATCAGATTTTCGAAGGATTCAAAAAGGACGAATGTGGAAGAAAGACGAAACATTCGGATTTGGAATTGACACTTCTTAAATTGTAAATCGATACAGTATATCAATTTTTGGAGGAAAGATAATTGGTTGATTATTCTTTGAATAAATGAAAATGGAACATGGCATCGAGATATCTGGTATCTAGGCGTGTGGGGTATCATTTTTCAATTTGTTGAACCCTGAATCGATTGAAATGGCTACGGGACCCGCCATACCCACTGTTTCCCCCATTTTCCCCATGTTGAAGAAATGATTGTTATCATCATCAAGCAAAGAAAGGCGAAGACGGACACAGGCGGTGGACGAGGGGTATCGTAGATGAAGGGGGTCCTACATACGCCATGTCGGAGCCTCTCAGCTCGCACTAAAAGGCGGTGGGGGCGGTAGTACGGGTCGTGGGGGAGCCACCGTACTCCTTCACCGGATCTCCGTAAGTCACGGTGTACTACATGTATTTGAATCATTAATATTATTGACTAGTTGTCGTCTACAAGTGTTCCTTCTTACATGCGAGGCGGGGAAACTCGACGTCTGGGGTTAGATTGGGTACAGCTCTTGAAATGATAAAGGCGGGGGAGGGAATGGGCGAGATAGGCGGCCTCTCAGTGACTAGCGGGGTAAGCCCCACGATAGGTGAAGGCACTTCATACATAGATCTCGATTTCACTCTACCTCTTCATCAGACTCTGCACTTTCTAGGAATGACAATCTTTTGTAGAGTGAAGAATGAATTTCGAGGTTTTTGGCGATCTAGGCGTGTAAGGTATCGTTTTCAACTAAATTTAGGACGCTGAATTCAATAGGATGGGTCCTGGAACGATTGGTGACCACCGGAAGAGGTTATGTGTCAAACTATCTACCCATTTTGAATATGTGTTTTCAAGATTTCTCGTACTTAGGCGTGTGGGGTATAATTTTTCACTAAATTTTGGACACTGAATCGATAGAAATGAGTCCTGTGAAAGAATTTGCAGCCATAATTGTTTCCTCTTTTACTCACCTCAATGACCTCCCCACACAAACATGATTTTCTTACTGTTTAGAAATAATTCGCAGCGTTTTCCCCGAATGATAGAGCTATTTTGTAATGAAATGGATATGTGTGAGATGAGACGTCTCGTTGATCACTCCAGACAGAACTTGACCTAGTCTCCTAGCTAGTGAAAACGTTTCCTTCACACATATGTGGACCACAATACAGGTGACAACGACACGTTGCACGCAGATCTAACAATGCTGAGGTGGAATAGAATTAACGAGTACCTGCCACCGGTGTTGAGCCGAAGTCGGCCAACTTTCCTTGCGCCCGTCCAGAATTTATTATAATTTATTATCTCTCCCACGAGGCCCTTTTGTATACGAGCACACCACCGGTGGCCCTTTTGTGTCGCGAAAGACTTATCTTAAAATAAACCTTCAACCGCGTACATAACCTTCTGAATGTTATAACTTATGCATGCACTTCAAATCCATTGGCTGACTCCACTCATGAATAGCGATATTCAAAAGAGGTTTTCCGCTTCAACTTGCTAAGTCCACACGGCAGGAGCGAAACAATATTTATTCATAGAATAATTTATATGCAGCTCTCTAACAGAATACCCAGGATTGCTTCATGGGGTGTGAAGAGCACATGAGTGAATTGAGTCGGTCATTTTCAAGCATTCCATCAGAGCAGTCATGTATCCTCGTCAGAGTGACCGCCTGTTATGTTGTTCTTCAAAATTAAAGAACGACGTTGCATAGAACCTCACCAAAACCGCACAGGGCGCACCCCCAGAACCTACAGGACAAGTACTAATAATAACTAAAATTTAAAATAATTTTTGGTTCAATGTTTTAGCATGTTTCGGAAGGTGTCTCTTCGGGGATTTCGGTGTATGTTTAAGAAAACGGTGCAAATTCCTTTACAGGGGTTGGTTATTTCTGGGACCAGGCGCATGGAGACTTATTTCTTCAACATGGGGAAAATGGGGGAAACAGTGGGTGTGGTGGGTCCCGGACCCATCCCAATCAATTCAGCGTCCAAAATTAAGTGGAAAATGATACACCACACGCCTAGATTGCAAAAAATCTCAAAAATCTATTTCTCAAAATACACATTTTGACACCTACCCCGCTCAAATTTGGTCCGATCGGCTAAAAAGTTTCGAGGACCAACTAGTGCCAGGATAAGACCCCTGACTCAAATTTCAGATTCTTGGAAAATTTTGTACTACCAAAAACGGCGTGGACGGCGGACGGACATTTGCTAATTTTGATCTAGAATCAATTTCTTTGAAAACACTTTTTTTTTATTGCATTTTATTGAAAGACAAAAAATGTAAAATACATACAATTTTCAGGTTATGCTACTCCCCCCTATAAGCTACGCTTGTGCTGGGGGGAGGAGAGTCGCTAAGACCGATATAAATAAAATAAATTAATAATAATGAATAATAAAATAATCATCTCTTCTTATATAAAAATACTTCGTTTTTTAAAATATATTCATAATTCATTTCTGCAATATTCGAATAACCTCTCATCTTCTTAAAAAAAATAAAATGAACTTCGTCTAGAGTATTTCTTGTATTTTGTGTTAACAGGTTAACTTATAGGTATATTACCTCAACTGTATATATTATAGTGTGGAACAAAAATCAACGTCCTTCTAACAAATATATAAATAAATAAATAGGAACCTTCTGGACGTGAGATTAGTACTTACATGTAAGTGTAAACATAGGTTGGTTATTTAAGGAATGACCTATGTTATTGATTCATGATTCTTGACTGGTCCCTTGACCGTAAAATCTTGATTAAATGATAAAAATTACTTTCTAAATCTCATTATCACACCTCATATTATTGTAAAATGCGCATGTGATATCAACAGAACTTTTGAAGTTGCATTCGAAGAACTTTTGTTAACATGCATTTCCCAAGTGGTGTTTGGTGCGAGGGAACTATTCGTGATAACAGCTATCGCTGTGGTATTCGCTTTCAACTTCCTATCCGCCCTCGACGGTTTATTTTCACACATTTCTCCTCCTAGAGCGCTAATTACGTTAAAAGTTATAAATTCACTTCAACGAGATAACGCTCGCCGAATCTACAGATTTTATCGTTCCAAAGTCTGAAAGTGAGGAGATCCGAAGTAGGAAAACATTCTCACCGAGGAAAAGGCACACTTAGCGATAATGTATTGCCAGGTGTGAAGGAAACTCCAACCCTTGCTAACTAGGTCTTCCTCGCTCCTGCCTAAGCCTCCTCGCCTATTTAACGTAATGTAATTGCCGCTACCGCCCTGTTCATTTTGCTTTCAACGTTGCCGCGTAGAAGATTAAAAGAAACGGCTGGAAATCAAGTACTTCGAGGCGTGGTTTTGACTCCATCGAAATTGTACCGCAAGGTGTTGTGAAAGAGAGATGAAGTGACGATGCGAATGAAGAGAAATGGAGGAGGTTGATGATTTCGGCGGCCAGTAATCTCGATACCAACAAAAGTATGGTCCTACAAAGACGTCAGTTATGAAGAGCAATATGGCGTCGCAGGGATGTCAAACAAAAGCAAAGACGTTGCTGTTGACAATTTATAGGCTTTCATATCAGAAATTGCCCTGTTATGAGCTTTAAGATTTGACCCTCTTCTGGGAGGAGCTCGACTTCCTTTCTGCTACACCGATCTGAGGCGGACAAAAGGAAAACTCTCGTTTTCTACCTCAAGGTTCTCGAGGAAAGATAGGCTCGGCAATTATGTGTCCTAGCAACTGGCCCTTCTCGGCCACAATGCTGAGGCTAGTCCTTATTGTCGTGGTGGAGGGGTAGTAGGACTCCGGGGGTGGTAACTGGAGGGGTATGACGGGGAGATATCCCCTCGGCCATTTACCGGTACTATTTCAGCGAAGGGCTCCTCTCCTTGGCCAAATTGATTCCTTTAGGTTCGGACCAACGTTCGCGAGGGGTAGTAAGGAAGACCGTGCGAGGGAAATAGCCTCGAAATTCAATCATGTCTCACCAGCCGACTTTCTTGTCCGTTACCGATCCTCCCCATTCCATCGTGGCCCTTACAAACAACGCGGTCACCCATCCAGAGCTCGACAATAGGGATTCTCCTCCTTTCCGTCAACGATTCCCAGTCTCATCTGGAAATGTTCCAATTGAACTGTTTACCCCTCCAGAATGGAAATTCCGCATCATACGAATTTCTCGACGAATAAAGAGGCTGTTTCCATAACTAAGCGACTTCTTATTCCATTCGTCAATGCAGAAAAAACGACCACATTTTGGTTTTGAAAAACCAAGTATTATCAAAACACCATCAATAAACATTCATTTTCGTGTCCCAAATCAATTTTTCCGTTTTCCCAGGAGCTGAACGTCCATCATTCGTTTTTGGCAGTTTTCCTAAAAAATAGAAAATTTTTTAGAACTTTATCATCCCCATTGCCTTGAAGGGTTTTTACGCAGGGTACAGGTGAAATCTGGGTTTCAAAGTGTTGGGAGAACTAGGCGCGTATGATCCTCACTAAATTTTGGGTGCTAAATCAATTCAGATTATTCGTTGACCTATTTTCGCAAAATTGGTTTTTCCCATTTTTCAGTTTTTTGCTTGGTTATTCCATAAATAATCAACCAATGTTTTCATGAAAAAGATGCGATATGGCCCAAAAATTATTTCTGGGCATTTCAATGTGTCTAGATCAAAATAAGAAAATGTCCGTCCGCCTTCCAAGCCAACATTAATAGTAGAAAATTTGCAAAAAATGTGAAAGTTCAAGGACCTGTTTCTGGCTCTAGTTGGTCCTCAAAACAATTCAGCCCAATCGGACCAAATTTGGGGGAGGGGGAAAATAGGGGTCAAAATGTGTTTTTCGAAAAATGGTTTTTTCGAGATTTTTGGCGATCTAGGCGCGTGGGGTATCATTTTCCACTAAATTTTGGACGCTGAACCCAATGAAATGGGTTCCGGAACGATTGGCGCCCTCTGGATGAGGTTATGGGTCAAAATGGGTGCCTATCAACCAAAAAAATCAATTGTCCGTCCGCCGTCCGCGCAGTTTTCGGTAGCGAAAAAATTTCTAAAAATCTGAAATATTGGTAAGGAATCTGTTACCGGCTCTAGTAGGTCCTCAAAACTGTTCAGCCCGATCGGACCAAATTGATTTTCGAGTTTTTGGCGATCTAGGCGTGTGACGTATCATTTTCTCATTTTCCCCATGTTGAAGAAATGAGTCGGCGCCTGGTCCGAGGAATTTGCAGCGTTTTTATGTTGAGGATGCATCTTGTTCCATAGAACCTCACGTTTTTGTACTTCGGAAATAAAATTTTCTATCTCGATTACCAAGACAAGACAACACTTGACAAAATGTTAGACAATCCTTCAAGCGACTAGCGATTTGAGCGACAAAAAACAAACTGATTTGAAAATCAAAATAATACGACGCAGCGATTTCTCACTCGCTTGAACATCCATTGTTAGTAGTAAGCATATGCCTTTTCCAGAGCATTTTGGGGTAAGTCCCAAGACGGTGCTGGGGGTGGAAGATAGGGCCGGAGAGGGTTGAACATAGGCCGAAATGATATGTTCTGGGGGGCTGACGTCAGCCAGGCTTAGCCCCGAACCTAACAACGGCCTATGTCCGGGGGAGTAGGGGTCATAACCTACACCCTGTGACGTCAGCAGGACTTGGCCTTCCAGAACATATAATATTGGCCTAAGTTGTACCCCCTCCGGCCCTAACTTCCATCCCTAGCACCCTCTTGGGACTTAGCCAGGACATGCTCATGAGAGGCATACCTATGCTTACTACTATTGTTTGATCGCGCTCGTCACTCGCTCGCTCGCACTCCTTTTCCACGTAAGACACAGCCTATGATGCATGCTTCCTTACTGGAAGGACTTGATGGCCACCCAGATCAGCAATATCCTCATAACGAAGCACTATTGTCTCCTGTTCTTCAAAGAAAGAAAACTAACCACACAAAACCAACGGCTTGCAAAAGAGCAAGGATGTTCTTAGTCATCACAAACGCACCCCTGACGTTCAGCTGACGTAATTGCTGCAGTCCACCTCCTCGACTAGAATACTTCCCTAACGAAACGCTAACTACCGAAACCCTGACTCACGACGCATCCTTAATCAACGCCCTCCCTCAAGGACTTCTCGACTCCGCCTACGTCTAATTTGTATTTATATTTTGAGGGAGACAGTTGCAATTTGGGGAGCTACGGCTTTAAAACCATTTGAATCCCTAATCGGGCAATAAAATTTCATTTGTTGACAAAAAAACTCAATTTCCTGTGCGGATGAGGTTCCATTTGATGACTTTTGTAAACAAAAAGGCAATGAACTAAGTTCAATTGATTCTTAAAATTGTTATTCCGGCTTTTGGTTGGTTATTCCTTGATTGGTCAACATAATATGTTGACAACATATTATGTTTTCATGCAAAAAGTCAATCTCTCAGCTTTGGTCCAAAAAATGTTTCTGGACGTCTCAAAGATTCTGGATCAAAAAAGTCAAATGTCCGTCCGAGATAAGCCGTCTGCCGTCCACGCCGACATTGGGTTGTAGACATTTTTTTAAAAATCTGAAATTTGGATCAGGGGTCCGTTCCTGGCTCTAGTTGGTCCTCAAAAATTTTCAGCCCAATCGGACCAAATTTGGGCGGGGTAAGGGTCAAAATGTGTTTTTCGAAAATGGATTTTCGAGATTTTTGGCAATCTAGGCGTGTGGGGTATCATTTTTTACTAAATTTTGGACGCTGAATCTAATGAAATTGGTCCCAGAACGATTGGAGGGACATACGATACTTTGATAGTATCGATACAGGTACTCATATATTACGTACTTAGGATATTCGATACTACTGAAGTATCGAATGAAAAGATCGATACTAAAGAGTACTCACAAGAAATACTGACAAGAGTAAAAAAATTGAGAAAATCAGATTAAGGTAGTGTGGGAGTAAAATGATAAGAGTATAATAATGTTTGACCGGGTGGGCAAGAGTACCTAACCTACCTCCAATAAGATTACCTATGGGTGTTAGTTCTTGCTTCCGCCGCGCTCTGCGAGCCGGCGGTAATTCCGCCTTATTCTTGTTCTTGTTCATTCTCGACTTCTCGCAAAACCACCATGTAACCTAGCCTGTTGCCGACCTTGTTGCGCAGAGTTCTAAATTTGTTCTTTTTGTTCTGAGCCAATTATATCGTAATTCATCCGTAAATACAAGTTTTAGCTCGTGCAGTTAGTTCGTGTTTTATTTAGCCCTCAGAAATATCAGTCTAATTAGCTCAAGCTTTGACAAATAAAGAGGTATTAAAAATGGCAAACTTTTCTTCACTTCAAAAAGGCTGTTTATTCATGAAAGTACATCAAAATGACAAAAATACTAGTCCCATTCTTCCATCCACATACCGGAAACACCAAGAGGTTAGGAAGAACATCTGTTGGTGATGGTATGTTCCTTGTTTTGATCAGACTATTCCCAGTTTAGAGGCCTGGATGGGGTATGATGGACAACATCGATTTGAATTTAGTGAAGGCGAATAAGATTTTGTTGGTGGTAGCAAAATTGAAGTTGTTGAAATAGTTTTTCTCTTGAAAAACAAAAGAACAATACAATTTTTGTCATTTGCCTCCATATGAATGATTAATCGATACTGGCCAAAGATACTTAAATCTGTGGTATCGATACCAAAGTAGTTGGTATCTAAAGAAATATTCTATACTTGCCCCATATCGATCAGTATCGTATGTCCCTAACTGGAAGAGGTTATGGGGTCATGATGGGTATCCATCTACCCATTTTTATACATGTATTTTCAAGATTTCTGATAAGTAGGCGAGTGGGGTATCATTTTCAATTAAATTTCGGGCACTGAATCGATTGGAATGAGTCTCCATGCTCCTGATCCGAGGAATAACCCCTGTGTAAGAATTGGCAGCTTTTTTGTTAGAACAAACCAGATTACCTACATTAGATACGGCACTGGCGCTTTTCGGCTAATTTCAGGAACTTTTTTTTTTTTAAATTTTATTTTTATTTTTATTTTTTTTTTAAATTTTTTTTTATTGCTTTTATTTATAAAACTGCTTACATTATACCTAAGACATACAAAATTGATTCATTTGCTACTCCCCACTTGAAGTCATAACAGCAAGCTAAGTGCATCCCTCCTTGAGATAAATGTACGATTAATAGGAGGATGTACACAGACATGACACCCAGGGTGATTTGCCTCATTCCACCACATTCAGAACAGAATGTTATACACGAAGTAAAGTTTTCAAGCGAACATTGGAACGAGGAAGGCGTCGTTAGGGAGCCTCTAAGTGAAAACAAATTGTTCAGAAGGACAACTTTCTTGTTTGAAGGGAGGATATGTGCACTTTGGGGAAAAGGGATCGGCGTCCCAATATATTCTTTAATAACGTTCTTGTCGTATTTTTTTTTCTCTCCTTCCTCAGCTTTCAGCCACCGCACGAGTATTGGCCGTAATAAAGAAGAAGAAAAAAATCAGACGGAGGATAACCAAGACGACGATGAACGCTTCAAAGTTTGGCACGATCCTTAAAATACAACTTCTGGATGATATCAATCAGCAGTCACCCTGCTGTTGATCTATTTTGTTGCGCGAGATTTGCTATACCTGCACAAAACATCGGGATACTAACACGAGTCAAATGAACAACAAATCATGAAAATCAGCGCAATAATTTGGCTAGGATGGCCTCACTTACAACTTTAGGTAGGTAAAAACCTCCAAAATGTCTAAATGTTTGGACAGCGAAAATTGTCCATCATACGACATAAATTGCCATGTATAACATGTAAAACGCTGCAAATTCATTCACAGAGGTTGGTTATTCTTCGGACCAGGAAGGTGGGGGAAAATGGGGGAAAACAGTGGGTGGACAGTAGGGATGCACAGACCGCGGCCCGCGGGCCGCATGCGGCCCGCCGGTGAAATTCTGGTGGCCCGCCGTCACCAAAATAATACTCTCGTACATTCGAAAAATATTGAATTCTGTATCAGAATAAAACAAAAAAAAATTTGTTCAAAAGTAAAGACGTCCATAAAACTTATGAAAATTATTCAAATACCGCGCCAGTTCATGAATGAAACGACAAATCATTTGAATGTCTTGAACACACGGATTCAAGGCAAAAATCAACTGATATCCCAGCTCTACGCTCATGTATCATCCTTTCAATGCAAGCTGACTCTTTTCAGATCGCAACTGACTTCTGGAAATTACAATCATTTTCCAAATTATAAGAAAATGGCCGAAAAATTCAACAAAACTGCGATTAATTTCAGTTATGTAGAAAAGCTGGATATTCTGATTCACTCTTTTCAAGACAGATTTTCGGACTTCAAAAAAGTGAAACCACTGTTGGACATATTCAGCAATTCTTTCTCGATTTCAGTTGAAAATGCGCCAGAGTCAATGCAGTTAGAAATTATCGATTTGCAAAACGACCAAGATTTACAACTTTTACCACTGCCTTGACAAAAATATGTACAAAGAGTTGCGCATAAACGCCCTGAAATGTGCCAGCTTATTTGGTTCTACCTATATTATGTGAACAAACTTTTTCAATACTGAATAATAATAAAACAAAAAATCGAAACCGCCTTGCTAATGAAAGTTTGGAAGCAGTTTTACGCTTCAAATTAATAAGTTATTTTTCAATTTCAATACATTATATGCATTTTTTATTGTCTTTAATTACCTATACTTCTGGCGGCCCGCCATCAGTTCATGATTTGCCCGAGTGGCCCCTAGTTTTAATAAGTCTGTGCATCCCTGGTGTAGAGTGTCCCGGACTCATTTTAATTGATTCAGCAACTAACATTTAGTGGAGAATGTTTCCCCACACGCCTAGGTACCAGAAATCTCGAAAACCCATTTTCAAAATAGGTAGATTGAGACCCATTTTGACCCATAACCTCTTCCGGTGGACGCCAATCGTTTCAACATTCGTGTGATTAGATTCAGCGTCCAAAATTTAGTGAAAATGATACCCCACACGCCCAGGTACCAGAAATCTCGAAAACCCATTTTCGAAATAGGTAGATTGAGACCCATTTTGGCCCTTAACCTCTTCCGGTGGACGCCAAACGTCCCGGGACCCATTTTATCATGTCATTTTGGACAATGATACCCCACTACTATGAAAAGACGGATTCGCTTTTGAGGAATGAATTGTCACGGCCAACCAGAACATGGCGACTTTTTTCACTTTTGACTAAAAATAACGACAATTGTTTCAGAGCAATGCATCAAAATGACTTCCATTCAAACTTGAAATAAACAATTTACGTTTTGTGGACGTAAGCATCAATTTATTTACTGTTTGTTGCGCTAAATAGCTCGTTAGGAATATTACAAGTAAATACAATAAATGGAATTGTCGTTTATTAAGGAAAAAAAAATTAGGCGCATAATATAACGTGTCAGTTCGCTTTTTTTGTTGCTAAATTGTTTCTTTTTACCGGAAACCCAACCAACGAGTTTGAAAGATTAGAAAAAGTAATATGTTCAATAAACCTTCTGGACGGATACGTAAAACCGGAAAGTTGAGAGGATAAAAAATATTGTCTGGGGGGAGAAGAAGAGTTGAAAAATCTGAGCGAATCATATAACCCAGCTTACTCCTCTCGAGTTGTTGGTCTTTTATCAGCTTTATTCGGTTTACTTTCATTACTCACTGGGAAATCCCAGATTAGAGAGTCATTCTTTATGGCTGGGCAACTTCAACATTACCCCGTTTCCTCTCGTTCGTTCTTCGCCATTTTCCGAAAATAATTCATTCATCAAATCCACCATACTTAGGAATTTCGTTGAATTGGTTATGTTGTTCATTTTCAATTAAGTTGATAATTTCGGATAAAGTTGTTTTTCGGATTAAAAAATAACGCTGCAAATTTATACACAGGGGTTGGTTATTTCTGTGACCAGGCGCATGGAGACTCATTTCTTCAACATGGGGAAAATGGGGGAAACAGTGGGTGTGGTGGGTCCCGGACCCATCCAAATCAGTTCAGGGTCCAAAAATTAGTGGAAATGTAGACACGCCTAGGTACAAGAAATCCGAATAATCGCCAAAAATGTAGAGATACATACCATTTTTCGAAATTGGTCCACAACATTGACCCATTTTTCTCACCCAAAATTTGGTCCGACCGTGATTGAAAATTTCGAAGGACCCAATTTTTAATACATTTCTAGCGAAGTCCGTGGAAAAATTGAGACCACCAAAGCGGATCGAACCCTGACCCAAATTTCAGATTTTTAGAAAATTCATACTACCCAAAACGGCGCGGACGGCGTACGGTAAAAACGTACTTTTCAGGCTGACGTGAGGTGTGTTTTTTAGGCAAAATGTTATCAAAACGGAGGTTGTCTCATCAAGTAAATAGAAACAAATAATAAAAAAAAAAAAAAAAAAAACTGGGCTGCAGTGAGCAGGGTGGTTTAGGGTATCTGGTTAGCCACCAAAAATAGCCTAAATTTACCATTGACATCTCCATAAATGAGCTTTCTACGACACCTCTATTTTTTGCACGGTAGTAAAATTTATTTAATTATTTTCTTCAATTAGGTGGTTAGGGTTTTCTTGAATGGTCGTACTTTCATCTCCTCGCACATCATTTACTCCAACTTTTCACCAGGTTCAGACCTGTCATCCTCAGGGGATATATTGGCAACCAACCTCCGAATCCCTACAGGATAATATACCTATAGATTACCACTAACATCGTGGTGTATGGTGGAACAAGGGCCAGATCTAACCCAGATGTTACGTATCAGGCTCCAATACTAAGCATTAGTCATACTTATATTTAATATAATTGTTTAAATCCAAGTTCTTAAGATTAATCGTAACAAGTTACTAACCTTAAATCTGGGGGAGTCACAGGAGCGTATGTATGGGGACTAATAAATCTAACAACTATAACATTTGGTTTTCTCTACGACAGTACGTAATATTTATAATAATTTAAATGTTCGACGCACAAAACAGAAAGGATGGTAATTATATATTATAAAAGAAGGAACAGGTAGGGGACTAAATGGCAATTTATATCGTTTTGTTGATGTAGAACCTGGAATAAAGGATATGCATGGAGATGGAAAAACGACCTTTTTAGAAGAAACGCTGAAAATTCTTACATAGGGGTTGATTATTCCTCGGATCAGGAGCATGGAGACTCATTCCAATTGAATCAGAGTCCAAAAATTAGTGGAAAACGATACCCCACACGCCTAAAATCTATTAAATGGGGGAAATGGGGAAAACAGTGGGTATGGGGTGTCCCGGACCCATTCCGATCGATTCACCATTCAAAATTTAGTGGAAATGGTACCTCACACGCCTAGGTACCAGAAATCTCGAAAACCCACCTCTGAAAGGAGTAGATAGATACCCATAACCTCTTCTGGAGGATCCAATCTGTCTGGAACCCACTGCATTGGATTCAGCGTCCAAAAGATGCCTTACATGCCTGGATCGCCGAAAATCTCAATAATCCATTTTTCGAAATATACATTTCTACCCCTACCCCACCCAAATTTGGTCCGCTCGGGCTGAAAAGACGTCTAAGTCGTCGAAAATGGGGAAAATAGGGGATAAAGTGGGTGTGGTGGGTACCGGACCCATTCCAATCGATTCAGAGTCCAAAATTTAGTGGAAAATTATTCTCTCATTACGCCTAGGTACCAGATATCTCAAAAACCCATTTTCGAAATAGGTACATTGAGACCCATTTTGGCCCTTAACCTCTTCCGGTGGGCGCCAATCGTTCTGGGACCCAATTCATTGGATTCAGCGTCCAAAATTGTGTAGTAAATGTTACCCCACATGCCTACATCGCCAATAATCTCGAAAATCCAACTACAGATTTTTAGAAAAGGGTTTACAACCAATATCGGCGTGGACGGCGTACGGTAATTTTGAGCTAGACACCTTGAAACGTCGAGAAAAAAATTTTGGGCCGAATCGGAGAAATTGCATGAAAACATAGGTTGATTATTCAAGGAATCACCAACCAAAATGAACAGAAGGAGAGTAGAAAGATAACGCGCAACTGCGGGTCGACTCCCGAAATGAGGAGGCCTTAAATGATGTTTTTAAATTTGTCCATGTAGATCCTTCCTCGAAATAAATAGTTTTCCCTCGTCGTACGAACAGATTCCTTAGTTTGGAAACCGCTGAAGAGGCGTGTATCCTCAGAGGGGCGCTCAAGCGCAGGGAATCGATTCACTCCCTGCTCACCCTCTTCTGTAATTCAATGAATCCTCTCAAGGCTAAATCCACAGCTCCAGCCCTCATTTTACGTCATTCTTGCGGTTGATATTCGAAAGATCAACTTCTACGAACTTGACCAACCAGATTCGTGATGGTAAATCCTTCCCAATGAAGAAAATATCTCTCGTCGACCCTCCACATACCCGACACCGACGAAAAAACCGATTTCTCCCCCGTTGCGAGAGCACAATTTCCCAGAACTGCATAAAACTACCGCTCCTCCCCTATAGTGGCACGTCAGAGAGGAAGGAACAAGATTTGTTACGAAGGGTTGCGGAGGGGGTGGAAACTCTCCGCACGTCATACGGTCATCGCCAGCCACGGACTAACCAATTTAATCTATTCCCCTCCTCATACGACCCCATGAAACATTCTCCATTGCCATCTTGACATCTTATAGACAGGGTTTCATTATTGACTACATAGCAATTCCAGAGGTTGTTTGAGAGAAGAATGAATCCAAGAAGAATGTAAGTAGCGCTTGGAACATTTATACGTAGGTAAGTACAACTTATTTAAAACAGAAATGTACGGAAGCTAGAGAAAATGACGCAACAACATTTGCAGATGATCTCAATATGCTGCAAATGTAGGTAGTAGGTTTATTAAAACAATAATCTTCAATCCGCGTCAGAACAGTGCCGTCAGCCTGCCAACAGTTGGCCTACATAAAACTGAAGCAAGTATCATGACGGCAACATTGCATGAACAATGCAGCATAAAGGAGCAGACAAAAGGGAGGGGGTTTGTCAGCCAGAGTGGACGACCACCATCTCTGATCATCACCCACCAAGCCTTCGGACCATGCACGCGCAAAGTGACGATTTTTACCGTAAATGTACACCCACAGTATTTTTTTCCCTTTATGTTGATGGCAGAAAACAGTACTGCCCCTGGGCGCTGCGACCTCCATGGGTCTATGGGTCCATGGGTCCACCCTTACTAATAAAACACCCGAGAGATCCCCGTCTCCCTAAGGTAACAGAGGATCCTTCCAGGGCCATCTTTGCTATATCAGCTGGGCTGGGAAGCCACCAGCGGCAGTTCATTGACTCTGATTTGCCCAGCTTGCCTAGGTGGTACCAGTGACCAGTGTACATAGACGTGAGGATTCTAAGCTCTCTCTTGCTCAACGTGAGGAGGGTCTTTGCCATGTTGGAGTTTGGTGAGATAGGCAGCTTGGACTTCCTGAGGCCATGTTTACTCTGCCAGTAAGCAGCCACTTGTGAGCGCTCTCACAATCCAACTGCTGGTTCAGGTAGCACTTGGAGGTCCCAACCCAATGTTAAGGACCAATAGGAAAGGAGGTCGGCTTGGCAAAGAGGTCGGCTTCCTCGGTTCCTTGAATACCCTGATGACCCAGAGGAGCCTCTTCAGGGACTGAAGGCACTCCAGAGCCAGCCTCGAGGTGAACATGAAGGCTGCAATAGCCTTCAGTGGTGCCTGGCTGTCCGAGAGTATGGTGATCCTGGAGCAGGTAAGCCCCCATTGGAGGATCTCCTAAGCACAGGCAGCAATGGCAAGGACCTCTGCTTGGTAGACAGTAACAAACCGGCCCAAGGGGGCAAGCTCTTAAACAGCGCGAGGTGCATTGTACATAATGAGTGCATTTATGGTGTACAGTAGCTCCCGATTAATATTGTTTTGCTGCAGAATGTAGTCATTAAGTCCAAGGGTTACTCAACATCCTCCGGATTGACAACGTTTCCGTGCAGCTGGAATCTTCTTTCATATGGATGTCTGTGGTAGAAGAGAAGACGGTTATGGCTGCTTTTTGGAGTTGCTTGATGGAGGAGACCTTAATATCGCTGGAGAGCTGCTAAGTGTGAGAAAGTCGAGGCTTGCAGAGAATAATTAACGCTGATCTTTGGAGGATATGCAATTTTTCCATGTATTTCGTGAACTACTTTCCTGTACATCCCTACATTACCTGATAAATTCGTGGAGATTTGGTACAACGCTTCTGCTTCTCGGCTGAAGGAGCGCTTTGTACTGAGGTACTAACGTGAGATGTACAAGAGATCCTTCACTTCATTTGTCTTTCATGCATTTCCTTAGTAAACTTTTTTACAATCATTCAGTGTTGAATCATGTCCAAGTTTATGTTCGTCATCGCTGTCAATTTAAAGCACCGTGAAGAATAAAACCACAACAAACGACCAGAAAAGAAATCATTCCAATGAAAATGGACCGCACGGAACATTGTACCCAAGCCGACGCGACGGTTTTAAACGGATTTCCACTCTATCAAGTCGTCGGAGTTTTCCTTTGATGTGATTAATCCCTCAACCCCCCCCCCCCCTCCCCGTCACTCCGGGTTTAAAACCCACCCCGAGATAAAAGTGAACTCAAACCATCAATTTTAATGGAAGTCGAGGGTTTTCCTCAGGCGGTCTCGTGGTCCTTTTCCCGCCATCCCAGCCCAAAGCTCTATTCTAAAGAAGTGTTCTCGCGGGCACAATAAGCGGTCGAAGCTGAGCCCAATCATCAAAATCCCCTTCGAAGGCGTCTCTTCCAGGCCTTTTGTTGGTAAGTGAATCAGCCAATTGGCGAAGGTTTGGGTTCGCTTAAATCTCTGCGGAAGATCGATATAGTTAATCCTCGCTCGGCCTTCTTTTCGAATGAATTGCACCATCACGTCAGTCACCCTCTTTTTATTCAATTAGGTATTGAATTCATCTTTCTAAATAAAAATGGCGCTCCCCGCTTACATTCTCCACCTCATTGGGGATCAGGATTGTGGACGCCCACGTAGGGTTTCACTCTAATTCCTCAAGAGGCAAACGGTACACAATATCCTTATGAACACGCTTCAAAATAAGCCATAAAGCTGATCTTCACGCATTTCCCTCAAAATGTAAACCTCTAGTTGATACCCCACACGCCTATGTACCCAATGTACCTGTTATATACTCAGTCAATAGGTATTGACTCCTACCCATCGCCAATCGGCCTGGGGTCTGTCTTGCTGGATTCAGCGTCCAAAGTTTAGTGAAAAATGATACCCCATACGCCTGGATGAGTCCCGGACAAAAATTTCAGATTTGTAGAAACTCCTTTACTTCCAAAAACTGCGTGGACGGCTTACGGCTGACGGAAATGGTTAACATGGTTGTTGTAGACATCACGAAACGTCCAGGAAAACATCTTGGGGCTAATCGGAGATGGTGGACTCTCCATGGCCTTGGCCATTAAAGCATAGGATTTATTTACCAACCGATAACCACTAGAACTCAATGGTTGGCCATTAACCGGCATCCTGGGCTGCCACAGGCAGGAGAACGCCGGAAGAGGGGTTGCCTGATATAGGGGGAAGCCACAGAGCCATAGTGCAGAGCTTCCACATGATCTACCGCACAATTATGACGAGGATAGACTGTAATGGGTCATGCGGCCTCAGGCACAGTCTTGCGCAGGTATATCAGGTTGGCCATTGACAACATCCAATCCCAGGACTCCCCTCCCTCCCACTCGAGAGGACACCTGGTCGCTCAAGTCAGCCTGGGTTCCAGAACACCTAAAAACTTTGTGCAAAACATAGGCACAACAAGGTTTTAGGTTTTTGATGTGAGGACTTTCAACAATCAACCGCACCTTTGGTTTGCAGCAGTACCCATGAGGAGTGCCATTTTCTGAAGTTGGTATTGGATCCTTTGTTAGAAACATAGATGGAGAGCGTGAGCAACGCAATCTCAACCAGTTTAGACGAGATCCACGAGGAACAGAATGGGAAAGCGCCAATAAGGTCAGAGTCTATGAAATAGTATAAGCAAATACTGTCAACTGGATTGGCTGCAGACTACTCAGCATTATCTCTCCAAAGTCAGTTTTTTGCTTAAGGCCTGGTAAATATTTGCACAGATAACGCGTCAGTTTTGAAGTCCCACGCCTCTAACGAGTTTCTCCAATCTCACGGCATACTAGCCAGAAACACTCCCCGCTGTTACCCCAACTCCAATATTGCGCTACGGATCGACCACATTTCAAGATCCTCAAGTCGGTTTATATCCACAGCCTTGAGCGTCCACGACTCAACACCAAATGTCAAAATGGAAAGGATGTAGCATTTGACCATTCTTCAGCTCAGGGAGAAACTCACCTGACGGCTACTAAAAAACGTCGAATCTCCACAACTGGAACGGTGATTGAACTTTTTGGAGGCCTAGTGATGTGGAAAGCTCAAAAACAAAATCATGTGACCCGTTCCTCAGCCAAATGTGAATTTGGGGCCATAAACATGGCATGATGAGATCTGGCTAGCCTTAGAATGATGTGTAAGAAGATTCTACAGATGGCGATTGTGCCAACAATGGATGAAGACTCTCAACCACCAATTTGACTGACAGAAGAGGATTATTCGTCAACACTGAAACACTTGGTCATTTATTGAATGCAGCCCGGGCGACCTCAATCCAAGCCGTCAACTCACCTGCAACGACCAGGAGGCAGACAGCAGCTGCCCAAAATACATGCAACGGTCTACTTGCTCTAGCCGCTGGCCCATCCCCTCCACAGCACACTGCTTCCGACCAGACTTAGTACAGCCATGACATTGGTCTTGGACATTCGGATTCCGTACTGATGGCACGTTGAGTCCACTTTATCAGTCAGTACCTGAAGTTCTTCGGGAGAGTTTGCCAGGAGAACGGTATCATCCGCGTACGTCAAGATCGGGATGGCGGTTCCATCAACGCAGATGCCCATGTCACAACTGTCCAAAGCTCCCAAAACACCCGCTCCGATTAAACATTTAAGAGGATCGAAGACAGAGGGCAGCCCTGTAGCAACCCCCTCCGTATCCTTTGTATCTGCTGCCAGTGAAGGTTCTTGATCAGTCGTGCATCCATATAGTCCAAACTTGCATCAATGTATCCAACTTCTCAGAGTCAAAGGCATCTTCAAAATCACGCTGCTGATCGTGGCATCAGGCGTTATCGGCGATTAAAGCATGCAGGGTACGCCAGCCATTTTCTAAAAGTGGTTTTCGAGATTTCTGGTACCTAGGCGTGTGGGGTATCGTTTTCCACTAAATTCGGGACGCTGAATCCAATGAGAGGGGTCCTGGAACGATTGGCACCCACCGGAAAAGGTTATGGTCGCTGAATCGATTTAAATTAGTCTCCATGCGCCTGGTCAGAGGAATAACCAACCCCTGTGAAAGAATTTGCAGCGTTTTCTCAGTAGTCAGACTTCAAAACGTTCAATACTAACCCCTCACAATAAATGCCACCCGTCATCCACATTGAACTTGATAATGTTGAAACAATTTAGCACATCAAAGAAATTATGATTCGCTTGTTTTATCATAAAATATATTCTCCAATGAACGTTATCCCACTGTTTCATGTTGTGTTTTTCATCCTTGGCGTGTACTCTTATGTAATTTACGAGAATGTGATACCAAAGGGGATGTTGAAAACAACCACAGAAGCCCTCGTGGGATGTTTTTGTTCAACGTCCTCCTAATAACTAGAAGATTTTATGGGACCAACCACGCCTCATCGCAAATTTAAAACGGTTTTTCACTGTTTACCAAATACTTTCCCCTTCCAGATGCCAAGAATCCCGCCCTCGATTCGAAAAACAATCCGTCAGAATTTTAATCTCGAGCCTTAATCCTTGCGGATTTCCACCCTCAAGGCTCCCTCGTTTCTAATCTGCATAATGCACTTACTATTTTGTTTCCCTCTCGTCGCGACAGTTTGTTTTCCTTGGGTTTCGACTGTCACCTAAGACAACTCTCTTCATATTCCCACTACAGTTTTAATTGGGAGGAAAGGCTTTACTCTACCGAACGTCTTTGTTGTAGGAAAGTTTGACAACACCAACGCGGTCCAAAAACTTTGGAATTAACGTAGTTTCGAGTTTTGCGGCTTGATGGTATAATCTGTTCCTTGGAGATCGCATTGAAATTTTCCTTCACTTATGATTCCATTTCAGCTTGTCTTCAGTTCGTCAAGAATGAAACACCGTAATCATTTCAGTCACTCGTATCCTCTCATTTAAGCCAACTCTTGACGTTTTTCAACCCTTATTACTGTGTATTGCCAATGGATCATCAAAGTAGAGCGTCAAAAGGACTCCAAATATTTTCTCAAAAGCCTTTTTATAACTACAAAACCATGTGTGAAAATACTGAATACAAGAATCGATATTTGAATGATATCGATTGTTAAATTAATTTCAAAATTAATCTCAAACACGAAGAAATTCAAGCCAGTGGTATACGATGTTTGTTTTTCTTTTAAAGCTCGGGGAAGATCCGCAAAAACGAGAAGACGTAAGTTTATTTTTACGGCCAAGCCCCCGCAAATGGCGTTTTCCATCGGGAGCGAAAGTTATCAAGGAGGTTTGAATATTGCAGGCTATGACTCGCAACGCCCTCACACGATCCTTCGGACTCGCACTGGCAACTTCCAACCCCCAAAGATTTACAGTTCAACGTTTTATTACACCCCTTTTATGGTCGCAGTTTTTCCCGCCTCTCCCCCTTTATGGAAAGTAATCATCTGTTTGATATATACAACTAATTTCTTTAGGGCGCTAGACTTCGGTTGAGTTGTGGCGTAGACAATACGAGAACAAGCAGTGTGGAAAGTAGAAACTTCGTAATGGTGCTCATCGTTCAAATGTATTCATTCCTTAACATTGACATCTTAAGAAAAGAAGATCAATTACTAACTAATCAGCGAGGTGCTCCCATATGTCATGAGACTAAGGTCTATTCATCAAATAATAATATCTCAGGAGCAGTCAATAACAGCATCAACGATGACAAAACCAGGAGAAACAAAGAAACAAGATTATGGAAAACGTTCGAAATGGGTAGATAGATATACCCATTTTGACCCATAACTTCTTCCGGTGGATGCTATTTGGTCCGGGATTCGGCATCCAAAAATTAGTGAAAATCGTAGGAATAATTTTTACATGCCTACTTCCCAGAGTTTCAAAAATCGGGTTTCAAAAAATACCCATACCCTCTGGGGAAGGAGATTTACTGGTCCTAGCCGGCGCATACTCCCCCTGCGGAGCGTCACCTGGGTAAAATGTGGAGCCTTTGTCTTAGTCGGCGTCATTCTACATCAACAATGCCTCCCCTGCGACAACAATAGGGTAACAAAGCTCCGGAGAAGGCAATTAGCGGGTCCTTACACCAACGTCGACATGCGGGGTGAGGCATACTCCACCCTGCGGAGCGCCACTTGGTTTATACGCGGGGCCTTTGTTTTTGTCGGCGTCATTCTACACAACAATGCCTCCCCTGCGACAAAAATAGGACAACAAGGCTCCGGAGAAGGCAATTAGCCATGAGCAATGTTTGGTATATGCAGAGCCTTTGTCTTTGTTGTCATTCTACACCAACAATGCTTCCGCTGTGACCATAATAGGGCAACAAAGCTCCGGAGAAGGCAATTTGCGGGTCCTTACACCGGCGTCAACCTGTAAAGTCTAAAGCATACTAGATCCTGTGGAGTGTCGCGTGGGGGGCGCGAAATGTGCAGTCTTTGTCTTTGACGGCGTCATTCTACACCAACAATGCCCTCCCCTGACACATCAGGAGGGTAACAAAGCTCGGCAAAAGGCGATTTGCGGGTCCTTAGGCCCACTAAAAATTGAACCCAGCCCACACAAACCCACTGCTGGGTCAGGCACAGCATATTGAACACTTTACTGTGCCGTGATGTCTACCACACCGATGTCAGGGATTGATGAAGTGATTTCGCTTGTGAAGCAAGGAAAGTCGGGGGCGTTCTTATTTAGCTGGTAGAAGTGCATTGGGGATGTGTTATTGGATGTTCCTGACGATGTTTTCAAGGATAGTTTTCTGATGGCGACCCAACCGTCGAAAACGATTCGACTATTGTTCTTATTCGCAGAAATGAACTTTCTTGGTATGTACTTCCGTTTTCTGCTTTGCTGGGAACAGTTTGACGAACTACATGAATAAAAGTTGACAATACTGGAGAGAAATGCAATGCGCAAAAACCAATCAACAGCAGAGAAAAGCTGTATTAGTTAGCTGTATGCCTCAGCTAAGACCACAAAAATGGGAACCCACGGATCCACTAACCACAAAAACTGTGTTCTGAGCACAGACCGACCTGCAGCAACCAGGAAGCAACTGCGAACACCAATAGGGTACAACATAAGTGACAAAAATGGGGTAGTAAAGGCATTGCCTTCTCCAGGTAGGCAATTTTGCGGGTCCCTAGTCTCATTGCAAATTAAACCTAGCACACGTCCATTCCATGCAAAACCAGTACTGGGTCGGGCACAACATATTGAACCCTTAACTGTGCCATCACAATTCATGATGCGTACCCCACTGATGCCTCCCCTGCAAGGCACTTTGCGGGTCCTAGCCGGTGTCAACCTCTGGAGCGTCATAAATGGAGTCTTGACTTTGTTGGCGTCAATCTACACCAACAAAGGTCCTTGCAAAGGGGTCGACCTGCAAAACGCGGGGCTTACTCCCCCTGCAGAGCGTCACATGGGTTAAATGTGGAGCCTTTGTTATTGCTATCGTCATTCAACACCAACAATGCCTCCCCTGCGACATTAATATAGTTACAACGGTCTGATGAAGGCATTTTGCCGGTCCTTACTCAAGCGTTGACCTGTGGAGAGCAGGGCTTGCACCCCCCTGCAGTGTCACATTGGTTAATTGTAGAGCCTGTGTCTTTGTTGGCGTCATTGTACACCTACAATGACTTCTCTACAACAATAGGGGAACAAATTTCTGGTAAAGGCATTTTGCGGGTCCAAGCTGGTGTCAACCTGTGGAGACTGAGGCATACTCCCCCTGTGGAGCGTCACATGGGGATCGTCAAATGTGGAGTCATTGTCCTTGTCGGCATCACACCAACAATGCCTTCCCTGCGACAACAATAGGGTAACAAAGCTCTGGAGAAGGCAATTTGCGGGTCCTTAGGCCCACTGCATATTGATCCCTTTTCTGTGCCATCACGCTCCATGATATCTACCCCACTGATGCCATCCCCTGCAAGGCAGTTTGCGGGCCTAGCCACTGTCGACCTGCGGAGACAAGATATACTCCACCCTGTGGAGCATCACTTGGATTAAATGCGGAGCCTTCGCTTTTGAAGGCGTCATTCTACACCAACAATGCCTCCCCTGCAACAACAATAGGGTAACAAGGCGCTGATGAGGCAGTTGGCTGATACTTAACTGCAGAGAAGCGAACTTGCTTTTCAAGCTGTCCACATCAGTGAAACAGTGAGTTTGGAGTGCATCAGCCTCATTCTGATGCATTTTGGCGTTCAAAATTTAGAATCTACAAAAACAAAAAAACCCACATTCCAAATACGTAATCAGGTACCCATTTTGACCCTTACATTCAACATTAGGTTAATGATTCAAGGAATAAACAACCAAAAATGCCAATACGCAATGCGGAGGAAATAAATTTTGAAGCGGAAATGAGAGTTTGCGTATGCGCAATTACTTTTCAAAATTAATTTGTCCAGCCCAGGAGGTCCGAATCGGAGGTTCAGCCCTTTGGTATTGGACGGACTGCTCTTAACTCGGATCTATTGATTTGGTTCGAGCCGAAAGGGGAAGGCTTCCTATTAAAAACAAGGTTTTCTCGTCGTAGCCCCTTTCTCAATTTCGCCTTACCAAAGCAACCCTTTGGTATCCTCGACCTCGACCGGGAGATGTATGGCAAAGAGTCCACGTAATCCACTCACAGTACACGACACTCACTCACCTTTAGAGGGTGTTCCATCCCTTGGAGAAGAGGAAGGGTAATGTGTACATTTGTCAGCGGTCTGCCCTTCCCGAGGGGTCTAATGACCCTCAGCTGCTGAACAGTCTTCAGGTGGCCGTCCGGAATTAGTTCCACTGTTCTCTCGCATCCCCACCAACCCCTTCAACACGGACGCTGTACTTTGTTGTTACCTGATCCAACAAACATTTGGATACTTGATCGATACCAGGCAGGATTGAGGAAATTCGTCCCACCTAGAACCTCTATCACCAATCTGGTCCACCGACGTCAGTACACACAAGCCAAAATCCCGACAACACGAATTAAACATAATTATACATTATTATAATTATAATTATATTATTATTATTTATATATTATATTATTTTTATATTATTATTTTATAAATTATGTATTTATATTTTATATATTATTATTATATGTATTATAATTATATAATTATTATATAATTATAATTATACGAATTATACATAATGTAAATCCATTTGTTTTAATTAATTATTCCTGCTTCATTACTCTATTTACAAATAAATCTTGTGTAGGATTCCAATACGACGGTGACCTCATATTGCAGGGTGACCAGCGGCGCCAGGTTAGCCAACTGCCCCCAAACCAAATTTGGGTGCGGTAGGGGTCAAAATGTGTATTTCTAAACGTGGGTTTTCTAGATTTTACGCGATCTAGGCGTGTGGGGCATCATTTTCCGCTAAATTATGGACGCTAAATCCAATGAAATGGGTCCCGGTACGATTGGCGCCCTCTGGATGAGGTTATGGGTCAAAATGGGTGCCAATTTACCCATTTCGAATGTGTTTTCGAGATTTCTGGTACCTAGGCGTGTGGGGTATCATTTTCTACTAAATTTTGGACGCTGAATCGATTGGAATGGGTCCGAGACTCACCACACCCACTGTTTCCCCCATTTTCCCCATGTTGAAGAAATAAGTCTCCATGTCCGAGGAATAACCAACCCGTGTGAAAATATTGTAACGATTTATATTCTTAGTAAATAATTTATTAACAATTGTTCACTTGAATACACTGTTCACATTCGCGCACTTACACAATGACACAATCACAATACACGGTTGTAACGCGGTTGTCGCACTATTTATAATGCCGCACGGCACGATTTATAATGCGAAGCGTCCATATCCGGACTCCGAACTGAACTGAACTGCGCGGCGTTCCTGGGTCCGTTTTATACTTGCTGCCTGGCCGAGAACGTTCTCAAACCTTCCCTGGTTCTGGGAACTTGACGTGTTGTCTCGAGTGAACGGGAAGGTTCCAGCCAATTCGATATGACGCGCGAATGTTCGAGAACGGCCCTTAGCCCTCCACAGGTCGTTGACCTTGCGACGCCGGCAGCCCATTTGACCGGCGCAGGTGCTAGCTCGCAACAATATTTTCAGCGTTTACGAATAATTCTCCTAATTTTTCTTTAATTTGACTAATATAACCCAATAATTACGATTTTAATATATTTTTCCGATAAATGTTTATCACCTTCTTTACAAAATGGTGGGCAGAGGCTATTAATTTGTAACGAGAACTCCGAGCAATATGTGTCTATAATTCAGAGATACAACAGAAAATTACCGACGATAGCAAGATGGATGCAATCTCCGTCATCCATCAAAATCAGTTGAGATCCCTCTAAACCGTAATTGGCAGTAGGAGTTTTTCGGGGAGAACGTGATAGTCATGTACCGAAATCCATCTAGAACGTGATATTTTCGGATTTCATCTCTTATCACGGTTTCTATCTTATTGATTTCATCTTTTCTTCAGGTTTGGGGCCAGACTGGTCATCTCTGCGCCTCTCATTATCGAGGTCATTATGGTCTCTCTTCAGTATTCCTTGGCTATAACATTAGATGTAACTAGATTACACACGTGAGAGGTCGCCCTTATGTGCCGTGAGTTTGAAGAATTAGGCGATTAGGCCCGTTTTCCAACCTTCATGAGCTCTGAAGGGTCGTCGCCTCTGAAACTCGGTCTTTTACTCGGACAACAAACCTGACGTCGCATTAATATTATTTTAAACTCGGACTAAATTCCTCTCTGGCCACCCTCCCCCCCCCTACCACCTTCTGACACATGTGAGGACCGGCATTTGTCACCGAAGGAAGCGAGAAAACTAATTTGAGTGTCAGCATCGAACAAGAGAGCGCGTGTAGACGTCTGCTCCCATGAAAAGCGCGTTTCAGAGGTGAAAGTGAGAAACCTTGTCGACCCTTGGCAAAGGGCTCCGGTTCAGGGTGGATTGTGTTCCAGGGAGGGGGTGGGGGATGACGGATGCGAGTTTTGTGATATCGTTGTCTCATTATTATTTCTTCCTTCTCCCACGTTCCTCGACGAATGCCCTTTTTCTCTCCTCTCGCACTCAATAATAGAACGTGTTGCTTCCCCGTGTTTAACTCTATAGTCTTCCCTCTCCACAAAAGTCATCGAACCACACGAGCTTTACACCAGTGGATACAAATAATCGGTATCGTACCAAAAATTTTTCTGGGCGTTTTAAGGTGTCTAAATAAAAAATGTCAAATATCCGTCCGCCGTCCGCGCCGTTTTTGGTAGTAGACAATTTTCTAAAAATCTAAAATCATGGTCAGGGGTCTATTCCCGGCTTTAGTTGGTCTTTTCAGCCCGATCGGACCAAATTTGGTCGGAGTAGGGGTAGAAATCTGTGTTTCGAAAAATGAATTTTCGAGATTTTTGGCGATCAAGGCGTGTAGGGTATTATTTTCCACTGAATTTTAGGCGCTGAATCCAATAAAATGTGTCCCAGAACGACCCACTGGAAGAAGTTATGGGTCAAAATTGGGTATATATTATCCATTTTGAATAAGTGTTTTCCAGATTTCTGGTACCTAGACGTGTGGAGTATCATTTTCTAATAAATTGTGGACCCTGAAGGCCTGAATCGATTGGAATGGGTCCAGGACCTGCCACACCCACTGTTTACCCCATTTTCGCCATGTTAAAGGAATTAGTCTCCATGCGCCTGGTCCGAAGATGAACCAACCCCTGTGAAAGAATTTGCAGCGTTTTTGCTAATTGGACTCAAACAAGAAAATTCAACAAATGTTCTCAGACACCTCCATAATGAGGTCACCAGCAACTGAACTTTACAGGCCACCAAAGGCATTAACCGAATTCCAGAAAGGAGTGGAGCAAACTCGAGATTCAGCTGGATGCCTAGTGATTGATGTCGGTGACAAAACTAGCATACAATTTGTTGGATCTGAAGCAAAACGCTCTTCATCCAGTATAGATCCAGTATTAGTGGTGACTGGCGAAGAGAATGCAGTTTCGTTTGGATGGACGCTCATCAATATAACCAGATTCTATTTTGACAGATTGGATAAAATCATTGCCACCTCAACGCTCAATGATCAACTGCAAATCTGTACAGAACGACATGGAGACACTCAAATGGGAGTGGGTGTCTCACTCCTACATTTAATAGGTGTATAAATGTTGATGATAAACATTGAGAGTGGATAACTCTTTTCAATAAAGTAGATAGAGTACTCTTCTCATACCAGGAGAATGGAGAGCGTGGAGCATGGAGACACATTCCAATAGATTCAGTGTCCAAAATTCAGTGGAAAATGATACCCCACACTCCTAGATTGTCAAAAATCTCAAAAATCCATTTTTCGAAATTCACATTTTGACACCTACCCCACATTTGGTCCGATCAGGTTGAAAGTTTTGTAGACCAAATAAAGCCGGAATCGCACCCAAATTTAGGTTTTTTTGGAAAATTGTATACTACCAAAAACAGCGGACGGATATTGACTTTATCGAGACACCTTGAAACGCCCAGAAAAAAATTTTGGGCCGAATCGGGAAAAGAGAGACATTACAAAAAGCACCACAAGTCAACATTAAAGTAAATAAGACGTTATTTAACTGTTTTAGGACGTGAAAATGTGTTCATTGATTTTCCAGAAGCGGGAAAAGAAGGAAATTGGAGTTCAGCGAGCGTAAAATCAAGATCAAAAACTCAGCATACTTCAATTAGGTTTCGCGAAAAGAGAAAACAAATTCTAATCGCGGCACCCCTTGTTTGGAAAGACTACCCCCTCTTGCCAGATTTTCAAGCATTTTTCTTCCACCCCCTTGGCCAACCCGTCTGGCTTCGTGACGTCATCAGATTACAACTTCATCGGTTAATTCTCCGACCGTTTATTTGTTCGAAGCCCTTATTTGTACTGTCTGAGCGCGATGGGGTCCCCACGTCTGAAGGGGTGAGAGGGGTTGTGATGGGGGGTATGTTCGTATGAGGGACGGCAAGCAGCAAGATGATGTGACATCACGGTGTTGACACAAGAGGAAACACTGTACAGAGGGGGACTACTGTTTTACTCCGACGCAAACACGATGATTTGAGTGCCTAGAAAGCGACCAAGGAGTTTTGCAAAGGACATTAGCGTAACCGTCTTGCAGGGTGTTTGCAAAACCTCCCCAAGAGCTTTTGAGAATTTGAGAGAGTATTTACCGTAGGGCTGAAACATCTGCGGAGTGTCTGCCAAGCCTTTCATTATCGCTTCCTCACTTGAATTCGAAATACAGCAATGAGATTCCAAAACAACGTAAGGCGAATTTCCTCATGAAAAATCCCCTCTGACGTAAACTTCTTACAATATTATTAACGTAAGTATAGGTACCCCCCCCGATTTGGAAGGACATACTTTGGAGAAAATTATAATTTTATTTCTTACTCTCTGCGCCGAATGAACCTTCTACTGCCATGAATTAACTCAGTAAATAACACAAAATCAAAAGAAAATGGTTACTCAAGTCACGACTCATTGGAAGATTAATCGAATCATGCATTCCTATAGTCCTCCCGAAAATTGCCAACAAATGTCATCAAAATATTGATTTTCACCCGAACCGATAGCGGGAATCGGATTAAAGTTCTCTATAAGCCGGGTACACACGTTGAGGATTACGGAGAGGATTTTGAAGAGGGATTCCTCTGAGGAAAACCTCTGAGGCGGCAGGAGCCGGACGGAGCATCCACACGTAGGGGAAAACCTCAGAGGCGGCCTGCGCGAAAAACAAAAATAAAAAAATAAACGAGGAGCTACGACCACTGTGTGACGATACTCGAGCGATACCTACGACGTTGAGGCCAACCGATCACCTCATCCACACGTGAGGGAAGGGGTTCAGTTCCGGGAACCAGAACCCCGGCCTCAGGTGGCCTTTCCAAAAATTGGAAAGGCCTGGCGGCCTGAAGAGTCCGCCTCAACTGAAGGCCTCAACCCGTCCACACGGTCCGTCGGCCGGAGAGGTTGGCCTCAACGGAGAATCCTCTCCGGAATCCTCAACGTGTGTACCCGGCCTTACAGGGTTATTCTTCGGGCCAGGAGCATGGGGACTCACTACAATCGATTTAGCGTATAAAATTTAGTGGAATATGATACTCCACACGCCTAGGTGCAAGATATTTCAAAAACCCACATTCAAAATAGGTTGATTCCCCAACCTTCATTTTATTCAGGTGGGAAATTGATGATATTGTGACTGCAGTGAATGTTTTCGATTGAATGGATGGTTAAGGTGATTGAGGTAAATGTTTCGCTGAATGTTGGACATCCAAAAATTGGCTGTACGGGAAGAGAAACAACATAAGTAGGGAGAAATTGCATGTTCCGCCTATCATCAGCTGACTGATAAGAGCTCTCCTTTTGACGTCATGTCCACGGCCTCCATGATAGACCTCCTTTTTCGGCTTGAGAGGGTGATCAGACATGCTGACAAGGGCTGCAGCTTCTACAGTGGTGACTGAGCCATGACCAACGCTGTGGGTGTCTTTGTTGAGGCCATAACATATGACTGGTTGATATATGAGCAAAATAATTGATGCAGCAAGATGAGAACGACTTGCTATCAAACCAGTACCAAATACGCGATTTTCATTCGATTCATTTCTACGAATAACTGAAAAGGCGACGAATAAATTCAATGTGTGGCTCTGGAGAACGCCAAAGTTTGGGCCTGATACACTTCTAATGGGCCAGATGTTGATGAAATACCCCGAACCGGTAAATGACAACTTCCAACCGAGGGATGGGCTAAAATAAAAACTTCGAGGACCGGGAATGATGAAGTTGACTGAAGGGTTGTTGGACCATCCATCATAACTTGAGCCGGTGCTCGATACTCCACCCTAAATAAAACAGTAGGAATCGTCTGAAGACGAATGGTCTATTCAACCACGTGCCGGGAAAAAGTGCTGAAAATTGGTGCGAATCGATTCCAAATTCTGAAATATTGGGAAATCACTTGTCGGGTAAGTATGAAAGCAACCAAAACTAGCAAAATCTTGTTCATCACATTTGACCCAAACGGGGGAAACTGGGTAAATTTTGTAGAAAAAGCTTTTGGAAAAATTCAAAATCTTCATTTCTTAAAAACAACGCTGCAAATTCATACACAGGGGTTGGTGATGGCACGGAGACTCATTTAAAAATATATTCAGCGTCCATAACCTCTTTCGGTGGCCGTCAATCGTTTCGGGACCCGTCATTGGATTCAGCGTCCAAAATTTAGTGGAAAATGATATCCACATACACCTAGGTACCAGAAATCTCAAAATTTAGAGGGCGTGGATTATTCCAAGTTCATCCCCAGGCGGCTGTCTTCAAATGCCTGGTGTCTACGTCCATCCTCGTATTTTTCACTATGAGATCAGCGACGGTAAACCCCCTTCTTGCTCTTCACAATGTAGGGGTCTTCTTTCTAATATCTTGCAAAAAGCTATTGATAGTTACCCGAAAAAATATCGATGATTCGGATTGTCGATAGTTTTCTGCCCTTGATATTGACAAAAAATGATGTTGGTTAATGTTTGATGGTGGCTAACATCGATTGTAAGAGACCGATGTTTCATGGCCATCGATATTGACTTTGCGATGTCGATGGTAACATCGATGTTTCCCTTTCCATGGTAACCATCGGGTTCCTCCTCTATACTGCCTTCCAGGGCACTCTACGAGACAGTGAAACGATAAAAAAAACTCATCGCCATCGACAATCCAGTTTTCGCGTGCATTCCTTCTCTGTGTCTCGCCCACGGGTATTTCGCTCGACAATTGATAACGATTTTCACCTTGATTCGTGACTGTAGGCGAAACAGAAAACTGTACTACGCGGCAACTGCACTATCGAATCAAGGTGAAAACAACAATACACACGACAATAAATTGTCGAGCAAAGTACCCACGGGCGAAACACAGAGAAGGAATACACGCGACAACTGGATTGTCGATGGCGATGAGTTTGCTTTTTATTGTTTCACTGTCTCGTAGAGTGCCCTGGAAGGCAGTATAGAGGAGGAACCCAATGGTTACCATGGAAAGGGAAACATCGATGTTACCATCGACATCGCAAAGTCAATATCGATGGCCATTAAACATCGGTCTCTTACAATCGATGTTAGCCACCATCAAACATTAACAAACATCATTTTTTGTCAAAATCAAGGGCGGGAAAACTATCGACAATTCGAACCATCGATGTTTTGTACTATCAATAGCTTTTTACAAGTTTAAGAGGGCGTGGAACCAGTTGTTTCCAAGATGTATGCCGTTCTAGTGGAATTTTTGTTCAAATGGGAGATTTTCTGGTTCATTAAACAAAATTTTCCTATCATATCCTATCGATAGTCACGACCAAACTATCGATAAGCAACCAAAGGAAGGCATATTTGCGGATTTTTCCTCACAAAAAAGCACTTGCTTCGGGTTACGAGTGCTCCTGCAGTGTTGCCACATTTTCATAACTTATCAGAATCTGTATATTCACCTTCTTCTTGTTAGCAAGTGTCAGGAATTAGGGGACAAATTCTCAGATCTTGTCACTACCTACCCACTGCAAAAGACTTCAGTTACGTCACACACATATGGAACCTGAGGAGAAAACAGTGATCTAAGCGCTCCGGGTGGAACTAGTTGTAGACACACTCAGCTCCCTTCACGTAATGTGCTGATTCATTTAGTTGTTGTCAACAGAGATGCTTATTAAAACCCAGCTCACAATTTATACGACTTCATATTGAAGATAAAAATCCCTACAATACCACATCCATCAAAATGAGTCAATAAGAGATGTTTTAAGATGAAATCCGTCTCAGCAAGAATCATTTTTAGTCTTCAATTTCGTCGGTTTTTTTTTCTTTTCTTTTTTTTTTTTTAAGATAAAAAATTATGATTGCTTCTTGAACTTAATTGTTGAATCTGAAGGGAAAAAAAATCGATGCTCTGCAACATCGGTTATTTCAACATTCATGATCGATAGTATTGAAACCAATACCATTGATGGTGGAAAATCGATTATCAAACGTAAAACATCGATGTTTCGATACTATCGACCCTAGATCGCTGCCGATTGCTGCCTGCCGGCTCTGTATTGGTAAACTTCTCTGGTGAAAGACTTTGGTTAACCGCCCCCCGTTACCGGAGCGGTAGAGCTATCGTCTGGTAGTCATCAGAGCGGTAGGTAGTGTTTGATGAAGGTGGCCATAAGTGCGAGAAATGTCTGTATAACCTCTCCGAAGGATTGAAACAACATTTTCTTTTGAAGCTAAGGAATTGGATAAATCATTAACCAAAATGTGAGGAATCCCAGTCATCAGTAAGTTTTGCCTCCATGAAGGAGCTGTTGGTGGATTTCTGGAGTTCTGTATTGTTGTGTCATCCTCTTGATGAGTCCAAACTGGATGCATGTTGGCGTTGAAGACTTGCAGAGCGTAGGAACTCTGCTCTTATTTCATGTTCAGCTTTTGATGCCTAATAAACGAAGGAGTTCGAATCTAGAGACACAAACGAGGAGAAACATTTGAGGTTCCCTTCGCTCATTTACGGGTAATTAGATGGTATGAATGGTGAGGGAGGCGGGTTCGCGTTTGCCATTAGCGTTAAGACTCAGTTGGGGAGACGGGTTTGAATTGATCTGTTGACAATGAGTCTCCTCCAAATTGGTGGTGGGCGAGGAGGGTTGGAAGCCTGGCAAATTTGCTCCAAACTGCGGAAACCTCGAACAGGACACGATTTCACTGGATTAGCGACGACTCCCGCCACTTCAACAACAACTTGACTTCCTCGTCACGTGCTTAATAGTTTTGGTTGAGAAAAGCCTAAACTTTGTTATACAAACGAACAGACCTCCGTCTTGAACGGTTCACAGGGTTAAGTCCTCGGTTGTTACCACTAAAGAAGAACCAAAACTACCTGACTACCTACCCAACCTAGCTATATTATACATGATGCTAGGATAGACGAACATATAACCCCATATTTTAAAAAACTCGAATGGTCAAAAATTAAAGAGAGACGAGAATTAAGAGTAGCGACAATGATGTACAAAATGTTTAACTCACAGAGGCCGCAATACTTGTATGAAAAATATCAAAATTTATCACAACAACATGCTATGACAACAAAAAGGAAGGAGACCTGCTTGGAAATACTAAAACACTACTGAAAGCCATAGTAAATCATTTTTGATAGAAAGCATAAGAATTTTCAATAGCAATGTGGAGCTGTTCAATGATGCAAAAACTGTTACGCAGTTCAAACAGAGGTATTTTGAGAAGCTGATGATTAGAGATTAGTGTTGGGGAGAAAATCTTTATGTTGTATTTGAAGTATTTATTATTTTATTTATCTATTATTATTGTTGCGAGCTGGCACCTGCGCCCATCAAATGGGCTGCCGGCGTCGCAGGATCAACGACCTGTGGAGGGCTAAGGGAGTCATTTCGAGGAATTGTGCATCCTATTGAATTGGCTGGAACCTTCCCCTTTACTCCAGATAACCCCAGAACCAGGGGGAAGGTTTGAGAACATTCTCGGCCAGGCAGCAGGTATAAAACGGACCCAGGAATGCCTCAGAGTTCAGTTCAGTTCAGAGTCTGAAAATAGACGCTTCGGGTTATAAATCGTGCCGTGCCGTGTTATAAATTGTGCCGTGCAACAACCGCCCTACAACTGTGTATTGTGATTGTGTCATTGTGTAAGTTCGCGAATGTGAACAGTGTTTTCAAGAGAACGATTGTAATAAATTATTTACTAAAAATATAAATCGTTACATTATTTAATTAATTTAATTATCAGTTTTGAAATAAGCAAAAATTATGTTATATTTGAAGTTATTATTATGCCATCCTGACTAATTTTGTTCATGTTATTTTATAAAGTGTATCTGTCCTGCAGGATGAGTGGGCTTTTAGCCTAATGCAGGGCAGATTAATAAATCAATAGTCAGCCAATCAATCAATCAACATTCCCTTCGCTGGGTCACTATTGGCAATAACACTGCTTCAAGCTCTCCACCAGTCCTCCCTTCATGTGTACAGATAAATGAAAAGCACCAAAAGACGTATAAACATGACAAAAGTTAAGATGAGATTGGGTCACACAACAGCAGTCATGTTGAACTCTCTCGCAGGTAGTAAATTATGGCAAAATGTGTTTTTCAAAAAATGAATTTTCGAGATTTTCGGCAATTAAGGCATGTGGGGTATCATTTTCCACTAAATTTTGGACGCTGAATCCAATGAAATGGAACCCAGGACGATTAGCGCCCACCGGAAGAGGTTATGGTCCAAAATGGGGAAAATCTACCCATCCTGAAAGTGGGGTTTCAATATTTATGATACCTAGGCGTGTGAGGTATCTTTTTCCACTAAATTGTGGACGCTGAATCGAACGAAATGAGTCCCGGGACAATTGGCGCCCTCTAGATGAGGTTATGAGTCAAAATGGGTGCCCATCTACCCATTTCGAATGTGTGTTTTCGAGATTTCTGAAACCTAGGCGTGTGGGGTATCATTTTCCACTAAATTTTGGACGCTGAATCCAACAAAATGGGTCCCGGGACAATTGGTGCCCTCAGGATGGGTTTATGGGTCAAAATGGGTATCTAATCACCTATTTTGAAAGTGGATTTAGCGAGATTTTCACCTAGGCGTGTGGTTCATTTTCCACTCATTTCTCCATGCTAGATCGATTGAAATGAGTCTCCATGCACATGATCATAAAATTAACCAACCCCTGTAAGAGAATTTGCAGCGTTTTTAGTTGATAAGGAGCCGTGAACCCGTCCAAATCCTTTTGAATAGGCCTAGTAACTGATTCCATATTTCTACACATGTTTAAAAGTCCTTTTGATGGCCCTTGAAATTGACAATTTGTTAGATGTGTATTGTTGTTCAGGTTGTTCAACTATGGCCGACTAAGTCTCAAGTTGGGTAAACTCTGAGGGAACGTGTCTCCACCAACTCAGTTGAAGAGGATCTGAATGCCGTCGTCAATTGAGGACATTTGACCTAGAAAACGCTCGAAGTTGGTGGTAAACGAACAAAACTAAATTCTACTCCTCCCTCGAACCGGTTGGCACTTGACAAACACTGAAGGGCACCGGGATAAAGGGGAAGAAAAATCTATCGTCGGTCTGAAAGTTAACCTTCACCTCACGTTTCCTCGGGGCTATTGACTATTCAGTGGTTATTCGTCGGAAGCTGAGGAAAACCCCTTCGGTGTATATTTACGGCTAAGATTCCAGCAGGGCTTTCGAGGCCTATTCTAATTCTCACTAACACCTTCAAAAGGCCCAAGCCCTGGCATCAAGGGAATAGGGTTATTTATGGGTTTGCGCCTAGACGGCCCTCAGGAAGCCTTGGCCGCCCTCGCAGAAGCCCGTGAGATTGAAAAAGTCTTTTCAGTGTTCTCCGTTATTGGGTAACTTTGCCTACAGCGGCCCAGATATTCGAGGTGGAAAGTTGAGCGAACATCGAGTTGCCGGCTGGCCCGACCAATCATCGAGCGAATTTTTCCAGAAATTCCCAAGTTTCATTCGTAGGGAGCAAAAAAAAAAAAAAAAAAAAAAAAAAAAAAAAAAAGTACGTGGCATTTGATAACTTGTCACAAACACTTTACGATAAAATTTCCGGGGCATTCGTAAGGGCTTTTTCGGCCAACGGACAGACATCTGAGAATTTGTCATACACACCTAGCTAATCGCGAAAATGTTTGACAAAAAAAATATCTGGTTGATACAAAATACAAAGGTGTTCTATTTCAATAAGAATTCTCAAATGTCCCAGGGAGGGTCGGGATACATTATCTTCGGACAGGATCACATAATCACGATTGAACTTCAGTAAGTTCCTGTAATCGTAGAATTATGTTTCAGCAATCCTGCCCTCGATATAGTGAACATGTAGATGTTTAAAGAAGTTCATGAGCACTCCAAATCAAGTCTGAAAATATACAAAGAACAGCTAATGTCCACACCAAATGAAGTAATAATTTTAAGGTAATAATATTCAAACACGCATAGTGATGTTCGAACTTCAGGAGCAAGAAGCATTTCCGGGAAATCCAACTCTGCCAAACTGTCCGGTTTGCACATAGGGCGATTATAAAATTTGGCTATGGTCTTTAGAGATCATCCAGCTGATCATAGAATCGTGCAATGGAGGCACAGTTTCTAGCTGCAGCTGAAGTAAGCATGTCTCGTACAAAGAGCCGAAGAAGGTGATTCATGCTGCAAGCAAGACATCTTTCATCTAACGACTGAGGGAAAGATCCAAGGACTGTTTGGAAACCGTACTGAAAGCACGGTTGCGCATATGAAGGTTTTTGGCAATCGAGAGGGCGCATGATTTTTGTCCGACCTTGGTAGCTGTCAACTAAGGGTGACACTACAATTTTCATCCCTTTACCATCCTTGGGGATGTCTGGGATTTCTAGAGAGAGAATAATTTGGATTCTCTGTCGTGAAGCTAGAGCGAGAAGCACCACTAGTCTCATAAACCGGGTGTTAGAGGCAAAGGAGAAGATGGGTCCCAAAAACTATCAAGGTACAGCTCATTGATGTATTCAATTGTTTAACGAGGGATTAGGGTTTGTGAAGGTTGAACAGATTAAGAAAGGGCCTAAACAATACTATCCTGGTTTCACAGTTTCATCATTAATCCCTCTGTAACCTACGTCACCTTAAAAGACACATACAACAGACACGCTGGACTCATACCTCATTTGATGTTTCTCTAAATCCAGCAGAACGACGCTTATTCTCGGCCTAAATTGATTGATTGAGCTGGTGTTCTACAGGGCAGTGCAGTTGGCTTGTTCAAATGAGGCCAAATTCCTGGGAATGACCTTAGAAGTGAAGGTATGCTGGAAAGAGCACGTTGAAAAGAAAATACCGGCTACAACTCTCGAACTTGGAAAGATTGAATGGTTGATGGGTGGGGACAACCATGTCCTGGGGCTCAGCTGTGGCGCTGCACTGCTCGCATCAACAGAAAGATCTTGCAACGATAACAACTTGCTCATAAGCGCTGTTAACGCGCTGCAACGACAGGCGACCATGACCTTGAAGTGAAGACTCAGTCAGGAAGTCATCAAGAAATGTGCTGTCACTTGTTCAAAACGCCTAGAAGGTAATGCCAACGCAGAAGCAGTCAAGTAGCTTGACGTCGCCAACCTCGTCAGGAGACTGAAGCGTACAAGCAACTGGCACTAGTGTATGTACTTGCGCAACAAGAGGCAACACAAATTATTTTGCTTCATCTGCAATATCAGAGAATTTGTGAAACAGATCCGCAGCAGTTCGATTATCGGTTGGCAGTTGGTTTAAATTTGCTTGCCTGTTGAGAGTTTGGATGTTTGGCTGTTGTGCTGAGAGAATGATTGCTGACGTTTGTCCAGGGTCTGAGAGTTAACAGAAGATTGATAGCTGATTGGAGGCAGATTGTGGCTGGGGTAGAACGGCTGGTGGAAGGGAAGGCCATCACATTGCATGTCTTTGTTTACTCGTACGATTTTGCTTGTGCAAACTGACTTGTGCAAGTTACTTGAACGTGTAAACCGGCCGCATGAACTGGCGCAGCAAAAGTTATTGTCAACTCTACCTATTCTGAATGAACTATATTTGTAGTACCTAGTTATGGTCAGACCACTATTATCACACGCCTGGTATAATTAACAAATTAAGAAAAATATAGCTACACGGAAATAAATATGAAACAAACCAAAGTTCTTTAGCATTTGACCTATCTTTTCCTCTCCCTTAAAACTATGCCAGTTTTCCACTCAGCTGGGATGTTAGGAAGCCGTACGGGATACATTCTTAATATTCAAGCTCCAAATTATCAGACAAGAGGAACAACAGGTTGGAAATACTGAGGGTTTGAGTTGGAAACACTGCTAGTTGGAGTTTGTCGGCGTCTTCATGTTGAAAAAGAAGGAAGATTTTCATATTGCGAAGATGAAAACAGGGTTTTCTTCGTGTTGCGCTGAGTGAGCAGCCGGTGATGGAATAGCCTGACTCTTGTGATGAGGGGGAGAGGAGAGGAAGGGGTGGTTGGGTTGAGGGGAGGAGATTTGGCGAAAGGTCTTTTTCAGTAGCGGCAGTGTCGACGACAGCCTTGAAAAACTGTAACATACGGCCGAAAATGTTGGGAAATGACGAACAAGCCGCTCGAAAGGGAGTGGAGGGGTTGAAACCTCCATAAGGGAAAATGTAGTGGCGACGCAGTAGCAGCTAGAGCCTGAAATATGAGCGCCCATAAAGTCAGAGTCGTACAGTCTCACAGGGGTAAAGGGGTAAGGGATGAGAGAGACCTAACTGAGCGTACAGATAACCCTCCTCTCTTCGCCATGTACGATTCCTCCTGCAGTTGGGACGTAAATGAAATACAATAACGGTAAGGAAAGGACTTGGTGGGGGGCGTTGACGGGCGTTTAACGGCGCGGAAGAACCAATGGGACGAGCGTTCCTCTCCGATGAATGGCACCAGTCCTGCCTGAATTTATGTGCCTCCCACGCGCCTACAGGTACCCGATCGATGCCAATAGCATGATTCCAAGAGCCGATCTCCCGAATAGAAACCTCGCCTCTTGCATGTACCTCAGCCGGAACAAGGATTATCCTAATACCTGATTGTTTCCTTTGCTAGGTAAATCTCAGTAATCTGAGGCGAGCCTAATTAAGTGAGGGCGTCCAGAAATACATTTAGCCACTGGAACGGGCCCTCTGAACACTGTTAAATAAACGTTTCGTCACTAGGAGGCAACTGGTGAAATCCTACCAGCAAAACTGATGAAATTTCACCATCTCCGAAATTACGACACAGAATACAATTGGATATGATAAACTACCAACCACCGCTAAGCAAGAAACGAATTTTTCTTTTTTTGGGGAGCAAAAAGGAAACAAGTTATCACTATAATCATGAATACTTCTTATCTTCAGAGGTGGAGAACGGTATTTTGACTACACGGCTTATGTTTCTCCTTCTCCGAGCAGGACACAAGAAGTAGGGGAAGAAGGTGGTCGTGCCTGAGCATCGCACTAAAGTAAGCAAAAGTCCTTGCTAACTTGATGGGCGTGTACTAGGGGTAGGTTGTGGTTACAAGACTTCATCTGCTGAGCCTCCTTGTCTTCACAATGATGGTTTGGTGTGGGTGTGTGTAGTGTCTAGTGGCAGTCCAGTCAGCGGACTGCCAACTTGATATGCGGGGAAGCCGTAGAGCCACAGAGCAGGGCTCCCAGATGATCAGGCGCACAATAAAGACGATGTCGGACTGTTATGGGCCCAACGGCCTCAGGCACAGTCTAGTCCAGTCAGCGGGTCACTGCACAATATGCTTGCTAACCTGATGGACGTGATAGAGCAATACTTATGCCATTTGGGGGTACTTGGGGTAGGATGTGGTTACAAGACTTCATCTGCTGAGCCTCCTTGTCTTCACAATGATGGTTTGGTGTGGGTGTGTGTAGTGTCTAGTGGCAGTCCAGTCAGTGGGTCACTGCTCAATATGCTTGCTAACTTGATGGACGTGATAGAGCAATAATTTTGCCATTTGAGGTACTAGGGATGGGTTGTGGTTACAACACTTCATCTGCTGAGCCACCTTGTCTTCACAATGAGTTTGGTGTGGTCTTACAAAATGTAATTTTGAATACACACTCCATTTTTCAAACCATAAACTACAGTAGGTATCGATGTTTCCTGTTGTACGACTGTTTTGTGTGCTCGCTATTTCCAACAAAAAATGCAGTGAATGCAGTGATTTCCAAATATTTCTACCTTGACAGAATCTGCTCAAAAACATCAAATCTGTAACTTGCATGGGAGTGCATATCGCGACTCTTTGACTGTCTTTCTTCTCTGTAGATACACAAGAGTAGGAGGTTTAGGATATTGTAACGATTTATGTTCTTTGTAAATAATGTATTACAATTGTTCACTCAAATACACTGTCCTCATTCACAAACTTACACAATAAGGCACAATACACGGGCACTAATTTATAACAGGACACAATTTATAACATGAAGTATCTATATTTTGACTCCAAACTGAACTGCCATGGAATAAGTAGTGTACTTATTCCATGTGAACTGCCCTCTGCGGCGTTCCTCGGTCCCTTTTATGCTTGCTCCCTTGGCCAAGAACCTTCTCGAGTCTTCCCTGGTTCTGGGAACTTGGCATGTTGTCTTGAGCAAACAAGAAGGTTCCAGCCAACCATGCATGAATGTTCAAGAGTGACCCTTAGCCCTCCATGTGTCATTGACCTAGTAACGCTGGTAGCCCAAGAGACTGGTGCAGTTGTAATCTCGCAACAATATTAAGGTGAGAGGGGAATGGGGGACGTGAGCTAGGGTGTCTCCATTTCAAAGCCACGTTCTTGAGAATGATCATGACTCGAAATCGTAATTTAGGCTTGAACATTAACAACAATGTTTAACAAAACAAAACTCACTTTTTCCATCATTCCTCAACCTGTAGTGTAATTTGTAGGGAACACGATGGACAGAAAAAATGAAAGGTTTGCGGAGGTTTTGTCTCTTTCTGGATGATGTAATCCCCCAATCCCCCACTGAGGGGGAAAAATTGGTCCAAATATATTACGAAAACGCATTTCCAAGAGCATTGGGGCGCCTGGGCTGAACAGCCAGGAATGGCTATGCTCGTTATTTTCGTTTCTCATGTTGGATGGTGAATGCTGGTTTAGAATGGCTGGGGTTTAGATACACACAAGACATTAAATATATTTATTTTTCCACGATCAAGCGCTCTACAGAGCCACTGAGGAAGAATTGAGAGAAAAAAGGGAATGGAGTGTTACTTGAGATTTTACGTTTCAACAGAGTTGAAAACAAGGCTCGATTTTCTCACTCATCAAAGATGGCGGGCCCTCTGACCATCACGTCCCCATCTCATCACTAATGGACGGACAATTCGTTCATCAAATACTCTCGCCCTTCAGCCTCTGGGCAACTCACACGTTCTCGTGAATTTCTCTCCAAGGTCCGCAGCTCAGATGAAGCTATTACTCACCATTTGTTTGGTCAAGGGGAGTCGCCCCTAAGGTGAACGAGGTAATTCTATTCAGGGGATGCGAGTGTTGAGTTGGAATTTCGGGGTGTGAAATGAGGCAAAAGACCCCTTGGAAGCCCAGTATCATCTTGAGTTTCGAGTTCGTCACTTTCCAGGCGATATACGTGTCTTTCTGATGAGTTCAATCATTGTTGTATTGTACATCATGCTGAGTTTATTTATGTTTGGTTGGTTATTCCTTGAATAATCAACCTATGTTTTCATGCAAAAAGTCAATCTCCCCGATTTGGCCCAATAATTTTTTCTGGACGTTTCAAGGTGTCTAGATCAAAATTAGCAAATGTCCGTCAGCCGTCCACACCGACTTTGGTAGAAGAAAATTCTCTAAAAATCTGAATCCATTTCCAGCTCTAGTTGGTCGTCGAAACTTCTCAACCCGATCGGACCGAATTTGAGGGGGGTAGGGATCAAAATGTGTATGTATTTCGAATAATGGATTTTCGAGATTTTCTGCGATTTAGACGTGTGGGGTATCATTTTTCACTAAATTTTGAACGCTGAATCCAATGAAAAAGGTCTCAGAACGATTGACACCCACTGGAATGGGTTATTGTTCAAAATGGGTACCTATCCACCCATTTCGCACGTCTGTTTTCGAGATTTCTGGTACCTACGTGTGGGGTATCATGTTCCATTAACTTTTGCACCCTATTTAGGTAGCTGTTCTGCAAAACTATTTCAATAAAACAATTACCTAAAAAAAGAAATTCATTGTTCTTCATCTCATGAAAGTTATTTATTAAATGTACCCACCTGGATGTCACAATGAATCCGTTTAGTGACAAGAGGATATACAATGAGTGTAGTGTTCCCGGTTTAGTGACAGCTCAGATGAAGAAATCCATCAAAAATTAGTGTCCGAAGATTATCAGGTTAAAATACTGATAATAGGATGGTATTGAATGGGAAATAACGTGTCTTTCAAAAAGCGTATCTTGATGAAGCTCAGAGAAGTCAACTAAGGCATCCGTTCGGCCGCTCTGGTTGAGAATATTCACTTGATAGGATTGTTCTATCGTAGGAAAAATGATACTGTGCAGTTCACACGATGTCGAACCGTCAGGGTCACGTTGTGGACCATTTTTCCACCAAAGTGACGAGACACCTGTTGCTCACCGTCGATCGAAACCGCTATCTACCGCGTCCGCTCTATTGAGCCCACGATCTCTATCTGAGCCCGTTCGACGGTAAATGATTTACAACGGCATCGAAACCGAGTATCCAGTATCGCAAGGAATCCGAGTGGGCTCGGCTACGTCCATTAAACATCTCGGCGGTTTAATGGAGTCAACGGCCGCTAATTGAGTGTTGCCCAGTTATCGGGAAACAGGCGACTGATTAGCCTGGGGACTCTCACTTATCGCCCGGTTAGCCAGACAATGGATTCCCTCCTCGTTGGAGCTATTCTGCCAGTCAATTGATTCGCTTACCGTGGATTGAACAATGAGTCGTGCTCAACACCATCAAAGTGCATACTAAGTAGTAGAGATGGGGGACGATTTTTCTGACGCGAAAAATCGGGGTTTTGAATTGATACAAAGATTGCCGATTTTTATCTGAATCGATTCTATAGAAACAATTTTTTATGAAAACGCTGCAAATTCATTCAGGCGCATGGAGGCTCATATCTTCAACATGAGGAAAATGGGGAAACAGTGGCTGTGGCGGGCCCCAAACCCATTCCAACCGATTTAGGGTCCAACATTTTGTGGAAAGTGATACCACACACGCCCAGGTACCAGAAATTTCAAGAACACACATTCGAAATGGGTAGATAGATACCCATTTTGACCCATAACATCGCCTGATGGGTGCCAATCGTTCTGGGACCCATTTTATTGAATTCAGTGTCCGAAATTTAATCCACACCTCTAGATACGAGAAATATCGAAAACCCACTTTTGAAAAAGGTAGACAGATACCGATATCGACCCAAATCCCTTCTAGTGGGCTCAAATCGTTCTGGGACCCATTGCAATCGATCCAGGGTCCAAAATTTAGTGGAAAGTGATACCCCACACGCCTAGATCGCCAAAAATCTTGAAAATCCATTTTTCAAAAAACACATTTTGACCCCTACCCCGCCCAAATTTGGTCTGATCAGGCTGAAATGTTTCGAGGACCAACTAGAGATGGAAAAGGGTGGAGGAAGGCGAGACGAGGTGAGGAGGAGGCGGAGGCAAGGCGGAAGCGAAGCGGAGAGAGGATGGAAGCGAGGCGGAAACGAGGTGGAGAAAGGCGGAGACGAGGTGTTGAGGAAGCGGAGGCAAGACCGAGTCAAGGCGGAGGCACGGCGGAGACGTGAAGGTGGCAGGGGGCAATATGGGGCATAGAGACTCATTCCTTCAACATGGGGAAAATGGGGAAAACAGTGGGTTTGGCGGGTGGCGGACCCATTCCAATCGATTCAGGGTCCAAAATTTAGTGGAAAATGATATCCCACACGTCTAGGTACGAGAAATCTCGAAAACACAAATTCGAAATGGGTAGATAGGTACCCATTTAAACCGAGAACCTCATCCAGAGGGCACCAATCGTTCCAGGACCCGTCTCACTAGATTCAGCGCGCGAAATTTAGTGGAAAATGATATCCCACACGTCTAGGTACGAGAAATCTCGAAAACACAAATTCGAAATGGGTAGATGGATACCCATTTTGACCCATAACCCCTTCCGGTAAGCACCAATCGTTCCAGATCCCGTCTCATTGGATTCAGCGTCCAAAATTTAGTCGAAAATGATACCTCACACGCAAAAATTGCCAAAACTTGAGGACCAACTAGAGCCGAAAAAAAAAAATTCAGATTTTCAGAAAATTTTCTACAACCAAAAACGGCTTGGACGGCGTGCGGACATCAGCTTATTTTGATCTAGACACCTTGAAACGCATAGAAAAAATGTTTTGGGCAAATCGGAGAGGTTGACTGGCTGCATGAAAATATAGGTTGATTATTATCAAGGAAAAACCAACCCAAATCGTGGAATTTGGACTGAAATTACTCCACACGTGTTCCATTGATGGAAAAACTAAACTTCTTGATAGTTTGATTCAAGGATAGAATTGTTCGAATCTGCACAAACTGCACTATAAAGACAATAGCATAATTGATGTATTGATTCAAAAATTGTTGAATCATCGTATCCTACATCATGACGCATCACCAGAACAGAAGTGAGTTATGTATGAGGAACTTGATGAGCTCCGCAAGAGTCTAACTGAGGACAATGAAAAATGAACACGCACGTTTAGGAAAATGGTTATTATACGAGGAAACTCCATTGTGAGCCCACTGTGGTAATCGCTTAGAGTTAAATGGATTTGAAACTCCTTCACGCCGGCACATTAACGACGTGCAAGTGGTTGGATGTGAAGGGAGTGGAAAACAGAGACAGTGATGAGGCACTTAGCAGACGAAACCTCCCTTTTGTCGGCGATAAGCCAGTAGGAACACGGAAACAGGCCGAGAAAAGGGGGTTGTATGGCGTGAATGCGTCGAAAGCTATGCTGTTTGGGGAACCTGATGAGTTGGATTCATCTCGCGGTCGCATACCCAATGAAGCTCAGGGATGGCGAAATGTGATCAACCCCCAGCCGTTGTGGAGGGGGTGAACAAACGGCACGCGCTCGATCATTCGAGGAAATCCCAAGTAGGAACGTGATACGGACGTGGACCTGCTTTCGACGTTCAGCTTAAAACTAATTCACGACGTCATTTGGTGACATTATCCTAACAGTCGTCTTGAGTCTGAAAGGAGGGCGACTGCATCAAGCCCTAACGCTCTATTGACTTATGCTCACTTTCACCAGAAAATTATTTGCCGGAGTTTAGTAAAACTCGGTTATTTCTAAACTGGAAAGTCAAACCTAAAACTGCGCTGGCGTCTTTTACCACCCCAAAAGTCGGGTAACCCTCTTTTGACAGTATCGTGTTTAGCTAAACGAGTTTGGCCCATCCGTCCAAAAGGGAAAGTGGACAAAGTGACGTGTTTGGGCAAATAAACCTGAAATAGCAACCACGCAGCCTGCCTCAAATGATTTCATTGTTTATGTTATGTTCATTTGTTCCGTTGCGCTTTTCGTGTTTAGTAGAATGGAAAATGCATTCCAATCCTAGCAATTTATAAAGTACTACTAGTACTACTTTGATTCCGTTAAATATATGACCACTCGGGACAGCTCAACTGCTCCCTGCACCAACTACCTACCTAGTGGGAGGAGAATCAACTACTGAAACAGTCATATCCTTACTTCATTGAGATATGATCTACCTGTCTTGATAGAAGAAAAACCTCAAGAAAATATAAAAGAAATATTACTCTCACAAAAAACAACAAGCAATACTAATTTATAATGTCATATCAAAATAATGAAGTGCACCTTGCAGTAGTCACTGCGAGGCCATCTTGTTTTCTCTCTTCGGACGCTAGGCGTCTTCCTGTTGTGGTTGTGAGCTTGTCAAGAACCAAGATTATAATGCGTTCAAGCGATGAAAAGTGTTGTTCAATTATCAAATCCAGTTTTATCCATATTCATAGATCAACAGGTAAATAAAAAGTGGTTCGTTACATGTGTATGAAATTTAGTGAAGAAACTCCGATTATTTGGCAGATTCAAATTTATTTTGAGAACAAGAATCTCCGCCAAAACTCCACGTCATCCAGAGACGAAAAATGTCGAATCTGTTCCTGGATCTTTTGTGGACGTCTCCTCAGATCGTCATCCTCGACCGACGAAACGAAAATAATGGACAATGCCAAGTTTCGTGAATTCATACTTCACATCGTATGATACACCATCTACCTACAATCATTTTCCACAAAATTTTGGACGCTGAATCGATTGAAATGTGTCTCCATGCTGCGAGTCGTCCAAAATTTAGTGGAAAATGATACCCTACACGCCTAGATACCAGAAATCTCGAAAACACAATCAAAATGGGTGGATAGTTACCCATTTTGACCCACAACTTCTTCCTATGGGCGCCAATCGTTCTGGGACCAAATTCATTGGATTCAGCATCCAAAATTTATTCGAAAATTACACCCCACTCGCCTAGATAGCCAAAAAACACATTTTGACCCCTACACCGCCCCAATTAAAAGCTATAATCTCGTATAGCCATTATTATAACCAGACAGTTTATAAGTAGGTAAAAACGACGAAAAAATGCTTAAACGCCGAGAAATAGATTTCGTCGACGATCTTAAAACGAGAAAATCAAGTCTTTCATCTGCACTGACGGCTCGAATTTGGATAAGTGAAGCGGAAAACAGTTTCGGCACGGTAGTGGGGGGAGTGTCGGTTATTTCCACAAGGTGGTTCCAACAGCGAAGGAGCCCAATCACCCGAGTTGAGGTTTACAGCCGGATGATCCGGGGATTCTTCTGATAGTGAAAACGGCTGAGAGAAAATCGATAAACTCCCGAATTCTCCGCGATAGTGAATTAATTTAATTATTTTTCGTAATGGTTAAAAAAAAAAAATTGGATTTTCCAGGGTATTACATGACAAAATGTTTTCTCCTCGAATGAACGGATAAGATAATGAGTGATATTGCTGATATTTCAATTCTGTTATATTCTACAGTACCTTCACCATACCACATATATCTGAGAGTATTTTCTTGAGGAAGAAATTGCTTAAAAAATCTTTTTCCAGGAAAACGCTGCAAATTCATTCATAGGAGTTGATTATATTGGGGGGTTATTTTGGGATTCAATCGATTCAAGGTACAAAATTTAGTGAAAAATGATACCCCACACGCCTAGGTACCAGAAATCACGAAAACACACATTCGAAGTGGGTAAATAGGTACCCATTTTGACCCATAACCTCATTCAGAGGGCACCAATCGTTCTGGGACCCATTTTATTGGATTCGGCGTGTATAATTTAGTGAAAAATGATACCCCACACGCCTAGGTACCAGAAATCTCGAAAACACACATTCGAAATTGGTAAATAGGTACCCATTTTGACCCATAACCTCATTCAGAGGACACCAATCGTTCCGGGACCCATTTTATTGGATTCGGCGTGTATAATTCAGTGAAAAATGATACCCCACTTGCCTAGATCGCCAAAAATCTTGAAAATCCATCGATCAAAAATCATATTTTGACCCTCATCCCCCCCCCCCCCCAAATTTGGTCCGATCGGGTTGAAACGTCTCGAGGACCATTTAAAGCCAGAAACGGGTCCCAATTTTGGTAGCAATAATTTTCTAAACAGAAGATTTATGATTCAGGGACCTGTTCCCGGCTCTAGTTGGTCCTCGAAACTTTTCAGCAGATTGGGAAAAATTTGGGGGTGGTAAGGGGTCAATATGTGTTTTTTGTGTAATGAATTTTCGAGATTTTCGGTGATATGGGCTTGTGGGGTATCATTTTCGACTAAATCTTGGACGCTGAATCCAATGAGGCGGGTCCTGGGACGATTGGCGCTTACCGGAAGAGGTTATGGGTCAAAATGGGTATCTATCTACCCAATTCGAATGTGTGTTCTCGAGATTTCTGGTACCTAGGCGTGTGGGGTATCATTTTCTAATAATTTTTGGACACTAAATTGATTAGAGTAAGTCCCTTTGATCCTGGGCTGAGGAATAACCAACCCCCGTGAAAGAATTTGCTGCGTTGTTCAGGTAGAAATGGCTTACGATATATTTTTCTAGAGAAAGTGTAGTATTCAATATCCATTGGTTCGACAACCTTTTTTAGCCAGTCAATGTTTTTTCTTGACTTCCTAAGAGAGATTCAAAGAAAAAAAAAATCGGAACCAAAATAAGAATTTCGGCCTGCAGAGGGCGGTTTGTTCAAAGAAACTCGTCCATTTGAAAGCAGAAAAAAAAAATTTTTTTTTTCTTTTTTTTTTTACTACTAAAAGGGGGAAAAACCGGAATTCAGAATGAATACATAAATGGGGAGTCGTTCCCGAGGGATACACTAGGCAGCTAAAATATACAGCCTGCTCACGCATAAAGGGTGTCTGCTGTTTGGGGATATGAATATGCAACCGGCATTTACCGACAGTCGGACCTTCAGAGATCATTTGCGACTGCCTTCTCCGCACTGGCCACTTATCTTCGGTAATAACCGCTTTGCCCTTGGACTGCACGATTTAGAAATTACTTACTCTCACTCGTGGATCTGAATAATGTAAAGTAACGTAAGGGATGTGAATCAATTTGTTGAACCAACGCCACCTTCATTCTAAATGTTCCAGTAACGCAGGTATGCGCAAAAAGCAAACTAAGAAAAAATTGTTTCTCTATTCTTGTTTTGTACCCATATGCACTAAGGGTGCATGAATGAAGTTGTGTGCGAGTTTCAGAATAGGCCAATTTTTTTAGAGAATTTTACAGGTGTGGAAGGCGCACGCAGGCAACAGCGAAACATACATATTTTGATAGGTAAAAAAAGCAACAAATGATATCGCCTATTGGACATCCCTAGAACGCCGCCCCCAAGGATCAAGAAGACTCAAACGAAAACGTACAATAGACATCCTACCAACCATCAGTGACAGTGAATGAACTCGAGAACTCGTGTGCTATTCAAATTCGGAAGGACTGTTAATGGACAGTGACCTTCAATCAAGTTCCACGCAATCTCTGCAAAGGGTTGCATGTATCACTACCAACTGTCACAACAAAAAGTATTGTTATATACTAAAAGTTAAATTAATATTTAAAAAAAAATGATATCGCAGTGGTAAGTATGTTATTCATGGTGAACATCGGTACTATGGAAAGCGTGTCTTGAGGTCTGTTCGTAACTTAATGTTAAGGTATTCTTCATTGATCGAGCGTCCGAAATTCACAGGTGAATGAGACCCTATGGGTCGAGATCTACAAAAATCTCACAACCCGTTTTCAAAATACCCACAAATCACAGAAGAAGGTTATCCCATAATTCAGGGGCATGGGGGAAAATAGTGATTGTGGAGTGTTTAGGACTCATTCTAATCGATTTAGCGTTCAAATTTTAGGAGAAAACCATTCCCTACATGCCTAGGTATCAGGAATCTCTAAAACAAATATTGAAAATGGATAGATGGGAACCCATTTTGACCCATACAGAGGGCACCGATCGTTCCAGGACGGTATGGGATGGTTAGGGACCCATTGGATGTCGATTGGACTCATTCCAATTGATTCAACGTCCAAAATTTAGTGAAAAATGTTACCTCACACGCCTAGGTACTAGAAATCTTGAAAACACATATTCAAAATGGGTAGATAGATACGGATATAAATGTATAATAAATTTTGGGGCCAATCAGAGACGCTCGACCTATTATGACCTTGGCCATGAAATCATAGGTTGATCATCCAAGGTAACTAGCCAAAAAAGCAATCCTTCTCTTCCATGAAATGGGGTAAACAGTATGGTCTCAATCCATTCCAATCGATTCAGGGTCCAAAATTTAGTGAAAAATAATACCCCACACGCCTAGGTTCCAGAAATCTCGAAAATCTACTTTTAAAATATAAACCCCCAAAAATATAAAAAATATAAAATATAAAAGTATAAACCCTCACGGTCCCAGGACCCACCTCATTGAATTCAGCGTCCAAAATTTTCTGAAAATGATTTTCCCACTTTACGCCTTGATTGCCAAAAATCTCTAAGTTCATTTTTCGAAAAACACACTTTGACCCCTTGCCACCCCTAAATTTGGTCCGATCTAAAGTATCGAAAAAAAAGTGTCGAGGACGGACTAGATCAGAAAATGGGCCCATGACTAAAATTTCAGATTTCTAGAAATTTCTCTACTACCAAAATCAGCGTGGACGGCGTATGGTAAAAAAAAAAAAAAAAAAAAAAAAAAAAAAAAAAAATTTGGGCAAAATTGGAGTGATTGAATTGCGTGAAAATAACCAACCAACAACAATAACACATCCTCTTCACTACGCCTCGAGATTAAACAACAACTCTCTACTTTTGGTCATCACGGGAGATGAAAGAGGGGTGAAGAAAGTGTCGAGGTAAAAATATGGTCAGGAGGGTTGATAAATTTATCACTTTTACCTCTTGAAAGGTCCTGAGCCGCCATATATTTTGAAACTGTATTTTTAGCTCTATTGTGGAGGACAACGCGTCAAGAACATCAACGAGGGAGAGTTATTGCCCGGATGTGTCCTTTGTGTCTTGAGCACGTTGGTCAGAACAATGGTCGACGTCGTCCACACACGGTCAACGTATTAACTCAGGTGAGAAGTGGGGGTAAGAAGGAGGGATAGGGGAATAAAAATCATCATGGTTAGGTTATGATGTAAGTGATGTTTAGGTGCATATCTATACGAGTTCATAGGTACATACTGGATTTCTGGGCGTATGAGTACATGAATGGGTGTATGGCTGAAATAATTTTCTTTGAGGAAGAAAAAGGAAAACAACAATAACCGACTCGCAGCCATAATTCATCTTAACCACAATCTCGTCCAGAGGAAAGGCAAAAGATTGAAAGCTGTAAGAAGGCACTAAATAATAAACAACGTTGAGGGGTCGGCAGACAGAAGGTACAGCTTCGACTTCCCACCGAGTGTGTAGAAGACAACAAAAACTACTGTATGACCAATAAAACTGTAGGAGGGCTCGCAGTTTGAAGAACAAGACCGTGGAACAGGCTGAAGAAGGGAGCAATAACCCGGGTAGGGAGGCATTGCTCTCCTATCACACTTAGCGAAACGCCTAGGGTTCGTTTCTAATAAAGATGAAATACGAGCCCTTTACAGTCCCAGAATTATGTCTGACAACGTGATTCCAAACGGTTGATTTATGGCGGTTGATTTTCGTGCAGAAGCGTAATTGCTGGCGGTGATACATTCAGATGTCGCGGGATTTTCAATAACATCTGCTCAATTTCTGATGTAAGTTATACAGCGGAGTCTGTGAAACCCACCACGTGAAAAGGGGAAGGAGCTGGCATGATTACTCACATTCGCTCACTTTTGTTGATTGAACCAGAGTTGAAGATCTCATTACTCCATACAAAGATAGAACAAAAGGCACTAAATTAACTTATTTCTGCCAATTTTTAGAGAAAAAATAAATACATTTCGGCCCAAAATTTTGTTCTGGAAGTTTCAAGGTGTCAAAATTAGCAAATGTCCGACCGCCGTCCTCACCGTGTAAAAAATATTCTAAAAATCTTAAATTTGGGTCAAGGACGCATTTTTGGCTTTAGTTAGTCCTCAAAAATTTTCAGCACGATCGGACCTAATTGGGAGGAGGGTGGTCAAAATTTGATTTTCGAATAATAAATTTTCGAGATTTTTGGAGTATCATTTTCGATTAAATTTAGGACGTTGAATCCAATCAGACGGATTCCAGGACGATTGGCGTCGACCGGAATAGGTTATGGGTATCTATTTACCTATTTCAAAAGAGGGTTATCGAAATTTCTCGTATTTTGGCGTATTGGATATCATTTTCTACCAAACTTTGGACGCTGAATCAATTCGAATAAGTATCCATGCGCCTGGTCCGAGGAATAATCAACCCCTGTGATTTAACTGAGTTTTAACCCCTTATTGTCCCTTGCCACCTTCACGTCTCCGCCGTGCCTCCGCCTTGACTCGGTGTTCCTACCTCCGCCTCGCCTCCACCTATCACCACCTTGTTTCCGGCTCACCTCCGCCCTGTCACCGCTTTGCCTCCGCCTCGTCTTCACCTCGTCCCTCCATCTTCCACCTCGTTTCAGCCTCGCCTTCGTCATGTCTCCGCCTCGCCACCGCCTTCTCACCACCTCGTCTCCGCCTTCCCCCCATCTCGTCGCCGTCTTAGGCCGGGTACACACGTTGAGGATTCCGGAGAGGATTCCCCATTGAGGCCAACCTCTCCGGCCGACGGACCCTGTGGTCGGGTCGAGGCCTTCAGTTGAGACGGACTGTACAGGCCGCCAGGCCTTTCCAATTTTTGGGGTTCCGGCCACTACAACTACACAGTTTCCTCAAAAGGCCTCGCGCGTCGTGTGGATGCTCCGTCCGGCTCCGGCCGCTTCTGAGGTTTTCCTCGACTGGCTTGTGATGAAAATCATCTTATTCAAATTTGACCAAGACTGGCCATTTTTGGTTGGTTTTTCCTTGAATAATCCCAGGAACCTGAAATCTCGAAAACACATTCGAAACGGGTATATAGATACCCATTTTATTGCAGATTCAAATTCTACTCACAATTTCACGAAAATTTAATAGATTTATAAATTTGTATATTTCTTGTGAAGAAATGATTGTTTTTTTATTCATTTTTTAGTCAAGAGATGTTTCCATTTTGAAGCAGTTAACCTAGCTGCAATGACCAAGTGGATTTTGATATTCCAAGAATGTGTGGTATACCAATACGTGGATTCCAAAGTCGGCGCTATTGTGGCTTGTCAGTAAATCATTGCTAACAGCCCCCAGCAGCTCCCTAGTCGGTAAGGAATAAGGGAATTAAATTTTCTTCAGAGCATACGTCGTCGGGTATATTAACGCTTGCGATTAATAGTTTAATTTTAATTAATCAACCAGCTCAACGTGAGCAAATCACTCGCTGATTGCGGGGAGGGTGGCAGGGATCCCTTTTTCGTCGAGGAAGTTTTCCTCGTAACTCATCAATCTCGAGGGTTAAGGAGGGAAATGAAGGAGGGAACCGCTCAGGCACATATGCTATAAAGGTTGGGAGCTTCTCGAAACCAAGGGAGCCTTCGTCGTGTGTGCTGATGAAGCAGTGGCGCGCCTGTGTTGGTAGATTCGAGCTATTTCATTACCCAGTCGAACCGCTACCGTTGATCCTCCCATCGCGCTCACCCTCGAAAAAAAGATTTATTTTATATCAAAGCTAACCCTCTATATTCCCCTTCATCTTTAGGAAAACCATTGCCGGCTTTCTCTCAGCTTCAAAACCGCCCAATGCCTTAGCTAACCCTCGGAGGGAAACTGAGATTCTTTATGACACCTTATTCCAATGCACGAGCTGAGTTCGTCACGATCAAGAAGGTTTCTGACGATCAACAACTGCGGTCCTTTCAATATATTCTCAATTTAGACTCTTAATTAAAACCACAAACTGTAGAAGATGTAGTACACTTCGAAGAGCTTGTCTCGAAAATATTCATTCCGACATAAACACGGCTCGAATGTGAATCGGTCAAACAAACCGTTCCGAACCTTGTTGTTTCAGAACCGAGTCTACTCCATCCCCTAATCTCGTTATCCTCGAGGGAAATGAAACGGATTTGATGATTGACGACTCGTAACGAACCCCAAAGGGAGACCAGTAATCTTATTGCACCTTGATTCGACCTTTATAACCTCATTTCCGAAATCCACAATCCGGACTTCGCATCAATATACGATTCGTCCGATGATGAAAGATGCGGGATTATTTGACGTTGAATACGAAGTTAAGGTGAATAGGTATGTTGCAAATGGTTTCACAATGGAGAACTCTGAAAATTCTTTCACAGAGGTTGGTTATTCCTCAGACAAGCAGCACAGCGACTCAATTCAATCGATTCAGCGTCCAAAATTCAGTGGAAAATGATACCCCACACGCCTAAAATCTCGAAAATACATTTTTCGAAATGCACATTTTGACCGCTACTCCGCCCAAATTTGGTCTGATCAGGCTTAAATGTTTCGAGGACTAACTAGAGCCGGGAACGGACCCCTGACCCAAATTACAGATTTTTAAAAAATTGTCTACTATCAAAGTCGGCGTGGACGGCGGACAGTGCACGAAACTTTTTGGGGAATTTATTCTTAGTATGTACCTACTTACAGCGAACCTAATTTTCATACACAAGCAAAAATACGTTTAAAAAACATATACTAATACGAAAATTTAAAAAAGTAATTAATTAAGATAATAACATAAAATGAAATATATATCCTTCTAACATGTAATAAAAGATATAAGAGGATACCACTCCCCCAAATCCACGCCAAATTGAAATAAATCCCAAAATTCAACATTTTCAAAACTAGTGAGCCAAAACACCAAACAACTTATTTTTAATGCTAACGAGGTTCCGCTTAACTTGGCCGTTCCCCGTGGGTTGACGCCGGCAATGGTCCGCCAATCCCTTTCTTCAGAGACCAATTCGGCGGAGGCAAAGTTGAAGCACAATGAAGCATAGGAGTGCACAGGGGAGCGCACTGCACATAAACGAGGCACCGCAAAGGAGATTGTGCCCCACAGGTGCACCAGCGAATACCCAAACGTACAAGAGCTGACACGAACACGAGTCTCATCGCATGGGGGGGGGGGGGGGGACTGTGCGTTACTCGTTACTCGTAGGTTGACGCTGACAAGGAACCATATGAACCGGGTTTCCAGGAGACAAATCCCCGTTCTGCAACGAGGCGGAGGCAAAGGTGGAGCACAATGACACATGAAAAGATCTTCACTGCACACTAACGAGGCTCCGCAGAAAGGACTGTGCCCCTTTCCCCACAGGTACTCCAGCGAATACCCAAGCGTACAAGAGCTGACACGAACACGAGTCATCGCATGGGGGGGACTGTGCGTTACTCGTTACTCGTAGGTTGACGCTGACAAGGAACCATATGAACCGGGTTTCCAGGAGACTAATCCCCGTTCTGCAACGAGGCGGAGGCAAAGGTGGAGCACAATGACACATGAAAAGATCTTCACTGCACACTAACGAGGCTCCGCAGAAAGGACTGTGCCCCTTTCCCCACAGGTACTCCAGCGAATACCCAAAAATACCCTTCTTTGGATTTTAATGGCGGAAGCATCGGTGGAGCACACTGACGCGTACTAGAGCTCACACGAACACGAACTGCACTGAACACGAGTCATCTCATGGGGAACTGTGCCGCGTACTCATAGATTGACGCCGACAAGGAATCATATGAACCGGTTCTCAGTAGACTAATCCCCTGTTCATAGACGAGGCGGAGGAATGGTAATCTAAACATAAAAACTCCTGAGCTTGTTTTCAATGTTCACAGGTCCCAGATTGATTAACCATGAAATAATAAACTTCCAAATAAGAAAACAAAAGTTTAATAGTCGAATAATTTACTAACAAAGGCATTGCAGACAACTTTGATGGATTCCAATATCAACAGAGGTTCCATGCAAATACATTCAACTGAGATATTACACCTCGGGAAAAACCCCCAACATCTCAAGGAAAAGAAAATAAAGTAGTTTCCTTCATTCAGACCCTTCTCTACATGAAAACCAGAGCTTCACGCCCGAGATTGTTCACCCCATTCTTTTGCAATCTGCCGCATAAAGAGGTCTCATCTGTTCATGCCTCCAGAATCGTGTGTATCAAACTGCTTTTTTCTTTCCTGTTCTACCCTACCTACGCATACTGTGTTTACATGCGAGGTTCATCTCATATACTTTTTTGTCCTAACTCGGCGTAAGGTTGGGGGTAAAAATGGATTCAGTATGGAAAAAATGCTGTAAATTCGTTCACAGCGGTAGGTTATGCCACGGACCAGGCGCAAGGAGACTCATTTCTTCAACATGGGGAAAATGGGGAAGACAGTGGATGCGACGGGTCTCGGACCCATTCCAATCGATTCAGCGTCCAACATTTAGTGGAAAATGATACCCCACACGCCTAGGTGCCAGAAACCTCGAAAACACTATATTCAAAATGGGTAGATGGATACCCATTTTGACCCATGACCTCATCCAGAAGGTGCCAATCGTTCTGGGACCCATTTCATTGGTTTCAGCGTCCAAAATTTTGTGAGAAATGATACCCCACACGCCTAGATCCGCCAAAAACCTCGAAAATCCATTTTTCGAAAAACACATTTTGACCCCTACTCCGCCCAGATTAGGTCCAACCGGGCTGAATGTTTTCGAGGACCAACTAGAGCCGGGAACAGACCCCTGACCGAAATTTCAGGTTTTTAGAAAATTGTCTACAGCCAATGGGAATAACCAACCAAAAATTCACGTTTCAAAATCATGAGAGTTCATTCTTCCAGGTGTCCAATAGACAAAATGTCCATAAAGTCATTCACGACGGGTACGTTCATCATTTGCAGGGATAAAGCCAAGGTAAATCACAAATTGGTACCTGGAGTTTGCCACAACCTGTCGATTGAACGTTTATCGATTAACTTTTATCTCATGGGTAGGATTAACTGAGCAGGATAACTTTATCCAGGGAGAATAGGGGTGTCAATAGAACAATGATTCCTCCACAAAATTGACCAACTGCAGCTTCTTATGGGCCACACGTTTCGTTTAATACAAATAGTTCATCAATTAGATCTCAACTGCACCTCTACTCTTCGCAGACGACCTGAATCTGCTTTGTTGTGGGCATACATTGACTGCCAATCTCTAAAGAGTGCCTTGGGATGTTGTGAGAGCAATCCCCTTCCCTTTGATCTATCCAAGTGTAGGCCTGAAGAGTTTGTTGGCCATAGTTTGCTTCTCAATTGGCAACTCACGCTTGCAGCACATGACTCGGCCACCAGTAGGGCGATGATAGCTCTCGGTTTTGTTAGGAGGAATATTCGGGTCAGTGATGTGCGGATCAACACTGTGCCCTTCAAGGCACTCGTCTCACCTCTATTGGAGTATGCCTCACCCGAATGGTCATCATCGTTTGCATTTCACAAGCACACCCTTGAGCATGTACAGAACAGATACCTCTGGTATATTGCTTTTCAGCTGGGAGTCCCTCAGTATGAAGTTGATTGTGCTGAACTGCTGTATGTCGTCTCCAGCCATTGGAGAGGCGTCGTTGTGCGGCTGTCCTGGTCATCCTGCTGTGCGCGTTCGTAAGGAGGCCTAGTTGAGCAAAAGAGAAAATTGAAAGACCCCATGCAAAACCCAGCACCTCCACGAGGTCCATCCTGGGCTGCCACAGGCAGGCGACTACCGGAAGAGGGTGCCTAATATACGAGAAGCCATAGAGCCATAGAACCATAGAACAGAGCTCCCAGATGATCTAGCGTAGAATTACGACGAGGATAGACTGCAATGGGCCACATGGCCTCAGGAACAGTCTAGCGCATGTATATCAGGTCATCCTGCTGTTGAATACAGCAGCAGGTCGTACGCCTGGATGCACCTCGTGTCTCGTCTACCCACTCACAGCTCCTCTCCATTTCTCGTGTTAAATGGGTGCTCTGATTTCAGCCATTTTCAGGGGATGACGAAGCATGTGCGTTTTATGTGAAGAACCATCGCTCAACTTCAACTAAATTGTGTTTGTGTCGGAGTGGTTGGCTAAGAGTTTCTTTTATGAAGGAATCATTTAGCCTTCTAAGAAGAGATTATCCAGCGCATTATCTCTTGCAGCATTTGGTTTTGAGTCCTTGTTCTGTTAGACCTAAAGTCATCACGGATCCCCACGCAACCTGGTCGTCTCGAGTCCTTTCCGTCCTCCCTGTGGTGAAAAACGTGTCAATAAATCAGGATAAATATAAAGCAAAGGAAACACCCGAGATTTACATACGAACATCAACATCATTATGCTAAGTGGATTTAGTATTATGGTGGAAATATAGTAGCATGTTCATGCATATCAGGAAGAGCCGTATGCAAAAGGGCCTCCCCTCTTGAAAGGGAAGCCGCTTCTCAAGCACAATGCACCACTTGATGTTGAGACTTCATCAATAACTCACAAAATAGAGTGCGCACTCGAAGGGCCGAAAGCAGCAATGAAAATAATACAGCTGTTTCGGAGGGGTTTTCGTTCAGTTTGTGGGTAGCTAGGGAAAGAAAAGCCCCTTCAATCAATTACGTGCCAGAAAGAGATTTCGCTGTTGTAAAAGGCGACGTGAATATATTATAGAAGGCTCTGTATTGCGGGTCCATGTGTTGGGAGGGAATTTTTATTTGTACGAACATGTATTTTGAGGGAACTGACCAAACCGCTGGTGTACATCTAAACCTCACATGGTGGTAGGGGGGGGGGGGTGGATTGAATCAAATCACATTGCTGGAATACTAACACTGTGTTGTGTTACTGCGTTGAATATGGATCTCCTGATTCTGAAACTTGACATGCAACATTGGAAGAGAGGACGAAATGTTTTGCGAATAATCGTACAGAGCAAAGCCATAGCCGTCAGAAAAAATGAATCACGAGCGCCCATTTAATGGAGGAACATTCATGGAATAATGTGTCACCGAGGAACACGTGGTGTGTCGATCATGTGCTGAGACCATACATAGTTGAGCATTTTTAGGTGTTTTAACAGCTTCAACATCCATTTTGGTTGGTGATTCCCTGAATAAGCAACCTATGTTTTCATGCAAATTTTTTTCTGGGCGTTTCAAGGTAGTGATGGGCGATACAGGCCGGTGTATCGATACAGCGTATCGATACGTATCGAAATTCAATGTATCGATATTTATCAGTATTGATTATGTATTTATATCGATATACTATTATATCGATACATCGAAACCGAAAGCCAATAGCTAAACAACAAATTAACCTTAACCTCTAATTTTATATTAATCGAAATAAATATATAATTTTTTAAACTATAACTAACCTTTTTTCAATGTGGAACTCTCTTACATCTTTAAATATCCAAATTAACTGAATCATGAAACAAGCTATATAGAGTTATCTATACGATATTAGTATTGATACTGATCAGTGATTCAGGGAATCGGTATATCGATACGGGGGTCCGTGTATCGATACGGCCGTATCGATACACCCGCTTGTATCGATACAAAATATCGATATCCCCCCGCTGTATCGATATTTGTATCGATACGCACATCACTATTTCAAGGTGTCTAGATCAAAAAAGTCATATGTCCGTCCGCCGTTATGGGCAGAAAATTATGCAACATTTTGAAATTTCGGTCAGGGACTGGTTTTTGGCTCTGGTTGGTCCTCGAAACTTTTCAGCCGATCGGACGACATTGGGAGGGGGGAGTGTTGGGGTCAAAATGTGTTTTTTGAAAAATGGATTTTTGAGATTTTTTGCATTTTAGGTGTGTGGGATATCACTTTCCCCTGAATTATGGACGCTGAATCCAATGAAAAGGGTCTCAGAACAATTGGCACCCACTGGAAGAGGTAATGGGTCAAAATGGGTATCTATTACCCATTTTGAATGTTTTTTCGAGGTTTCTGGTACCTAGGCGTGTGGGGTATCATTTTCCACTAAATTTTGGACGATGAATCAAATGAAATGGGTCCTGGAACGATTGGCGTCCTCTGGATGAGGTTATGGGTCATTAGGGTGCCTATCTACCCATTTCAAAAGTGTGTTTTCGAGGTTTCTGGTACCGAGGCGTGTGGGGCATCATTTTCCACATAATTTTCGACGCTGAATTCAACTAAATGGGTCACGGAGCGATTTTCGCCCTCTGGAAGAGGTTATGGACACTGAATCTATTTTTAAATTAGTCTCCATGCGACTAGTCCGAGGAATAACAACCCTTACGTAGGAATTTGCTTTCAGTTTAACCCTCTGAGTGCAAATTACAAACACCCTTGTTTCACGGGTGTTAATTTATTGTTTCATAGGTGACCAAACTTGACTAAGTGCGAGGAGACATCTTATCAGTCCCAGGCCGTAGGTATAATAGGTTCCCACTTTTAATTTGAAATCTCAGGCCAGCATTTTCTGATAGGAACATACTGACGTATTTGTTGAATAATCGGATCCCATTCCAACATCCCCGACCCAAATATCGCCACCATTTCATTTTGAAACCGCCCTTTTGAACGTCTCGCTTTTCGCAGCGCTCTGCCGCTAAAACAAAGGTTTTTCTATGATGATATCCATAAAACAATTAAGAAGAAGGAAGGCCTCTTTGCTCTTAACCGAAAATCCTTCCATCCTGCCTCCCGTTCCCCGACGCTGTCTTTTCCATTGTGCAAATAAAAAGCTATAACAACAATGGCCCCGGGTGATTATGGGAGCTGCGAGGGATAAAAGAATACCCCCTAGAGGCGGTAATCTTTCCAGGGATGCTTTTCGTTTTGAAACAAAAGTCCTGAAATCCCTCTCCCGATCTCTGATTATAAAACGTTCCGCGTGGGGTATTTTTCAAATGAAAGTTCGTAATTTAGCCTCGTGCCTGAAAGGGGTGGCCGGGTGCACATACGGTTCTCCATTTGCACGGACCAATCTATGGTTGCTTTTGTATGAATTTCCGCAGGTAGGTGCTGAAAGTAATTCAAATAGGCAGCTGATTCAAATGGGTCTCTCAGCTCTGGGCGAAAAAGGCCTGTGAACAAATGTGAGTGGCTGTTAAAGAAATAAATTTAAGTCCGTTTTTTGGGTTGGTTATTCCCTGAATAATCAAAAAGTCAATCTCTCCGATTCGGCCAAATAACTTTTCTCTGGGCGTTTCAAGGTGTCTAGATCCAAAAATTCAAACGTCCGTCCCCGTCCACACCGACTTTGGTAGTAGACAATTTTCTAAAAATCTGAAATTTGGGTCAGGGGTCCATTCCCAGCTCTAGTTGGTCCTCAACACTTTGCTGCCCGATTGAACCAAATTTGGGCGAGGTAGGGGTCAAAATGTGTTTTTTGAAAAATGGATTTTCGAGATTTTTGGCGATCTAGGTAAGTGGGGTATCATTTTTTGGACGCTGAATCCAGTGAAATGGGTCACGGGCCGATTGGCGCCCTCTGGATGAGGTTATGGGTCAAAATGGGTTTTTATCTACCCATTTCGAATGTGTGTTTTCAAGATTTCTGGTACCTAGGCGTGTGGGGTATCATTTTCCACAAAATTTTGGACCCTGGATCGATTAGAATGGGTCCGGTAGCCACCACACCCACTTTTCCCTCATTTTCTCAATGGTCTACATTTCCACTGAAATAATGGCTCAGTTGGCTTAATTTACAAAAATCGAAAAGCAAATCGTGGATGCACGAATTATCGATCACAGAAAAGAGGACCACCTAAGAGGGCTTTACTCCTCAGTTTAGGGGATGATCGCCATATTTAGCACAACGCTGGACAGAAACCAAAATTTGCATCAGTTTCTAATCCTCAAACGACCCCCTAAACTGAGCTAATATCCGTTGGGGGAGTCAACAGTCGTTACAGAACCTTTCGTTCTGACAATATGGCGGAATTACACCCATCATCTCACCGGCCAATATTACGAGGCGAAATGTGAGCGGCATTTTCGAAAGGGTTCAACCTCTGCTGTGCTGTAAGCCGAATCAACCCTCGGTTGTACGAAACGAGTAATCGGACTAGAAATCACCTTTCACCGTCGAGAAGGGAAGAAAACGAGGGGTTTTGTGCGTGTTAAATGGGCGGATTTCATACAAATTTACTTTGTTTCCATGTCGCCTTTTATAAATACGTCTTTTATAGTCCGTCAGCTCTTCATTGTTATTAGAATAGGGTCTCCTGAGGCGTTAACGAAAATTACTTTCAACAGAGCGAGCATACCCACGGCGAGACGACTTCTATGTTTAACTATCCAAGGGCGAGGCTCGAGGGTAGACTACACGTCATACAATTCATCCTTTCACACGTGGAGATCCATGGGTCATTTCTTTTTTCATACGTTGTTATTTTTAGTCAGAAAGAAAAAGGAAATCTTCAAAGAACAATGCAAAATCCTCGGACAAGGCGCATGGAGACACATTTCAGTTGATTCAGCGTTCAAAATTTAGAGGGAAATGATGTCCCACAGGCCTAGTTATCAGAAATCGCGAAAACCCATTTGCAAAATGGGTAGACAGATGCCCATTTTGACCCATAACCTCATTCAGAGGACGCCAATCGTTCCCGGATCCATTTCATGGGATTCAGCGTCCAAAATTTAGTGGAAAATGATACCCTACACGCCTATGTACCGGAAATGGGGGAAAACCCACTTGAGTAGACAGATGACACATAACCTCTTCCGGTGAATGCCAATTGTTCCAGGATCCGTTTTATTGGATTCAGCATCCAAAATATTCTCAAAAATGTCTTGATCGCCGAAAATCTCGAAAATTCAGTTTTTGAAAAACCCTTTTGCCCCTAAACCACCCCGTCCCCCCATCGAGGACCAACTAGAACCAGAAACGGGTCCCTGACCAAAATCTTAGATTTTTAGAAAATTCTCAGAGCATCGATTCTCCCGAGCCATCGTCCGCAACGTGGCACAATCCAACGCAATCGAGTGTCTTGTTCTGTCATGATAACCTCTTTTGCCTCAAACCCTAACAACCTCGGAACATTTGGTTGTTCAGGCGATTGCCGAGCATCGGAACGGGAAAAGGGGAAAATGGGATTGACAAGTCGCGGCGCCATCTTTCTAAACAGATTGCTCTTCGGGTCATACGAGGTTTCCCAAAGCTGAACTGAAATGGAATCCACCAAGACACGTTGTCAACCTCTGGGGGATAATGAAATCCGTCTTGACAGAAAAGAAAAGAACGTGTGGGTTGTATCAGCAGCTCCTTACCCTCCTCTTCCTCCGTCATCCTTTTTTTCGACTCGCTTTCGACGCGGTTTTTTTCCCTTCCTATCCGTCCGATTCTTATTATTGGATTCTTCTCACGATTCTTCGGCAGGACTGATTAGACCTGAAGGCATCGCCTGACAAGGTTAGGGGGTTCGAAATGATTTTAGATTCCTTCGAGAACAGGTTTAAGAGCAAACGAGAACGATTTACAACATTGGGTCCATCTCACACCGTTTATCGAGCGTTTTATTCCACTGCTTTGTAATCCTGAATTGAATGCCACTGCCTAAACATTGTCCAATGTCCTAGAAGTCATCAATACATGGGATCAATAGTACTTATATACCAGCTACTGACCATTCAAAGCTACTAACTACGCCAAAAATTAGAAAAACTCGCCCAGTAATCAAGGATACAATGAAAAACCATTGAAATAGTCGGTAATCGGCAAAAGGCTCACCTTATTCGACAAATCCATTTAAAATATAGATAATAATAAAACCAGAATTCGCTGCAAATAAGGACAAATAACACATAGGTAGGTGTTCTATTCAAAATTGTCATCAATGGTCTTGAGTACGATTCATGTGAAATTGTGACGTCACAGTAAAAGAGAACCTCGGATCATTTATAATTTAACATACAACATTGAAAGTTGAATCAAAGTTGTTTGTTTTTAGTATAGTTTTGTACTTTGTACTGTTGTTGTTGTTGTTGTTGTTGTTGGTAGTGGTGCGTAAATAAATGTAAGATTTCTTGCGAATGTCACATCAATGAAAACCACCTTCAACAATAAATTATTGAATTCATTATTTTGATTTTGTATCTTTGGACGGATAAGGCAGGGTTTGGGTAAAATTTATACCATAATAACACAAATCTCCTGCTGAATTTAGCGACGCACAGTATTTACTTCAAGACAGAAAAGGGAACCAGTTCTTAGCAAGCTATTTCATCAAGAGATTCGACTTACAAGGGGTATTTCCAAAATTTCAGTACAACAAGAGCAAAAGCTAGGTGCAATCCTTGGTATTCTTGAGCAGATTGTGTCAAAGGAACACCCAACCCCCTCACACAACATTTTCAGAATTTTTTGATCTAATTACAGGTGTCATCTCCGTTCTTGTATCTGCTTATACTTACGGGAAAATGTGTACAAATCAAAGGGGTTTGTTATTTCATGGACCTGAAGCATGGAGAAACTCATGTCAATCGATTCAGCCCCAATTCCACCCAAAATTCGGTGGAAAATTATATCCCACGCGCTTGGGTACCCAAAAATCCCCAAAACTCACATTCAAAATAGGTAAGTAGGGCCAACTAGAGCCGGGAACAGGCCTGTCAAAAATGTCCGATCGATAGAAAAACGGTCCGATTTCTGCCACAGGAGTTGCTTATTCCACGGACTAGGCGAATGGTGATTCATTCCAATCGATTCAGCGTTCAAAGTTTAGTAAAAAATAATATAAATTTTCCGATAATACATATTGACCCCTGACCCGTGATCCGTGACCCGAATTTCAGATTTTTAGAAATTTTTCTATTACCAAAGTCAGCGTAGACGGCGGACGGACATTTGCTTATTTTGTTCTGGATACCTTGAAACGCCTAGAAAAAAATTTTGAGCCAAATCGGAGAGAATAACTTTTTAATAACATGAAAACATAGGTTGATTAATCAAGGAATAACCAACCAAAAAATTCATGGAAATTTGTCACATCTGGGTATTCATTATATCTACGAAATAATAAAATAAAATGAATATATAAATTTAATAATCGTCTCATGGTCACTTGCTCCGCTCTATCAACCCCCTGACCAAATGAAGATACCGAATGCTATTCTCAAGTAGTTACTCCCTCCAATTTGCATTTATTTATTGCGGTTGAGGAGACCTTTTAGGGATTACATCTTGCAACCGCCGTTGATCGTAAAGGTTTTCGGGTTGTAGAAGAGGATACTCCTGGATATTACAGCCTCGGTTTTCCAAGGATTACAAGAGAACGACCTCGAGGGATACAAGGGATGATTGCTTCTAACGCTTCTCGATTTACCCGCTGCGAGCGTTATTTGCTCAAATCTTTCGCTCAAGGAGATATTTTCGGTTGAAAATCATTTGACAATACTTTATTGTAATTTTGTATTACATTCCAGTTCTGCGGAGGCATATTATAATAGAGGGGTGACCCCCTGGTGTCACATGTTACGGGGGTACTATCCATTGATAGTCCACGTGATTTTTACATAATATATCAATCTATCAATGATAATCGCTTAAATAACATTGTGACTAGAAAAAGAGTCCGACAAACATTCACGGGGATTGGTCGGATTGGGGATACAGTCTGGCTAACTCTCACACTGAAGTATCTGTCACACAAGTAGGACTTGAGCAGCCTGTACATACTGTCCGAGAGCAACTCTTCCAGCTTGGCCAGTAACCCAGGATCCAGACGCTATCAAAAGCCTTTTCTGTGTCCAGAGATAGTGCGTGACAAATGGATTTGCTTGCATAGGCTCCCAAAATACCTGAAACAACTCGGTGGAGTTGTTGGGCACACGTGCGAAAAGTTCTGAAGCCAAATTGTCCGGGATAACAGGTTCCAGGGTTTCAAGAAGATGCGGTAGTAGAAGGCGTTCAAAGATTTTTTCCCAGCAAGGAGAGTAAGCTTATGGTTCTGTAACTGGGATCACACTTCGTTTTCCCGGGTTTCGGTATCATTGTTATTATTGCGTACATCCAGCATGAAGGGACGTGCCCAAGTATGGCGTTGTATATTTGTGTTAAAAACACAAGTGGCCTCCGAGTCATCATTTTCTACAGCGGTTGGGTAATATTGGGTAGTATTGTTGGGCTTTCTTATTTGACAACACCACCTAATGAATCCTTTTATTCGTTTCTGGTGGAACAATTTAAATGGATGTTCTAAAAGTGAGAAATTCAGATTGGACGGATCGGTAGAGTTGTTTCCGAACGACATTAAAAAGCCCGACAACGTCCGTTCACGAGATAACGTTTCCACAAAATGGCCAATTTATGTATATAAGCCCCCCCCCCCCCCTCACCACTCCTATTCCGGAATTTCTCGAGCGAAGAATGCGCGATAGGTTAGGTATAGAGAGGCAGGTTGAGTGAAACCGTGTAGCCTGAAAAACCACTTTGGTAAATCCGCGTGAAGCCATAATTTCCGGGTCTCCCTTCCCATTGCCGAGAGTGGTGTCGTCCTATCTAATTGATGTTGGGAAAAGCTGACCCCGTGCTTTTCCTTTAGTGCCCGTGAATTGCAGTTGGAGATGCATAGGTGGCCGCCCCTATCCATTGCATTCCTCGCAATCCCCTTCTTTATTTTTTTTTTTTTCGACATTATATCGTCCACCCCAACAGTTGCACGGGGCATTTAATGAAATTCAAAAATGTATATTGCTCCCATGAACATTTTTGTGGAAGCCATTTTCCTGTATTTGTTCATATCAGGGGAGAACCACGAAGAGGGGACGAGCCGATTAAAGCAATCACTCGTGTCCATCACCTTCTCGTATGAGAGCGATCATTAACGAGGAAAAATCAGAAGAAAGTTATCAAAAATAATTTCCATTTCCATTCAAAGTTCATTCACAAACTGCAGTAACAACTCAAACAACAGAATTGTGAGTCAGTGAACCAATAATTTATAACGCCTAAATTGAAATGACGAAATAAAATGAAAACCAACACTTTACACCCACGCTTTATTTCCACTCCCTTTTAAACCATCTTCTGAAGGAATTCAAAAGTTGGGGTTCAACCCCAGCTTTCAACTGCAGCCAATCGAGTGGAAAATGACCGGTGATTCGATCATTGTGACGGTGATCCTTTCACATCAAATCGAATATAACGGCCCTAAAAATAGTTTGTTTAGAGCACAAATCACTTTTTTTTCTTTTTTGTAGTGGATGAAACTATCAGTAGCGCGTTTTTCGTTAATTGATGTTTTCTTGGTACAAATTCAATCATTCGAAATCACATAACTTTGGCTAATAGGTAGTGCCTAAGAAAATCCACAAGAATGGATCCATATTTTCTCAATATCTGGTTGGTCTTGTGAAACCTCGGACCAGGCGCATGGAGACTCATTTCAATCGATTCAGCGTTAATAGTTTAGTGGAAAATGATACCCCACACGCCTAAGTACCAGAAAACATACATTCAAAATGGGTAGGGAGATACCCATTTTGACCCATAACTTCTTTCGGCGGGTGCTAATCGTTCCGGGACCCGTCTCAATGGATTCAGCGTCCATAATTTAGTGGAAAATGATACCCCACACGCCTAGATCGCCAAAAATCAATTTTTCGAAAAACACATTTTGACCCCTACCCCGCTCAAATTTGGTCCGATCGGGCTGAAATGTTTCGCGGATCAACAGAGATGGAAAAGGGTGGAGGAAGGTGAGACGAGGTGAGGAGGAGGCGGAGGCAAGGCGGACACAAGGCGGAGGTGAGGCGGAAACGAGGTGGAGGAAGGCGGAGACGAGGTGGAGTGGAGGCGGAGGCAAGACCGAGTCAAGGGAGAGGCACGGCGGAGTCGTGAAGGTGGCAAGGGGCAATAAGGTTTTTTTTTTTTTTTTTTTTTTTTTTTTTCGAAAAACACATGACCCCTACTCCCCTCCAAATTTGGTCCGATCGGGCTGAAAATTTTTGAGGACCAACTAGAGCCAAAAAAAAGTGCCTGACCAAAAAATTTCAGATTTTGAAGAAAGAATGTTGTACCGTTCAGAAAATGCTGTACTAATAGACAACAAGGAATAACCAACCAAAACCTCTCAAAATAATTTATTTTGCTCTTTGCAATTAAAATAGGAATTTTTAGGTTTCCTGGGAGACGAAATGAATGTTATGGGTTGGCATCCCTGTCCAATTACCGTCATTTTCTGTACGTCCTTAATTTTACGTGTCATTTAAGCGTTAATTTTATCGTTCCATTACCCACTTCACAATTCACATAATTGATCAACTAGTCACATACCGTGTCCAATTAGAATTCAATCGGTCCAAAAAAATTCGTCCTATCAACAGCGGTACGTATTGACAATTATTTTAATAACCGTGAGGGACATATTGAAATGGGTATTGTCATGCGAAGGGTTTCAAGGGAATATTAACATTTCCCTCAATGATTCAACGTCCCGAAAGAAATGATCGGATATCAAAAAAATATTCTATCTCGTCGTTTTCACCGTTCTCCCGGGGTTCACGAGGAGAACATTGACTGAGAGGATGCCTTATATATTTTAAACACGGCAAAATATTCAAAGTCGTTTAGCACCCGACCGTCTTTTGTCCGCGGAGGTAGGATCTTCAGAGAGGGCAGTGGAAGGGGAGGGAAACACTTAATATTCAGGAGACCCGGCTAAAAAGCGACACAACGGAATTATTCATGGAGGATTCACTGGCGGGATGAGAAAAAAGAGAAAATCCTCCCGGTACACCCTCTTGTCTACCATTTTTGAACCTATTCTTCGAGATTTTCCCGTTCTTCGGAAGGAACCTTCATCGAACTGATGATAATGACGGAGATCGCTCAACAAGAAAACCCGTGACAAAAAGAAGATGAGAGTTGAATTGTCGCCCAATCATTGAAAGAGTATTCCTAATCTAGAAGCCAATCAAACTGAATATAATTGAAAATACTCACTAATGATCAAATCAAAACAATTGACTTATCTAACACGACTACAAAAATACGTCCCCGTCCATCATTCTGTCTGTTCCCTTTGGATCTAGTATAGGGGGGGGGGGGGGCTGAAAGTAAGGTCAAACGACCCTAAATTGAGTCATGTCTACACCCAGTTTAGGGGTAAAGGGGGGGGGGGGTCAAAAGCAACTGAGAAACCAGAAAAAATTATGTAAGACGTAATTTCTGGGCTTCAAAATATATTGAACAGCTAGAAAGTGATCATTGCTAGTGAAGCCATAGATATGGTGCTAACTGCCAATAGTTGGCAGGATTCACGGATTTCTACGGTTTTCATCTTAGTAAACTCATCCTGCTCCATATATCTTCAGCCATTTACATTACAGTTTTCTTTCAATCGTTCTATTCCAATTTTGTAAGCATCTTACAGCGTTCCTGGCCCGCTGCGACGCACCGTTGTCAATTCTCTGGTTACCATTATATCATTTATTTCTGAATAGGTTGCTTACTGTCTTACAGGGTTTCGCTGTCGTTCATGACGATTTTGACTCCTCGATTCACCTCTGCCATTGCTGCACGATTCTTCTCAACTGCAGAGGTTCTGTGAGGGTTTCGCTGTGCTCATTTATGATATTCTCTCTTGTACTCCAACAGAATAAAGTCTGTCTACTCAGCAGCATCTGGGCACCCAGATTTCAATAAGGAGATATCATTCGAGAAGAAGTTGCAGGTCATTGAGGCGGTGGCTATGTCAATCATGTGCTACGCAGGACAGGTTTGGGGCTTTCAGGATGTGGAGAAGCTGCTAAGATTTGCCTCAAGAGAATCCAACACCTTCCAAGTACCACACCAACCTTGTTATACCTAGAAACGAAGATGAAAACAACGCATGAACATACACTGCGGCTGCATCTTCTGTACCTCGAAAAGACGCTCAACCAACCCATTGCCAGGCTTAAAAAATTTCTAGCAGTTGAGGCCATGAAATGGAATTGCTTTTGGCATCCAAACTGGCTAAATCTACGAACGGCTTAGCGGGAGGGCACGCTGATGCCAGGCATCAGGTATTGAGCTGCTGCTGTCATCGGTTTGCTGCTTCAGGTATTGAGAAGGTTCTAGCTGAGGTAAACCTAGCAAAAATAGAGTTATTTAGAAGCAAGGTGCTGGGGTCAGAAAGAATTGATGCCTCTCTGGAATTTGAGAGGAACAGCTACTTAACTGCTAGACTCCTGTGCAGTTGGGAGTATCATTCGTGCAAAGGGGGAAGTTATGAATTTAAATTGGATGCCACAAAGGGAAGACAGACATTACAGCTGTTCCATGTGTGATAAAAACGCCCCCGAAAATGTGCTTCATTTTATAGGAGCTGCCAATTCATTCATAGGGGTGGTTATTCCTCAGATCATGCGCAGAAAATGGGGAAAACAGTGAGTGTGGCGGTTGTCAATGCTGATAGGATTTTTGTTCATCATTATGTCTTCCGGTAAAGCCCCTTCCCTGCTGTCGTCTTCACTACTACCTATGGGACAGATGAAGGAAAAAAAGAATTGTATGGGTAGCTAGGTACCTAACAATTTTCCTACAAGTATGCCACCATTTACAATAGCATCATTTTGCTCGCTTTCTTTAGCAGCTTGTGGGGCATGCTCTTCTTGAATGGCCTTGTTTTCCTCATTTTTGACATTTTTGCTTCTTTCAGCGGTTAGGGTGATGCTGTTGTAAGGGTAGGTATTTCTCCTCAGTCCAAACCAATCAGAAGGACAGGAACATAGATTTGGTAGGTAACAAGCATTCCCATGCACTGGATGTGAGAAAATAGGAAGGTAGGTTGTACTCACCCTAACAATCCTCTTCTATTGCATCGAGCCACTTGGCCCATTGTTGACAGTCCTCACTCATCAAAACAATCATTCACTCACCAAGCATTTTACATATAAAGCACACAGAATAGAAAACTAAGTTGCAAAAAAAAAAAAGTGGAAAGCAACATAGATAGACTCAGTGATGATAAGGATGATAACAATTTCCAAACAAGGTATTGATCATGGAGTAATCGATATTTTTTTTACCTACTGTGAAAACCGACTTCTCATCCAAAAAACTGGCTAAACTGGGTACATTTTACTTATGACCTATGGACAACTACAACGATTGGATACCAACCTGTTTGTCTGGACATATCAACAGTGTCCACCATTTCCTGCGAATCTAGAACCTTCAGACTAGACATAGAACCACTGTGACCTAAGCTGTTGGACTCCAGAGTGCAATTGAAATTTGATTCTATTTGGATATATCCCTCAACAGTTTTCCTCATTAGTCCACTTCTCGATTAGATATGGGAATGAGCCCTAATGGGTTGGAAAGGTCTTGACACGATTCTATCGATATAAAAACCTCAAAATCGATTTTTTGGACATGTTACCTTAGTGGATTAAGGTTCTGAACGACATCGGTTCTGTCACCATTACTCTTCGAGCCGAAGATCAGAGTTATTTCGGAGACAGAAATTATTCTTTCTGATAACGTTGGAGAGAAAGATATTTCTCGCTCTCCCTTTCAGCTGTCATCGAAGGCACCGCTGGTTGGGATGAAACATATCGTGACAAGCTCACAGTTCACACACTGGGACTTCTCCATCTTACCCGCTATACTACGGTCTTTGGCCACTTCTGTGACGACCTTGCGGAAAAAGAAACTCCGTTATAACTCACTGTTGAAGGGAAAAGTTTTCTTTGCATAGGAATTTTCCTTAAAATTGATTTAACACGTTCGCTGCGGAATTGTTGAGCTCGTTTGAGCAGCTGTGCGGGAGTCATCTGAAATAGGAACGCGCCAGGTGCGTGCACCGCATGTGGAATGAAATTCGATGCGAGCTCCTAACCCAGTGCGGCTATAGTATGAGATATTTACCCTGGAGTAAACTACTTGCACCGAAGTATTTCGTGTACTAAAGTGAAGCACTGAAAGAAATCTTGAGGTGGGAAGACTGAAAACGATGCAAAATGGCAAGAAAATTCCAAACCAGTCCCCTATTTCGGACTTATTTTTTTGCATCTTAGCAACACCTCAGCTGTCTCCTACGTTTACAGTACCTTCAGAAGGTTCAAAGCTGACGCGGGAAGTAGAAATATATTCCATTTCACTTTCTGGTATACTGTAGGAGCGATCTGAAGTGAAGGCTACCTTCACGCGCCAGGCGCGTGCGACGCACACGGATTGGAACAGAGCTCACGCGCTGAGCGCGTGACCCGAAGCGAACGTGTTAATGGTGAATTTTTGTCTGGTGATGAAGCAGGGTGGCGAAAGCAGCTTCAATATGCGTAGAAATTGCGATTCTTTTCCCGTCTGAAGAAGGAAAAAAAAAATTGGGTGAGCCAGTTTTGACTTACAGCGCGTATCTGGGGGAAAGAAGAAGAACAGAAGGGCACAGTCGAATTATCACCCACTTTGGGAAGGTCTGAATGTGATTGACGGCGATGGGCCGGAGTCTGCCGAGGCAGTAACAGCCCAAGGATCGTCCATATCAGGCTTTCTGCTCACGTAAACGCCCTACACGGTCGGAGGTCGGACATTGAATCTTACATTCTTCCCAGCAGAAAGAGCCAGCAAGGATGATGGGCGGACGGTGATAGGGGTGGCTGGAGGGGGGTTCTACCCTTCGCGATCCTTCATGCTTTCGGATAAGTGGGTGCTCCTGTGTCGGCTATACGGGGATGTAACGGTCATCGTTGGAAGCCTTGGAATGACCGCATTCCCATAATAAGATGAGTTTTATGATAACCGCCTTTCGTCGTATCAACTCTTTTCCATTTTTACAAATGCCGGCGTCTACCATGAAAAAAAAAGCTTCTCCTTGTGAGAGCTAAATCTTGACGAGGTGATTCATATTATTCAGCGCGATATCGTCTGAAAGAGTTGATATTGTCGCCACCAGCCCTTCTTCCATTGCCTCAAACAATCCTGCATCAATCAACCTCAATTCCTGAGACGAAGAGTTAACCTGCAAAGAACTCCGAGAATCAGGCATCCAAAACTCTACCGTGATGAGGATATTATAGTCACTGGCAATGGTGTGATGTCGAAGGGGGTAACTTTTACTAAGTCTATTTTGAGCCCAGGTTCGGATCCAGTGCTCTTGAGTTGTAGCAATATTTTCTAACAATCTGAAATTTGGGTCAGGGACCCGTTTCCAGCTCTAGTTTGTCCTCGAAACATTTCAGCCCAATCGGACCAAATTTGGGCTGAGTAGGGTCAAAGTATATATTATTTGGAAAAATGGAATTTCGAAATTTTTGGCAATCTAGGCGTGTAGGGTGTCATTTTCCACTAAATTTTGGACGCTGAATCCAATAGAATGGGTCTGGGAACGATTGGCACCCAGCGGAAGAAGTTGGTGCCCTCTGGATGAGGCCATGGGTCAAAATGGGTATCTATCTACCTATTTTGAATGTGTTTTCAAAATTTCTGGTACCTAGGCGTGTGGGGTATCATTTTCCACTAAATTTTGAACCCTGAATCGATTGAAATGGGTCTGGGAAATTCCAGAAGACTATGCTTCTAAGGCCGCTGATAAGTACAAACAGAACAACGAAAATTAAAATAAAAACAATAATATCACAGAGGAACCAGCTGCAGAAGTGAATGCAGAAAGTGAAAGCAATTAGCTGAGCCTGATTCATGGGCAAAGAATGTTACAAAAAGACTCAGGACTCAAGGGCAGAGCTACGTCAGCAGGAAGAATAAAGTATAATCTTTGAAGTTCCAGTATTGCCTGGATTTTCGTGATGTTGTGGTTTTTTATGTCGTGTACGTCGAATCGACTTGAGGATGGCTTGGTACTTTATGCCTTCGAGGATTGAGGTGTTCTAGAGCCACACAAGACAAATTACGCCGTGGGAAGCAATGAACATGAATAAAGTCCAGGAAGGATTCAAGTGAGCGTTGTTATTCTACCTTCAGCCTTATGTGAGGAGAGTAGGGGTGGTTGGGGTAAGAATCTTTATTCGAAAAAAAGAGGAAGCGGAACGAATGTGAAGGGTGCGGAGGGAAGAAGCACTCTAGCGACCGTCCGTGCTTGCCTTTATGTCCGCCAGCCATCACGCGGTTTTTGTAACCTTCGTCTCCCCCACTCTTTTTTGAAGATGCTTTGCCCTTGGCGAAAAAAGACCCCCCCCCCCCCTGAAAATACAGCAGCGGGGCGCGGAGGTGGTGCGTTATCTTCACTCCATTTGTGTCACCCCTTCTTTAAGACGAGGTGGTTCTTCAACCGCTTGAGTATGTTTTCTTTTTATGCCCGGAGGACCATCAAACAACATTGCGGTCCTCCCTGGGCTCAAATTTAATATAAAAGGCCCACTGAGGAGGGGCAAGGTTGATTCTCTCTTCCGGAGTAGAAAAATGGGTTTTACTACCGTCAGTTTATTCACGCCTCCCAAGCGGCTCGCCTAACCGAACAAAGATGGACGTTCTACTACATTACAGCTGATTTAGCAAATCTGCGACTGAAGAAGTACAAGGTCTTGCCATTGAGCCTGCCTCAAGAGCAGAAATGAGCGCCGTGGCTCAACAAGGCAAACATGGAGAAACTCATCATTCATCATCAGCTCGCTATAGCACTCCCTTATTTCATTGCCGAATCCGACAAGATTTGACACAAGGTCCACGGTCTCTGGAATCAAGGTTGGACGACTGCAATCTCGATCCAACCAAGGATGGATCGCTTAAACGCAAGTTCAGCCAAACAGCGTTACACCAGTATATTCGTGTGACGTAAAAAATTGAACAAGCAAAACCATCTTCTTTTTCTTCTTCCGTTTTGTGCCATATGACCTCCTTGCTTCTGATCAGTTGTTGTTCTCTGGTTATTTGACGCTTGTCAATTATCAGTTTGCATCTTGGCAGTGGTTTGTAGTAGAAAACCAACACTCAAACAAGATTTCCACACGATATAACCACCTTCAAGCAGAAGTCTAAATGAGGAGAACCTGAGTCTTGAGCCTGCCTCAAGAGCAGAAATGAGCGCCGTGGCTCAACAAGGCAAACATGGAGAAACTCATCATTCATCATTACTTTGGAGCAAAGTTTGCAAGTCATTAGCTCGCTAAAGCACTCCCTTATTTCATTGCCGAATCCGACAAGATTTGGCACGAGGTCCATGGTCTCTGGAATCAAGGTTGGACGACTGCAACATCGATCCAACCATGGATGGAACGCTCAAACGCAAGTTCAGCCAAACAGCTAATTCGAGTGCTGTAGGATAATCGAAAAAAAACGCTGCAAATTCTTACACAGGGGTTGGTTATTCCTTGGACCAGGCGCATGGAGACTCATTTCTTCAACATGGGGAAAAGGGGGAAACAGTGGGTGTGGTGGGTCCCGGACCCAATCCAATCGATTCAGCGTCCTAAATTTAGTGGAAAATGATACCCCACACGCCTAGGTACCAGAAATCTCAAAAACACATCTTCAAAATGGGTAGATAGATACCCATTTTGACCCATTCCTTCATCCGGTGGGTGCCAATCAATCTGGGACCCATTTCATTGGATTCAGCGTCCAATATTCAGTGGAAAATGATACCCCACACGCCTAGATTGCCAAAAATTTCAAAAACCCATTTTTCAAAATACACATTTAGGCCCCTACCCTGATAAAATTTGGTCCGATCGGACTGATAAGTTTCGAGATAGATCCAGGAAAAGACCCCTGACTACAATTTCAGATTTTTAGAAATTTTCCTACTACCAAAATCGACGTGGACGGCGGACGGACATTTGACTTTTTGCATGAAAACATAAGGGTAAGTACCCAAATTAAATTACCCAAAGGGGTAAGCGTTGAAGATCCAAGTGTTTGACGGTTTTAGGGTACAACATCAAAGTCAAGATAATATGGTCTCCAGATGTTTTCCTAAATTTTTGTTGTAACTACAGCGTAATGCCCAAATTCACGATGAAGTCAAAAGAACGTGACACGACTTATGCCAGATTCCTGTAAATGGCCCAAGTTTGACGAGAACGGAAATGATACGGTTTACCCCGATCCAAGAAGAAGATGAGATCGTACAGCCTCCCCTAAGACCGTTGAATTCCCCCAAGAGAAGTGAAGATCTCTCTTCTCTATTGAACACTTAGTGCGCTCCCTTTCTCTATTAAAACTTGTGAAACAAGTAACATAACTCACCGTGGACCTCGGCAAAACCTGTGAAGGACCGTGAAGGTGAGGCTGAGAAGGGTGCGAAGGATATGAACCTGCCTCCAAACACTCCAAAGTCTTTCGTCGGCAAGAAAACGGCTTTCTTGGCACGACCTGGGCTGGGATGTATTGCCTGGCAAAGGAAGTTGGGACCCGACGACGGCCAAAGGATCACTCTCAACATGTCTAATAACTCAGAAGCCGTCGTCGGTTTCCTGAGAACTTTATGATACATGCAGAACATTCCCGCGGTCGGTCCCCCTCTCTGATCCGCAGACATCATTCCGAGCTAATCCCAACTTCCATAATCCCTAGTATAGGCCTCAGAGCAGCTGAATGATGTTGTTGAACCCAGGGGCCTATTCCTAGGAACTCTTCACTCCTCATTCTCCACTCTGAATGCGCAAACTCCCCACTCTACGAAAACTTTTCGTTCCTAGAAACTGCAGCGCGGTATGAATATTCAGAGTGAAATGAAGAGTCAAGGTTTGCAGAGTTTTTGGTGTTCTACTCGGGTTCTGTTCCAAGAAACTCTTCTCAGTCATATGAAGAGTCAATACTGTGGGTTTCAAATGAAGATTCGTCCATGTATCCAATGACTTTGCCAGATAGTTGAGTACTCTCCAAATATATCATTTAGGAGATAATTTATACTTAAAATATTATTTTGGATGGATTTTATTGGAAGAGGAGAATAATCTTAAATCTTTTGATTGGTAATAAGGAACTTTTTTGTTTTTGGCTTTACTTGGTCCTCAAAACGTTTTAGGCCGATCGGAGCAAATTTGGGAGGGAGAGGGTCAAAATGTGTACTTTGGCAAATGAATTTTTGAGGATCTAGACGTGTGGGGTATCATTTTCGACTAAATTTTGGACGCTGAATTCAATAGAATGGTTTTAGTCCGAAGAATAACCAACTCCAACCCTTGTTATAGACTTTGCAGCGTTTTATTTATCAGTCACCGATATTGTGAGTAAGTATGCCCAACGCATCAGAATAAATTAGTGTTTGCCGGTTTCACCAAAGATGATGAAGAGTCGTGACGTAACTGGGAAAAATCGCGAAGGATCTGCTTTTATTTCGATTGGATTGAAGACTGCGGGTGGGGGGTGGGGGTGGAATGGTCGCTCAAAGGATCAAAGATACGACGAAGGGGTCGTAGTGGGTACTCACGGTAGACCAATCCCGAATGAGGGGGAACCACAAGGACGAAGCCAAAAACCTCGAACTGAGGGGTCAATCCCCCCCACGAATGTCTACGAGGGAGAATTCAGCGTTCGCCTACCTTTTGATCCGCCATTACCAAAGTGATGCACTTCCCCCAACTTGACGTGGAATTCGTGAAATTTCACTTACCTGAAACAGATAAATACACATAATAATTTAATAACATCATCTATTCAAAGATCTTCGTTGAATTACAATGCTCAACGTCGGTAAATAAATAAATAAATTTGAAAATAACTCGAAAACAATTTCAGCAGCGTTAACATTCCCTATTTCCCAAAACTTCCAGTCTTTCACAAATATAATCTTTGATGAATCACAATATACCGAACGAGGAGCAGAAAACATCTTTTACAATATAGTCGGTTGGTAACGTGAAATAGGAATAGTACTATGAAACTATCAAAAATAATGAACTCCGAAATAATGAACAGCAAAAGCAAAGTTGAATGGATAGAATTATCACAATGAAGAAAAAATGCTGCAAATTCTTACACAGGGGTTGGTTATTCCTTGGACCAGGCGCATGGAGACTCATTTCTTCAACTTGGGGAAAATGGGAGAAACAGTGGGTGTGGCGGGTCCCGGACCCAATCCAATCGATTCAGGGTCCAAAATTTAGTGGAAAATGATACCCCACACGCCTAGGTTCCAGAAATCTCAAAAACACATATTCAAAATGGGTAATATATACCCAATTTGACCCATAACTTCTTCCAGTGGGCGCCGATCGTTCTGGGACCCATTTCATTTGATTCAGCGTCCAAAATTTAGTGGAAAATGATACCCCACTCGCCTAAATCGCCCAAAATCTCGAAAATCCATTTTTCAAAAAACACATTTTGACCCCTACCCCGCCCAAATTTGGTCCGATTGGGCTGAAAAGCTTGGAGGACCGTCCCATTCCGGGAACAGACCCCTGACCCAAATTTCAGATTTTTAGAAAATTTTCTACTACCAAAAACGGCGTGGACGGCGGACGGACATTGACCTTTTTTGATCTAGACACCATGAAACGTCCAGAAAAAAAATTTGAGCCGAATCGGAGAGGTTGACCATTTGCATGAAAACATAGGTTGATTATTCAAGGAATAACCAACCAAAATCACAGAATGAGTACTTTGAAGTTTTGGTTGGTTATTCCTTGAATAACCCATGTTTTCATGCAAAAAGTCAATCACTGCGATTTGGCCCAACATTGTTTTCTGGACGTTTCGAGGTGTCTAGATCAAAATTAGCAAATGTCCGTCCGCCGTACATGTCGACTTTGGTAGTAGATATAATTCAAAAAATCTGAAATCTTGGTCAGGGGTCCGATCATGGCTCTAGTTGGTCCTCAAAACCTATGCGCATGGGGTATCATTTTCTACTAAATTGTGGACGCTGAATCCAATGAAATAAATCCCGAAACAATTGGCACCCTCTGGATTAGGTTTGAGTCAAAATGGGTACATATCTGCCCGTTTCGAATGTTTTCGAGATTTCTGGTAAATAGGCGTGTGGGGTATCATTTTACTAAATTTAGGACGCTTGTGCCGTGAAAAATTTGAATTCTCGCCTTCCCTCCCAATTCAAACTGAGCGCGGTTTCGCTGCCTTCCATATCTCATCGATTGCCACCCATCGATCCGTCTGGTGCTGCCACCTGACCAAAGTTTTCCTAAACTAGCGTCTTCTGGCGATCTTATCAGCTTCCTCGTGCTCGTGGTACCGTACCGTCCCGATGTTCCGATCTCGCTTTTGTTCTCCCGTTTGCCAGTTTTGCTTTCGGGTGCTCTAATTTTTCCGTCCGATTTAAATTCCGTTCGGCTTCATCGACGTCGTGGATGGTCTGCCGTTTATCGCCATCCGTCCCGCAGTTTCGGATTACCGCTCTACCGCTATCGTCAATCGTCGCCCAGAACATCGTGGCAAGGACGACTCGATAATACCTCGTCTATCGTTTATCGCCATCCGTCTCGCAGTTTCGGGGTACCGCTATCGTCAATCGTCGCCTGTCGCCCAGTAAACCGTGGCAAGGACGACTCGATTTATCGACGAATACTGCGTCAACCGTTTATCGCCCGTTTTGTCCAGGACATCGTGAAGACAACTGGAAAATACCCCGTTCCGTCTCGTTCCATATCCCGTTCCGTATCGTTTCCCATCTGTTTCCACCCAACAAACCGGTAGGACTAAAATTCTACTCTAAATTTCCACGGCCATCGGAAACAGGTAAAATGTATCGTAGCTGTATGTATCTGTGCTAGCTAGCAGATAAAGACAAAGACTGCTAGATAGTCAAGTAACGTTTAATTTCCTTTTTTTCAATTTTTTTTTGCAATTTATCGTCTACTGGTTATACCTGTGACAAAAATACCCTGAGAAGTATCGGCTTTCGTTTCTTTCTTTTTTTTTTTTTTTTTTTAAACAGAAATAAATTCTATTTTTTTCAATTGAATTCAAGTCCCTTCATTCCCTACTCACATTATTTAAATATTGCCGAGGGTTCATCCCCACCTGTCTCTTGTCTACGTCACACGCTGATTCCAAAGAGTTGGTTCCCGGAACGATTTGTGTCCTCTGGATGAGGTTGTTCCTTTCAGAACAAGAATTAGTGATGAGAAATCCAATTTCAAGCGAATTTTTAACATTTACTCAACGATTACTCAAGCGATTTACTACAATAAATATGCACAGGTATTCTTACAATTCGTCTAACACCTCTTTTGAGGGAGGATTTCATGGTATTGATAGGGATGTTGGGGCAATTGGAGAGGTTGACTTTTTGCGTGAAAACAAGGGTTGATTATTCAATGCATAATCTTTCACGAGGTTTCTTCAAGGCAAATTCTTCCACAGCAGTTGGTTAGTCCCTATGGACCAGGCGCATGGGGACTAATTTAAATCGATTCAGCTTCCTAACCTCTTCTGGTGGGCGTCAATCGTTCCGGGACCCATTTAATTGGATTCAACGTCCAATATTTAGAGGAAAGTGATACGCCATACGCCAAGGTCTCCGAAAATCTGGAAAATCCATTTTTCGAAATACACATTTTGACCCCTACCTGACACAAATTTGGTCCAATCGGGCTGAAAACGAGGGGCAACTAGAGCCGGGAAGGGGTCCCTGACCAAGATTTCCGATTTTTATAAATGTTTCTACTACCCAAGTCGGAGTGGACGGCGGACGGACATTTGACTTTTTGGATCTAGACACTTTGAAACGCCCAGAAAAAATTTGGGCCGAATCGGAGAGGTTGCATTTTGATAGAAAAAATTAAATAATTACTCTAGGAAAAAAAAAAAAAAAAAAAAAAAAAAAATGGGACTTAGGAGGGTGGGGCATTATGTTCTTCTAAATTTTGGACGCTGAATTGATTGAAGTAAGTCCTATTCACTCACCGTTCTGTTTCTTTGTGGATCAATAAACCATTATAGAAGAAGTTGCAGCGATTTCATTATCCACAGCAGCTCTTCTGTCTAGATGGATGAAGGAGGAGGGGAGAATATTCTCCGTACAGAAACCCGGAACTTGCTTCTGTTCTCACATCTGACTCCAAAGCTGATATAGTTTACGTTATATTCACCCTCATGGGTTATTATGACTACGGGAAAGGACCGGTGCCGGACATACATGATTTGCTAATTTTGATCTAGCCTCTTTGAAACGTTCAGAAAAATTTTTGGCCCTAAACTTGGAATTATACTTTGGTATATCGGAAAGTGGTCACTACTGGCAGCAGGCCCTTTAGGGTCGCGAGTACAACAAAAAAGACAATTAATCATACCTAATATAATTGTGATCAGCCTGCCCATCAGGTGGGCTGATCAGTAAATTTTGGCACCCGAACTTCAAATAATTTATGCTGAAAAGACCCATCTTTGACTTGTATAGTTATTCACAATTCTTACAGAACTATTACGTACACGCCGTTAAACCGCACTATTCAAGTTTGTTTTTGTATGATTCGTACCAGAATAGTGGACTGGATACACTCGTATTATGACGATATTCATCGACCTCCAAGAAATAATTCGCCTCCAGAAAATCAAGCACACGAGCCAAACTCTGCATCGGTTCGATTGAGAATCAGCAGCCTGAATTATCACCCCATGTTGGTTTAGTGTTGAAAGGCGAGGGAAGGTCCGTTGGGAAGCATGACTGAAGTAGCCTGAAGCGAGCCCGCAAAACACATAAAACTGCAGTTGGCTAGATCGTTGGATATAATATTCAATGAAATGCCCTGGAGGGCTAAAATACACACGGTTAATATTCTCCTACTCGGCTCCAACTGTGGTGTAGACGAGAGCGTTCCTTATCTTCATTCGAATGGTGAAAAATAATTAAAACTACTACAGCATACGTAGGAGAGATAGAGTTATACTCAGTGTAGCAAAATGATAAAAATACATCTCAACATTCACCGTCGTTTCCCCTGATTGCACCAATGAAGTCAGTCCATCAAAGACTCGATAGAATGAAACGAGTCTTTGATCATCTTCCAACAAAGGCGTACAATTGGATTTCCGTTGGGTTTTCGAAAAATTGTTTGATTTCTCTGTAGTTGGGAGAATCAATATTTCGCATGAGCAATGGAGGACGAAGCGGTACTTGATTCGTATCTGCACGGTAAAAGGGGCTTTATAACCTGGAAGGGGACATATCTATGTTGAGATGGCATTGGTATTTTACCCTTCGCTACCTCAATAATTATGACAGAATGGTGTTGAACAAAAAAAAAACGCTGTAAATTGTTCACAGGGGTTGGTTATGAGCATGGAGACACATTCCAATCGATTCAGCGTCCAAAAATTAGTGGAAAATGATATCCCAGACGCTAGGAGCCACATGTTCAAGACGGGTAGGTAGGTACATACCCATTTTGACCCATAACCTCTTCCAGTGGGCTCCAATCGTTCCGGGAACCGTCTCATTGGATTCAGCATCCAGAATTTAGTGGAAAATGATACCCTACATGCCTTGATCGCCAAAAATCTCGAAAATTCAGTTTTCGAAGAACATTTTTTGACCCGTATCCCCCCCGAATTTGGTCCGATCGGGCTGAAAAGTTTTGAGGACCACTTAGAGCCGGAAACAGGTCCCTCACCAAAATTTCCGATTTTTAGAAAAATTTCTACTACCAAAATAGGCGTAGACATTTGGGCAGTCAAGGCGTGTGGGGTATTATTTTCTACAAAATGTAGAACGGTTAATACAATGTTATGAGTCCCGGAACGATTGACGCCCACCGAATGAGGTTATGGGTCAAAATGGGTATCCATCTACCTATTTCGAATGTGGGTTTTCGAGATTTCTGGTACTTAGGCGTGTGGGGTATCATTTTCTATGCTGAATCGATTCGAATGAGCCACCAAGCGCCTTACCAGAGGAATAACTAACCCCTGGATTCTATTCTTATCATACAGTCGATTGATGAATCTGTGGTTCTTCACATTTAAGGTTATAAGACAGCTCCCAATCTCAAGCAGGAGCATGGTATTGTATAATACATTAACATCGTGAATCCCTTCATCCTTGCCCAAAAGCAAGATGAGGAGTATGACCGCTGCCATGCAATCGCGCTGCAGTCACGTTCATGTCAATACTATTTGGTCATAGTAAAGATCACAAGCAAAATTTGAAAATATTATTTGTCACCCATGGAACAAAAAACGAGTCGACAAACGGTTGTGAACCTGCGGTTTTCCGCCAACGGCCATACCATGCTGAATACACCGGTTCTCGTCCGATCACCGAAGTTAAGCAGCATCGGGCGTGGTTAGTACTTGGATGGGTGGACCGCTTGGGAACACCGTGTGCCGTTGGCATCATTTTTGCCGGCGCTCCTATCATTTTGCACCTTGATTTCGCTATGATTGGTGTATTTACGATGTAGGTACATTGGTAAATGGACAAGAAAGTGATTGGGGTATTATTATCGACTAAGTTTTGGATACTGAATTCAATGGGACGGGTCCAAGAACGATTGGCGTCCACTGGAAGAGGTTATGGGTAAAAATGGGTGCCTATCTACCCGTTTCAAATGCATATTTTCGAGATTTCTGGTACCTAGGCGGACGGGGTATCATTTTTCACGAAATGTTGGACGCTGAACTGATTGGATTGTGTCTCCATGCTTCTGTGAAAGAATTTGCAGCGTTTATTCGTCCCAAAAGTAGTAGTCATTTCACATTTTCACGCAGGTTGTGACGTCACCGTGCAGCAGGTAGCTTTTTAGAAAATCTTTCTCACCACTATTTCAGATGTGTCTGACGCCTTTTCCCCTTTCATAGTTAAGGACGATGTCATTGAAAAATAAAAATTGACCAATTTATGTTGAAAGCAGTACTGCCTCTGGGCGCTGCAACCTCCATCCATTGTGCCCGTCCACCCTTACTAACAAAACACCAGCGAGATCCCCACCTCCCTAAGGTAGCGGAGGATCTCGTCAAGGGCGATCTTTGCTATGTCAACCGGGCTGGGAAGCCCTATACCGAAGATCCGCTGATTGGCAGCGAAAGCTGGACACTCTCATAGCGCGTGCACAGCTGTCTCAGCCTCCTTGGCACACCAGCGGCAGTCTACTGTCTCTTATTTGCCCAGCTTGCCCAGGTGGTACCTGAGAGGGCAGTGACCAGTGTACATAGACGTGAGGATTCTAAGCTCTCTCTCCTGCTCAACGTGAGGAGGGTCTTTGCCATCATACAGTTTGGTGAGATAAGGAGCACGGACTGGCTGAGGCCATGTTGCCTCTGCCAGTATGCAGCCACTTTGAGCACTCCCACAATTTGACCTGTTGGTTCAGGTAGCATTTGAAGATCCCAACCCTGTCATACCTGCGCTAGACTAGACTGTTCCTGAGGCCATGTGGCCCATTACAGTCTATCCTCGTCTTCATTTATGCGCCAGATCATCTGGGAGCCCTGCTCTATGGCTCTATCGCTTCCCCGTATATCAGGCACCCCACCCTCTTCCGGCGTTTGCCTGCCTGTAGCAGCCCAGGATGGACCTCGTGGAGGTGCCGAGTTTTGCAAGGGGTCTTTGATTCTCATCTCTGCTCTGCCAAGCCTCTGTGGCATACTATGAGCTATGGGGTGGGGGTGGCTGGGGAGCTGCTGGGACTTAGTGCTCAACCTGGTGGTGGCGGCGCTTGCTCGCCACTTTACTGGGCATCACTGAACCTACAGGAATTTGTGTAGGGGTACCTAAATAGGAAAACACCCCACCTGTGTCCTCAACTCCAGCTCATTCTTCACCCATTTTTGTGCTCCACAGTCCTGCGAAAGGAATCGTTCGCAAGAACGTCTGAGGCAGGGCGAGTACTGGAATATTCCTCCCCTGCCTGGATAAAATGCCTAAAATTTAACATTAACTAGCTTAATAAGATTATCACAGACGTATATGTATCACTTTTATAAACCTAGGTCGGGGAAGAGAGTACTCTATATTCCTCCTTCCCCTGAGGCTTATGTCTAGACTAACCCTGAGCACACCCACCACGGAGATCCCAACCCATGGTTCAAGACCAATAGGAGAAGAGGCCGACCCCTGCTTGACGAGGAGGTCGGCTTCCTCGTTTCCTTGAACACCCTGATGACCCGGCACCCAGAGGAGCGTCACTTCGTTCCTCCTTGCGAGCCTCTTCAGAGACTGAAAGCATTCCCAAGCCAGCCTCGAGGTGAACTTGAAGGCTACAATAGCCTTTAAAGCTGCCTGGCTGTCTGAGAGTATGGTGATCCTGGAGCAGGTGAGCCCCCGTCAGTGGATCTCCTGCGCGCAGGCAGCAATGGCAAGGACCTCTGCTTGGTAGAACCTGCCTGCTGGTAGCCCTCACCAGGCCAGCCCGACCATCCACCAGCAATCCATCAACTCACTAGATTGTCGTTCATGTTGCAGTCATACATTCAATGATCCGAAAAATAACTCGATTGTGAGAAGTGATTGGGAGTAGGGTAATCAAGTTTTGAAGAGTCATTTGATCATTCTACAGTTGGTATCTTCTACAACATCGATTTCTAGAGAAAATTATCGAAGAACACATTCAGTAAAAACACAAAACCAGGATATTATTCACTTTACTCATCGCATACAGTCCAGAGCATTGCAATCAAGTTCTTCTCTTCCTACACATCAGACAAAACCATTTCCATTTTCAGCGGTTTCCAATAAGGTGGAACAGCTTCTCACGATGTCGTCTTTTGTAGGAGGCTTTTGCAAGCTAGGTCGATCCCTTCTTTTCCTGAATGAGAGAAGTCACTTCCACGAAGAGGCTAGCGAAGAGAACAGCGAAGGTAAAACTCTATCCCCGTTTATTAAATTCTCACCGTCGCAGCTCTGTTGGCTTTTCTATTATGCTAATTACCCGTCTCAACCGGTCCAGCCAGTAATTGAGGCTGTAGAAATTTTTTTTTTGGTTTTTTTCTCTCTCTTCCTCCTTTTACTCGAGGCAAACCAACACCACCTCAGTTCTCCTGGGTTTCCGTCGTTTTCAATTCATTTGGTTGGACCGGAAATTCAACGAGGCTTGAAGGAAGAAGGAGAAAGCTCAGGGCCTTTTAATATTCAGGGGCGACCCAATGATCTCTTGAGGAAATTGAAAAAAACACCTCTTATTCTTCGCCGTTTCTACACTAAACAAACCATGCTTACTTTTACTATTCGGACATTTGGTAATAGGACAGTGGTTTGTCGTGTACGATATATGTGTGTGATGATAAGTTCAGGAATAACAAGGGAATACTTACATATTATAGATACGACAGGATGTCTCAAGGTGTCAAGATCAAAATTTGCAAATGTCCATACGCGAACTTTGGTAATAGAAAATTTTTCTAAAAATCTGAAATTTCGGTCAGGGGCTCGTTCCCGGCTCTAGTTGGCCCACAAAACGTTTCAGTCCGATCGGACCAAATGTGGAGGAGTAGGGGTAAAAATGTAAATATCGAGAAGTAAATTTTCGAGATTTTGGGCGATCTAGGCGTGAGGGCTGTCATTTCCAACTAAATTTTGGACGCTGAATCCAATGAGACGGGTCTCGCAACGATTGGCGCCCTCTGGATGAGGCTATAGGTCAAAATATGGTGCCTATTTACCCGTTTCGAATGTGTGTTTCCCAGATTTCTGATACCTAGGCGTGTGGGGGTATCATTTTCGGAAAATCGATCTATTCGGAAAATTATATTTCGAGCGCTTGCTTTTTTTCGGCCTTCCGAAGAACATTATGGCGGAATATTCCCAAGGAACCGATTCCAGCTGAGAATCTCCGAGGACGAGAAAAAAATAGGAAAACATTCTGGTCGTTTGCCAAGTCGGTCGGTTTTCCGCCCATTTATTTCAAGCCCCCCCCCCCCCTCCCCTCAGATTCGACGTTCTATTGGAGTTGGTGACCGAACCCGATGGAATTGGCTTCCATTGCGAAAATCCTCGTATTCGGTTAAATTCTATATTATACAGGTGAATGGGAACGTTTGCGCTCAGCATATAATATGGGCGACAATTACCCAGCTTATCTTTCTTCACTCCCTGGGTGTCCATTATTTCCTCCAATTTGCCTATTGTAATATTATTATATAGTTCCTTTAGGTTGGTTATTCCCTGAAAATAAGTCAATCCCTCCGATTTGCCCCAAAAATTTTTTCAGGGCGTTCCAAAGTGTCTAGATCAAAATTAGCAAAAGTCAAGGTTTGGTCAAGGGTTTGTTCCCGTACCACAGAGACCCCTCACTGATTGATGATGGTATCAACTCTCACCATCATTCCACAAGATGCAGAATACATGGGAATGTGGTTGACGCAAGTCCGAACATGACTCCGACAACAAGAAGTCCACACTATATTATTTATATCTTGCATCGCGCAGTGGCTTCTGACCTAAAGTTCCCGAAATTGGTGTCCCGTAGTATATACAAGAGGAGAATAATCAGTTGGCTCATAAATCTGAGTATCGAAGGTAGTGAAGGAGTGATCTCTAGTGACAATTATTATCCCTAGCATGTAGTTTATGATGTACACTTGTATTCAGAAATGTAGACTAGTCGGTTTGTAATAATAATAATTCAGCAAGTGTGATCTCTACCGACAGCGATTCTTGCTGGGCGTCACGGGCGTAAGCCTATGCCTAGCAATAAGTGGTATTTCGCCAAGTTTGATTGTTCGTACTCACTAACTTTTGTTCCTATCATGATTGCATGTCCTCAACAAATACTAAATAAATAAAATAATTAGTGATCATTATAACCTACTTTCGCATGGCTGGCTCGACATGTGGCACATATTCAAAGTGGGTAATAAATACCCAATTTGACCCATTACTTCTTCCAGTGGGTGCCAATCGTTCTGGGACCCATTTCATTGGATTCAGCGTCCAATATTTAGTGGAAAATGATACCCCACTCGCCTAGATCGCCCAAAATCTCGAAAATCCATTTTTCAAAAAACACATTTTGACTCCTACCCCGCCCAAATTTGGTCCGATCGGGCTGAAAATGAGGACCGTCCTAGGGCGGGAACAGACCCCTGACCCAAATTTCAGATTTTGAGAACATTTTCTACTACCTTAAACGGCGGACAGCGTATGGCGTACGGCGGACGGACATTTTGGTTTTTGATCAAGACACCTTAAAACGCCCAGAAAACAATTTTGAGCCGAATCGGAGAGGTTGACCTTTTGCATGAAAACAGGTTGATTATTCAAGGAATAACCAAATAATAACCAAAATGGAAGCAGCGGAAAAATCTAAAATAAAATAAAAATCCAAAAGCTCGACGAACACTAATCTCTCCGCTGTCAGTCAAGATATGCCCATTAATGGTAGTCGATTTTAAACTGGAACTCCCGGAATTTAATAAAGACCTTTCGTCATTTTCGAGGGGAGCTACTCGGCCATCTTTTTCCTGTTTCGCCCAGCCACGGCTGAATCCCTCGTCATAACCTCACCACCAGTACAAAAGAATCAAAGGGCGGTTGGAGAAAGACAGGTCCACATGTGGCCCTTATCTCCGGCAAAAAGTCCCTTATCAAGTCGCGTGCCCGGAAGTGGGAACGACGTCGTAATCGAGCTACGTTTAACAAAAAAGACTCCCCTTCAGACACCGAACCTTTGTCAACTTTCTGGTTAATCTGGTCGTAACAGTGACAATTTCACTCTTCGTTGAATGATTTCTTCATTCGCTCTTTATTGTATTCAAGTCGCATTTCAATAGTAAAAGCTATTCAAGCTATAACTTCCTCTAGGTTATGTTAGGTCTTTATATCGTGGATCGATATAATAGTGAGCCTTTAGATTCACGAATGATGTAAATTAATAAATCAAAAAACACTAAATGAATACGGATATTGCCAAATGAATGTGGTAGATGTCCTCCCATTTTCCCAGTTGACTTCTCACCATTGGGAATGGCACGAATAGCCAATCTCATGTTCATAATTACACTACCCAGTATATCGTGAATATTGAGTTGACACTCGGAGTTTATTACTAGCCCTCACTACCCATCAGGAAGGCAGTGGTTTCAGCTGATTCGACTTCTACTCAAACGCACGCCATCTTGGGACGCTGCTTCTTGTTCTTGTCTTCTCAGCTCTCTTCTGAAATACTACGCTTTGCTAAATAACCCATCTTCTGAATTCATCCTGTTTCGAATACTTGGTTTCCTTGCCTCTACTGAAGAAATACATCCCGTGTTGAGAACAAAGTAGTTTACTTCAGTATCAAGTAACGTAGACACCAGATTATTGGGTGAGTTCTTCAGTACTTGAGTACTTCAATATTCTTGATTTCGTACATACCCAGGTTACCTAGGGGCACTAGGTGGTAGGAATTTGATTTATCAAGAAATAGTTGCAAGTAAAATATGATTCTACACCACTTTGCGGCGACGGTGACAATTGTACTCTTCACTGAATGATTTCTTCATTCGCTCTTTATTGTATTCAAGTCGTATTTCAATAGTAAAGGCTATTCTAGGTCTTTATATCGTGGATCGATATAATAGTGAGCCTTTAGATTCACGAATGATGAAATTAATAAATCAAACTAAATGAATACGGATATTGCCAAATGAATGTGGTAGATGTCCTCCCATTTTCCCAGTTGACTTCTCACCATTGGGAATGACATGAATCTCATGTTCATAATTATACTACCCAGTATATCGTGAATATTGAGTTGACACTCGGAGTTTATTACTAGCCCTCACTACCCATCAGGAAGGCAGTGGTTTCAGCTGATTCGACTTCTACTCGAACGCACGCCATCTTGGGACGCCGCTTCTTGTTCTTGTCTTCTCAGCTCTCTTCTGAAATACTATGCTTCGCTAATAACCCATCTTCTGAATTCATCCTGTTTCAAATACTTGGTTTCCTCGCCTCTACTGAAGAAATACATCCCGTGTTGAGAACAAAGTAGTTTACTTCAGTATCAAGTTACGTAGACACCAGATTATTGGGTGGGTTCTTCAGTACTTGTGTACTTCAATATTCTTGATTTCGTACATACCCAGGTTACCTAGGGGCACTAGGTGGTAGGAATTTGATTTATCAAGAAATAGCTGCAAGTAAAATATGATTCTACACCGCTTTGCAGCGACAGTGACAATTTTATTTTTCATTGAATGATTTCTTCATTCACTCTTTATTGTATTCAAGTCGCATTTCAATAGTAAAGGCTATTCAAGGTAGCTATTACTTCCTCTAGGTTATGTTAGGTCTTTATATCGTGGATCGATATAATAGTGAGCCTTTAGATTCACGAATGATGTAAATTAATAAATCAAAAAACATTAAATAAATACGGGTATTAATTCGAATTTATTTGTGACTCTTCACGAATGAACTCTTTCTAGATTTGGCCATAATTTACTCTAGTTTTCGTATGAATTCATTGCGAAAATTCCCATTTGAACATGAGCCAATTTCATAATTGAGACGTTCAGTATCAATACGAGCTCGATCTGTTTCCAAAAATGTTACACGAGAGGCAAGGCACGTCTCACGCCCATCCCTTAGAAATTATATGAAATGCCTGAAATTGTTTCAAAAATTATGGTTTTTGAGAACACTTTTATCTTTGGTATTGGAGGCTGTGGGTAAAAAAAGGTATCAATCTACCCATTTTGAAAATGTGTTTTCGAGATTTCTGATACCTAGGCGTGTGGGGTATCATTTTCGTTTATCAATTCGTTTCAACTCCTCCTACCCTAAAGAGCCTCATCAATTTTGAATATCCACCTATTCGAAACCAATCCACACGGTGACAGTACAAGTCGAGAGGCCCAGGTGGCACTGGGGGATGAATGACTCGATGCCGAGTGGAAGACACCCCCCCCCCCCCCCCCCTCCGACACCCCCCAGGAGGATATTGTTAACTAAGCAATTCGTCCCCTCGAGGCGGAGGGGATCCAAGTATTTCCCTTAGTAGGCATGTTCAGTGCTTCAACGAGGCTTCGCTAACATGGAGAGACTACCCTCAGGGTAAGCTGACACCTTCGCCATTATTGCCGGAACGTAGGTACATCTTCCTGTCGACAAGAGGCCGACACGAAGTTGGCGCTTGGCTAAGCGAAGTTCTGCAATGATAAGATAAGCAACGTCCATCGGAGAGAAGAGCGATCTATGCGGAAATCTTGGACAGTTTCAGATGACCATAATCAACGAGTTTAGGAAATCAAAATGTAAAGGATATAAAATATTCTTCTACTTCAATCAAAATCGCTTGAATAAGAGTGTGACTAAGACAGAAGTGCGGAATTCTACGTAAATTCTGAATTTCTAAAGTTGAGAATTTGTCGGTTATAAAATCCAAAATCGTAAAATTAAGCAGTCATTTGATTATTAGTTGGTTATTCTATGAATAATCAGGTACCGATGGAATTATGTCCAAGGTCATAGGGAGGCCAACCTGTCCGATTGAGCCAAAACATATTTTTATGCGTTTGATGATATCGAGATGAAATACCAGAAATCTGGAAAACACTCATTCGAAAGGGGTAGACAGGTATCCATTTTGACCCATAGCCTCATCCAGAGGGCACCAATCGTTCCGGGACCCATCCCATTGGATTCAGCGTCCAAAATTTAGTCGAAAATGATACCCCACACGCCTAGGTAGCAGAAATCTCGAAAACACATATTTAAACATGGGGAAAATGGGGGAAACAGTGGGTGTGGCGGGCTCAGACGCACTCCAATCGATCTAGGCACCCATTTTGACTCATAACCTCATCATGCGGTGGACGCCAATCGTTCCGGGACCCGTCTCAGTGTCCAAAGTCCAAGTCTCCACAAAAGTGGACTGTGTGGGTCCTTGACAATCTATACCTACAGAAGGCGGAGCACTCTTCGCCGCATCGCACGGGTAAATACGGAGCATTTGGAGGCGTCATTGTGCACCAATAACAACTCCGGGCATCCACACTGAGTGCTCCTCCTGCGAACCGATAATGCCATGATTGCCACATGATGCCCTAGGAGCGTAATGATTTTTATTGATTGGTTTTTCTTTGAATTAAAAAAAAAAAAATCTGAAATTTTGGTTAGGGACGCGTTTTTGGCTAAAGTTGTTCCTCGAAAGTTTTCAGCCCGACCGGACCAAATTTGGGCGGGGTGGGGGTCAAAATGTGTATTTCAGATAATGGATTTTTGTGATTTATGGCGATCTAGGCGCGTGGGGTAACATTTTTACACCTTGCCACCTTCACGTCTCCGCCGTGCCTCCGCCTTGACTCGGTCATGCCTCCGCTTCCTCTCCACCTCGTCTCCGCCTTCCTCCACCTCGTCACCGCTTCGCCACCGCCTTGCCACCGCCTCCCCTTCACTTCGTCTCGCCTTCCTCCACCCTTTTCCATCTCTAGTTGGTCCCTGAAACTTTTCAGCCCGATCGGACCAAATTTGGGCGGGGTAGGAGTCAAATTTGTATTTCAAATAATGGATTTTTGTGATTTTTGGCGATCTAGGCGTGTAAAGTTTCATTTACCACTAAATTTTGGACGCTGAATCCAATGAAGTGGATCCTAGAACGATTGGCGCTCTCTGGATGAAGTTATGGGTCAAAATAGGTATCAATCTACCCATTTCGAAAATTTGTTTTCGAGATTTCTGATACCTAGGCGTGTGGGGTATCATTTTCCACTAAATTTTGGACCCTGAATCGATTGGAATGGGTCCAGTACCCGCCATACCCACTGTTTCTCCCATTTTCCCCATGTTGATGAAACGAGTCTCCATGCGCCTGGTCCAAGGAATAACCAACCCCTGTGTATGAATTTGCTGCGTTTTTGATAGTAAACTCCTCCACTGTCATGAGCGATTCTACCCCTCCAAGGACACGTTTCCTAAGGGATAAGTGCTGAACTTGATTATTATACCACTGTTCAATTACAAGAGCTCCCACAAGGAAAATATATTTCGCTGGCGCAGGTCGAAATTGAACTGACCCGAAAGTTATTACGTTCATCATTATTCGGCGAAGGCTCGGGAGTTGTAGGAAGTACAAGTTGATTGTAGCCAGTTTATTTGTTTGTTCGTTTCGAGTTGGTGGCTCTGCTCAGCTCAGCTCTGTAATCTCCGTAACGCTAATTGGAGAGGCCTCTCAAGTCGGTTCTGGAGCGGGTTATTCCTACTCCTCACCTTCCTTCGTAGCATTCTCACTCGTTTCAACCCCTTCCATCCCAATTTTCCTTCGAACATTCAACGTAATCATATCATTTTTCGTCGAAACCTGGTTCAGATTTTAGAAGGTTCTTGAATCTGTATTATAACGAGCTGTCTATCTATCGAAATTGCTACAATTGAGGTATCTATCATGACGTATACGCCTTCAATGTCGTAATTTGTACAGCTTAACAAAACCTCAGTAATGTATCCATTATATCACCACGATACCAGCTTGCTATCCAGAAATTGGCATATGTACACATGTACGTTAAATCCCACTTCAGATGTTCGCGTTTTCTTGATCTGAAAGCTACCCTGCCTCGGCGTCAGATGCCATATGAGGATAGAAGAACAGTTATTGGAGATTCAAAAGATTGATAGGATTGAATTAATAACGAACAGATCAAGAAGGTACTGGACACAAGATGAGCGTAATTGGATAGTGTTTTGGACCGAAATCGGTATTTTGGTAGGTTATTCTTTGCGTTTCAAGGTGTCTAGATCAAAAACGCTGCAAATTCTTACCGAGGGATGGTTATTCCTCGAACCAGACGAATGGAGACTAATTTGAACCTCGGACCAGGCGCATGGAGATTCATTTCTTCAACATGAGGAAAATTGTGGATTCCAATCGATTCAGAGACCAAAATTTAGTGGAAAAAGACACCCCACACGCCTAGGTACCAGAGATCTCGAAAACAGACACTCGGAAGGGGTAGATAAGCACCCATTTTGTCTCGTAACCTCATCCAGAGGGCGCCGTCCGCGCCGTTTTTGGTAGTAGAAATTTTTCTAAAAATCTGAAATTTGGGTCAGAGGTCTGTTTGCGGCCTAGGACGGTCCTCAAAACTTTTTAGCCCGATCGGACCAAATTTAGGTAAGGTAGGGGTCAAAATTTGAATTTTGAAAAATGGATTTTTGAGATGTTTGCAATCTAGGAGTGTGGGTTATTATTTTCCTCTAAATGCTGGACGTTAAATCCAATTTGATGGGTCCCAGAACGATTGAAACCCATTGGAAGAGGTTATGGGTCAAAATGGGTATCTATTAACCATTTTGAATGTGTGTTTTCGAGATTTCTGGTACCTAGGCGTGTGGGGTAACATTTTCCACAAAATATTGGACCCTGAATCGATAGGAATTGGTCCGGGACCCACCACACCCACTGTTTCCCCCATTTTCCCCATGTTGAAGAAATGAATCTCCATGCGCCTGGTCCGAGGTTCAAATTAGTCTCCATTCGCCTGGTTCGAGGAATAACCAACCCCTGAGTAGAAAATTTGCAGATTTTCCTTTCTCGAATTTGAGTTTTGTTATTTGATAAACACCACCTTCAGTCCCCAGAGGGAAGGAAGACACCGTGCCAGCGTCATTTTCACGGTCGGGGCAATTGTAACTTACTTCGTCACTGTCACGTTTTCCCTCGTCGGGACCATTGTGAAAGTGCAACGAGAAAATTTCGTGATAGGGAGTAGAAGGAAGACGGGAGGAGTATAATTTATAACAGTTGGAAGAATCGCACTTCCACCGAACCGCCCCTCTCGTCCACATCCATGGCTTTTTCCACTAACTTGCGGAAGGACCTTCCTAACTTTATCAATTTCATGGTAGACGGGGTCGCTAGAGGGCTCCCCAGTCGTATCACTGACAGGAAAGAATCGGCCTGGGCTGCAGTGCAGCTGGGTTGGCGTAATTTTCCCGCTCGCACCTGCACTTCACCTGAACGAGGGAGAGTGAACGTTCAATCGTTGTCAGAAGTCTGGGTTTGGCCTAAAGCAGTCAAATTGATATGATATTTTATCCCAACTTCGCCAAAACCCCAAAAACGTTCTTTTCCCACGGTCCTTTCAGACCCCCTGCCCACCCAGTGCTCCATAGAAACTCTGCAAATTCCTTCACAATTCTCTAAAAATGATCTCTGCTTTTGGGTCAAGCCACAAATATTGCTCTTCCCAGGTAGAAATGTGTTGTGCTCATCAGTGAATTTCAGTCAATATAAAATGGAAATTAACTAAATTACATTCGTAGCTTATTTCTCAGACAATGGAGTCTTTCACTCTAATCCGACTCTCACTATCTAATAATCTCTTCCATTCTACTTGATGTTTCCTTCGTGAGGTGTAGCAGTCCTCGAACCTCAGCCCAAACGGACCTCAAAATGTATTGATTCTAATATGTAATTATGTTCGCCCTTTGTTCAAGTAAATGAATTTAAAAAATCTGCAAATTCATACACAAGGGTTAGTTATTCCTCGAACCAGACGCATGGAGATTCATTTCTTCAACATGGGGAAAATGGGGGAAACAGTGGGTGTGGTGGATCCCAGACCCATTCCAATCGATTCAGGGTCCAAAATTTAGTGGAAAATGATACCCCACACGCCTAGGCACCAGAAATCCTGACACATACAAAATGGGTAATAAATACCCAATTTGACCCATTACTTCTTCCAGTGGGTGCCAATCGTTCTGGGACCCGTTTCATTGGATTCAGCGTCCAAAATTTAGTGGAAAATGATACCCCACACGCCTAGGTACCAGAAATTTCGAAAACACATTTGAAATGGGTAGATAGGTACCCATTTTGACCCGAAACCTCTTCCGGTGGGCGCCAATCGTCCTGGAACTCGTCTCATTGGATTCATTAATTTTTTTTTCAATTCAAGAAAAAACCAACCAATAAAAATCATTACGCTCCAAATTGCAGGGCATCATGCGGCAATCAGGGCATTATCGGTCCGCGGGCGGAGCACTCACTTTGGACGCCCCGACGCTGCGGAGTTGTTATTGGTGCACGATGACGTCTCCAAATGCTCCGTATTTTACCCGTGCGATGCGGCGGAGTCTGCCCCGCCGTCTGTAGGTTTACACTACCAAGGAACAGTCCACCATTGTGGAGCCTCCGACTTTGGACACTGAATCCAATGAGACGGGTCCCGGAACGATTAGCGTCCACCGCATGAGGTTATGGGTCAAAATGGGTACCTATCTACCCATTTCGAATGTGTTTTCGAGATTTCTGGTACCTAGGCGTGTGGGGTATCATTTTCCACTAAATTTTGGACGTTGAATTCAATGAAATGGGTCCCGGAACGATTAGCGTCCACCGCATGAGGTTATGGGTCAAAATGGGTACCTATCTACCCATTTCGAATGTGTTTTCAAGATTTCTGGTACCTAGGCGTGTGGGGTATCATTTTCCACTAAATTTCGGACACTGAATCCAATGAATTGGGTTTATTGGTTATTGCAAGTTAATTGGCAATGCTAGTAAACATGTACAACCAGAAGCCACCATGTTAATGATCCAGTAGCTAACTTCTCCTGACCAGCTATATCGCGTGCTATTCCGCTCACTAAAAATGAAAGGCCTGGTAAAGACCCGGTTTGTTGTTTGAACACAGCGGAAGTACGGCGATAACAATTTTAGTCCAACGAAGGTTATCATTATGGCCGGTAAGGGGAGAGTGGCTCGAAAAAATTGTTTCGGTGAATATTTCAATCCGGCCAAATTAGAACGTTTACCTATTCCGTATTAGGCGTTCGACGTAGTAAACATTCTTTTTGAACGTATAGTTCCAACGCTGTTATTATTGTACGGTAGAGGTTATAGTCGGCTAAAGTTATAGTCGGAAATACAACTCATGTGCCACAGAACCCTTGTAAAACAAAATGTTCCAACAAACGAACCAATTTTCTACAAATCGGTTGAAGGGTGGCTTTCCAATGATTTGGCACTCTGACAACGTTTTCTGGCAAAGCGCCTTTGAGAGACATCACCCTCCAATATTAAGGATCCCAATGTCAAAGTCTTCTGGTGGAAATGGGCGACAGAGATAACCAGCTCTACAAAATATTTTCTAAAGAAACTGGGCAATATGTAATTCAAACGGGAATTTTTTAACCTCAAAGTGTTCATGGAAAATGGATGACTCAACATTGCAATGCATATTAGCAGCAATCCTGGTGGCTGTCCACTGTAACTAACGCATAAGTCGCTACCAAAATATCTGTAGCCTACAGTATTCCTTGGTGGTCTAATGTACGGATTTTCCGTAGACTGATCTGTTTTCATAGGCCTTGCGACTTTTGTTCCCAATTGTGATCCTTTGTAACTGTAAATGGTTATTGGAATGGTTCTGCTGGGTTGGTTATCAGATTAGCATATGATTCAGGGCAAGAAAGAAAGTGTATAATGTACAATTATAAAAATAAAGATAATAACTTTATTGACAAACAAGAAGTACATGCAACCAAATTGAGATAAAAACGCTGCACATTCTTCACAAGACAGGGGTTGGTTATCCCTCGGACCAGGAATATGGAGAAAAAGGGGATAACAGTGGTTGTGGACTGTCCAGAACTTATTCCAATCGATTCAGCGCCCAACATTCAGTGGAAAATCATTTTGGGGCAAATTGGACAGGTTGAATTTCTGCTTGAAAATACAGTTAGGTTGATTATTCAAGGTACAACCCTGCAGTGCTGCTAGCAGCGACTGTCCACCATCACTAACTATGAGTGAACCGGAGCCCCGTTATCACCCTCTATCACCGTTATTATTGTCCTTTCACAGCTGATAGATAAGAAAAAATGTTGTTGTTACATTCACTGATTTTGATCAGATAAATTGGCGGACACAGTAAGTATTGTAACCAAGATTGTAGATTTGAGACCAGTAGGTACTTAACCTTTATGTAAAATGTATTTTGAAGGGGATATAGGTTAAATATATACAAGTTTCAGGGTACCTTGACGATGAGGTAATCACGCTCAAGAAGGAATATGGATGAAAATGGCTCGGTATGATCCAAAAGGATACAAGAACGTTAAAAATTAAATTAAAATTCAACCCCGGAACCTAATCTGTTTAGCAGCATTTGGCCTAAGGTCCCTACTGATCAGTTTAACCTCCGAAATTCAACATAGGCTCTTTTCAAAACAGTTTCAGAACCCATTTTCAAATATTGATTCATTGTTTCAAACTATTTTGTATAATATTATACAAAAAAACGAGTTTATTTCATCTAAAAATGCGCTTTCTGGCTACTTTTGCATAACATAACGTAACGTTATTTTTCTATTTCTTAACCGTTACGAAATAACAGTTACAGAATAACGCTACAAGAAAAGTGGCGTTGAGCAAAAGGGAAAAGCATTAAGTATCAAAAAATTAGTTTGGCGCCTCTCATTGGCGTTTTATGTGATGTTTGATGATTCTGAGACCTAAAATGATATTTTAGAAAAATGGCGATTAATTACAGTTAGCCAATAGTATTTTATTTATCAAGTAGGACTGCATAAGTGTGTAGAACCTGTTATACGCGCCATAACTGTTACATTTCAAATGGAGTAACGGTTACTTTTACGTAGAGTTACAGTTACGGTTATAATTTTGGAATAGCGTTATTTTGTAACGGTTTCATGTTATGTGTCCCATCCCAACGCTCTTCATCGTATGAGATGACTAACGACGCGCATGCGTGGCCGTAGGCGGATAACAAGTCGAGAAAATTGAATATTACGAAAGAGGGCGGTATAAATGGGGGTTCAAGGAGTTGAATAGACTTTATTCTCGGATGAAACATTTTTCTGAGAAGGTCGGAAGAGGAAATCAGTATTCAAACCACCGAGCGCTGCGGGGCTCGCAGTGTTGCCTACGAAACCGGCCTAGCAGCGTCGTTTACTGATATCGCCACGCCCCCAACCATTAAAAACTTGGGCGGTTTTAATAATCGTCCACCAGTGGAATATAATCTGCAAATTTCCTGTGTGTACTTAGATATAGGGGAAGGTGGGGTAGTTGTGACCATGAGCAGTTATGACCACTCCTTGCATTCCTTGGTGGTTTGAATTTTGGCGCCATGAGTCGTAATTTATTCATGTGGCAGTGGATTCAAAGGTCTAGCAGTGAGAGGAGCCATTTCCCAATCAACCTTCAGCTTTGATGGCCCTCACAGAAAGGTAATTTGTCAGCTACATTCAACATGCAAAGCTTTGCATGAAGTTACTGTGCTACTGTAGTGCTTTTTCGCTTCATTTTACGTGAAAATTGTCCAGTTTTAGAAACTACCTTCATCAGAGAAGAAAATTGAATCTCTCAGGAGTTTTTATTGTTTATCCATCATGGCTGATTGTGGGGTAGTTATGTCCAGAGGTCATAACTGCCCCATGTAGTCAAAAGTCCACTATATTGGTCGTGTTAATGGATTTGTTGGACCAACCGAGTATGACTTCAATTTCTTAGCTTAATCGCTTCACTCTCAATTATGCCTTTAATCGTTTCAATGTTCGTTGAACAGTTCTATTCAGTCGTAAGGTTACCCAAATTTTCAAAATGTGATATTCACTTTAGTATTTTTCAAGATAGACATTATTCCTTCAAGGGATATTTGTATTTTTCAAGTGATGATTAATTTTTCAAGCTCTCGCAATCCTTGCTGAGTGTAATTTCTTATTACTACCTAGTCCTAAATTTCAAGATCTCAAATGGCTAGTGAATATTTGATAGGCCTACGAGGTGAATGCTTACTTAAGGCTACTGCTTCAAGTATGTACATAGTTTCTACACATTGTGTTCTTCAGAACAATTACAAGAGTTTTTGGTACATATGCACTGTTGGGGGCCTCTGTCATGGCGTCCTAATATATCGATATGTCCTGTCAAGCGAGATAATCGATAGTTTTGTGACGTCACAATAACCCTATAATTTATAATAGAGCCACTAATAAAATTTAAAAAAAAAAACAGTAATAAAACCACAATAAAACCCACTTGTTTAGACAATAGCCAATCATAATGTATGATTGCAGTGATGTGTTGACATGCACACATAAATCACCGCCCTGGTCAGACCTGCCGTCTCTTATCATGACAGTAACATCGATACAGTGATCTCGAAGTCGAAATCGATATTTAGACGCCTTATCAAGCGTGTTATCAAGGGGCCCCCGACACTGCATTTCAACCGAGTTTTCTATGTTTGGTAGTTCCTTCGTTATTTAAAAAAAAGTAATAATTTCAGCCCTTTTACTCCACTTCGAAAATGTGGTCACATGTGCCCCATATCGTGGTCATATCTGCCCCACATATGGGGCAGCTGTGACCAAAGTTAAGCATTGGGGAAAAAATCAGAAAAGGTAATTATAGTTGGATTTTTTCTTCAACTTAATTCGGATTCTATTGGTAAACATTTCCTAGTTTTTTTCTGTTGCAGAAAATTCAGTTCCCTACTTTCAATTGAATAATTTGTTGAAAATGGTCACAATTGCGCCACCTTCCCCTACTTCCAGAATTTGTGTTGGAAGACGAAAGTCAGGTAAGGAAGGTTGACCGCTTGATTTTAACTGTGCGAATTTCTATCGTCACAGTCCTGTCTAAGGCCGTCATTATGCCTGAAGAAAGATATTGATGTTGCGGGGAAACAACTTTGGCGATAAGAAAACTCTGAAGGGTTCCGTAGGGGGAGAGGATCGCACAGTTGAGAAGCCGTGTGTCATTTAAGTCTCGAACAAGCTTGCTCTGGTTTAGGTCTGTACCGAAGTTTTAACTTGATATATCACCAGAGACGTGACTCGCAATCTACAAAAGAATCCCCTCGACGCACTTGTCTCTTGTATCAGGGTGTTATCGTTTAAAGGCTTTTCTTCTGCGTCAGCAAAAAGTATTCCCCCGTCTTCTCATTATTCATGCTGAAACGCTCTGAATCTCCAGTTCTGACGAAATGCTGTACTCGAGGGAAGAGTGAATCGGAACGTCACACTTGACGAATGGCACGACTGCGTCGAGCGTGAATCATTGATTCTAGCTGCAAACATTACGCATTTCAATAGCAAGTAAATCAAGCCGCGGAGACCAACCATCGCGAGGGAGTTTCCCATCAATGGCGGCGCCATTAGGGCCATCGCATTTCCGTTCATTATACCAGCGAAGTGCTCCAAATTTGCATGAAGCTCGAGTTTCAACCTCGCTGACAATTAAAAGTCAGTTGTTTAGCTCGTTGTGTTGAATGGGCCGTTCTATGATGGAGGACACTATCACAATGGTAGCAGGAAGAGTTGGGTTAATTGGAAGAACGCTATGGATTGATTCATAATTAAAGCGGGGAAGGTATATTATACCGCTATCTGGGTCGGAATATTTGGTGGTTTTAAGTACTCGAAATGGTCCTTTCTTCCTGAAAGGGAGTATTTCAGTCACGCATAGCTAGGAATACATTCCCTGAGCCATTACTGCTCAGTTGTTCATTGCTCCCAACTTCATATCCATGCCAACTACCCTTAAGGTGGTCTCAGGCTGCACCAAGTGGAGGACATGTGAAAACCTTGGTAGGCCGTTAGAGTGGGACAAACAAAGAAGAAATGCGTCAGGGTATTATTCTCTAGGCGATTGCAGATCAGCCACGGCTGTGATGCTTCGATTTTGCAGGTGTGCTTCACGGTGTCACAAAATTTTTGAAGGCCTCAACTGTCATAGGACTCTTTTGATGAGGATGTTGACGGATGATCACAAGTAAGCTTGCCTGGCCAAAAAATCCACCACCTGTCGGAAGTAATCTTTGTACCTTGCGTCGCAGACAAGCCGAATGTCCTAGAACACACACCTACCTGGACCTCTTGGGGAGAAGGGGAAAACTCCATGAAAAGGTAGTGACAGGTAGAAAGCCTCTGTCACGGTGCTATTAGCCAGTCAGCCGTTATAGGAAATTACGGTCGCCAGGTTGAGTGGCCAAGCCATGTTCATCTTCAATGTCCATTTTGCTCAAAAACGACGCTTTTCGATGTTGGCATATGATCACAAGTAGGTATGCTTGCCTGGCCGAAAAATCCACCATCTGTCGGAAGTAATCGTAGAACCTTGCGTGGCAGACAAGCCGAATGTCCTTGAACACACACCTACCTGGACCTCATGGGGAGAAGGGGAAAACCTCTGGCACTCCATGAAAAGGTAGTGACAGGTACAAAGCCTCTGTCCTGGGTTGTTAGCCAGTCAGCCCTTCTAGGAAGCTACAGTTGCCAGGATCCTGACAAAGCTGTATCCTTCCAAACTGGTACCGCGGGTGGGGGGGAGCCCCTGGCCACAGAAGCAATGCCTCGGCAAAGCTTCACAGGCCAGCCCCCCCCCCCCCACCAATTGAGGTAGCTCTCCTCTAATTGAGGCATACCCTAGCCGGGTGACACCATCATCACCTGGTGATGGTGCCTATAAGGGTAGGCCTGTGCTGCATACATATGTATAGGATGTACCAATACAGACCGGCTCTGGGAGTTGAGATGCAACACTCGGGAACCACTCTGCTTAAGTGGTAGTGCGAGCTAGAACGCACAAACTACCGCCATTCGGAACTTAATGGGAGCAGTTTGCTACTCCCTATCTAAGCCCTGCTGAATGAAGGGACAATCATTCCAGCCAGTTAAGGCTGTGTGTTAAGGCTCACAGCATTTCCTTGCATTGGGGTGAGAAACACATTGGACACTGTCCTCGAACACAAGGTAGTTTCGTACACTTTCCACGGACTACATGCAGCTTGCTGGGGCTGAGCACCTCAAAGCTGATTCGAATACCAGTTTTTGTGTGCGTCATTCCTGGGTTAGAGTTTGCATCTTGGCATGGGCGGTTAGTCAAACTATGGGCTGTCTTTCGTCAGGCATTATGACAATCATTCTCCAATTCTCCAATAGTTCCTCTCGTAGGCTGCCAACGCGCAGGAAGTGATTATGAGTACTTCTCGGGAGAGAGAACACTTTTCAATAATTCTCCATGCTCCTGCTGAATGTTGTCCCACAGACAGACCCCCCAAAGACCCCAAACCTTGCCCGCATAGATGAGCACAGATTAGACCATGGAGTGGAACAGGGACCTTCCATTTCCACGGGACCACCCTTGTCTTCACGAGCAGCTCTTTCAGACAACCCGATACCAACATGGCCAAGGAGGTTCTCGCGTCAACACTTTCTGAAATTTCCAGTGGAGGAGAAAAGCATTAAATAAATTAGGAACCCCACATAGAAGACATGTCCAAATGCTTCTGGATAATGAAGACGAAACGGAGAGATGCGTCAAATTTATCCCCCGACCAACAGAATTTGGAGATTTTTCAAATTGGTGGTTCAGGTAAGAAATAGGGGTAGAGTCGGCTGACATCTCCTTTTTGTGCATGGGTTTTGACTGGTTATTCCTTGAATAATCAACCCATGTTTTCAGGCTAAAAATTCAATCTCTCCGAATCAACCCAAAGTATTTTTCAAGGTGTTTATGTTTCAAGGTGTCGATCAAAATTCGCCGTCTGCCGTACGCTGTCCACGTCGATTTTATTAGTAGAAAATTTTCTAAAAACCTGAAATTTTAGTTAGGGGTTTGTTTCTGGGTCTAGTTGGTCCTCGAAACTTTCCAGCCCGATCGGACCAAATTTTGGGGGTAGGTACGGGTTGAAATGTGTTTTTCGAAAAATGGATTTTCGAGATTTTACGCGATCCAGGCGTGTAGGGTATCATTTCACACTAAATTTTGGACGCTGAATCAAATGAGACGGGTCCCCGAAGAATTATGGGTCAAAATGAGTATCTACCCATTTTGAAAATGTGTTTTCGAGATTTCTGTTACCTAGGCATGTGGGGTGTAATTTCCACTAAATTTTTGACTCTGAATCGATTAGAATGGGTCTGATACCCGCCAGACCTACTGTTTCCTCCATTTTCCCCATGTTCGACATTTTCGACGACTTAGGCAAATTGGGTATCATTTTCCATCAATTTTTGGACGCTGAATCGATTGGAATGAGTCTCTATGCTCCTGTTCCGAGGGATAACCAACCCCTGTGTTTCATTTTTATTGACATGGTGTTATTGCTCATGTTTGGTTTTAAAGAACTGAAATTTTTACCGCGGGAGGACAATTATTTATTTATCTTATTTTTAAAATGTTAGGAGAAGAAGCCGTACTCATTATTCTCATCCGATTGCTGAGAAAGAACGCAAAAGTCCCCGTGTCCACCTTTTTTTTTTCTACATAGACGACACTAAATACGGTTTTTTTCAATTACGTACCAGAGAACAAGTGGGATCGCAATCGCGGGATCCGAGGGGAGTCGAGCTGTTCTCCGGACTACAGCACTTTTTTGTCGCAGTGAGTGGGGGAAGGGGTGGGGGAAAGGACGTTTTAATTAACCTGATCCGTTCTGGCAATTGAATCCCACGGAACATGCTGGCGAAGGGGTGAGGGGGTAAAACAAAAACCGGGCACTACCCGCTAGACGTCGAGACCTATCGACGTTACCGTTAGCGAGCTATGAAAAACGAGTGAGGTCTCTTGACGTTGTACTAAACCGACTAGAACCCACTTCTCAAGTCTGTACCGAGATTGTACCTACTTGGGGGAAGGATTCCGAGTCACCGGGACAATAAATTTAATTAGCGGAGCGACAAGCCGCGTGGTCAACGGAAGGCTATATTATCAGCCGACTGATAAGAAGCTTCTGAGACGACCTCAAAAAGAGAAGTAATTAACGGAGTCGTCCTATTCCTAGAAACCCATCACTCCTCACTCAGCAAATCCAGACTCTCAACTCTGAAAAAAATTTCATACCTGGAAAGTGCAGCGTGTTATGAAGATGTAGAGTGAAATCATGAGTGAAGAGCTGCAGAGTGCTCTGTTCCAGGAAACTCTTCACACTTGAACGAAGAGTTTTTGCAGTAGATAGGTGGGAAGCTATCCTGAGAATGCCTAAAAGTACATACCCTCGCATTTGTTATAACAAGCTATTGTCAACAATCAAATGAATCTCAGTAAGGTTGCTGAGCATGACGCAATAGCTCCTGAATGCTACATCATACGGGGGAGCTGGCATGAAATTTGCATGGAAGCAAGCAAAAATCCCAAAATATTTGGAGGTCGCAGTCATAATCCCAATTTTTAAAAAGGAGGCAACCGAAGCTGTGATAATCACAGGGGTCCCTATTGAGTGTTCCAGGAAAAATAGACTCCTCAATTCGTAAAGAGCGTCTGACTAGGCAAGTGGAACACCTATTGGAAGAGGAGCAATGCGGCTTCAGGGCTAACCACGGGACCCAAGACCTAATCTTCACAATGCGACAAGTAGCAGAGAAAGCACAGGAATATGGAACCGAAGTACATGCTTGTTTCATAGATTTTGAAAAAGGGTTCGACAGTGTGCAATAGCCAGACCTGTGGATGGCCCTCCACAACCGAGGAGTTCAAGAGAGATTAATAATGCGAAATGTTGCAGAAACTATCTCAGACAGGGAATTTTTCATCAGAAGAATTCTATACCACATCTGGAGTGAGGTAAGGGGACATAATCTGCTCTTACCTCTTCACCTTCCTTGTCGATGTCACCATTAAAGGATGTAAACCAGCGTAACGTTCGCTGAAAGTAGGGAACTGGCTTATGAAACCAGTGCATCTGAAAGTCTTGGCATATGCGGATGATGTAGTACTTATAGCAAACTCGGAGGAGAGGTTGCAAAACAGTATAAGCATGTGGAATGAAGAGCTAAAGAAAAGAGGGCTGCACATTGATAAGGCTAAAACAGAGACAATGGTCATTGGTAGAGAGCATGTCCAACATTCAATAAAGATAGGCAATGTCAAACTCAATCAAGAAGAGGAATTTAAGTATCTAGGAACAGTACTTAGTGAAGGTGGTAGACCCGACGAGGATATTAATGCTAGGATGCAGCCCCTGGGAGGCTATATTTTGCAATAGAAGCAGAATCCTTTCTGGGAAAGATAAAAATCACGACCCAGACGAAAATGGCTGTCTCTAACTCTATATATGTATCGACCCTAACTTACGGGTGTGCATCTTGGGCATTCACAGAAAGTGGGAATAGTTGAGTCCCAGCAGCAGAGATAAGATATCTGAGACGAGCGGCCGGCAAATCAAGAATCAGCAAGCAGGAAAGCATCAGGAATCAGACAATCCGGAGCAATCTCGAGGCAGAACTGCTAACAGAGAGAGTCGAAAGACAAAATATGAAGCTCGAGACTTCTCTGGTCGAGGTTTCGAGGCTGCTGGTTCGAATCAGCACCCCCGGCGTTTACTCGACGTCGTGAGGCCAACTCAGTACCGACAATAAGTAACCGAATACGGTTGTTTGGGGGCTTATCACACACGCGTGTCTGCCTTAATAAGGGCTTGCAAATACTGACCAACTCTCACCTTTGGGCGAGAGGATGTCTGATGGGCCTGAACAGCCCCTGCTGGTGTCCTCTTGCCTTGGGTGAGGAGGTCGGCAAGGGCTCTCAGTTCCTGAGAGCAAGCATGTGATGGAACCAAGACCGGGAGGAAGGCGCCCAAAAGGAAGACCACGCTTAAAATGGAGTGACAAGCTGAACCAAACCTTCCAGAAGAAAGGAGTAGACCCAATACGCCCGAGAACATTGGCTACAGACAGAAAATGTTGGAGACAACTTTGTTCACCCTCTACACCGCAAGGTAGAAGAGGCCAGGAGTAAGTAAGTAAGCCAACAATCAATGGAGATGTGGAGAAATATCACTGAGCTTCTTAACTCGAGACCATTCTTGTGGAATTGGGATATCATGATCTTTGGAAGTCACAAAATATAGACGAGGTTAAAAATAATAATAATAAGCAGCAGGTGTTTAATTGTCTTACGACGGAAACTGCTATACCAAAAAATCCAAATGTCCGTTCGCCGTCCACGCCGATTTTGGTAGTAGAAAATTTTCTTAAAATCTGAAATTTTGGTCAGCCCGTTTCTAGATCTAGTTGCTCTCTCCGTCTAATTGGATTCAGCGTCCAAAATTTAGTCATAAATGATACCCCACACGCCTAAATCGCCGAAAATCTCGAAAATCTATTTTTCGATGAACACATTCTGACCCCTAACCAACCCCTCAACCCTGAAATTTGGATCAGGGGTCTGTTCCCGGCCTAGGACGGTCCTCAAAACTTTTCAGCCTGATCGGACCAAATTTTGGCGGGTTAGGGGACAAAATGGGCATTTCGAAAAATGGATTTTCGATATTTCTGAAAATCTAGGCGTGTGGGGTATCGTTTTCCACAAAATTTTGAACGCTGAATCCAGTGAAATCGGTCCGGGAACGGTTGGTACCCTCTAGATGAGGTTATGGGTCAAAATGAGTACCTACCTACCCATTTCGAATTTGTTTTCAGGTATTCCTGGTACCTAGGCGTGTAGGGTATCATTTCCCACTAAATTTTGGGCGCTGAATCGATTCAAATTAGTCTTCATGCGCCTGGTCCGAAGAATAACCAACCTTCGTGAAAGAATTGGCAGCGTTTTTCTCGTAAATTCCTTTGAGAAAAACTTGAAGTACAACGACATTAGACAATTGTGTTTTCTACTGATGTGTTGGGATTACAGCCGTTAAGAAACCGTTCTCTATTCACGACCTCATACGAAAGGAGCGGGAACTCGAAGAACCCGTGACTGGCACATGGGCGTCTCTAACTGACAATCTGAGACGCATTTCCATTTCTCATGTCCCTTAATGGACGTGAAGCATCGAGTCAACTCGGCACCTAACGATCCGCTAGGGTTATTCCTAACGCTATTATCTCATGAGAGAAACACTCGCTCCCTGAATAATTACTGGCTCCAATTAAAAGGTGTCCTGTGGAACTCTTCGCGAAGAGCCCTTTAGACTCAAATATCCCTCCCTAAAATCAACTAAACGTCTCTTTCTCGTCGCTTCCCGGACGAGTTGGAAGAGTATAAACGAGAACCAATCTCGATCTTTACCTACCTCTCCCTTGAATTAATGAGGATTTAACGAGTTCATGAAGACTTTCTATTCTTACCTACTTTGAAGACTCCTTCCTTTAATAGGACGTTTGTCGAGCAATTTTAAACGAAGAACGGGTAGACCGAATGGTTTGAGGGACATTAATTCACCAACACTAAGTACATCGGCAAAGTAAATAAATTCAGTTCTGTGGCGGATACTAAAAAATGCCAGTTTACCTATAAATGTGTAACCTTCATAACTTCCGATACCGTTTAGCGTCATCAGATTCAATGATACTGGCTGCAGGAGCAACATTATTTGAACGAACGTGTAGAAATGTCACTATAAAATGATCCTAATGGCCATATAAAATGAATGGTATAAAATCAGGCCATCTAGTAAATCTGACCGAAAGAATTACAACTGAAATGAATTTGGTATTTCAGTTCATTATTCCTATGAGCAGCAAGAATATGGGGGATACATGTTGTTAGTAGTATTCGGGACTCATTACTATACGTATACGGTAGCTAGGCACCCATTTTGACCCATACCCACCTGCAGTAGCTCGGCCCGGGATCTATCTCAATCGATTCAGCGTCAAATATTAAATGAAAAATGTTACCAAGTTGAGAGGAAAACGCTAAAAATTCTTTCACATGGGTTGGTTATTCCTCGGACAAGGCGCATGGAAACTCATTTCTTCAACATGGGGGAAATGGGGGAAACGGTGGGTGTGACGGGTCCCGGACCCATTCCAATCGATTCAGGGTCTAAAATTGAGTGGAAAATGATATCCCACGCATCTTGGTTCCAGAAATCTCGAAAAGACACATTCAAATTGGTTCATACGCACCCATTTTTACCCATAACCTCATCCAGAGGGCGCCAATCGTTCCGGGAGCCATTTTATTGGATTCAGCGTCCAAAATTTAGTGGATAATGATACCCCACTTGCCTAGATAGCCCAAAATCTCAAAAATCAACTTTTCAAAGAAGACATTTTGACCCTACCCCTCCCTAATTTGGTCCGATCGGGCTGAAAAGTTTCGAGGACCGTCCTAGGCCGGGAACAGACCCCTGACCCAAATTTCAGATATTTAGAAAATTGTCTACTACCAAAAATGGCGCGGATGGCGGACGGCGTACGGCGTGAGATACCTGGGTGTCTGTATCTCTGGCAACTTGAAACCGACAGCCCACATTGCCCTCCTAAATGAAAAGATGACATCCATGGTGCGTGGCCTCAGGGCCACATCTGGGGAGTGACATATGGCAGGAGGCTGCAATACTACAGGGCGACATTCCTGCCCACCATCTTGTATGCGGCTCCTACATTATGGCGGAATCCAAACCAGCGGGAGAGAGACCAGATCTTACAGCAGCAGCGAGCCGTTCTTCTGGCAACCACACGCGGTTAACAGCTTCCACACTCGGGCTTCAGGTGATTGCGGGCTGCATGCCTGTTGATATTGTGCTTGATGCGAGGGTTGCCTTCAGCTCGATCAAGTGGCCAGATCGTACTGCAGTCCCCTTGCAGAGGGATTTGAATGGTTTGTTGGAAGCAGCACAAACGACCGAAATTAAGGTAGCCAGGATACGAGAATGGGCACTAACTGCGTGGCAGGAACGGTGGAATAGTGCAGCAAGCGGGCGGCTGACACACCAGTTCTTCCCCAATGTCTCACAGCGCCTGAACATGGATCATGTGGAGCCCTCATATGAGACTACCCAACACCTCACCGGCCATGGTAATTTCAGTTCCAAACTCCACTCCATGCGGCGGCGAGATACGTCTGCATGTCCATGCGGTCACCCATTGGAGCTGCTTGCTATACAACAATGGGCGTCAAGTTATGACAGGCACAATTGAGTACAACGGCCCACTATGCTCATTGGTGGAGTCCAGAAATGCATGGAAGAAGTTCGATGCATTTGCACGAGCCAAAGTTCGCCTAAGAGGCGAGGCAGCAGCATTGCCGTAATTAATTTCAATTTTGAACCTTGCCCTCAAAACTCCCTGTAAAATCCAGCACATCAGTTTACAGACCGGACAGCGACACAACACATGCAAGTGAATGGCTGCAAAGGGCCAGAAGGGCCTCAGATGCAGACCAAACAGAAACAGAAAGAGAATCCTTGGACGGCGTACGGTGGACGGACATTTTGATTTTCTGATCTAGACACCTTAAAACGCCCAGAAACAATTTTTGAGCAAAAAAAAAAAAAAAATCTGGGACCTAGGTGCACCACCCACCATTTTCACTACATTTCGGACGCTGAATCGATTGAAATATGTCTTATTCGCTCACCGTCCTCCTCTCTATGGAACAATAAACCATAATAGAAGAATTTGCAGCGATTTCATTATCCATATAGTCCATAGCAACTCTTCTGTCTAGATGGATGAACGAGAAGGGGAGAATATTCGCCGGAGCTTGCTTCTGTTTTCACATCTGACTCCAAGGCTGATATAGTTTGCGTTATATTCACCCTCATGGGTTATTATGACGACGGGGAGGGACCGGTGCCGACTCACACCCTCAGGATGCTCCTGTCAGTTTTGCATTTTGAAACGCGATCTGAAATTGAAACGTCATTCGTTCAAAAGAGATCCCAGAACTGAGTCATCGTAACGTCCAACAATCAAGTTTTCATCCCCTCGGGAATATCTCGCTCAGGGTAACCCACCTCCCTTTTACTTTGGTGCACAGCCCCACGATATTGGGACCTAGTCTTCCCAGATGTTGCATCCTCCTTGGCAGGCTCCTCACCCCACAATGCAGCCTCTTTTCCATTCTTTCCGCCTCATCTTGGAAGCCCAACCAGCCGGAGGTGGTTTTTGAAGGGTAAATTTTTGAGTTCATTTAATATTAACACATGTCAGCGGGCGAGACGTATCCTTCCTTCCGCGATCCTTCCCACCATCCTTTTCAAGCTCCGAATTTTAATAAATAGAACCAGATTTGGAATGGGAACGCGTTGAGACAGCGACTGGTGCTCCGGGAGAGGTCTACGTCAAGCAAGATAATGGGAAAGTGAATAATGTACGAAGGTGCACGAAGGGTGAGGAGGCCCCGACTTGATTTTATTAGGGTAGATATTTAGCAGGGGTTGATTGACGTACAAAAAGGGGAGCGAGCTGCTGTATGTCAGCTACTGCGAGACCCGTTCGGTGGATTGAAGCGGCTAAATTAATTTCCTCAGATACCGTTGGGGTAGGCCATCGAACTCCCGACCACTGTGTAGCCGCAGCACTTTACAACTGCTGCAACTCGCACCTTTTCCTCGTCGACATTTACATTAATTTTAAAATGTTGGGCGGAAAATCGACATCAAGTTTGTTATTGAGCGAGGGGGATGGGTTTAGGATGGTTATTCCTTGAATAATCAACCTATATTTTCACGCAAAAAATCAATCTCATCGATTCGGCCCAAAAATTTTATTCTGGGCGTTTCAAGGTGCCTAGATCAAAATAAGCAAGTGTCCGTTCGCCGTCCACGCCGATTTTGGTGGTAGAAAATTTTCTAAAAATCTGAAATTTTGGTCAGGGGTCCCCGGCTCTAGTTGGTCCTCAAAACGTTTCAGCCCAATCGGACCAAATTTGGGCGGGGTAGGGGTCAAAATGTGTTTTTTGAAAAATGGATTTTCGAGATTTTGGGCGATCTAGGCGAGTGGGGTATCATTTTCCACTAAAGTTTGGACGCTGAATTCAATGATGTGTGTCCCAGAACGATTGGCACCCACCGGAAGAAGTTATGGGTCAAAATGGGTATGTATCCACCCATTTTGTGTGTGTCAGGATTTCTGGTGCCTAGGCGTGTGGGGTATCATTTTCCACTAAATTTTGGACCCTGAATCGATTGGAATGGGTCTGGGACCCGCCACACCCACTGTTTCCCCCATTCGAGGAATAACCAACCCGTGTGTAAGAATTTGCAGATTTTTTAATTTCATTTCATCGCCCTTCAACCCTATAGTGACCCCACTAGGAGTTTAGCTATTCTAGAAATTTCGTCTTATACTCAGAATGTGCATGGTAGCTTAAAAATTTCCCTTTCTTTTGTATTCTCCGATTATTTTTCCTCGAAATTCTCTCATTTTCACCTTAGAAGATGGAAGATGTGTACCGTTACCTGCTCAACGTTTCCCCGTTTCTAGTTTCTAATTATTTTTCATCGAAAATTATCTGGTTTACTCAGAATGTGCATGGCGGTCTCAGTAGCTTGACATTTTCCCATGTTTTTCTATTTTCTAATTATTTTTCCTCCAAACATCTTCCATTTACTCATCGTGTAAAGAACCCAGTCCCTTCAGAATGTTGTGAGACCTACTCACAAAGTTAACCTATTCTAGAAACGTCATTCATTTACTCAGAATGTGCATGGCAGTCTCAGTAGTTTGATGTTCTCCCACGTTTTTCTATTTTCTGATTACTAATCCTCGAAAATTCTTCCATTTATTCATCGTCTGAGGAACCCAATCCCTTCAGACTGTTTGGAGACCCACCCACAGAGTTAACCTATTCTGGAAATGTCTTCTTTTACTCAGAATGTGCATGGCAGTCTCAGTAGCTTGACAATTTCCCAAGCTTTTGTATTCTCTGTTTATTTTTCCTCAAAATTCTCTCATTTCACTTCAAGAAGATGGAAGATGTGTATCTTTTCCTGCTCAACATTTCCCCGTTTCTAGTTTCTAATTATTTCTCCTCGAAAATTATCTGGTTTATTCAGAATGAGCATGGCAGTCTCAGTAGTTTGACGTTTTCCCACGTTTTTCTATTTTCTTATTAGTTTTCTTCGAAAATTCTTCCATTTACTCATCGTCTGAGGAACCCAATCCCTTCAGACTGTTTGGAGACCCACCCACAGAGTTAACCTATTCTGGAAATGTCTTCTTTTACTCAGAATGTGCATGGCAGTCTCAGTAGCTTGACAATTTCCCATGCTTCTGTATTCTCTGATTATTTTTCCTCGAAATTCTCTCATTTCACTTCAAGAAGATGGAAGATGTGTACCTTTACCTGCTCAACGTTTTCCTGTTTCTAGTTTCTAATTATTTCTTCTCGAAAATTATCTGGTTTACTCAGAATGAGCATGGCAGTCTCAGTAGTTTGACGTTTTCCCACGTTTTTCTATTTTCTTATTATTTTTCCTCGAAAATTCTTCCATTTACTCATCGTGTAAGGAACCCAATCCCTTCAGACTGTTTCCAATAGTTGTGTTTTTCGAAGAACGGTTTCACGAGGAGAAGAGAACTGACCAGCGTGTTCCTGTCCCTTTCATGAACCAACGTGCCTATCAAGGGAATAATAAGGGTGCTGTGCGAGTGTTGCGTAGCTGTCTATGCATTTGTCTAAACAGGTTGATGGGGGTGTACATGGCAGTATATACATGGCATAATATTCATAATACATTCATTTTATGAAAACCTGAATGAGACGGGATATGTGTTGTTTATATGGTGGACCTACTGGAAGTTTTGGTTGTTATTCCTTGACCCTCCGACGGGCGCATTTAATCTGTGAGATGAGAAGAAATTGTTTTTGTTTACCAAATTTCCATGACTCACAACAGAGAGCTGTTCTCCCACCTATCTTCCTGACTCCCACCATGGTCGCCAAGACGTTCTCCAATGCCACCAGAGACGTTTGAATCTGTGAGATTAATTGCGCCTGATCACATAGTAAGTTAATTAATTTCATTTGTTCGCAAATTTATACGTATTATTTTTTACATTATCATTTAATGTTACTTATTATGAATTATAGACTCAATTATTGAACGTTAAAAACCATTTATCTTGAACTAATCTGTGAGATGCGAATATTGTTTCCAGGAAGATTTTTAAAAAGCTGAAATCGATTCCGAATAGAACAAGTAGTGATATCCTAATTTTGTTCAACGTGTGATAGCTTTAGCAAATTATGGGAGTTTATTTTTATTACACAATAATGTTAGTTTATTATAATATTTTTTCCTTTTTTTTCTTTTTTTAAACTTTTATACATTTACATTTTTATGCTGTGTTTACTTTCCAACTTTTCTTTGAGCTATCAAACATTCTTGTGCTTTAAGTACTAATTTTAATTCATAATTATTGAAAATATCAATATAACAGGCTATCGATCTAGTTATAGTGGATATTTAATGAAAAAAAAACTAAAGCTTTCTTTTAATCGCAATTATAATTGAATAAAAATGTTTTATATTTATAAAATTTATTTCTATTGTAAAATAATATGTTTTAATACATATTTTATTAAACTTGAGTGGCTCAGAAATATTGTTTCCTTATTACAAAGAAATTGAATGCAAGTTGATGTACTTGATCTCACAGATGAATTGCGCCCAACCATGCTACAAATCATATTGTAATGATTTATATTCTTCGTAAATAATTTATTAACAATTGTTCACTTGAGTACATACACTGTTCACATTCGCGCACTTACACAATGACACAATCACAATTCGCGGTTGTAACACGTCGCACTATTTATCACACAGCACGATTTATAACCTGGCGCTCCTGGGTCCGTTTTATACCTGCTGCCTCTCAGTTGAGTACCTTCCAGAACGTTCCCTGGTTCTACATGTTGTCTCGATTTAATGGGAAGGTTCCAGCCAATTGGATAGGACGCATAATTCCTCGAAATGACTCCCTTAGCCCTCCACAGGTCATTGACCTTGCGACACCAGCAGCCCATTTGACAGGCACAGGTGCTCGCTCGCAACACTATTGCGCCCGTCTGAGGGTTGAATAATCAACAATTTCTCTTACTGGGTGTTTCGATGTGTCTAGATCTAAATAGGCATATTGCCCATCCACCGTACACGCCAACTTCATTAGTACAGGGTGACTTACGGGAAACGGATGTTTTTGAAATGAGCAGTACACAATTAATTTACAAGATACCTCTATTTTATTGTTACACAAATAAAGTTTATTACATACCATTTCATGAAAAAGTTAGGTTTTAAAAATTACATCAGTCATGTGGTGCCCATCTGCTTCAATACAGGTTTCCAGCCTTTTCAACAGAGGCTCTGTTGAAAATCATTGGAAACTCGGGTCAACATGTCTTGATCAATCAAATTCACCTCTTCTGTAATTGCGTCTTTCAAGTCCAATAAATTACGGGGTTTGTGAGCATACACACGTTCTTTCAAATAACCCCACAAGAAGTAATCACAGTAGGACAAGTCCGGTGACCTTGGTGGCCACGGTACGTCACCAAAACGTGAAATCAGCTTTCCAGGAAACATGTTTCTCACAACTTCCATTGATGCGCGAGCAGTGTGCGCTGTGGTACATGACTGATGTAATTTTTAAAACCTAACTTTTTCATGAAATGGTATGTAATAAACTTTATTTGTGTAACAATAAAATAGAGGTATCTTGTAAATTAATTGTGTACTGCTCATTTCAAAAACATCCGTTTCCCGTAAGTCACCCTGTATATTCGAGTATATTATGGATGCTGAACCAAATGAGACGGGTCTCGGGACGATTGGTGCCCACCGAATGAGGTTATGGGTCAAAGTGGGTATCCATCTACCTAATTTCAGAAGTGGGTTTTCGAGATTTCCTGTATCTAGGCGAGTGGAGTATCATTTTCCATTAAACATTGGACGCTGAATCGATTGAAATTAGTCTCCATGTGCCTGGTTCGAGGAAAAACCGACCCCTGTGAAGACGTTTTTACATTCAATTCTATGAAAATTGTTATTAGGTATTTATTTTTGGCATTGGAGGGAGTAGAATCAACCGGACAACGTATGAACTAATGACTAGAAAGTACCTGAACGCTTTTAATATTTGAAGACAGTCGATTTTTGTGGAATACAAAAACATGTTTACATTGTCAATTCAACGTTTCAAATGGCTCAACTTTTCTCCAAGTCGTGAAACCGTTGAAGAATCGATAGAGCAATGAATGTTAATGCATACACTCAAGCCGTCTGGAGTGTTTTTAACAAACCCCGGCGGCTCCTTCAGTCAAAAGAGGAAGAAAAAATACACACAACCAAGGGAGGAAACTTTTTTTTTTTTTTTTTTTTTTTTTTTTTTCTTTCAAGTGTCGTTGAATAAGAGTAGGGAAAGAAAAAACTGTGTAAGAATTAAGTTGCTCGGAATTACCGGCTTTTGATGAGCTTTAACGAGTCAAGGGGTTGGCTATCTTTATAAGAAACGGAGGAAGGGATTTTTGAGGGGGGGGGGGGGGGAGCTAAAGGAAGTTTCCCCCCCCGAGTGGGACGAAGGGAAATGTCTCTTAAGACGAAAACTTGGTTTGAAAAGCCGAGCCAAAGATGAAGAGCTTGTCGAACGGTTCTTACTCCATTTTGACCTCACTTCATCGCTATGGTCGGATAAAACGGTTCCCCATGATATTATCATTTAGATTATCAGAGGTGCATGGAATCCTTGCCATCTAACAACTGGATTTTTGGTTTTATATTTTGGTTCGTTATTCCTTGAATAATCAATCTATGTTTTCATGCAACAAGTATAAAGTCATTCCGATACGGCCCAAAACTTTTTTCTGGACGTTTCAACGTGTGTTAATCAAAATTAGCGAATGTCCGTCCGCCGTCCACGCCGACTTTGGTGGTAGAAAATTTTCTAAAAATTTTAAATTTAGGTCAGGGACCCATTTCTAAGTCTAGTTGGTCCTCAAAACCTTTCAGCCCAGTTGGACCAAATTTAGGGGAAGTAGAAGACATAATGTGTATTCCGAAATGGATTTTCGAGATTATCGGCGATCTAGGCGTGTGGAGTATCATTTTCGACTAACTTTTGGACGCTGAATCCAATAAGATGGGTCCCAGAACGATTGGCACCCACCGGTAGAAGTTGTGGGTTAAAATGGGTATCTATCTACCCATTTTGTATGTGTTTTCAAGATTTCCGGTACCTAGGGGTGTGGGGTATCATTTTCCACTAAATTCTGGACCCTGAATCGTTGGAATGGGTCCGGGACCCGCCACACCCTCTGTTTTCCCATTTCTTCCATGTTGAAGGTTATCACCTCCTAACAACGTGTTTGGTGAGGCTTTGGGGATCAGCAGAGCATCAGACGCCATTTCGAAAAATTCATATCAGGTGACCATATACGACCAACTTTACACACTCACCAACGTCAAACCTGTTGGATAATATTGGAGTTATATAGTGGTCGTACCCAGTACAGCCTTTGAGCAAACAGTGACTCAGCTTTTCCGCGTGGGATATTTGCAAAAATCCTCTTCCTCAGAAGGAGAAGAAAGCCGATCTGCAAGATGGTTTAATCTCTCTTTATGAGGCGAACTTAACAATGGGGCATTTGAGCTAAAACTCCCTCGAGGTAGAGGCGGTTTATGGCACAAGTTACCCACTCAAGGGAGGGGTAGGTAGGAGCAGCGAAAAGAATAGGATATTACTGGCAAGGAAAAAGTCTTCTGAGTCTTTCGCTGAATTCAACCTTCTCTACGATGTTGAGTCTCGCTCCTCTTTAAACATTTAAAATTGCAGATACAATTTGGCGGGAGGCTCGTCTTATGCTATACTTCAAAATGCATCAAATGCATTCAAAATGCATGTAATTATTTGCCGTTTAGTTGTTAATTTATTTGAAAAAAAAAAAAAAAAAAAAAAAGCGTTTTAAGGTGTCTAGAAACTTAAAATATGTCCGTCCGCCTTCCAAGCCAACATTGATAGTGGAGCATTTGCAAAAAATCTGGAATTTCGGTCAGGGACCCGTTTTTGTCTCTAGTTGATCCTCAAAACGATTCAGCCCGATCGGACCAAATTTTGGCGGGGTAGGGGTCAAAATGTGAAATTTAATAAATGGATTTTTGAGATTTTTGGCGGTCTAGGCATGTGGGGTATCATTTTCAACTAAATTATGGTTGCTGAATCCAATGAAAAGGGTCCCAGAACTATTGTCACCCCCTGGAAGAAGTAATGGGTCAAAATAGGTACCTATCCACCCATTTTGATTAGGTGTTTTCAAGATTTCTGATACATAGGCGTGTGGGGTATCATTTTCCACTTAATTGTGGACGCTGAATCCAATAAAATGGGTTCGGGAACGATTGGTGCCTTCTGGATGAGGTTAAGAATCAACGTGGGTGCCAATCTACCAGTTGTTTTCGAGATTTATGGTGCCTAGGCGTGTGGGGTATCATTTTCCACTTAATTGTGGACCCTGAATTGGTTGGAATGGGTCTGGCGGGTGTCAGACCCATTTTCTGTTCTCTCCCGTTTACTGTTCTCCCCATTTTCCCCATGTTCGACATTGTCGACGATCCAGGCGCGTGGGGTATCGTTTTCCACTAATTTTCGGACGTTGAATCGATTAGAATGAGTCTCCATGCTCCTATTCCAAAGAATAACCAACCCCTAAGTTTCTTTCCGTTCGATCAAGAAAAGAACAACTCAACTTCAACGTAAATCCAGCGAGAAACATTGATTTTCACAACGTACGCAAAACAAGCGGAAAACGTTCCTGTGACGGAACCTGAAATCTTTCCTATGACACAGTTTCCCTTTTATATCGCGATATCCCCAGAGGGCGTTCCATCCTTACGAAGCTTCCTTTTTCCTGGATTTCTCCGTGTATCACTTCACGGCAAAGGCTTTTCCCTTCGTTGGCACGTATTGGGAGGCAAAAAAGCACAATAGTCAGCAAATACAATTGATAAACCAGGCAAAATGAATCGATTAACCATAACGATGTCATAAAGCTCATTCGGTCGGCGAATCAATAGTTTGTGCATACACATTGTTAGTTGCTTATTTAAATCATATTATTACGTAATTTGTACGAGAACCTTCAATTATTCATAGTTCTACCTAGTATGATTGTTGGATAATGATTACGAATAATGTAAAGTTAATCAATACTTCGATAACATTCGTTTGAAATCACATTTGTTTATCAAGTTATATTTATTTAATTGTCTTATTCTTTTCATTTGGTTGGTTATTACTTGATTGATCAACATAATATGTTTTCATGCAAAAAGTCAATCTCTCCTATCCGACTCAACATTTTTTTCTGGACGTTTCAAGGTTTCTAAATAAAAAAATTCAAATGTCCGTCCGCCGATTTTGGTTGACAATTTTCGAAAAATCTGAAAATTTGGGGCAGGGATCAGTCTTTGGTTCTTGTTCGTCCTCAAAACGTTTCAGCCCGATCGGACCAAATTTGGGCGGGGTAGGGGTCAAAATGTGTATTTTGAAAAATGGATTTTAGAGATTTTCGGCGATCTAGGCATGTGGGGTATCATTTCACACTAAATTTTGGACCCTGAATTGATTGGAATGGGTCTGGAACCCGCCACACCCACTATTTTCCACATTTTTCAAAATTACAAAATCGTATTCGATGAATAGGGAAATTCACGGTAAATCCGATGATCTCTTGCACGTTTTACTGCATTTATTTTCTAATTTCGCTCAATTATTCTCTCTTATACACCAAAACTAAAAACATTCGGGTGTACGTAATTATGAACTCCATTCGTATTAAACTTTACTTATTATCAGATTTCTAGTGCTTGATGAGTGCCAAACCATCTCGAATGCACTGAATGACCGCATTTTCAACGCGATAGGTACACATTTCTGTCATAAAAATACATCTAATGATGTACATAACTTGATAAAGTATTTCCTTGTAATCGGTAAAATATACATAATACTAGCTGACCCGGCAAACGTTGTTTTGCCATATAAATAATTTCCTAGTAATTTTCCGTGTAGACAAATAATAGCTTACTTATTGTATGTATGTATGTATGTTAGAATGTGTATACTGTACGTATGTAAGAATAATTGTAAGAAGGCAAACATTATTTCTAAGTGATTATAATTAATTCCTTAAAATTAAACAATTACGACAGTAACACTATTAAACAATATCAATCTCTTAATGCTATAGCGTGAACAATATTTATTGTTTGTCCATTTTTAGCTAACACAAACAAACTGGATGTTTTATCAACTCGAGAGCATGCCACGTGTGAAAAACATGGTGTACTCAAATCTAATCCACAAACAGACATCGTTTGACCTTGGGATTTGTTGATAGTTCTTTGCAAATTCCAATCTAATGTGAAACGGCGTGGTTGTTCTAATCTTCTGGCTCTTCTTGATGCAATTGCGCCATTCTGACACGTGCTGCAGTATTTTGTTGCTGGATTTGTTCTTCTGTTCTTTCGGATCTGCTATTTCGCAAGGCCAATATAGTCAATGACTGTAACGCATTTTTGGCCTCCCTTCATTGTCACCTCCAATTTAGGATGTACACTTAGGATAGACACCAAATTGGAACAAAAAATTGAAAATAAAAAATAAAAAATTTAGGGGTGGACTACCCCTAACATTTAGGAAGATGACAAATAGATGATGGCTGATTCTCATATATACCGGATGAGCACAAAAAATGTCATCAAAATCGGTTAAGCCGTTTTGGAGGAGTATGAAATCAAAAACTGTGACACGAGAATTTTATTTATATTAGAAATAAATCGTGATATTTGATGCATCGGACTGTTCTATCAAGATGCGCATTGCAGTCATTTTGAACCGGCTGCTAACACGTGTCCTTTGGACGAAACTTTCAGGGGCTACGAAGACATTCAAGGAAATCCAACGATAGTTATTTTATTGTTAGAATGTGCGTAAGAAATACCGCACCGGGTCACAGCTGTAGCGCATTCGAGTTTTTTTTTTTTTTTTTTCCTTTTTCTTCCTTTACTTTGGGTCTCTATCGTTGACATACTCCACTTCCCGACCCTCTTGGGGCACATAAGAAATAACACACATTCCCAAAAATCCTTAAGGGAAAAGGGAAGGAAATTGGAGCGAACAACGCCATCAAAATAAAGGACAATCCCGTTGATATTTCAGACTTCTTCTCGAGCTATCTGGAAGTCAAATGAGTTTGTTTCAGTGACGTAGGTTGGATGGTGGAAAGGAAAATCCTCCAGTAACGACCACTCTTAACCACAATGTCTCCTCTTCTGTAAATGCGATAGGTCAACGTGGAAATTTACCGTCAAGCGCACTTGGTTTATTATACGAGGGTGGATCGATAAGTTTCCGGCCTGACCAAGAAAAACAACGTTTTTAATTTCATTTCTCAACATAATCTCCTTCAAGGCTGATACATTTCTCATAGCAGTGTTCTAGTCTAGTAATGCCATCTATATAGACTGATTCGTCAAGCTCCTCATCTGGCGTAGAAAAACATCTTGTTCCATCACGATAACGCACCATCTAAAATCAACCATCTGAAGTTTGAATTGATGCCGCACTCTCCAGACCTAGCCCCAGTGCTGCGGACCCGTCATCTACAGGCTAGAGAAGTGGACTGCAGCAGCAGGGACCTTCAGCAGCGCTAAGTGAAGCTCTCCGCCCCTTGGTCAGATGGGGCATAACAACTGACCCACCCTCTGGTCGGCAGGGTGTAACAAATGCTGACCATACTAAGGGACCGCATCCTATGAGGTCCTACTCTCTGGGTGGAACAGGTATCTGGACCACTTGGGGAGAAGAGGGAAACCTCTGGCATTTCATGAAACGGTAGTGACAGGTACAAAGCCTCTGTCACGGGGCTATTAGCCAGTTAGCCCTTATAGGAAGTAAGGGTCGTCAGGGCACTGACAAACCCGTGTCCTTCTAACCTGGTACCGCGGGTGGGGAGGAGCGCTTGCCCACAGAGGCAGTGCTTTGACAAAGCCTCACCGATCAGCCTACCCAATTGAGGTAGGAAACTACGGTCCGAAATAATGGACCATTCGCGGGGGTCGTGGTTGAGGCATACCTTAGCCAGGGGGCTTCACCCAATGAAGGTGCCTCTAATTGAAGGTCTGTGCTGCATACATCCGTGTAGGATGTACCAATACAGACCGGCTCTGGGAGTTGAGATGCAACACTCGGGAACCACTCTGCTGAAGTGGTAGTGCAAGCTAGAATGCACGAACTTCCGCAAATCGGTACTTGGGGGGAGCAGTTTACACTCCCTGTCCAAGCCCTGCTGAATGAAGGGACAATCATTCCAGTCTGTTAAGACTGTATCTCCACCGCTTGCAGGCGCTGCTACTTGGAAAGAAGCATAACCCGTGGGGTGAGCTCTCCTTATAATTGTGGCTCATTTCCTCGCATTGGGATGAGAAACACATTGGACTTCATGCCTCGAGAGCTAAAGTACGTTGTGAACGGGTAGTGCAGTCCAGGATGTCGTGGTATTCTCGAACACGTCAGGCTTGACCACAACGTAGGTTGGCTCATATCTTCGATTAGCTCATAATTCGCGGAGGGTCAATATTGCCCATTCTGCGACCGTCCGCTACCTAGCAGGTACGTAGTAGGTTAATTGAATGTTATGAGCATAATTGTGAGAGTGGGAGGAATGCACGGTCGTGCGTACCAATGAAGCCCATCCCCTGCCAGGCTCGTCGTTAGCTCACGTGTCACGTCTTGGGCCGCTCAGGTTAGCGCCACCTTTGAAGCAGTCATCGGTTCCGGTTCCAGGGTTACCTTTGACACCCAACTCCGCCTATAATTGGCCGTTGAAATTATCCGTATACTAAAGGACTGCATCCTATGAGGTGCTACTCTCTGGGTGGAACAGGTATCTGGACCACTTGGGGAGACGAGGGAAACCTCTGGCATTTCATGAAACGGTAGTGACAGGTACAAAGCCTCTGTCACGGGGCTATCAGCCAAGTAGCCCTTTAAGGAAGTAAGGGTCGTCAGGGCACTGACAAACCTGTATCCTTCCAAACTGGTACCGCGGGTGGGGAGGAGCCCCTGGCCACAGAGGCAATGCCTCGGCAAAGCTTCACAGGCCAGCCCCCCTCCCCCCACCAATTGAGGTAGCCGTGGTTGAGGCATACCCTAGCCGGGTGACACCATCATCACCTTGTGATGGTGCCTATAAGGGTAGGCCTGTGCTGCATACATCTGTATAGGATGTACCAATACAGACCGGCTCTGGGAGTTGAGATGCAACACTCGGGAACCACTCTGCAAGCTAGAATAGTGCAATGTGGTAGTGCAAGCTAGAATGCACGAACTACCACATATCGGTACTTGGGGGGAGTAGTTTACTACTCCCTATCCAAGCCCTGCTGAATGAAGGGACAATCATTCCAGTCTCTTCAGACTGTATCCTCACTGCATGCAGTGGGGGGGGGGGGAGAAGCATAACCCGTGGGGTGAGCTCTCCTCATAATTGTGGCTCACTTCCTTGCATTGGGGTGAGAAACACATTGGACTCTGTCTCCAGACCTAGCTCCGAGTGACTATTTTCTGTTTCCTAACCTCAAAAAATGGCTTGGCGGTGAGAGATTTGCGGGCAATGAAGAATAATCGAAGCTGTAAATGGGTATTTTGAGGAGCTTGACGAATCAGTCTATATAGATGGCATTACTAGACTAGAACACCGCTATGAGAAATGTAGGTACTTTCGTGTTAACACCTACCAGTTGTTGAAACAGCATTGAAAGCCTATTCGATATATCAAATAAGGTATGTTTGACTCCTATGTGCAGAAGGTTTTTTACCCACAGGTTATATTTTCCTGAGAGGCCTCGTGAGTTGGAACTGGAGAGTGAAAATGAAAGGAACAAGGTGAATTAGACTCAATATGATTTGAGAGAGACTGAACGATACAAGGTTAAAGAGAGGGAAGGGATACTAAGGGCAGATAATGTACAATACATTCTGATTAGCTGACCCTTTCATAGGCAGTGGAGAGGTTCAGCGTCCAAAATTTGATAAAAAATGACACCCCACACGTCTAGGTACCAGAAATCTCGAAAATACACATTCGAAATGGGTAGATAGGTACCCATTTTGACACATAACCTATTCCAGAGGGTGCCAATCGTTCCCATGTTAATCCATAACCTTTTTCCGTAAGCGCCAATCAGTGCGGGACCCGTCCCCTTGGATTCAGCGTAAAATTTAGTGATAAAAGATACGCACAAAAATCGTAAAATCTATTTTTTGACCTATTACACAGGGTGACAGGAGTGATGTTGGGAACTACCGTCCGGTCTGCTCCTTGTCAACTATCCCAAAGGTATTTGAGAAACTGGTTGTGGTTCACATCTCGCCAATGTTCAACTCGTTCATAGCACCCGAGCAGCATGGCTTTGTAAAGGGGCGTTCCACCAATCTGGCATCCTTCCAGGACTTCACACTTTGCGCCATCGGGGAGGGTCACCAGGTTGACCTCGTGACGACGGATTTTTCAAAGGCGTTTGATAGGCTTCCTCATCGCACAATCCTTGATGTGTTGTCATCGATTGGTGTCTTTGGGCCATTTCACTCGTGGGTTTCCAGCTACCTCATGGCCAGACAGCTCTCTGTGCGTGTGGATGGTGTCGTCTCCCGCTCATTCATCGCCACTTCTGGAGTCCCTCAAGGCTCTCACCTTGGCCCCCTCCTCTTCAACCTGGTGATTAACGGAGTCGTCTCCTCTCTTCATGCCACTGAGTTCCTGATTTATGCTGATGACCTCAAACTCTTCACAACCATTGATGGCCCCTCGGACTGCCTTCCCCTCTAGAAGAACGCTCTTTCTCTATGGTGCGATCAGACCGGTCTGGCTTTGAACCCCTCTAAATGTGCCATCACCTCATTCCACCGCTTGCACTCTCCTGTCACCCACCCCTACTCAATCAACGGAGTTCTCCTGTCACGAAGATACGGCATTGTGGACCTCGGCGTTCATCTGGACTCCCAGCTATCCTTTTCATACCACGTTGCGCAGGTTGCATCCCGTGGCATGCGTGTGCTGGGCTTTCTTAAGAGGAACACCAGAGAGTTCTCCCAAGCATCAGCCCTGGTTTCTCTTTATAAGGCTCTCGTGCAACCCATACTGGAGTACGCGTCGGTGATCTGGAGCCCGTACTATGATTGCCACACCTTGCAGATCGAGCGTGTCTTCAGGGCATTCCTTCGTTTCCTCGCCTACAAACTGTTTGTTCCCCGCGAGGATCTGGATTACTTTGAGCTCGCTCGCCGCTTTAACCTGCTGTCTCCCCGTGATCGTCGCATGTGCGCTGATGTGTCGTTCCTCCATGGCTTGCTCTCGGGGCGTATTGACGCACCAGATCTCCTGGCTCGCGTCGGCTTCCATGTTCCTCGCCACACTTTAAGATCCACCACACCATTTTCTGTCCCTTTTTCCCCTACGAACTACCTTCTCCATCGTCCAATGAGTCGCATTCCTCGCCAACTGAATCTCCTCTCCACCTCTCCTCCCTTCATTGATATTATTTCCTCACCTCTCTCATCCATTAAGACTGCTCTCATTAACCATCTCTGCTCTGAACCTCTGAACGACCCTGTTTAGCTACTCTTTGTTTCGTACTTCTGTGACTCCTGATTGTCTGCCTGATTATTATCTAATTTGTAATTGGGTTTATCCCGTATTATTATGAATGAATAAATAAATAAATAAATAAATAAAACTCATTTTGACCCCAGCTTCACCAACAAGAGCCAGGAATGGGTCGCTGACCAAAATATCAGATTTTTAGAATATTTTTTACTACTAAAAGGACGGACATTAGCTTATTTTGATCTAGACACCTTGAAACACCCAAAAAACATTTTGGGACAAATCAAAGAGGTTCACTTTTTGCATGAAAACAAGTTGATTATTCAAGAAATGACCAACCAAAACCAATAATCAATATAAATGGCAATTGGAAACCTCGAAACATAATGGAAGTATCGTGTACCGGTAATTCCGTAGGGTCAGACTCATAGAGATTATTCCCCAAAGAATAACAAAGTATATCCGTTGGCCGAAGGGCTAAAAGAGAGCTGTATGCCCCGACCGCTGAGTAATAAATCAATCCATCCCCCATCGGACACAGTGCTGATAAAATATACTGCCGGGTAATCCGGACGGGGCAACAAATTGTCTTGCCTCCGACCACCCTGTTGCAGAAGCAGAAGGACACCGTTAAGCCTGTTGTTATCTCGTGTTATCATTTGTCTCCGTCGGAAAAAATGAAGACCGAGTAAAATTTTCACTCGACGAATTATGCTCGGTAAAACGCTACTTGAAACTTAAAATTTTTGTGAATGGCACAAAAAGGTGCGTATCAAATACTTTTTCATTCTCGTAACGAAGTCAATTGAAATTTTAATTAAATAAATTTGCTCTTGAATTGCGTTTTAAGGTGTCTAGATCAAAAACGCTGCAAATTCTTACACAGGGGTTGGTTATTCGTCAGACCAGGCGCAAGTAGACTCATTTCTTCAACATGGGGAAAATGGGGATAACGGTGGGTGCGGCGGGTCCCAGACCCATTCCAATCGATTCAGTGTCCATGATTTAGTGGAAAATGATACCCTACACGCCCAGGTACCAGAAATCTCATAAACACATATTTAAAATGGGTAATATATACCCAATTTGACCCATAACTTCTTCCAGTGGATGCCGATCGTTCTGGGACCCACTTCATTGGATTCAGCGTCCAAAATTTAGTGGAAAATGATACCCCACTCGCCTAGATCGCCCAAAATCTCGAAAATCCATTTTTCAAAAAACACATTTTACCCCTACCCCGCCCAAATTTTGTCCGATCGGGCTGAAAAGCTTGGAGGACCGTCCTAGGCCGGGAACAGACCCCTGACCCAAATTTCAGATTTTTAGAAAATTTTCTACTACCAAAAACGGCGTGGACGGCAGACGGCGTACGGCGGACGGACATCGACCTTTTTTGATCTAGACATCATGAAACGTCCAGAAAAAAAATTTGAGCCGAATCGCAGAGGTTGACCATTTGCATGAAAACATAGGTTGATTATTCAAGGAATAACCAACCAAAACCAAAATGTTCACCCGCCGCACGCCGTGCGCGCCATTTTTGGTAGTAGAAAATTTTCAAAAATCTGAAATTTGGGTCTGGGGTCTGTTCCCGGCCTAGGACGGTCCTCAAAACTTTTCGTCCCGATCGGACCAAATTTGGGCGGGGTAGGGGTCAAAATGTGTTTTTTGAAAGATGAATTTTGAGACTTTGGGCGATCCAGGCGTGTGGAATATCATTTTCCACTAAATTTTGGACCCTGAATCGATTGGAATGGGTCCGGGACCCGCCACATCCACTGTTTCCCCCATTTTCCCCATGTTGAAGAAATGAATCTCCATGCGCCTGGTCCGAGGAATAACCAACCCTTGTGTGAGAATTTGCAGTGTTTCTATTACTGAAACTCAGAGAGAACTCACATGTCTGAGGCTAGTACTAATTATAATTAATTTTCACCACATTAATCATCACCACATTCGCCTTTTTTCGATATATTGACTTTTAATTCGAAGTTGAAGTGAATCCTGATGGAGAATTTGATAATGTTCATATTAGATGGCCACAAAAAACGTCAGGAAGTAAAATTTCAAGAAGAAGCGAATGTCCGGTTCTTCGTGCATCAATTTGGAACAGATTGGAAATATAACTTAGAAATATATCACTTAAGTCCGAGGAAAAGGAACATCAATAGTGAAAAAAAAATCAATTTTTCGGAAAAGATCGATTTTTTTTTTCCGTATAAATCAATTTTTCAACATTGTGTATTTCATCGCTTGACTCGGGACATGGAATAAGATATTTCTTCTTGGCTTTTTAATTTTATTACAACATCATTTCTATTATCCCGAATTGTTTAATATTATACATAAAACCGACAATTTTCCAAAATCGCAGCTTTTCGCTGAGGAACGTCATTGTTGGTAAACCATGAAAACTGTTTTAGGGGTCATTAAACAATTAAAAACGATTATTTATCCATCAATTCAAAATTTACTATAGTTTTCGAAAATATCCCAAAAAATTGGCAAAATTAGCATCAGACTCCCGATGGGATATCCAGCTCCGTATATTTTTATTCGGGAATTATATTATTATATAGACTATATCGGAACAACAGCAGATTTTACAGCCACATATGGATGACCTCTGTCTAAGAGCAGACTGTTTCTAGTTGTGGCAGTGAATATTTAGGATCACCGTGGTTTTCCCGAGAAAATAATGAGGTGAGTGGGTGAGGTTTCATGATCTGATGTTATTCAAAGAGGAATCAAGTTTATTATCGGGTCGTTGTGTAGATCTAAATCACACATGAAAACGCTGAAAATTGTTTCACAGGGGTTGGTTATCCCTCGGACCAGGACCATGGAGACTCATAAACCATTCAGCGTCCAACAATTAACACGTTCGCTGCGGGTCACGCGCTCAGCGCGTGAGCTTTGTTCCAGTCTGTGTGCGTCGCACGCGCCTGGCGCGTGAAGGTAGCCTTCACTTCAGATCGCTTCTACAGTATACCAGAAAGTGAAATGGAACATATTTCTACTTCCCGCACCAGCTTTGAACCTTCTGAAGGTACTGTAAACGTCGGAGTCAGCTGGGGTGTTGCTAAGATGCAAAAAATTAAGTCCAAAATAGGGGTCTGGTTTGGCGTCTAAATAAAATATATAAATAATGATTAAATAAATAATAATAAATAAAACTGTAAAAATTGTTGTAATTATATGCGCGTTCATGAGTAAATAGGGCCTATGTATTATCATGATTACAAAATTACCACTGATTTCAATACCTAATAGTCCACAGACCTAACAAGTTTACCTGAGTTGGCGTTTCAGCTAATAATGGAAGCACGAGACGACGTTCACAACTCAATTGAAATGGAAGTCCAACAACTCGTCACTTGTTCACGGATCTGAACCATTCATAGGTTGGTGGGAAAAGTGACACAACTGTTGGGAAAAGCGGAGAAAAAAAAAGAAAAGAAAAAAAAAACGCTGGGCCCAACAGAGAAGAATATAAACTGAATCACAATAGGTTGGCAGGCGGATTAAAAATGAAGTGACAAGGAGCTCAAGTGGTTCGGGGAAAGAGGGCGAGAGTCGGGAGAAAAGCTGTGGAAAAAATGTTTCGATTCTTAATGGGGAGCCCTAATGGATTTGTCCGTATCAGGGACATACGAGTGCTTTTAGCGGGACCGAGTGCGTACGAGAGGCGAACACACGCGCACTGGCCTCAAAGGCATGCCCGTTCCAAGCATAACGGCTGTTGTTTTCCTTTTGTTTTTCGAAATTGCGCGCCGCTGTTTCCGGCTTTAGCAGTTGGGGTTGAAAATCGGTATACAAAGGTGAAAAATGTGCGCTGAAAAGCGGGAAGGGGGTGCTATTCGCGGAGAGGGTTTCAAATCTAAGCGAGCGCGGACAAAAGAATCGCAAAATCTTACCATTTGTTGACAAAATCAATGTTAAATATCGATCACAACGGGATGAATTTTTTCAATTTTATTTGTGACGCTTTTCAGGGAAACTTATCATTAAAAGTGCATCCTTAACGAGTTCGCTGCGGAATCGTTTGATCAGCTGTGCGGGAGTCATCTGAAATAGGAACGCGCCAGGTGCGTGCGCCGCATGTGGAATGAAATTTGAAGCGAGCTCCTAAGTGCGGCTCACGCGCCTATTTACCTTGGAGTAAACTACTTGCACCGAAGTATTTCGTGTACTAAAGCAAAGCACAGACGCGGATTCAAAGGGGGGGGGGGGGGGGTCACGAGGGTTATGACCCCTCTCCCCCCCAAACCAGGTAGAATTTTGAAAATTTTTGAAATTTTGAGATGAACTAAATTTTTTCAAACCAAAAATCTAACAAAATGAAGAAATTGACTACAGCAATTGAAAAGACTTATAAATGAATGTCAATTGAAAGTGTGACGAAGCATAATGTAATATTATGGCTGTATACAGTTTTGCAATGCCAAAAAAAAAGAAAAAAAAAAAAAACTTTTTTGTTAAGAGATTGAAAAAGTGAGAAAATTTAGTTCATTTTGTTTGCTTGGTCTTGGTTTGGGCTTTTTTTTTTTTTTTAGCATTTGATTTTACTCTGTGACCCCCTCCGAAAAAAATTTCTAGATCCGCGCCTGGCAAAGCACTAAAAGAAATTTTGAGGCGGGAACACTGAAAACCATGCAAAATGGGAAGAAAACTCCAAACCATCCCCTATTTCGGACTTATTTTTTTGTATCTTAGCAACACCCCAGCTTACTCCGACGCTTACAGGACCTTCAGAAGGTTCAAAGCTGGCGCGGGAAGTAGAAATATGTTCAATTTCACTTTCTGGTATATTGGAGGAGCGATCTGAAGTGGAGGTTACCTTCACGCGCCAGGCGCGTGCGGCGCACGCAGATTGGAAGAGAGCTCCACAGGGCGCCAATCGTACCGGGGCCCATTTCATTGAATTCAGCGTCCAAAATTTAGTCAAAAATGATACCCCACACGCCCAGGTAGCAAAAATCTCAAAAACACATAATTAAAATGGGTAGATAGATACCTATTTTGATCCATTACTTATTCCAGGGGGTGCCAATAGTTCTGGGACCCTTTTCATTGGATTCAGCAACCGTAATTTAGTTGAAAATGATACCCCACACGCCTAGACCGCCTCTTGACACATTATGACCCCTACCCCGCCCAAATTTGGTCCGATCGGGCTGAAAATACGGACATTTGCTAATTTTGATCTAGACACTTTGAAACGTCCAGAAAAATTTTTGGGCCGAATCGGAGAGATTGACTTTTTGCATGAAAACGGGTTGATTATTCAAGGAATAACCAATCATAACGTATAACAGCTTATATCAAATCCCCCTCATGACATCACAGCCGCCATGATACACAAACTAATACGAATGGAGGACCAAGTTGTGGTCCAAGTTTTAGTTGTCCTTTCTCCCACCAGGTGATTTCTTCTGAGTGGATTTAATTACAGAACGAAGTAGGCGCTGTACGTCTGCATTGCTGTTAGTGAACCGTTCCGGTGAACGGAAGTTGCCAAATAAATTCACCAATTGCCTATCCAAAAGTGGAAAAATATAAAAGAAGAGTTTGGACGCTTCTAATAAGAATCCACATGGTGCACAAAGGTGCTTTTGAGCTCAGTTCCGAACTTTCGGTTGGGGATCCTAAGGTCGTTTACTGCGGGCACCTCTGCGCTTACTTTCCAACCCCTACACGAAAGTTCAACCCCAAAAAGAGAGAGGAAAAGGAAAAAAAAAACTTGACCAACTCGTTCCGAGAGTTACAACAAACGGCAACCTGTAACTCGGACATCATTGGCACAATGATTGGGCGAGCACGAACCTTCAACAGTGGCTCACCCCGAAAGCGGGCACGGATCTTGTGAATCATCATGTCTACGGTTATTATCGCTGTCCCTCATTTTACTGAGTTGGGCCCCGAACCCTTTCCAACCCTTCATCCGGTTCCAGGTAGGGTCCAGTGCGATGGGAGTTCCTCAAGTCGATAAGTCGCTCTGAAATTGCAACCCCCAAGTATCGAACTGCCTCGTAAACCCTTGCAAAACACTCGGAAATGTCTAAACTCAAGTTCCGCAATTTCCCCTCTTCTGTAAACGTCAGTTCGTCCGACCGAATTAATCCAAGATCCGATCTGCGACCGTTGAATTTGTCCAGAAACGTTTGTTTTCCATATAACGAAGGCATTAATTCCTACGAATCTGTCGTTGCGGCAGTGAAGCAACGTAATTGCTACGGGGGCTTCGGTGGTTTTACTTCAATCTGAAAGATACCTCCCACAGGAACGCAATCGGTACCAGGCTCGTGTTCCGAACGGATTAACCGCTGACCGGAGCTCCGGAGGGAGGCGAATGAGCCGATTCCAACAAATTGGCGCAGTTTGGCAACAACTTTTATCAACAGCGTCCCGGTTAATATGACGTTCCATCGATCAAATCCATTGCATTTATATAATCACCTCAACACAGGGGTTGGTTATTTCACGAACCAGGCGCATAGAGACTTATTTCTTCAACATGGAGAAAATGGGGAAAGCAGAGGGTCTGGTGGGTCCCGGACCCATTCCAATCGGTTCAGGGTCCTAAATTTAGTGGAAAATGATACCCCACACGCCTAGGATCCAGAAATCTTGAAAACACACATTCGAAATGGGTAGATGGGCACCCATTTTGACCCATGACCTCATCGAGAAGGCGCCAATCGTTCCGGGATCCATTTTATTGGATTCAGCGTCCAAAATTTAGTGGAAAATGATATCCCACTCTCTCAGATTGCCCAAAATCTCGAAAATCAATTTTTCAAAAAACACATTTTGACCCCTACCCCATCTAAATTTGGTCCGATCGGACTGAAAAGTTTCGAGGACCGTCCTAGGCCAGGAACAGACCCCTGACCCAAATTTCAGATTTTTAGAAAATTTTCTACTACCAAAAACGGCGTACGGCCGACGGAATTTTTTTTTTTTTTTTTTTTTTTTTTTTTTAAATCTAAACGCCCAGATAAAAATTTTGAGCCGAATCGGAGAGGTTGACCCGCATGAAAGACACTGCAAATTCATTCACAGGGGTTGGTTATTCCTCGGACCAGGCGCATAGAGACTCATTCCTTCAACATGGGGAAAATGGGGGAATCAGTGGGTGTGGCGGGTCCCGGACCCATTCCAATCGATTCAGGATCCAAAATTTTGTGGAAAATGATACCCCACTCGCCTAGGTACCAGAAATCTTGAAAACACACTTTCGAAATGGGTACAGGTACCCATTTTGACCCATAACCTCATCCAGAGGGCGTCATTCGTTTCCGGACCCATTTCATTGGATTCAGCGTCCAAAATTTACTTGAAAATGATACCCCACACGCCTGGACTGCCGATTGCCAAATGCGGAGGCAAGGTAGGTACCAAGGGATGGTGGGTACTTACCTGTAGGTATTACAAGAAGAAGATGAAAATTCATTACAGAAAACAATAGAGTCTCTTTACATACCAAAATCAAAATAAACTCTAGGGCGTGGTTATTTTTCAATCAGTCTGCTGGAGATTCCCATTTTATTCTCTTTTATCTAGTACAAATTATACTTGGGGAGTTCTGGGGGCAGAGAGCCAAATAAATAATGAATAATGTTACATTTTTCAAATATACGGAGCAGGAAAAAGGAGTTCACAGTTCACAAAATTGCCGCTGGTTGTGTACCTGAGTTTTCCCCTAAATTTTGCCCCGCCAATCTCTGCGGTAACAAGCCAATTCAACCTGGCAACACTAAGAGGAGTGGGGGTAGCCAGAAGAAGCTCGTTCTGGGGCTTCTCAAAATGTATTCTTTCAGAGATCATCTGTTGCTCAGAACAGTCAACCAAATGGTAAATAGCAACTAGCTCCTTTTGACTAATAAAATTCAGCACCTGATCACTAAAAATCATGAGTTCATCAAGCTACGACACCCCCCCCCCCCCCCCAATCCCACGAACTGCTCTCTGCTTCCTCTCGTCAAAATCCTCCTCAAACTGTTTCTACTCATTTAACAAGTTGTGAAGTCATTAGTCTCTGGCGTCAATACCGACATACTTTTACCTATTCCGTTTCCTTAAGGAACTTCCTTTTTATATGTCCTGGTGGAATAGGTACGACTCGGATTCGGGCCAGAACAAATAATAAATATAAAATAAATATGTCTTCTAACAAGTCCAAGCTCTAAAAATTAAACTATCTGATCAACATGGCTCGATACCGCCATACCAAACGACAAAATTTGACCACAGGTGCCCAGTTAAGGTGGGTCTACACGGGGACACTTTATTGCGGTAGAGCGAGAGCTAGAGCACTCTAGAGAAGTGTGGAGTAGTTCCGAGATTAGTTGCAGGGTGCTCTCGGGCTCTAGCGTTCGCCCTCCTCTCTCGGCGTGTGGACGGCCCTGCAACTGCTCTCGGCATCAGTCTCGAGAAGTTTCACCTGGGTGAAACAAGTTGCTAGAGCGATGGCGAGTTTGAGTCATCTGTCCACACTCGAATGGGGATTTTTTTTTTTTTTATCAATATTTTTTTTTCTCATAATGAAACAAGCAATTATTAATATAATTGAAATAAATGCTGCTATTATTGATGAATTTGGGTATAATATTTTAATTATTACTTTTTCTCATAAACAAGGACCGAAACTGGAGAGCAGTTTCTACGGCGGCTCTGGCAAATGAATATGCCACAGATGCAAAAGAAATCGGGAGGAAAAAAAAATGGCACTTTCATGTAAATGTCTATTTTAATAAATACAATATTATACATTTCTCAACATAACTTTGTCGCGAGTACATTAATTACATTTACCTGAAGTCAAAAATCTGAGCGTTACTGCTAATCTTTCTTCTGGTTGTATCGACTCCCTCATCACAGTATCCTCTTTTTTGATGAGTGGGGAAATCTTGGCCAGTAGCTCCTGAAAATTAGTGGCCGAGGTACTTGTCAATTAGACCCCCTCCCGAGGGTAACCAACTATCCCAAACATGGCGTGATGAATCGATTTTCTATATATCGATCTATATATAACCTCCACGTTAGCGGTTAATTTTAGTTTATGTTTAGTTTATTTTAGTTTTATAATTTTAGTTTAGGTTAATTTTAGTTAACTTTAGTTTATATCCTCTTCATAAATGGTTATTACCGTTGAAATAAATAAATAATTCTGAAATATGTTAAAGTCGGTGCAGGCTACGTTGCGATATATCGTATATATCGCTGTGCGATATATCGCTGTCCAATGGGAAGGTTATGGTGCTAGTAAACAGGTCACCCTCGGGAGGGGTTCTAATTGACAAGTACCGTGGCCGACAATCGCAGGAAATTTGGGTAGACCTTCGGATCGCTCGCCATCAGCTCAGGAAGAAGGGTCTTGTACGCACCGTATTGATTACGTTGTTTAATCCACTCTTTCACCCAAACACGTCGTTTTTTCTCCTTTCGCGTCTCCTCATATTAACGAATGAATTAACGAAATGATTAACGAATCACAAGTGCCCCGCGAGCTAAGCTGGACGAACTCATATCGAATCACACGAATCCGACAGTAGGGAAGTTGGAATGAGACTGAGTGAACCCATCGGCAGTTGGAATGAGACTGAGTGAACGAAGACGAATCTCTCTCTAGCGCAACTGCAAGAAAGTCGTGTAGACACTCTCGTAACCGCTCTAGCGAGATCACTGGCGAGAGCGGTCTCAGAGACTCACTCTAGCGCTCTCAGGGCTCATGGTGTAGACGCGGCTGACACTGATAACGTTATCAGTATCGCTCTAGCTCTCTCCGTGTAGACCCACCTTTAGGACCATCAAGGAGGCTTACAGCAGCAACACAGGTGAGGGAGCAACAGCCAAACGCACCCCATCTAAACTTTGAGAGAATGGGACAGATATAGAAGAAGTGGAAGACATCTTTTCTCCCTCGGAAACTGCAGAGCGAGTATTCCTCACGTCGTCTTGACCTCTAAGTATTACATTTAGGTATATCCCCTGTAGGTATTATAATTGAGATGAGATCCGAACTTCTTCAAAGTGGAAAATACTGTTGCGAGCTGGCACCTGCGCCCATCAAATGGGCTGCCAGCATTGCAGGATCAACGACCTGTGGAGGGAGTCAGTTCGAGGAATTGTGCATCGTATCGAATTGGCTGGAACCTTCCCGTTCACTCAAGACAACACGAGTTCCCAAAACCAGGGAAGGTTCAAGAACGTTCTCAGCCAGCCAGCAAGTATAAAACGGACCCAGGAATGCCGCGCAGTTCAGTTCAATTTGGAATCCGAATATAGACGCTTCGGGTTATAAGTTGTGCCGTGCCGTGTTATAAATAGTGCGACAACTGCTACAACCGTGTATTGTGATTGTGTCATTGTGTAAGTGCGCGAATGTGAACAGTGTATTCAAGTGAACGATTGTAATAAATTATCTACTAAGAACATAAATCGTTACAATACTGTTATCAAGTGTGGTGAAGGAACGTAGAAGTTAACTGAAGGAATTATTTGCCGGGTTATTCAAGAGGGGGTTCTTGAACAGGTCTTCCGGTAAAAACCCCAATAATTTAAAGTTGTCATTAAATTAGTGCCGAGCTACGATATCCCTAACGAAACCGTCGTGATCATTACCGACATTGTAAATCAATCCGAAACAACCCCTACAGTCTAATGGCAATGTTGGATTTTCACAACCACAAACAATGTCGATGGCCGTCCCCGCAGTTTTCCCTTCCAAAACCTTCCCTCAACGTTGACAATCAATCACAGATAGGATTTTTTCCCCTTCCGGGAAAAAGACGTATGGTTTAGTTTGGAGGGGAAGCTTATGGTTGTTCATTGTAGCCCCCGCTGCTTCACGCCCCGAGTTCTAAGTGACTGATGCACAGCCTCTGGGTTTGACACTTCAAAAGACGCTTCAGACGAGCTCGTCAATTTCTACGCAATAACCTCGGCTCGGCGGCAAATTGGACAACTCTATTGCGCGAATACAAGTCGACTGGCATTGCCTTTTATTTTTTCAAAGAGACATGTAAATATGCCTACGAACAGTGCGATTCATTGAAAGAATTGCAAAAAAATGATACCCCACACGCCTAGGTACCAGAAATCTCGAAAACGCATATTCGAAATGGGTAGATACGCACCCGTTTTGACCCATAACCTCATCCGAAGGGTGCCAATCGCTCTGGGACCCATTTCATTGGATTCAGCGTCCAAAATTTAACGGAAAATGATACCCCACTCGCCTAGATCGCCAAAAACTCGAAAATCCATTTTTCAAAAAAACACATTTTGACCCCTACCCCGCCCATATTTGGTCCGATCGGGCTGAAAAGTTTCGAGGACCGTCCTAGGCCGGAAACGATCCCCTGACCCAAATTTCATATTTTTAGAAAATTTTCAACTACCAAAAACGGCGGACTGCGTACGGCGGACGGACATTTTGGTTTTTTTATCTGGACACCTTAAAATGCCCAGAAAAAAATTTTGAGCCGAATGGGAGAGGTTGACCTTTTGCATGAAAACATAGGTTGATTATTCAAATAATGACCAACCAAAATGGGTAGATTGACACAAATTTTGACCCTTAATTTCTTCCGGTGAGTGCCACTCGTTCTGGGACCCATTTTATTGGATTCAGTGACCAAAATTTAGTTAAAAATGATACCCCACACGCCTAGAGCGCCAAAAATCCATTTTTCAAAATCCAAATTTTGATCCCTGTCCCACCCGAATTTGCTCTGATTGGGAAAGTGTTGAGGATCAACTAGAGCCGGGGATCAACTGACCCAAATTTATGATTTTTTGAAAATGTTCCATTATTTGAACACGGACATTTGACTTTTTTGATCTAGACACTTTGAAACGCCCAGAAAAACTGGAGATGTGTAGTTCACGAACGAACTAGTTCAAATGAACTGCACCAGAGTGTGAACTATTCACATTAGTTGGTCGTTCAGGCGAACTACAGTTCAGTTTGGCTTGGCTTGGTACTGGAGCTATGCATACTGCGCAGGCGCATAAACACAGTTCATATCACTGTTCACCTTAGGGGGCCGAGGTGGCCGAGGTCGTTAAGGCGCCGGTCTCTAAGGCTGAGGCCGCACTGCAGGATGGTAGATGGTCGCAAGGAGGTTGGATGGTGGATGGTGGATGGTGGAGGGTAGATGCATCTTGGGCGCAGTAAAATGAAGCCAGTATCCAACTGACTGCCGTGTAGAAGTCATGTCTCTCTCAAAAGTTGGGAAAAAAATGTTGCTAAGTTCATCTTCGGGAATTTTGCTGAGATCAACTTTGGGAAATATTGGGGCAACTACTGTGATAAAAAAAACCGTGGGTGCATGCTTACAATTTGAGGCGGCAACAGGACGGGGAATTCGTGAGAGTGTACAAAAAATTAAGACAACACCCGGACAAATTCTATTCGTATTTAAGGATGTCAGTTGAGGCGTTTGACTTACTTCTGAAATTGACTGAATGCAAACTGCAAAGAGTTATGGGTCAAATTGGGTAATTATTACCCATTTTGAATATGTGTTTTCGGGAGTTCTGCTACCTAGGCGTGTGGGGTATCATTTTCCACTAAATTTTGGACGCTGAATCCAATTAAATGGGTCCCAGAACGATTGGCACCCACTGGAATCAATTGGGTATATATTACCCATTTTTTTCTATGCAGCCTGGATGGAATAACAAACACGACTGATATGGGTGGATAGACGCTAGGCGGGTAGCTAGGATGGTTTCAAGAGGTTGGATGGTAGTGGGAGGCCACTGCGGCTACCATCGTACCGTTACTTACGTTATAAATAGCTGGATGGTCGCCAGGCAGGTATCTACCATCCACCATCCTACCAACCATCCTGCACTGCGGCCTCCGCTTAAGGGCTCGAGACTTCTGTGGTCAAAGCTTCGAATCCAGCACCCCCCGGCGTTTACTCGTCGTGAGGCCAATTTAGTACCAGCAGTATACATAGCTCCAGTACCAAGCCAAGCCAAACATATCACAACACGCGTTTGCCTGTGTAGTCTGGCTTGCTTTGTGGCCAACCAGGGGTTAGCACAATGGGCCACTAGGCCTAGGTGCGGGGGTGAAGACTGCAGTGTTCACCCCCTCTACCCCTGTGTAATTAATCTACTGTTCACCTTCCTTATAGTTCAATAGTTCTTTTGGTCCTGATTGATTTGTATGTTTGAACTATTCTGAACTAGCTGGCGTTCGTCACCAGTAAAATAGTCTCTAGGCGTTCAAATCCAAGAAGAGATATTTCAGTTTAATGAACTACTTTGTCCAGCTAGTTCCTTAAACTAGTTTACTTTATTGGACGAACTAAGAAGAGATAATTCAGTTCAATGAACTACCTACCAACTGCTTGCATGAACACACAGGTTGATTGTTCAATGAATAACCGACCAAAATTTGACGGAAGTTAAACTACATTCGCATGATTGAGCAAGATTACTCAACGGAACACTCGATTGTTCATAGGAAACCACATCAAAATTTAGATTTTGTCAAGCAACGCAAGTGTGCAAAAAGAAAGCACAACTGGTTGTTCAAAAAACGGAATTTTAGGCTAGACCGGAATATCGGTTCAATTTCAAAAATCGTTTGATTATTCTAGGCTCAAATGAGCCAGCATTTGATCGTAAATTATGTCAAAGCGACCCGTCTGAATTTAGTTTTCTGATTTGAAGAAAATGTACTGTTGACAATACAGCAAAGTGTCACCAAATAAGATTCATCCATAAATAAACCATGTCAAGAAGAAGGGATAAAGGGTACGAGCCAATCGGTCCAGTGTACCTGCTGAAGTCGGTAAGGGACCAAATCCAACTATTTCAAGAAAAACGAGGGATACTCCCAGAGGAGAACAATTTCGTCAATTTGATCGGCGTGCTGATCACTCAGTCGGGTCAGGCGATGTACGCGGTTTTCACGATGTTTCTAGCTTTATTGCCAGCGTTGTCGATCTTCATTTACGTCGTTCATTTCCTATTGGACCGCCTCGTGGACATAATCACGACCAGAATCCACAAAGAGCTTTGGGTGAAAGGAGGGATATTTATATCGCAGTTGATCGGGCTCTTCATCCTTCTCAAGTTTATTTTGGGCGCCATTTTCGCTCCGATATTTTCGATGCAGATCACGATCATCTCCAAAATGCTATTTTTCGACGAGGAATGAGAGGCGAGAAACGTGACTAAATCCCAATTTTCCTGTGTCCGAAAAATAAAAATCTTCACATAGTTGGGATTGAGTTGATTTGAGTACCAGCGAGATACCCTATCCAAGAAGTGTGTTCTAGAACTGATGAATAGGCAGAGAACGCCCTCAGATAACGACTTTGGACCCCAAATTTGAGAATGCAAGCAATATTGATTCAGTCATTGGTTTATTATTGTTGTAATAACGCTCGTGCATTCGTATCAGGGGGAGGGGGTTTCTATTCAATCATACATCCGTGCTTACTGCCTCCCCGTTTGGAGCAGTACTTACACCACATTGCTGGAGCCAATTATGAGAGCTGTCATTATGAAAATCGCCAAGAAAAGCAGGCTTGAATACACTGCGCAACTTTTCCTGGAACTGCAGAGTTTGCCTTTTAATAAATTAACCGCTCTTAACAACGTTAAGCAAATAATAAAGACAAAACACTACAACGTCCCATCTCACACAGCAAACACCAGATTCAACAATAACTATTTAAAAAAAATATATATATATATATATATATTGTAACGATTTATGTTCTATTAAATAATTTATTAACAATCGTTCACTAGAATACACTGTTCACATTCGAAACATCGTTCACTTGAATACACTGTTCACATTCGGCACTTACACATGACAGAATCACAATACACGGTTGTAAAGCGGTTGTCACACTATTTATAACGCGGCACGGCACAATTTATAACCCGAAGCATCTATATCCGGACTCCGAATTGAACTGACTGGGCAGCACTCATGGGTCGTTTTATACCTGCTGCCTCTTGGTCAAGTACCTTCCAGAACGTTCCCTGGTTTGGGAACTCGACATTTGTCTGGAGCAAACAGGGGTTCCCCCCAATTCGTACGATGGCGAATGTTCGAGACCCTTAATCCTCCACAGGTCGTTGACCTTGCGACGCCAGCAGCCCATTTGAACGGGCAGGGTGCGAGCTCGCAACAATATATATCCTTTCTTTTGCACAACCATCACTCAGAAATCTTTCAAATATAGGACCCTACACGTTTTCAACGATCTACCTAGCCAACAAAGGGAAAAATTGCTGCACAATAAACTGACTGGACCAATAAAAAAAAAAAAAAAAGCTAATGGTGTATATGCACTAAACGTTTGGACGCTGAATCGATTGAGATGGGTCTCGGACAAATCGTCAATTTTGGAGGCAGCAGGCTGGGAGTGGGTGGAAACTCGTATTTTGAAGACAGGCATGCAGGACGTAGGGTTAATTTGATTTAATTGAAACTGATCTGAGGACAAAATGTTGAGTGTGTTATTGAAATAGCAAGGAGGAAGAGGAAGATGGTTGTTGAAAAGAAGAAGAAGAAGAGAAGGGAAGAAGAAGTTTCCACTTTACTGATATGCTGAATTGGAAGCAAACCACTAAGTTCATTTTCTGGCAAAAATGGCTCCTTTGTAATGTTAATGAATAGTTTTCCCAGGTTCAATTGCAACTTTTCTGTGGCACAATCTTTCCAGGCCCACTCCCATATGGACAGGAGGATGTCGCTTTTGGGATCAGTTCCCAACCTGGTCTTGACACCTGATTGGTCACCATCCTGGATGAAGGACTCTGAAATCTAGGTTGTCTGACGGGGTGACAATGAAGAAAAACAAGCTTGGTGAGAGAGTGGTCGATGTTGTTCAATATGAACGAAAGGTTGGTGAACGCATAATCGTTGCCGGGTTCAAGGGCACTGATGCCTTGTTCATGGCATGCTATTCCCAAACTCATTCCAGGATGGATTGGAGGGTGCTGCTTTAGGGATCAGGTCCCAACCTGGTCTTGACATATGATTGGTCACCATCCTGGATGGAGGATTCTGAAATCTAGGTTGCCTGACAGGTGAATGAAACAAGCAGGGCGCTGAGTTGCCAATATTGTTCAATATGGACGAAAGGTTGGTGAAACTGCATCAATCGTTGCCATTTGGGCACATTGCCGGGCTGGTTAACACGTGTCCAATATACTGATGTGCATAAGATACTGAGAAGTTTGAGGGGAGAAAACAACACGGATTTACCATTGGGTTTATCTTCCAAACAAAATGAGGGCCCTATTGGACCATCTTTATCTAAAAATTCCCCCAAATTATTCACCCCATTAGCTCACGTGGTCAAGAACCGCTTCCTGTTATCACCTAAACCCTTGCATGAATCCTCGCAGAGTTTGCTCAGGTAAATAATTCACAGATTGAAATAAGGTTGACCACCGCGACCAGTGGATTACTTCTTGAAAACTCGTAAATATTACAAAGAAAAGGGAAAGGGTTTAGGGGAAGACGGCAGGGAAATGTGGAAGGGTGTGAGGAGCTTAGGACGGAGGGGATGAGATCTGCGCATTGCAGGCCCGGCAAACCTCTTAATCCCTCAAAGCTTTCCTGCAATTAATTCAAAGGCTGAAAACCGAGAGCAATTAAGCTGTAATTCTAGAGAGTGGACCCAGGGAGCCTCCTCGTTCCTGTAATATATACAAACTGTTAATAAGGCACTGCAGCAGAAAGAGGCAATTTCGCTTAGAAAATAACAGTTTCCCTTCATCAACAACTTTTTGATCGAGTTAAATCAAGTTGAAGTAAGCGGACTCGGAAACTAATTAGGAGGAAATAATTATTAATCGAATAAATTATTTTCAATCTTTCCAAGATATCATTTTAACGTGAATGTGTTTTATGGCTGGACATCTGTAAGCGACACCATAGCGAATTTCTCCGCCATTGAACACCCGATATTGCTTGCGTACGTCAGCAATGTGGATCCTGCGATGCTGAAATAAGCCTAAACGCTATCATGAGAGGTCTTCATTGGGCTGTAATTGGGTTTGCTGCCTTCTCAGCTAAGCAGGATCTGTCTACCATATCTCCAGATCATCTCACTGAACCAAACAACGAAATCCAAAAGTTTTCAAGTATCACGAGAAAGCACAAAATTCACTTAACGAGTTGGGCGGCACATATAAAGAAAATACCCTGCAAACAGAGTTTACCTTCTTCCATGGGAGCGCTTCAAAGTGTTTAGAATTTCGAGAACAGGTAATCCCACGTTGTTGAGAAGGGGTTCATATGAAGTGCCCTCAGAAGGGGGTGGATTTTTTTAGTATTGCTGACTGAATGGAAAAGGGTGACTTCAAGAAGCTTGATACGCCGATGCTCTGAACGTAATGTGCTTCATTCGCGTTCTTTCGATTCGCATATTTCACCAGTCTAATTATTTTGCGGGCCAAGTATAAAGACTCCACTCGAGGGGGGGCTGACAAGAGTATTTCAACAAGATCAAAAGGGTCTTTAAAACGAATCAACCGTGAATATTAACAGACCCAAGCAAAAAAAGAAGAAACTACCTACTTTTGTGAACCGTAAGGGAGAGGGAAGTTCTCGATTTGAATCAGAATTTTGTTCATTTCCTGAGGTTTCAGTAAGAGCTGAAAGAATGTCAATCGTTTGGAATTCAATCGGCCTTGCAGGCAGGGCTCATTTGAATATACTTGGACCAGTCGCATGGGGACGTGGGGAAAATAGTGGGTGTGGCGGGTCCCGGACCCATTCCAATCGATTCGGGGTCTAAAATTTAGTGGAAAATGATACCCCACACGACTAGGTACCAGAAATCTCAAAAACACATATTCATGGGTACACATTCATATTTCTGTCACCCCAGTGAATTAGTGGGTAACTCAAATTTCCCAACTTATCAGGAGAGCGTTTTTAATGTCTGAACCACCACCTAAAATCCGGATTTTTGTTTAGGAAGTTGAAATTTGGAGGGAATCACCCTATTGCTACCTACATTTTGCTATCACAACACTGATTCGGTTGACTTTATTGGGAATCTGATAATGAAGTTTACCGTCAATTGAGATTGAGATGACCATTATGTGCACAGACAATTTGGCTCGTAATTAACTATTATCACTATTATAAACAATATTTCTATGAAAATATCACTTTAAGTACCTTATAATTTTGAGAATCAGTGTTAGAAAACAATTCTCACGCCAAAAGTAGTTTTATCATAATGTACATGGTACAATATGCTTATAAAAAACCCTGCAAATTCTTACACACGGGTTGGTTATTCCTCGAACTAGTCGTATGGAGACTAATTTCCTCAACATGGGGAAAATGGGGGAAACGGTGGGTGTGGTGGGTCCCAGACCCATTCCAATCGATTCAGCGTCCAAAATTTAGTGGAATAGGTGGATACAAATCGTAGACAAGGTGGGGTAGGGTGGAGACCAGGCGCTCAAGGCGGAGACCAGGATGACACAGGCGGAGGCGGAGATGGAGACCAGAACGAGACAAGGTGGAGTAAAAGGCAAAAACCAGGATGAGACAAGGCGGAAACCAGGGTGACACAAGGCGGAGACCAGGATGAATCAAGGTGGAGGCATGGTGGATACAAATCGTAGACAAGGTGGGGCGAGATGGAGACCAGGATGACACAAGGCGGAGGCGAGATGAGACCAGAACGGACAAGGTGGAATGAAAGGGGAGAACAGGATGAGACAAGGCGGAGACCAGGATGAATCAAGGTGGAGGCATGGTGGATACAAATCGTAGACAAGGTGGGGCGAGATGGAGACCAGGATGACACAAGGCGGAGGCGAGATTGAGACCAGAACGAGACAAGGCGGAAACCAGAACGAGACAAGGTGGAATGAAAGGCGGAGAACAGGATGAGACAGGGTGGGGGCCAAGGTGGAGGCATGGTGGATAGGTACAAATCGTAGACAAGGTGGGGCGAGGTGGAGACCAGGCCGAGACAAGGCGGTGACCAGGATGACACAAGGCGGAGGCGAGATGGAGACCAGAATGAGACAAGGTGGAATGAAAGGCGGAGAACAGGATGAGACCAGGATGACACAAGGCGGAGACCAGGATGAATCAAGGGCGGAGACCAGGATGAATCAAGGTGGAGGCATGGTGGATACATATCGTTGACAAAGTGGGGCGAGGTGGAGACCAGGCCGAGACAAGGCGGAGACCAAGATGGCACAAGTCGGAGGCGAGATGGAGACCAGAACGAGACAAGGTAGAATGAAAGGTGGAGAACAGGATGAGACAAGGCGGAGCCAGGATGAATCAAGGTGGAGGCATGGTGGATACAAATCGTAGACAAGGTGGGGCGAGGTGGAGACCAGGCCGAGACCAGGATGACACATGGCGGAAACCAGAACGAGAAGGTGGAATGAAAGGCGGAGAACAGGATGAGACAGGGCGGAAACCAGGACGATACATGGTGAGTAAAAGGCAAAAAACACTGCAAATTCTTACACTGAGGTTGGTTTTCCTCGGACCAGGCGCATGGAGACTCATTTCTTCAACATGGGGGATATGGGGAAAACAGTGGGTGCGGTAGGTCCAGACCCCATCCCAATCGATTCAGGTGTCCATGATTTAGTGAAAAATGACCCCACACGCCTAGGTTCCAGAAATCCCAAAAACACATATTCAAAATGGGTAATATATACCCAATTTGACCACCTAACTTCTTTCAATGGGTGCCGATCGTTCTGGGACCCATTTTATGGATTCAGCGTTCAAAATTTAGTAGAAAAGATACCCCACTCGCCTAGATCGCCAAAATCTCGATAATTCATTTTCAAAAAACACATTTTGCCCCATACCCCGCCAAATTTGGTCTGATCGGACTAAAAAGTTTGGAGAACCGTCCTAGGCCGGGAACAGACCCCTGACCCAAAATTCAGATTTTTAGAAAATTTTCTACAACCAAAAACGGGCGGAAGATGGACGGCTAACGGCGTAC
>CM034003.1:17764778-17865906 GCA_019603395.1 Cyrtorhinus lividipennis | reverse complement strand
TTTTTTGAGACGATATATTCGTACAGTTGGCGCTCCTGGATTTTATCTCGAAATTAAGAAGAGAGGAGAAGGGAAGTAAATTATTATCTCGACGAGTTGCCTTATGCGAATTGGCGAGTATCATGTTTATGTAGTTAACTCAATTTCACCCCGAATAATTATGTGCCGCAAAATATTATGAACAAAGTTAATGCTGCAGCGATGGAGGGAGAACTACTGAAGTAGTGAGATCTATGGTGTATGCTACATGACTGCAAAAGTACTGAAATCATTGGACGTTGGGAAAAAGGTAATTTGCATCCATCAGGACCTGACTAAAGCCTTTGAAAGAAAGCTGATCACGGCCAAAGAGAGCACTGGAGTAAACTGCGGATTTGTCACATGGACTGCAAGCTGCTTGGAAGGCAGAAGTCACTACTAAAATTGGACAGGTTATCAGCGATCGTGAACCTGTCAGATGTGGAATTCAGCAAGGAACGGTTTTCAGACTAATATACTTCCTGGTATACATGAACAGGCTCCTTGAACTGTCCACAGAAGGAGAAATTGAATCAGGCTAGGACAGGTTTTGTCCAAAAAAGTTCCTCACTGGTTTTGTCCGAAAAAGCTCCTCACGCCCCCCTCATAAGAAACACACAGTTTTAGCCCAAAAATGGTTCTCACAGGTTTTGTCCGAAAAAGCTTCTCACTGGTTTTGTCCGAAAAGCTTCTAACGGGTTTGTCCCAAAAATGTCCTCACTGGTTTTGTCCATAAAAAGCTCTTCACTAGCTTCGTCCGAAAAAGCTTCTTGCTCATTTTGTCCAAAAAAAGCTCATCACGCCCCCCTGATAAGAAACACACAGTTTTTGTCCAAAAATGGTTCCCACAGGTTTTGTCCAAAAAAGCTCCTCACTAGCTTTGTCCAAAAAAGCTTCTTACGGGCTTTGTCCAAAAAAGCTTCTAACGGGTTTTGTCCCAAAAGTTCCTCACTGGCTTGTCCGAAAAAGCTTCTAACGGTTTTGTCCCAAAAATGTCCTCACTGGTTTTGTCCTAAAAAGCTCTTCACTAGCTTCGTCCGAAAAAGCTTCTTGCGCATTTTGTCCAAAAAAAGCTCATCACGCCCCCTGATAAGAAACACACAGTTTTTGTCCAAAAATGGTTCCCACAGGTTTTGTCCAAAAAAGCTTCTCACTAGCTTTGTCCAAAAAAGCTTCTAACGGGTTTTGTCCCAAAAAGTTCCTCACTGGTTTTGTCCGAAGAAGCTTCTAACGGGTTTTGTCCCAAAAATTTCCTCACTGGTTTTGTCCAAAAAAGCTCTTCACTAGCTTCGTCCGAAAAAGCTTCTTGCGCATTTTGTCCAAAAAGCTCATCACCCCCCCCCCCCCCCCCGATAAGAAACACACAGTTTTTGTCCAAAAATGGTTCCCACAGGTTTTGTCCAAAAAAGCTTCTTACGGGCTTTGTCCAAAAAAGCTTCTAACGGGTTTTGTCCCAAAAAGTTCCTCACTGGTTTTGTCCGAAAAAGCTTCTAACGGGTTTTGTCCCAAAAATGTCCTCACTGGTTTTGTCCATAAAAAGCTCTTCACTAGCTTCGTCCGAAAAAGCTTCTTGCTCATTTTGTCCAAAAAAAGCTCATCACGCCCCCTGATAAGAAAAACACACGTTTTGTCCAAAAATGGTCCACACGGTTTTGTCCCAAAAAGTTCCTCACAGGTTTTGTCCAAAAAAGCTTCTTACTGGCTTTGTCCAAAAAAGCTTCTAACGGGTTTTGTCCCAAAAAGTTCTCACTGGTTTTGTCCGAAAAAGCTTCTCACTGGTTTTGTCCAAAAATGGTTCCCACAGGTTTTGTCCAAAAAAGCTCCTCACTAGCTTTGTCCAAAAAAGCTTCTTACGGGCTTTGTCCAAAAAAGCTTCTAACGGGTTTTGTCCCAAAAATTTCCTCACTGGTTTTGTCCAAAAAAGCTCCTCACTAGCTTTGTCCAAAAAAGCTTCTTCCGCGATTTGTCCAAAAAAGCTCCTCACGCCCCCTTTTCTGACTACTTTTGCCAACGTTACATCGTACATTGTGTCTGGCGATACTGGTACCAAGCGGTCAAAAAAACTAACAATAAAAAAAAACCAAAACCAATGAAAATCAATGTGTCCAAAACTGGTTATATCGCATTTTCAATATTGGAAACATAAAGTGCAAGTAGAAAACGATCACAGGGAACGAACATTGCACCTGTCCGACGATTATGCAGGTATCATTGAATCGACATTCGGGGGTGGATCAATGCCTTTGTTCAGATCATCATATATTATGGAGAATTTAACATCACAGATGAGAAAATTTAGGTATGTGAGACGGGAAGTAAGGAATTTTTTGTCATACGAGGTACAGAGGATGCTCTATTTTGCGCTAGTCCAGTTTCGGATGATTTACAGTATATTGTGATGGGAGGGGGTGAGGGGGGTGGAGCCAGCCACCTTGACTCAGTGTACTTCAAGCAAAAACTATTCATCTGGATACTTAACAGAGCCTCTTCTCAAAGAATTCAAGGTGATGAAGTTCAGAGATCTCCGAGACACAGCCACCATCATAGAATCATAAAAACTTTCAGGGATGCCCCTTTTCGAAAAACTCAACACGGTCAACAGGCACATGACTATAAAGATGCCAAATTGTTTAACGCCCTGCCATACAACATAAGAACTGTAAGCAAACTACATTCCTTCAAGAAGGACCTTAAGGCCAATGTAATAATTGAAAACAATCTAACATGAGTCCTTCCTGTGGTTTCAGTCGTTCGTCATATATGTACTTGAAGCAAATATTATTACCCTTCAAAAAATGTTTAGGTACTTAGGTATAAAGTACTCATGACAGTAGAATATGGAAATCCCTCCCCACAGCACAAGTCTTTTAATATCCAGTAGGAAGTAGCATGAGAATTATTTTGAATGTTTATAATGTACACATTTACAAATAAAGCAATTAAAAAATGTCGAACATGGGGAAAATGGGATAATAGTAGGTGGATTTAGTGGAAAATGATACCCCCACACGCCTAGGTAACAGAAATCTCGAAAACACATATTCAAAATGAGTAATATATACCCTATTTGACCCATAACTTCTTCCAGTTGGTGCCAATCGTTCTGGGACCCACTCCATTGGATTCAGTATCCAAAATTTAGTGGAAAATAATACCCCACACACCTAGATTGGAAAAATCTCAAAAACCCATTTTTCGAAATACACATTTTGACCCCTACCCCACCCAAATTTGGTTTGGGTTGAAAAGTAATGAGCACCAAATAGAGCCATGAAAGCACCCTTCACCCAAATTCCAGATTTTTGGAAAAATTGTTACTACCAATGTCGTGTACGGCGGACAGACATTTGCAAATTCTGATCTAGACACCTTGAAACGCCCAGAAAAAAAATATTTTTTGGGCCGAATCGGAGAGATTGACCTTTTGCATGAAAACATTGGTTGATTATTCAATGAATAACCAACCAAAATCCCCTTCACAATATTGCGGCCGAAGAACTGAGTACAAGATTCAGTTCTCTCTCAATTTATTGACCCACCCCCAAGTACCTTGGTAACCCCCTCGGTAAAGTAGAACAGCTCGGTTACGTGGGTCATTTCTTCATGAAGTAATTTTCCGCTCAATTGATTCAAAACGAACTGAAATCAGTTAAATGTGACCTATAACGGACTGACGAGTATTTATTACCTCTCGAAGGCCGCTCACTCGCCGGATAAGTGGTTTTTGTCGAACACATCAACTTCATAAACAGGCATTGACACGAATTTAACACGAAACGGAGAAATTAATTCGCTGCGATCCGTTTAAACACCGTAAATTAACATGAACAAATCATTTCGGTTGGTAATTCCTTGAATAATCAACCTATGTATTCATGCAAAATATCTGCAAAGTCCTACACACGGGTTGGTTATTCCTCGAATCGGCCGCATGAAGACTCATTTCTTCAACATGGGGGAAATGGGGGAAACAGTGGGTAAGGCGGGTCCCGGACCCATTCCAATCGATTCAGAGTCCAAAATTTAGTGGAAAATGATACCCCACACGCCTGGGTACCAGAGATCTCGAAAACAGACATTCAAAATGGGTAGGTACCCATTTTGACCCATAACCATAACTTCTTCCAGTGGGTGCCAATCGTTCTGGGACCCATTTCATTGGATTCAGCGTCCAAAATTTAGTGGAAAATGATACCCACTCGCCTAGATCGCCCAAAATCACGGAAATCCATTTTTCAAAAAACACATTTTGACCCCTACCCCGCCCAAATTTGGTCCCATCGGGCTGAAAAGTTTTGAGGACCAACTAGAGTCATGAACAGACCCCGTCTGTTCCCGGCCTAGGACGGTCCTCGAAACTTTTCAGCCCCATCGGACCAAATTTGGGCGGGGTAGGGGTCAAAATGTGTTTTTTTTTTTAATTGATTTTCGCGATTTTGGGCGATCTAGGCGAGTGGGGTATCATTTTCCACTAAATTTGGGCAGGATTAAATTTGGGCAGGGCAGGACCAAAAAATGTGAATTTTGAGAACGGATTTTTGAGATTTTTTGAAACCTAGGTGTGTGACGTATCATTATCGACTAAATTTTGGACGCTGAATCCAATAAAATGGGTCTCAGAACGATTGGCACCCACTGGAAGAACTTATGGGTCTAAAAGAGTATTCATTACCCATTTCTAACGTGCGTTTTCGAAATTTCTGGTACTAAAAGGAGTGGGGTATCATTTTCCACTAAATTTTGGACTCTGAATCGATTGGAATTGGTCCGGGAACCACCACACCCACTGCTTTCCCCATTTCCCCCATGTTGTAGAAATGAATCTCCATGCACCTGGTCCGAGGAATAACCAACCCCTGTGAAAGAATTCGCAGCGTTTTTTCTAAATTCCAACGCTCAAAAAGTCGTGAGCCGCAGCAGTGAATGTTAACTCACTTCTCGGGTTGAATGAAGAGTTTCCCGGACTTTTTGAATTAGAGCTCACTTTAAAAAGATAATAATTTTACGACCTCCTCATTCCGGTACGGCCACGAACGGCTATATCACTAAGGCAAACTTTCCTTCCGGCCCTTTTGCCCAAGTAAAGCGCGGCGAAGAAGAGGCTTTCTATTTGAGAAACCGTAAATTTTACCTTTCCGAGGGTAAGCGACTTTAAATATCTTGTTTACGTACTCGGCCTTTAATTTAAGGCCCTTTGCGTGCGGAGATTTCACTTTTCGCCATACCGATTAACCCGTTAGCTGCTTTACTTTTTTTCTCCGGTCTTTTCCGCGCGTGGAGAGCTGTTATCGACGGGAAGTTCCGCTCCTGAGCAATTTCCCGTTAAGTATAGCGTGCTACATTCTTCAATAGGTTGGATAATATTCTTTGTGAACAGTACACGCTTCGAGTTGAACTTACTTGGGGAGGAGCCGAAAGAAACGCAGGTTTTTCATCACCTCGGCTGATTGGTGTTGGTTTTGGTTGGTTATTCCTCGAAAAATGTATGTTATTATGCCCAAGATTATGGGGAAAGAGAGATTCATCACATATTGTCTAGATCAAAATAGGTAAAACGCTGTAAATTGCTACGCAGGGGTTGGTTATTCCTCGGATCAGGAGCATGGAGCATCCCAATCGATTCAGCGTCCAAAAATTAGTGGAAAACGATACCCCACACGCCTAGGTACCAGAAATCTCAACAACACTCTTCAAAATTGGTAGATATATACCAAATATGACCCATAACATCAAGAGGGCCCTTCCGGACCCATTTTATTGGATTCAGCGTCCGGAATTTAGTGGAAAATGATACCGAATCTCCAAATCTCGAAAATCCATTTATCGAAATACACATTGTGATCCCTACCTCCCAACCCCCCCCCCCCCCCACTCCAAAATTTGGTCCGATCGGGCTGAAATGTCTCGAAGACCAGCTAAAGCAGGGAACGGACCCTTGACCCAAATTTCAGATTCTTAGAAAATTTTCTACTACCACAATCGGCGTGGACGGTGGACGGAAATTTTTTGATTATTTTGATTTAGACACCATGAAACGTCCAGAAAATAACCAACCAGAAATGTTGGGCCTAATCGGGGAGATTGACTTTTTGCATGAAAAAACAGGTTTATTATTCAAGGAATAACCAACTAAAACATAGCTCCCACAAGTTTCAGGTCAGGAACCCAACATTGTGTAGACAACAAAGGTAGAATATCATTCTCATCGGTCAAAATTGACCCCCGCCTTTGCAGTAAACCTTTACGAGCGTGATCGGATGTTGAGGGTTTCAGGTTCGGAAGGCTTTCAACCAGAAAAGTGCGTTTCCCCTTCGAGGAAAGAAGCTCGCAAACGTAAACAGTTCGAAGGACATATTCGAACTTCACCCATCAGAAGAAAACAACCCTCACCCAAGTATTAGCTTCCGGTGGCCATTCCGAGGATGGCCCTGGGTGACCGTGCCCTTCCAATACCTTGAACAGAACTTGTGTAAGCATTACTCTTTATTATCTGACCTCCAAACAGGGAAAGATCCCCTCTTATTAGGTTTACTTCCCCAAAGGACGAGGCGCCCTCTCAAATTGGATCGTACCTGTGGGCATGGAGGGTGGCAAGGGCTCTCTCAATCAAGACAAGTGGCCACAGCACATAGATTCATTATCATGTCGTGAGCCATGCCACGTGAGATCCACCCTGATGTATCATCCCTCTCAAATAGGTGCGCACTTTCGTGCTACTTTGTTTTCCCATAAATAATGCTACCCCTCGTCATGTTTTCCTCCACACAACTGAACATAGTAGGGAGAAAATGCATGTTCACCCCTATCATAAGGGTAAGCTGCTGTTATCAGCAGCTTATTGACACCATCGACTCAATTTTCCTAGATAAATTCAATAACATTCTAGCTGAAATGGAATCGTTAAAAAAGTCTGGTGGTTGGAGCTGCTCAGTGTTGACGGTATATTGTTGAAGCTCACCAAACACATGCCATTGAAGGGCGGGGCACCAAATTAGATTACCGGCTAAGATAGCTTATACCCGGAGTGTTATAAATGTATCCTGCCAGGACAACTTCCGCTTTAAGTACGCCATTCTGGGTTCTTATACCACGCCCGATCAACGAATATACAGCAGGCCTGAGCCATGCTCGGCCGACAGCAGGTTAGCCATTCCAAGAGGTCGGCAGAGAGGTCGAGAACGCATGTAGTTGGTGGGCGAAAATGGCAGGACAACTCGGGGTACCTGCAGGCCTAACAAGCAAGGATTGGGTATCAATGCGCCCAGAGAAGATGCCGAGCATGAACGACATGTCTGCGAGAGCCTGGCAGGCAGAGGGGCAGGTAAAACTGGTGACTCAGGGCACTGTAGTGCACGTCCTCACGACAGACCCCAAGTTTGAAGGCCAAGTAACGAAGGAATGCACGGTACACCCTGTTGAGATGTTGAGGGGCACCAGACGACGGAAGCATGCTCCAGGTAAGGCTGGACAATAGCCTGATTGAGGGCAATGAGGTTAGTGGTGCTGGTGAACTCCCTGGTGTTGTGCTTTACAAACCCAAGGGCACACATAGCTCGAGAAGATGCCTGGGTAATGTGTTCATTGGAGGACAACTGCTGTCCAAAAGAACACCAAGATTGGAGACCATGGAGAGACGTCTAAGAGAACACCATTGATAGTATCAGGGTGCATATTTAGCGTCAGCAAGCGGTGATACGTCATTTGAAGATTATTTGTCTGGGTTGAAGGATGTCCAATGTCCAAACACCACTAAGTGATGTCATCAAGGCGAAGCTGGAGAGTAATGAAGTCAGAAAGATCAAGCACCTGAAGGATGAGCTTCATATCATCTGCAAATTTGAGAAAGTTGACACCATTGAGGACAGCACATTTATAATTAATAAAAGCCAAAATGGGGCCCTGGGGAACACCAGACTTAGAGGGTCAAGCTGCAGAAACAGCACTACGAACCCTGACTGAGGACAACCGATCCGTAAGGTAACTCTGTATTCAGGCAAGAAGACTACCAAAGACACCCAGAGACTCAAGTGCAAAGGATGGTGCTATGGGGAATTCTGTCAAACCTGTTAACCTGGGCCCCAGCATTGTAAGCCTGAAGGATGCACTCCTGGAAAGTTAGGAGGTTAGTCACTGCAGAACAGCCACGAAGAAATATTCCTTCATTATTGTCATTGCGAAGAGAGATTTCATCCGAAGCTTGTCACATTTGGCATCATCCCAGAAGCGTGGAAATGTGTGAACGTTGTTTTAAATTCTACCAGAGGAACGACGCTCTGGAAAAACTCATGTGTTTTGCGGAAAATTACAACCTTGCAGTTACCAGTTCCCAAAGAAGTTGCAAGTTGAGTTTAGGAACATTGAGCATTTGGCTCCTGTCGCTCTAGTCATCTATGGGGACATTGAATGTCTTTTGAAACATCATCAATGCAGCAGTCTCATCAGGAAGAACAATCATGGACAACAATTTCCAAGTTCCTGTGATTGATGCGGATTGTTATAGCTTGTTGGTAATGAAAAGAATACGTAGGAGTCGCTGCCTAGCGGAGATGAGACTCATTAAAGCTGAGCGCTTGGAAAAAAGGTAATTGTCGTTGTTGCGTTGGCAACACTGGTTCACCACTTGTTGCTTGTGTGCTTATCAATTTTTGCGAGTCAATTCAGTGCTGACGTTTGTAGCGGAGAAAAATCATACAAATGGGAAATTTTCCCTGCTTTTTGTTTCGCTTCTTCCCCGCCAGTCAGTGACTCCTGTGTATTCTTTCCATTACCAACAAGGTATAGATAGTTTTCCTGTGATGCAGCGTAATTTCTGTGATTTGGACAGAATAATAAAACCCGATGCCCCAGGGTGAAGTTGCCCTGTACCGTTAAATGGCCGATTCCAATCATCACTAAAGGGCAATTAGTAACTACCCGTGGTACAAACTCGCCACACAACCAACAATCAAGCCGGAGAAGCTGAAAATACACGTCACAAAACATCATTACCTGCAGTTACAACATTGTAACCAAGTATATTAGTTGAACGAATTGTAAAAGCTCAACTTTCAAAGCGAATTTCTTTGAAATGTGCTCCGCACAGCAGTACAACACGTCATGCCGGTTTTTTTTTTCGTTCTCAATTCGAGCAAGACATTCAACTGCCGTTGAGAACAGTCATTGCAAAAGCAAAAGGGGAGCTCAGCGGAAGAACTTGAAAAAGCTTTGCTGGGCTTACAACTTCAGGGAATAGGCGGAAAGTTTACTTCTTCCGCGTTTCGTCGATTCTCTGTTTTTGCAATGGAGACAGGAAATCGGTTGACCCTTGTTTCAAAAAGGTTTTTGTTTGATGAGGAAATTCGCGAATGTAACGATTAAAATTAGCCATTTCCGATACATTGTTATAGCTTGTTGGTAATGCAAATAATATGTAGGAGTTGCTGCCTGGCGGAGAAGAACCATAACAAAAAGCAGGGAAAATTCCCCATTTGTATGATTTTTCTCCCTAACAAACGTCAGCACTGAATCAACTCGCAAAAATTGATGAGCACCGATTGGCGCACACAAGCAACAAACAGCGAACCAGTGTTGCCAACGCAACAACAACAATTTCCTCTTTCTTTCCAAGTGCCTCTTTTCCACCAGGCAGCGACTCCTACGTATATTTTGCATTGCTTAGAAGCTCTAACCTATTGGCCCTTCCAGAAGAAACTTTCCTGGTTGGATATGCTGATGATGTGGCAGCTGTAATCTTGGCCAATACAATGGAGCAAGCAAAAGAGAAGTTGAATGAGACCATGTCCAGAGTGGGAGCATGGATGGATGGACAGTCTCTCACTAGCCACTGACAAGACAGAGGTGGTACTATTCACACGAAAACGCATCCCAAATATCATGCAAATCAGAGCGGGGAAGTTGAGGTGGAAACAAAACCAGTAGTCAGGTACTTGGGAATAATGCTGGACACCAAGATAACCTTTGGGGAGCACATAAGGATGGCAGCAGCCAAGGCAGCAAAGACAATTGCAGCCCTGAGTCGACTAATGTCAAACATTCAAGGACCTAGACCGTGTAGGAGACAACTATTAATGTCAGTTGTACACTCCATCCCGCAATATGAGGCAGAAGTATGGGTGGACGCTCTGAATGTCAAATGCCACCAAAAACGGATGCTCACAGTGCAAAGAAGAGGGGCGCTTCCCATTGTGAGCTCCTATAAGACAGTATCAGATATCCTCCTGGCAGGAGTGATACCAATACATCTGCTAGCAAGAGAGAGGAAAAGGATGTACGAGCGACGGCAAGAGGAGCCCTGGCCTCAATTAGCCAAACAAGAGCGGGAACACACGGGACGGCTCGACTGGTGCCCAATATAAGTCCCTGGCTAGAGAGGAAACACGAAGTTAACTACTATATAACGCAGTTCCTCTCGGGTCACGGGATGTTTTATCAGTACCTCCACAGGATGCCTGCATTGCACCAATGAAGAGGACAGCGCTCAACACACATTCTTCGAATGTGAGAGGTGGGAGGGAAAGCGTTGGCAGATTGCAAGGAGCTAGAAATGACGAGCCCTTCCACCGTCAAGGATATGATGGCCAGGATGCTCGAGAGCAAGTCTAAGTGGAATGCCGTGGCAGGGTACATCTAGAACATCCTGGGAAGCATGCTCGTCGAGGAAAGGGCCCTGGCAACGGGAACTGCAGGCAAACGGGAACAGCTAGCAGGCAGAAATCGGAACCCAGCCTGAAGTAATGTGCCAAGCAGTTCCGGGCAGGGCCGCAACGTGGGCAAAGGAGGTGAGGTTTTTAGTGGGTAAACATCTCCATATGCCCGGGTCTTTGGTTGCGCTCTAACCTATGAATCTTATTGAATATCGCAGTCTCAAGTAAACTACACTATGCGCTCTAACCTATGAATCTTATTGAATGTCGCAGTCTCAAATAAACTACACTAGAGACAATCTGCGATATTGACAAGAGCGCCGTTAAATTGCCGGGGAAAGTTGAGTTGAGAGCTGCTCTCACAATAGAACCATAATCACCTCAACGTCTTCCTCCTCGCTGGTCACATCACAGTCTGCACAGCCAACAGAGATTCATGGAAAGAGGGAAATGCCAACAATACGATGCCAAGCACATTGCGATGATTGTTTAAATCATTCTCAACACAATGAACACAGAACCTAGTTGGAAGTGTACAATAATCTAGTCATTTAGTCTCATTTAGGCGGAATGATTTGCACGTATTATTATCACAAGGAAGTTCTTTTCGAGGATATTGCAAGAGAAGGCTACTTCGTACCGGCTAAGTACCCGTTTATAGGTAAATTATGGCCTGAAAAGATTCAAATACGAAATTGGCTAAACGGAGGCACGTGCAACACCAATGATTTTTCCATTGAAATGCCGGTTAAAATCCTCTAACCAGGAGCATGGAGACTCAGCAAAGCTTTTCAGCGTCCACAAACTAATAGGAAACAATACCCCACACGCCTAGATCGCCAAAAATCTCGAAAATTCATTTTTCAAAACACACATGCTGATTCAAAATTTCAGATTTTTCGAAAATGGTCTGCAACCAAAATTGGCGTGGTCGGCGTGCGCAAATTGGCTCGTTTTGGTTGGTTATTCCTTGAATAATCAACGTTGATGAACGTCAATGAATCATGTTTTCATGCACACAATTCCAAACTCTCCGATTCGGCCCAAAAATGTTTTCTGGACGTTTCAAACGACCTGCACACACCCCACGGTACCTAATTTGTCTCAAGATTTCGAGGTACCGATGAAAGGCTAGTTTAAAAACAGACACCTGGAAAGTGAGCAGAATCGCTTCAAAGGAATCACTAAATCAACGAGGGTTCTCCTGTCGAAGGCTCATGCGGGTCCGATACGTCACAGATATCCTTCGCAAATCCCTAATATCACTGGATATCTCCCATATATCCCGTCATCCCTTCGCTTGATCATCCCCACGTGCTTATGACTCGCACTCCATCACAGTCTCGAAGGCGGCTCCTTTCGAGAAGCCGTTTGTTTCACCCCTTAGAACTCTTTTCCTGACACTCCCCCTGAAGACACCACCTGAAGGGCCTTGCAGTCCTTTAATTAGTGGCGTTATTTATATTGTCTCGATCCGTCTTCACCTATTATAAAATATTCCAACACATTTATAACCGACACAAATTGTACCTCGATTTTTCAATGAGTTCGTGTTCTAATTCGAGACTTCCCGTTCTCTCACCGGCGCCAGTGATTCATTAGGGCCTAAAAAAGTACTTCACTCGAGGGAGGGTGGAACTTCGTTCTCCCTGCACCCCCCAACCTCATTAATAAAAAATGTTCTTTTTCAAGTTGAGAATTTATTACGACTAGCGTGCAAGGATACTGAGAAAAAGGACTATCAGAAATCACCCGCGAAGAGTAGATGATGTATCATAAAATGAAAAATTTTAAATACCGTTAGTTAAACCAAACTTGTCCAAAGTGTACTCTTGAAAATAAATTGGTCAAAATTTTGTCTACATTGATTTTCCTTCGGGAATAAACAAGATACATTGTCCTTTCTCTAACTTCTAGCGATTTGACCTGTTCAAAATGTGTAATAAGTGCTCAAAGTAATAAATTAATTTAATTAATTAAATTGAAGTTTGGAGATTTTCGGCAAACAAGGCGTGTGGGGTATCATTTTCCACTAAATTTTGGACGTTGAATCCAATGAGACGGGTCCTGGGACTATTGGTGCCCACCGGAAGAGGTTATGGGTCAAAATGGGTGCCTATTTACCCATCTCGAATGGTTATTTTCCAGATTTCTGGTACCTAGGCGTGTGGGGTATCATTTTTCACTAAATTTTCGACGCTGAATCGATTAAATAAGTCTCCATGCTTGTTGTACGATGAATAACCAACCCCTGTGAATGAATTTGCAGCATTTTCTTATACATAATCGAGGATGCAAAGTAGTGTTGTTTGTGATTGTACGCGACATCTACCCAATTGCTCTTTGTCTTTTAGTAACGTTTTCCATTGACCATGGCCTTCGAGTGATTTATAATCGATTTTAAACTGTTTGCAGAGTCACGAGTCATCCTTCCAAGCAAATAATACACCAATAATAGACCGTTTGGTCTTCGATTAATCATCACCAAGCTGAATATCGCGGTAGACACAGCTTTTTGTTCAAAATGAAAGCTTTTCCCCCGGTCTCCTTCATCCCCTGTTGGAACAATAGGTAATCCCGGGTGTTTGGACGGGGGTGAGTTTGAAAATGGGCCGCAGGTTCCTCAGACGAAAGAGACGAGAGCGAAAGGCGATAAAACATTCATAAACAGCCAATATCGAACCCTCAGGCCCGATTCACTTGGGCATCACAACGCAATAAACCGTCTCTTGCTATATTTAGGCGAGTCGGGATCGATAAGCTTTCTCGGGGTTTGTTGTCTTTTCTGCGGGCTCGGACTGTCTATCTCGAGCAGGTAGGCCTATGAATAATATAGAAGACGTACATTTCCTGTGGAACTTGACCATCTCGTTCGTGCTATTCGTGTAAATCAAGTACTCCATGTAGGAATAATCATAACTGTCGGAATTTCAATCTTCCACAATGATCTTAAGGTCGCTTCGCACTGCCAATAGTACCTACGTCTGCCACTGCACTGACACGCCGCCGGCAGCCTCATCCTTTTCTCGTCGGTTCCATGGAATAAGTATATTCCATGGTTTCTCTTCAGTACGCTTACGAATATGGCGTCTGTTGTTGTTCGCGCGTAGTGTGTTCGTTTTGTGTAAAGACGCCCTGTGCAAATCGGTATAAAGCTATTCTGTTTCGTTTGAGATCTGACTTCATTGGAAGGTATGTAAATATATTGTGTCATCCGATCTTTTGGTTTCACTCATAAAAGCCCGGATTCCGATATGCATGCAATTTCTGGTTGGGGAAGCTGGCCCTAAACACACTGTACGTGGTTGGATTTGGTAGGTCCACTGTGAGCGTGTTGTTTAGTCCGAGCGGACTAAAACACGGAATTATCCTCCTTGAAAAAACACCGACGACTTCTCCTGGAAACAGATTGGATCTGTTAAGCGCGTAGCTGTTGCAATCGACCGGCAATATTGCTCTTCTACGGTCTGGACAGAGGAGAAGGTATGATAAAGCGAATGATCCCGTAAAGCTCGAGTTGGGTTGGCAGACGTATTTTGAGAATACGTGGAATCCAGAACTGCCGGTAAAGTCACTCAATCAAGAGAGAAGGTGTAGGATGGATAGTGGACAATCGTAGTTTCTCCAAGCGCAAAATACGAGTTTTATTAGCCAGGCTCGTATTTTGGTACGACTCTTATCGGTTTCTAGAGCCGACGAGGAGGGATTGAGTGCAAGCTACCAACGGAACAGAGCGTTGTAGCAAAGCGCAGAAACATTTGGCGATACTGTCGCCAGTTTCTGGATGGCTTGGAATTTATTCTGTTATTCAATCAAGAGAAAAACACCCAGTCGACTTGATCTTTCACTGGGTAGCGGCGGTGGAGCAGAGAGTTAGAAGCTAGTTTGATGAATGGACAGAGAACTGGAATAGGCGATCTACTAATCTGAGCACAGCAGATCTGTAAAACCATCGGGAATAGCTAGATTAGTGTACCATAGCTATTATTCCATAGAATAGTTTAATATAGTAGTTAATAATCTGTAGATTACGGTAGTAATAAAATTGTACTATAGAGGGTTTGTACAGCTGCTGTCAGTCGGGTTTCTTGTTTTATTTAGTGTCTTATCATCAAATTGGACTGGACCTCTTTGCTCTAGAAGTTTGATATCTGGTGAAAGTTCGAGGAATTAATGTGAGAATAAATTCAAACGCAGATTATAACCAAGGAATCGCAATAAACGACTTAATTGGCTGATTAGTCGAGGACTTGGGAGGTTGGAAAAAATATACAACCTATAATCTGGATGTCTACGACTGGTTGGCGCTTCTCCGTAGGACTGTGCAAAAGCACTGAAAACAGCTGTGGAACGGAAGGAGAGCGCGTGAAGGATTGTTAGCGCGTTCTGTATGTTTCCTGTGAGACATGAACGGTTTGAAATCGATGTGTTTCATGTCAAAGCACGATCGAAAATCCTTGATATCAGTGTAGACAAGGTTGCGTACCTTTCCGTGTCGTTTTTCGGACTGTAGTCGATCGACCGGATAAAATCGAGCGAATCCTAACCACACACACCACTGTACGTGGTGAAATTGGAAAAATTTGAAAATAAATCGGACAGCGCGGTGATTCATTTATTGAACTAATCAAACATAAAAAAAAAAAAAAATAAATAAAAGGAAAAGGCACTTGGGTGTAGACAAAGAACAAAATGCGCACTTGCGAGACTTGCGGTGAACTTCACCAGTTTATCTTGGTAAATTAACGAATTTTGATTGTGGTTATTGGCTGGATAGCTAGCATTTTTCTAGTTAGAGTAGTTGGCATGGGGCGAATCACCCTTGAGATTTGAGGAATCTTTCAGCTTGAGTCCTAGGGAGATTTGGCTGTTGTGTCAATGTTTCTGATTGAAAATGACTAGCAAGCGTAGGCCAGGTTTCCAAAATAAATTTCATAATGAAGGATTGGTTTAGTGGGAAGAGATCGACAGTCACCTTGGGTGCTGGAATGTTTTTTTTATTCTTCTCAATAGTTACTGGAAATACGTGCGCAGATTTTTTTCATTACAGAGCCGTAGTCCTAAATGGCGCCGCTCTGGGACAGTAATTTACGCAGGGCACTAGGTATCTTCCGAGTGGAGTGCCCATTCCAGCTGGTAGTGGTCCCAATAGTGTCAAGAATCGTTCACTTGATACTGAAAAATTATCTGGAAAATACGTACATTATAAATGAATCACTGGGACACTAAAACAAAAATGCGCTGACACTGGGTTTTCACCGGCTTTTACCTGTGTCAGGAAGAGCAGAAGGTTAAAACTTTGTGTGTGAAGTCCTTCTGGAAGTGTTTAATCTGTGGGGATGAGTGAACCGCCATGTAGATTAACACACAACTTGCGTCCCTTGTATGTGGGAAATTGAGTCTGATGAGTATTGGAACTGTGAGGAATTATAGACTCACTGGATACTTGGAGGTCCTTGTATTGGACACAGACTCAACAGATTGCTTGTCGCATTTATTGCGTAGCAGATCTTGGTTGATTGCTGTATCAACAAATTGCAGCGTGGTATTTGGCGCTGGACATGTCTGAGGTAGTCCGGTAATTGAGAGTAAGCTAGTTCCTTTTTGGGTGGATTTTCCTTGGAGAAATTAATCGCTCAGACATGGTATTATCAATTGGAGCTTCAAGTAGCGCGTTCTCTTGTGAAGAGTTAACGGAATAAACTTGAAGGAAGCAATAGTTGACAGATTGAACTAGAGTCAACGTTAACGAGATTCCGGGATTGGTGATTTGAGACCTTCACACCAACACATGCGACGGAATTCTTGAAAATAAGGAAACAGCGTCTGTTTTCTGGTTTGGCCCAACAGACACTCTCACTTTGCCCACACGACTGGATGGATTAGAAATATGACAAGCGCTTGTAAAAGGAGAAGTCATAGACTCCAGGATAATTATCAGTCTTGTCTCTTCTTAGGAAGATGTCAGACTGGGGGGGAGGTGGAGAGGAAGGTTATAGTTGAAGTAGCCAAACAAGAAGGAGATAAGAGCTCGGTTGGAGAAGGTGATCCTAGAGAACAACAAACGGATATGGACGGAAGTTTGGAAAGTCTTGGAGGAAGTTGTCCCAAGGATTCAAGCCTTGACATCTTAGCTCAACAGGGAACTGTTGATGAGGAAGCGCTTGTGGACACACACGACTCCACAGCTAGCAACAAACTCTGTCTAGATTCTTCTGAGAGTCAGACCAATGGCATAGCTGATAAAGCTAATAGATCTTGCAAGCTGAAGCTTGCTTGAGGCAGAATCAATTGGTAGGAGGTCATTCGCTGTATGGAAGTGCAGGGTTATGCTGGATTTCATCAGCAGTGACTGCGACTTCTTGTTGACAGGTGCACAAGGACCAGTTTCTAAGTATTCAGAAAAAGCGCTATTCCAATTGAAATGCAGAGGTTTGTCATACCTGGTGTCAAATGTATGTGAGTCACTACAGAATGCAATAAAGAATGAATGTGAACCTGCAGAAGCATTGTGCATAATTGACAATATAGGATTCCAGAATTGCTTCAATGAACTCTACAAGGGCATCCGAAGGTGTCCATGGGCTGAGCTGACACAGTCAATGATCAGACAAGGCCTATTAAATGCAATTGCTGAGGCTTGTCTTGATCTCACCCTAGCTTAGAACTGGTTGGTATAAGAGCAAGCGCATGATCATCATCATCAGTGAGCAGCAAAGGAAAAGGAAAGCGCGTGCCAATCTGCACGGATGTCAGGAGCAACTGATTTTTCCAGTGAACAGGAATAGTAGGAGGATAAAGCAGATCCAACAGCGCTGTTCATTTGGCCCTCCATAATGTTACTTGATGTTGATGGCTGGGAAAGTTTGATGAACTCAAGGAAAACTTTGGAGTCTTGAGAAATCTACTATGTGGTAGAAAATCTGTTTTCTGTCAGAAAAACAAATAATGAAACATGCTCCATTTACATTTGACAGCAAGATCATCAACCTGAGATCAAGGGAAATTTGACGGGAAATTTCGGTGGCTATGTTTTGCGCTTACAGTTGGATAACTAACTGAGAAGGAACTGGAGCAAATGCTTCAAATCGCTCGTGAATGTACTGTTGTGGCAAAGTGCCAGAGGCTGGAGGAGACTCAAGCGAGTCTTGCAACAACACAAGAGCAGGTCCATCAGGATCTGGAAGTAAACGCAGCGCAGGTTATAATGACTTAGAGGGGAGTTGACCTGTGAAAAGGGTTAGAACAATGATTGAGGATTCAGTGAGTCAGAGAGATAATAAAGGACTATGGTGGCATTACAGACTTAATCATGCCTCTAAGGGGTACCTGGAAAAAGCGGGAGTGTTCTCAAAATTGATGAATGTGGTATTTGGCTCAGAAATACTTTATTGCCTGGATTGTTAAGTAGCTAAAGCAGTGAGGAAACCATGTATGGTGAGACAGCGCGCAGAAATACCATTTCAGCGGTTAAATTGAGATCTCATGGGTCCTCACAAGCCATTGGCCTTGTTGTGGCTTGAGGTAATTAGAATGAGATACACGGACGCGGTTCTGATGAATTATGAATAACGTTTTTAATGCGAACAAGGTGACTGAACAATATTAAACGAGGAGACACGAGCAGAATGGAGACTGAACGTTAACGCTAACAAAATGGCGTTGTCTCATTGGCGAACCTAAGCTCCGAACTGTTCTCTATAACTGTTCTTCACTACAGGCCTTGAGATCCCAAGCTAAAAGCATTGTTACATTCAGACGACGCCACGCAATATGCTTTGCATATGAGATTTCCGGAAAGACTAAGGTCTACACAGCTTTGTTGTCATGTCTGGCAGAAATCTGGCGGTAAGCAAGCGCGGATACAAAAGTAGTCAAAATCAGAAACGAGACGGTGGTCTTGAATGTAAAACGGAGGAATAGAGATCTTTGTTTCACCTGGAAAAATAATGATTCTGACTGGCTGGTAAGCCATACCTACACACTTCAATTAAATGGAAATGCTGAGATTAAACTTGGAGCTAGCGCAGAAAAATCAGGGTAAACCTATTTCTTCTGGAATTCCTGCTCAGTTCTGATCATTTGTCATGCGTCATCATGTGTACATACATAACAGAAGTGAGGGTTGAAACATCATTTGGGAGAGAGCTACTTTGAAATTTGTCAAATGCTACGGCTGTGAGTTATATGTTGGACTTGGACACACAGACAGGTTTAAAGTTTGCTCCTAGAGTAAACTTTGGTAAGGTCCAAAATCGTAGACTTTGCAGAAGACAGGACTCACAGTGATCACAAGAGAGGTGCTTTAGCTGGGAAACCACCATTTTCTGATCAAGGAACGAGCTGATCTGGAAATTGAACCAGGAACAAGTGAAGCACTGAATGAGCGCTCTGTGAGGAAAGAAAGTTCTGGTGACAGCAAATCTATGTTTATTCAGGGAGTGAGGCAGAATATTGCTGGTTCCAACCAAAGGAGGTTAGTGCTGACTCATAAGGATAATGACTTCAAATTATATAAGGGGCAGAAGCAAATGTGATGTGATTGTGAATAGAAGGAAATCGGATCCTGATTCAGCAACATATTTACAGGCCATGAAAAGTAGAAACTCAGACTTATTACTGAAGGAAATTGATATAGAGTTTGAGACTATAGAGCATCTGAAAACGTGGAAGACTGCATCTAGACAAAAAGCGCCAAGAGACACAAGGATAATGAAAACAAGGTGGATACATCTGAATAAGTTGGATGGAACATGACTTGTAGTCAGGGAATTCGCTGACAGCAATGATTACAATTTGTCAGAAATTAGCATGCCAGTTGCAATCATTTGCAATTAACATGCTCAGTAGGTTGCAGTTCAACTACATCTGGGGAGACTGGGACACAGTTGCCTGAATCATGTGCTACTTGAAGAAAACCATCACACATGGTTTGTTGTTCAGCTATCACAGAGGAGGCTTTGATTGCTTTGTGGATGCTTTTCTTGGCATGTCAGCCAAGGGAGAGTATTCTACAACCGGCTTTATGATCAAGATATATGGAAATGCTCTGATGTGGCGTAACAAGCGACAGAATCTATTGCCATATCCCCTACAGAATGTGAGTTTGTGGCAATGAGCACAGCGCGTAGAGACTTGGTCTTTGCGGAATTTGTGCTGGATGATGGCCAATTGTGCAAACTTTGTTTGAGGATTCCAAATCAGTAATTTGGTTAGTGAAGAGGATGACTCTACGACTCTAGAACATATAGTGTGACTGTCCTTTCTTCAGGAGAAGAACGTGAAGATTAAATGGATATCAATGGAAGAGCAGCAGGCTGATGATCTCACTAAGGGGCTGCCAAAATCAAAATTTGAAAATGCAGGAATTTGTAGCTTCATAAGTGTGGACAGGATAAATGGATACCTACATTTATGTAACGCTCTTGTTCTAGATAAACGTGCTGAGCAGCGCTGGAGACAGGAAAGCTCAGGAAAAAGGGTTATCAAGTGCAGACAATTCTGGAATGAGGTGACCAAGCGCAGAAATACTTCTGGTGTGGTTTGGCTTGAGCCAACGTTGATAAGATCGGTTTGTGCTGATCTTTGGCCAGGTTAGTCAGTGCTAAACTGGTAAAGTTGGCTTGCGCCAATCCCAGGTAATGCAGATGTCTCAGTTTGAGCTGAGAGCGCAGTGGAGGTCTGTATTTGAAAAAAAAGAAGACAGCAAGTACAATCATGAAGACAATAGTGGCTGGACTGGTGGTGCATTTGCATTTATGTTTCATCGGCATGAAGAAAGTGACTTTTGTGCTAGTGTGCTTAGCTCCAAGATCATCATGAAATCTTGGAGGGGAGTGTCGGAATTTCAATCTTCCACAATGATCTTAAGGTCGCTTCGCACTGCCAATAGTACCTACGTCTGCCGCTGCACTGACACGCCGCCGGCAGCCTCATCCTTTTCTCGTCGGTTCCATGGAATAAGTATATTCCATGGTTTCTCTTCAGTACGCTTACGAATATGGCGTCTGTTGTTGTTCGCGCGTAGTGTGTTCGTTTTGTGTAAAGACGCCCTGTGCAAATCGGTATAAAGCTATTCTGTTTCGTTTAAGATCTGACTTCATTGGAAGGTACGTAAATATATTGTGTTATCCGATCTTTTTCGTTTCACTCATAAAAGCCCGGATTCCGATAATAACAATCCTCTCAAGAAGTTCGATAATGTTGTAAAGAAACAGCCCAACGTACTGGAATTAGCACTCTCAGTGGACCAAGGTCAAAATTAAGGGAGTAAAATAGACAAATAACATATTGTAACAGTTTATGTTCTTTGTGAATAATTTATTACAATTGTTCACTCAAATACACTGTCCTCATTCACACACTTACACAATCACAAGACACAGTACAGGGTTTTAATGCAGTTGTCGCACCAATTTATAACACCAAGCATCTATATTTGGACTCCAAACTGAACTGAGCTCTCGGTCCCTTTTTATGCTCGCTCATTTGGCCAACAACCTTCTCGAGTCTTCCCTGGTTCTGGGAACTTGACATGTTGTCTGGAGCAAGCAGGAAGGTTCCAGCCAATTTGATATGATGCACCAATGTTCGAGAGTGACCCTTAGCCCTCCATGTGTCATTGACCTTGTAATGCTGGTCGCCCTGGAGACTAATGCAGGTGTAATTTTGCAACAATATCTACAATGTTAGTCGGTTCGGTAAATCCTTACAAAGAAAACTGCGAAAAAAACACCCACCTGCATAGAACGAGCTTATAAAACAAAGCAAAAACTGTAGAACAAATGTCCAAAAAATTATATCATTCACATACAATACTACTGTGGCGAGGAATGTCCCAACTATTTTTACAGATATGAATGTAAAAATTGCATGGACATTTGACAATAAAATTGAAAATAATTTTAGTAAATTAAAGGAGAGACATATAGGAAAGTCGAAACTAGAATGAATGAACATGTAAAAGGTATATAGAATAGTTCAGTTAATAATTTCTCATGAATTTCAAAACATTGTTCTAATTTTGGGCATGATGTGAATTCTGAGAAATTTGGAATATTAGCCAGGGAATACAACACACATAAAAGAAAAATTGTAAAAAGAGGCGATAATGTTTTCAACATCCAGTAAAACGATGTTATGTTATTAGATAGTAAGTTTTTTCATATTTTCCGTAAGAGACCTAGGGTTGCCAACCTCAGCAATAAGCCTACCTGACGCTTTCCCCCTCACATTTAATCTGTGATACCAACGATTGTGATAACTGCAAACCGGTTTTGGTTGGTTATTCTTTGAATAATCAACCTATTGTTGCAAGCTAGCACCTGCCCGTCATATGGGCTGCCGGCGTCACAGGATCAATGACCTGTGGAGGGCTAAGGGCCACTTCTGAGGAATTGTGCATCCTGTCGAATTGGCTGGAACCTTCCCGTTCACTCGAGACAACACGTCGAGTTCCCAGAACCAGGGAACATTCTAGAAGGTACTCGACAGAGAGGCAGCAGGTATAAAACGGACCCAAGAACGCCTTGCAGTTCAGTTCAGTTTGGAGCCCTAATATAGATGTGATATAAATTGTGCCATGTTATAAATACTGCAACAAGCGTATATTGTGCCTTGTGATTGTGTCATTGTGTAAGTGCGCAAATGTGAACAGTGTATTCAAGTGAACGATTGTAATAAATTATTTACGAAGAATATAAATCGTTACACTATGTTTTCATGCAAAAAGTCAATATCTCCGAATCGGCCCAAAAATTTTTCTGGGCGTTTCAAGGTGTCTAGATCAGAATTAGCCAATGTCCGTCCACCCTACACCGTCCGCGCCGTTTTTGGTAGTAGAAAATTTTATAAAAATCTGAAATTTGGGTTGGCACCCACTGGAAGAAGTCATGGGTCAAATTGGGTATTTATTTCCCATTTTGAATGTGTTTTCGAGATTTCTGGTACCTAGGCGTGCGGGGTGTCATTTTCCACTATATTTTGGACGCTGAATCCAATGGGACGGGTCCCGGAACGATTGGCACCCACTAGAAGATGTCATGGGTCAAATTGGGTATTTATTTCCCATTTCGAATGTGTGTTTTCGAGATTTCTGTAACCTAGGCGTGTGGGGTATCATTTTCCACTAAATTTTGGACCCTGAGTCGATTTTAATGGGTCCGGAACCCGCCACACCCATTGTTCCCCCCATTTTTCCCATGTTGAAGAAATGAAACTCCATGCGCCTAGTCCGAGATTCAAATTAGTCTCCATGCATTTGGTTTCTCTTTATTGATAATCCCTGTCAACTATTTATGTTTCTTATTCTTATGCCAACTCCACAAACATTGTAATACCTGACGTTTTATACAATAAAATATTTTTGATTGATTTGATTGAACCAACAGGCGTTTTCGTTCAAATATATACGATAAAGTATAGAGGCTAAAATAAATTTGTAAAAGGATTGGATAAATTTGTACCGAAAGGGTTGAAATAAATTTGTTAATGCTGTAATTCTCAAATACGGGAAAATGATTCGTGCTTCTGATAAAGTGATAACTCCTGCGCTCATTCGTGAACCGTGTCTCGTTAAACCCCAAACAAAAACGCTAATGAAACAACGACGGTATTTCCGTGTTGCAACGAAGTCTTACCTTCTCAAAGCGTATAAAGACTACCGTCATTACAGGGAAGAGAGGATACAAGTTGCCTCCCACTTCTTTGGCAACAGTACGAACTTAATCCGAAGGTTAATTAACCGTTGGAAAAAAACCGTCCTTTGACCTCGTTGGGTTTCCTAAGCTTCTGGTCCTCGCAAATGCCTATTGGGCTCTTTAATCTTCACTAACAAGGTGTTAATTATTATTTTCTACCTCGCTGAAAACTTTATGGTCCTTGATTTTTTTAATGTCATTAAAGTGAATTCAAATTTCACTACGCCGTCGGTCTTTGTTTATCCACGAGCTTTGTCGGAGGGAAACATATTCAAAATCTTCATGAATCAATCCGATTTCGCATGAATACATAGGTTAATTATTTCAGGAATAAACAACCAGAAATGCTGCAGATTATTTCACAAGGGTTGGTTATTCCTTGGACTAGGCGCATGGAGACTCTCTTTAGAGTGAGATTTCTTTAACATGGAAAAAATGGGGAAAACAGTGGGTGTGGTGGTTCCCGGACCCATTCCAATCGATTCAGGGTTCAATATTTAGTGGAAAATGATACCCCACACGCCTAGGTACCAGAAATCTCGAAAAAACATATTCAAAATGGGTGGATAGGTACCCATTTTGACCCATTACTTCTTCCAGTGGGTGCCAATCGTTCTGGGACCCATTTCTTTGGATTCAGCGACTAGAATTCAGTAGAAAATGATACCCCACACGCCTAGATCGCCCAAAATCTCGAAAAATCCATTTAGACCCCACCCAAATTTGGTCCGATTGGGCTGAATAATTTAAGGACCAACCTGAGCCGGGAGCAGGCCACAGACCCAAATTTCAGATTTTTAGAAAATTTTCTACTACCATAATCGGCGTAGACGGCGGACAGACATTTGACATGTCATTCCTTGCATAATTAACTTATGTTTTCATGCAAAAGTCAATCTCTCCGATTCGGCCCAAAAATTTTTTCTGGACGTTTCATGATGTCCTGATCAAAAAATTTGACCCATTACTTCTTCCAGTGGGTGCCAATTGTTCTGGGACCCATTTTATTGGTTTCAGCGTTCAAAATTTAGTGGAAAATGACACCCTACTCGCCTAGGTAGCAGAAATCCCGAAAACACATTCAAGATGGGTGTATCTATGGGGCACTACGACACAAATTTACTAATATAATATTGAGAAAACGTAGGTAATTTAGAAGGCTATAATAATTGTATTAAATCGAATTGAATGGTACGAATAAAAAGCTCGGACAGTAAAAAGAATTGTAGGCAACTGCTCAAAATTGGTTGCTAAGTTAAACAGCTGGTTATAAACAACAGGATATGACGATGTGTTTTGTTTGTCTATTCGGCTGAAGTCACCCACATGGGTAATAAATACCCAATTTGACCCATTACTTCTTCCAGTGGGTGCCAATTGTTCTGGGACCCATTTTATTGGATTCAGCGTCCAAAATTTAGTGGAAAATGACACCTCACTCGCCTAAATCACCCAAAATCTCGAAAATCCATTTTTCAAAAAACACATTTTGACCCCTACCCCCTCCAAATTTGGTCCGATCGGGCTGAAAAGTTTCGAGGACCCATCTCGGCTGGGAACAGACCCCTGACCCAAATTTCAGATTTTTAGAAAATTTTCTACTACCAAAAACGGCGTGGACAATGGACGGCGTACGGCGGACGGCGTACGGCGTACGGCGGACGGCGTACGGCGGACGGCGGACGGCGGACGGACATTGACCTTTTTTGATCAGGACATCATGAAACGTCCAGAAAAAAATTTTGAGCCGAATCGGAGAGGTTGACCATTATCATGAAAACATAGGTTGATTATTCAAGGAATAACCAACCAAAAGGTCGATGTCCGTCCGCCGTACGCCGTCCGCCGTCCGCCGTCCACGCTGTTTTTGGTAGTAGAAAATTTTCTAAAAATCTGAAATTTGGGTCAGGGGTCTGTTCCCGGCCTAGGACGGTCCTCTAAGCTTTTCAGCCCGATCGGACCAAATTTGGGCGGGGTAGGGGTCAAAATGTGTTTTTTGAAAAATGAATTTTCGAGATTTTGGGCGATCTAGGCGAGTGGGGTATCATTTTCCACTAAATTTTGGACGCTGAATCCAATGAAATGGGTCCCAGAACGATAGGCAGCCACTGGAAGAAGTTATGGGTCAAATTGGGTATATATTACCCATTTTGAATATGTGTTTTCGGGATTTCTGGAACCTAGGCGTGTGGGGTATCATTTTCCGCTAAATCTTGGGCGCTAATTCCAATGAAGTGGGTCCCGGAACGATTGGCACCCACTGGAAGAAGTTATGGGTCAAATTGGGTATATATTACCCATATTGAATATGCGTTTTCGAGATTTCCGGTATCTGGGCGTGTGGGGTATCATTTTCCACTAAATATTCAACCCTGAATCGATTGGAATGGGTCCGGGACCCGCCACACCCACAGTTTTCCCCATTTCCCCCATGTTTATGAAATGAGTCTCCATACGCCTGGTCCGAGGAATAACCAACCCCTGTGTAAGAATTTGCAGCGTTTTTATTATTGGTTGGTATCTCGTGAGCAAGATTTTGTGACGATTTTTCAGTTAATGTGCGTTAACAAAGACATGAAAATGTCAATATGTCATGTTAACTCTTTCAGGTTTAACCGTAATAAAATCAGCTCGATGTAGTTAGTCGCGGAAGAAGAGGAGAAAGGTGGCCGGGAGGGGAGGAAGTGAGGCCGGCGAGGGTTAATGAAGGGCACGCATTGCGGGTGTAGTCTAGCTACAGTCTGGTTCGAATTCTGAGCTACCCCCGAGCCAAGATTGAATAGGAGGCCACAATTATCTTTCCCACCTCAAAAAGAACGAAGGTGTTTGTTGTGAGTGTACCGACCCTGTGCGAGGAAATGACTCTGAATTTTTCATCGCTTCTTTTTTCAAGGAAGAGGGGGGAAGTCCTGTTGGGGGAGAAAAGGGCAGTTTTCTGAAAATGGTGAAAAAAATGTCCTGGGTTTCTCTCTTCTTCACGGAAAAAGAGAAAACGGAGAAAGGAAAACCGAGGAGCTCCGAAAAGGAGAGATGAGGAATGGGACGTTTCGAAACGGGTTGGGGGTCCTGCATCAAGGCAATTTGCTGGAGGAAGTACACAGCTCTTCTCCCTACCCATCCTACACAACCAGAAGAGTTTTCCTTTATAAGACTTTCTCTTATTCTCATAGGGAACGGAAACTTTTCCTTTCGGCAATACGAATCAAGACGAAAAGTTAGATCTTATTAACTGTTATGCATAAAATAGCTCCTTAACTCAACATCAGTAGACAATCAATATTCAGGGCCGTTGATTATGGTTGTTTATTCCTAGAACAATCAACCTTTTCATCTATCAAAACTGTCAAAATCAAAATTAGCAAATGTCCGTCCTGATATGGTAGCAGCGGCACTGGTACAGCGCGTGACGCTCACATGATCCACAACCCTGCAGACAGCCAGCCCATGGTGATCCTCTTCATCTTCATCAGTTTGAGTCTTGCAGCTGGTGACACTTGGATGACCCATTTTTCTGTGGCCTGGTTTCTAGGACCTGTCTTGTGTATGGGGACCGCCTCTCCTGCTTGGACCTCCCTGCTGAGGTCCAGCACTGTGTCCCCACAAATAGCCTTTATGACATCTTCAGCTGTCATCCTAGATGGCAAGTCGTGGATAATCATCCTTGGGTTCTTGGTGGGCGGCTTCCCAGGCGCCAAGTTCTCTAAACTTCTGGAATTCCAGAACCTTCTTTTTGTCAGCTGTGTCCTTAAGGTCAATGGTCACCCTGCCTCTCCGGACTGGTCGAACTGAGGCCGCCTCAACACCTAATTCTGCAGGATCCACCACGCCAGTCAGTTTCCCTATGCAAATGTCCGTCCGCCGTCCACGTCAAATTTGGTAGTAGAAAATTTTCTAAAATCTGATATTTTGGTGAAGGACCCGCTTCCGGCTCTAGTTGATCCTCGAAACTTTTCAGTCCGATCGGATTAAATTTGGGCAGGGCAGGACCAAAATGTGAATTTTGAGAACGGATTTTTGAGATTTTTTGAAACCTAGGTGTGTGACGTATCATTATCGACTAAATTTTGGACGCTGAATCCAATAAAATGGGTCTCAGAACGATTGGCACCCACTGGAAGAACTTATGGGTCTAAAAGAGTATTCATTACCCATTTCTAACGTGTGTTTTCGAAATTTCTGGTACTAAAAAGAGTGGGGTATCATTTTCCTATAAATTTTGGACCCTGAATCGATTGGAATGGGTCCGGGACCCACCACACCCACTGTTTTCCCCATTTCCCCCATGTTGAAGAAATGAGTCCCCATGCGCCTGGTCCGAGGAATAACCAACCCGTTTGTATGAATTTGCTGCGTTTTGTTATATCTGTGGATTAGCAGCTCAAGGCAAGGTAATAATTATTCCTTTGAGAGTCCACCACTGACTAACGTGTCTATAACGTCTAATTAGTCTTACGTCACTGCTAAAACTGATCTAAATATATCTGATTCCATGAAGTTTCAACTCAATCGCTCAACGTTCCTTGACAAATTGCATCAAGTCGTTCACGCTTGCTGTGAGTTAGGTCTTTTTGAAATAGAATTATGATAATGTACTTCATTGGGTTTTCACCTGACTCGATTAACCCTTTGGGATACACCGGGAAAGCGATGAAACCCTTTAAGGGTGAAAATAAGGGTAACCCGTTTAAGTGGAGATTCGATCCTTAGGGGAATAGATAAAGTAGCGAAGAGTTCGTGTAAGGATTAACTCCACGGGCGAGGATACTTTGGTAATTTTGTATTACGAGGGATGTTTTATCAATTTTAAAGTGGTGGATTTCAAGTCCTGGGTTATGGTTGGTTATTCCTTGAATAATCAATCTGTTTTCATGCAAAAAGTCAATCGTTCCGATTCGGCCCACAATTTATTTCTGGGCTTTTCAAAGTGTCTAGATCAAAAGAAAATTTAGTGGAAAATGATACCCCACACGCCCAGTTCGCCAAAAATTTCGGAAATCAATTTTTTCGAAATGCACGTTTTGACCCTTACCCCACTCAAATTTGGTCCGATCGGGCTGAAAAGTTTCAAGGACCAACTAAAGCCAGAAAGGGGTCCCTGACCCAAATTTCAGATTTTTGGAAAATTTTCTACTACCAAAATCGGCGCGGACGGCGGACGGGCATTTGTATATTTTTATCTAGACACCTTTAAACGCCCAAGAAAAATTTTTGGACCGAATCGGTGGGATTGACTTTTTGAATGAAAACAGGTTCATTATTCAAGGAATAACCAACCAAAAGAAAGTTAAAAGTTTTTATGTTATTATTCTCAATTTATTTTATTGTATTTATTCATTTGAAATCATTTAAACATTAAATTTTGTATCAAATTATGCTGCAGGAAGATCAATGATTCCTTGGAAGGACCAACATTTGATCGATTGATTGACACCCATGCCATTTATCCTTCATTTCCAGCACATACCCGGGATACACAGCGATTCTAGATTAGGGATTAGAGCAAAAGCGTATTCCAATTAACTTCTTGTTAGGTTATTAGAGTTCTCGGATAATTTTCCCCGATTTCGAAATGATAATTGGAATTCATTGTATGCGTTGACATAATTAACATTTGGTTTGTTTTGCATTATGTCATCATCGCCTTAACACTCTCGGTGCGTGAGCCATATCCCAGACTCAAGCCTCTGACGGTTTTTTTCGAAATGGAGCTTTTTGCATCATTGATCCAATTTTGACTGAAAAGGGCGTGTAAAAGCATTTACTCGAGAAAAAACTCATTTTTACCGTTTTTCGGAAAAGGCATCATATGGTGTCGCCCGTCAGGAGTTATGGACAGGTATGCAAACCCGCAACAACCATGTATGCAAACCAGCAATAAACCATTTCCCCGCTCCCTTTTTTCGAAATTTCCGTCGCATTTCGCAGTTATGGTTTTATCGTAACTGATAGTTACGGTTTTGAATTACACTAAAAATGTAAGGGAATGTAAAAGGTAGGTACCATGTACAAACACAAAAAGGAGTTGATAAGAAATGAAATGGTATAATAAACTCAATACAATACAAAATTATCTACAATAGAATACAAAAACAATTTTCACAATTTAATCACAGGTTGGAACAGGGTAACTTAAAAAAAGAAAGCATTTCAGTAAAATCTACATCACGTTGAATCCCTTTTCTGAATGATAATTGAGAAAGCATTGATCGGTACAAAGCCCTGGCTGGCCTTCACATCCTGGACAATAAGATGAAACCATTTTTCTTATTTTCATTTTTGAACATTGGCGACAGCGGAGTCGTTTTTTTTTTGTCCTCATCCGATCGGTGAATAAGTGGAAAATGTTGGGTGCTTATTGTGCAGGTCGTTCGAGGCGGGGGAGTGGCACCGCAAAGGTATTTGACCACAGATAGGTGGAAATCATGAATATCAAGTTTTCTGGAACTTGGTGAAAAACGTCGGTATAACAAGTAGGCATTGAGCAACATAATTTCAATGATGTGAAACGCTAACTTCTTATACCAACGTAGAGTACGTTTGTGCACGAGTTTTCACGAATTTCGCCTCTTACGCGTCGTTCGGAAGTCCCAGGCGCAAACGAACTGTTCCTCGTAACAGTATACAATCAACTGAAGCCGTTAACTCCATACGAGACCTTCTGAAGGCAGCCTACCCCCAATACGAGCATTTCCAAATCGGGGTACACTCGCATTCACGATGGCACAATAGTGTGACGCCCGTACAGGCGAGGGGCGAGTGTGTCACCATATTGTGACGCCCGCACTGAGAGTGTTAACATTGGCGATCATCAGGTTTTTTGGTTGGTTATTCCATGAAAAATCAACCTTTTTTTTTTTTCATGTAAAAAGAGAAATCTCTCCGATTCGGGCCAAAATGTTTTTCTGGGCTCATCAAGGAGTCTGTCAAATGTCAAATGTCCGTCCGCCGTCCACCATCCGCGTTTTTTTTTTTTTTTTTTTTTTTTTTTTTTTTTTTTTTTTTTTTTTTTTTTTTATAAAAAATTTTCTAAAAATTTGAAATTTTGGGTTCGGGGTCTGTTCCCGGCTCTAGTTGGTCCTCAAAACATTTCAGCCCAATCGGACCCAATTTGGGCGGGGTAGGGGTCTAGGTGTGTGGGGCATCATTTTCCACTAAATTTTGTACCCTGAATCGATTGGAATGGGTCCGGGACCCGCCCCATTGTTTCCCATGTTGAAGAAATGAGTCCCCATGCGCCTGGTCCGAGGAGTAACCAACCCCTGTGAAAGAATTTGCAGCGTTTTTTCCTTCTATTTTTGAAAGTCAAATGTCCAACGTTACAAGGTTTTCCTTATTTTTCTTAAATGGTCAAATGAAAATCCAGAATTTTCGAAGGAACAGAATCATTAGCCGAGTGGTCCCACTTAGCCCATTTAGGCAATGAAATTCGCCACTGTAATTCCAACCGACGGGGATTTCTATTCTGGGGGTTTTCGCCCAATGTTTACCCAATACGACGACGAAACCACTCATGGTTGACCTATCGAACATAGAACGAAATGTGGTCGGGCTGATTGGGAGGACGGCGATCCAATCAAACTCCTTGAATAAACAAGGCCGGTTCCCTCGAAAGCTTCGTAGACGAACATCAGCGAAACATCCGAGGAACATCTGCTCGGATCCCGACAAGCTCATTCCCCGTTCTCGTTTGTGTCTTGGTGAATAATTTATGGGGAAGATGCACTCGGTTGCGATGCAGTCTCAGACGTTTCTCGAATGAATAGGAGATCAACACAGATGCAGTTGCATCTCTTGGAGAAGACGGAAATCCTGGGCGGTGATCGCGACCATGTCAACTGGAACATACTCATGTGGACATCCCAAAAACATTCTATATGTTAATTAGTGCTACTACATTGGTCAACACTAACGATCAGTCAGGGAATGTCTCTAAAAACGCTGCAAATTTATACACAGGGGTTGGTTATTCTTCGGACCGGGCGCATGGAGATCCATTTCTTCAACATGGGTAAAATGGGAGAAACAGTGGGTATGGCGGGTCACGGACCCATTCCAATCGATTCAGGGTCCAAAATTTAGTGGAAAATGATACCCCACAAGCCTAGGTACCTGAAATCTCGGAAACACGCATTCGAAATGGGTAGATAGGTACCCATTTTGACCCATAACCTCATCCAGAGGGCACCAATCGTTCTGGAACCCGTCTCATTGGATTCATCGTCCAAAAGTTGATGGAAAATGATACCCCACACGCCTAGTGTGAAAATACTCAATACAAGAATCGATATTTGAATGATATCGATTGTTATGACTCGATGTATTTCCTCAAAAGAGGCCCAGATCACTCTCTTCGTTCTGCGTTCATTTCCTACCAAAATGTATTGAATGATATTTTACTTTAATGTCTCTTTTTTGTATCCATTATCTGAATTGATAATATGCATCAGGATGTCAAAAGTAGAGTGAAATGTTTTCGCTCTTATAGCTTCATTTAGAAGGCTGTGGATAAGATTCGCACAGTCATCCTGCCCCACTCTTCAGTACAGTTGTATTCCAACGCCCTTGCCGTCTACGCCTCTAACGCTTTTCACAAATCTTACTTAGCCTCTGCCTCTTTCTCTGATCAAGTGTCTTCTTATTAATCATTAAAATGTGTCTTAAGAATTCCGAAGTGTCTTTCCTTCAACTACTACCAAGGGTGAGTCGATTACAATAATAATGATTTCAAACTAAGTTTCTGAGCTATCGATCCAAGAAGCGCCTGTAGGCTATTGACTTTTTGAATCAATACCTAGGTACCAAAAATCTCGAAAACTCATTTTCAAAATGGGTAATAGATACCCATTTTGACCCATGACTTCTTCCAGTGGGTGCCAATCGTTCTGGGACCAATTTAATTGGATTCAGTGGAAAATCATACCCCACACACCCAGATTGCAAAAATCTTCAATATCCATTAATTTTCTAAAATTCACATTTTGACCCCTACCGTAGAGCCGGGAACAGGCCCCTTTGAGATTGACTATTCGCATGAAAACAGATTGATTATTCAAGGAATAACCAACCAAAATGGTGGACCAAGATGTAGAATTTCCTGCATTTCCTCCTCAGCGTCAGAGTGGTCTTGCAGGAAATCGATGAGAGAATGAGTTCGAACAGGGCCCCTAACGTGTCACCGAAGTTCCCTCATAACCTATATTCATGTTCGCCTACCCCTCAATAACAAGATGAGACCACCTTTCACCCCTCGTTCCGCCATCGGGAAAACCCCTTCACCAAACCGTTTTACGTCTCGACAAGGCCGGCTGGGTCTTATAGGAAGCTCAATCCTCCGAACTAAGTCGTCCACTCCTCCTGTTATTGGCCAATACCGCGACTTTCCACAAGCCTCGGCCCAATTTATCCTTCCAGCTTCGACAAAAAAAAGGGAGGATCACCTGCTGTGCGAAACGGGAGGAATGGCCACTTTTCTCGTCCTATCTGCAGGAAATCCATACTTAGCTTCTACCGTTGAGCCTGAAATACTTCTGAAGTTGTAATACGCACTTGTTCAGCCAACGGGATCCCAAAATAGCCGTCTCAACATCCTACAACATTCAACTATTGTCACAGCGTGACCAAGAAATGGCCTCAAACTGATTTTTCCCTTCTAAAGTGAGCTGAATGGTAGTTAATAACGACACTATACCAATTCATAATGAGAACAATAAATAGAAAGCTATGTACAAAATTTACTTCAAAATTAACACTTTTTAAGAAAAAAAGCTGCAAATTCATACACAGGGGTTGGTTATTCATCGGACCCCCTGGTTATACCTTCGGGAATATTCGGTCCTTTGGCAATCAGCTGGTCTTTACAGAAAATTCCGATTACCGTGGAATTTACGAGTTGAATGTTTAGCAGCTAAAACCCTTACTCAGCTTTGTCTCTGAAAGGGATTTGGTGAATCGTGGTGAAGACTCCATGATTTCCTATCTTAGAAATTGATATAAGGCTTCTTCATCATTCAGCAACACGTAGTCCGCACTAAATGACGTACGAAAAAGATAATTTGAAGACGTGCGAATTCATATACACCTGATGGTTATACCCATTCTGACCCATAACCTCATTCAGGGGGTGCCAATCGTTCTGGGACCAATTTCATGGAATCCTGTGTCCAAAATTTAGTGGAAAATGATGCCCTACACGCCTAGGTCGCCAAAAATCTCGAAAATCCATTTTTCAAGAAACACATTTTGACCCCTAACCCCCCCAAAGTTTGTCCAATCGGGCTAAAAAGATGTGTGGGGTATCATTTTCCACTAAATTCTGGACGCTGAATCCAATAAAATGGGTCCCAGAACGATTGGCGCCCACTGGAAGAGAGTATGGGTCAAAATGGATATCTATTATCTTTGTTGTAGTTTTCTTTCTATTGCATATAAGAACTTATATAAGTTATTATCTATTGCCCCACCCTTAACGATATCACTAACCGTATTGAGTGAGACTCGAATGCTGTCAACGACGGCAATTTATTTCTTTTGAGACCTCCTGTCTATCTTGTTTCACTCAGGTCGGGAACAACGAATAAGTCAAATCGTTCATGAAATTGTTCCTCAGAGCATTCTATTTAACCCCCTCCATTTTCCGTATTTCCACGCTGCCTCACAACCGACAACAATTCTTTCCACGGTTCTTGATCCGCGCGGCGGAAAATCCTATTTATTCCAGTATACCAGTAACCGCCTCTGTCAATCGACCCCCCCCCCCTCTTTCCACCACCCCTCCCACCACCACCACCTCACCATTTTTCTCCTTTATCCCGGAGGCAGAAAAATGCGTCTTTCGAAAGGAAGATTTCAAGATCGTCGAAGATCGGAAAATAAGGTTTTTAATGACATTCCGATACATTTTCCGACGTCTTTCCCTATATCAAATCTGAAATCATTTTGGCGAACGAATTTTTCCGATCATTCTATTCCTGTCTCCAGAGGCAAGATATTACTCGTTCATTCTACTTTTAAACATCTTGTAACGACCCCTAATCCAAATTCACCACCAAAATGAATTGTTGAATCAAACTCTGCCTTGTGAATGTTGATTGACGTGTTTCCAATCATCTGATCTGCTCAGATAATCAATCGGATTCCAATTTGTCCTAATGCTGCTCAAATTCAATCGTCTAATGAACCGTCAGCCACTCATGCATATTTACGCAGAAACTGGATTGTCATTGACGTTGAACGGTTAGTAAAGTGGTATTCAGTAGTATTCACCATGTGAACTGACTAACTTGAAAATAAACGTATTTGCCATGATTTTCGTTTTAACTGAAGTTATTTTCCATATTGGTTGGTTATTTCCTTGAATAATCATGTAAGTTTCCGGCTCTATTTGTTCCTCAAAACATTTCAGCCTTATAGGACTAAATTTGGGTGGGGTAGGGGTCAAAATGTGAATGACGAAAAATGGGGTTTTGAGATTTTTTGCAATCTAGGTGTGTGGGGTATCATTTTCCCGGGACGCTTGGCGCCCTCTGGATGAGGTAATGGGTACCTATCTACCCATTTTGAATGTGTGTTTTTGAGATTTCTGGTACCTAGGCGTGTGGGGTATGATTTTTCACTAAATTGTCGACCCTCGATCGATTGGAATGGGTCCGGGACCCGCTACACCCACTGTTTCCCCCATTTTCCCCATGTTGAAGAATTGAGTCACCATGCGCCAGGTCCGAGGAAATACCAACCCGTGTGTATGAATTCGCTGCGTTTTTATTTACATCAATTTCTGAAAAATACATCACCAAGATGGTGGCCATCAGCAGCAATACACTGATGAAGGCGATTTCAGGAAGTTTTCTCTACTTTTCGGCACATTTGTGTAGGTATTACCCTAATTTCCTCTGTTTCTCACCTCTAGCTTATCCAGAGTGTGATGGATGTTTATGCGGTTATGTTTAAAAACATTTTTCTTTAGGTAGGCCTCCAGGAAAATGTCACAAATGCTCTAAAAAGGGCTGAGCGCGCTGGCCACCCCGTAAAGAGAGTTGTCATTCGGGAATATTTGCCTCAGTTTGTCCAATAAAACACGATCCGTTTGCTCTATTGCTTCGTCCTGTTGAAACCAGGGGTCTATAAAATTAGTTTTCTCACTTAGTCTTTCCAGTTTGGGTCCAAATAGAGTTGTCAGCATTGAAACAGGTTGCTGCATGCTGTCCTCCTTTGAAAAATGAAGGCCCAATGACACCGAATTGGAAATATGATGCCACACTGGCACTTTGGAAGAGTGCTGATGTCTCTAGTGGACTTGTCTTGGGTTTTTAGCTGCCCAGTAGCAGAAATTCTGTTTGTTTGTGGCTCCAGAAAGCCACAAGGCAGCCTTCCTGGTGATGTAATTCATTAAACTTAAAAGCAACAAAAGCGATATTGTGCTACGGAGCACAGGTATGGGGCTTCACGCAATCCGCAGCAATTGAGCAGGTGCAGAGATACTTCGTAAAATCAATGTTTGGCCTCCCAAAGAACACTCCAAACTACCTCATTTACATTGAGTCTGGTTTGGGACCGATTTACGCCGAAACTGTCATGCTGGCGGGCAGATATTTAATAAAGGCGCTGAGGATGGCGGAGCAGCGCTACCCACGGCGGCTGGCTCCGGAGCTCGTTAGGCGAGAGGTGGGTGCGTTTGCCCACTGGAAGGATCTAGCCCGCCAGTTTTCGTGTTCTTTTGATGGTGACCTTGGAGAATTGAGCAACTGGGATCTGCAACTGGGGGCGTTGACGGAGTCGATAAGATGCGCCTGGGAGAACGATGCGCGCGCTGTTGCAATGCAGTCTCGAAATCTGCTGTATCCTGTGCTGGATTTGGAGGTAAAACCGGCAAACCTGCGAGGCGGAGTGGTGCACATCCCGCTGTGGGCCATCAAATGGATCCTGAAGCTGCGGGGGGCGCTTCTCCCGCTCAACGACGGTATCTATTGGAGATCGGACAGCCCGAGCCGCCTCTGCTCCCTTTGCAACGTGGGCGAGAATGAGGACGTCACCCACTTCTTCGCCATCTGCCCAGTTATGGCGGACTTGAGGGTGAGATTCCTGGGGTTCAGTGTGCTGGCCATGAACGAGACAGTATCCCTTTTGGACTCCAGAGAAAGGTGGATCGACGTGGCGAGATTCGCATACCATGCCTGGAGATATCGCACTGCGTTGGTGGCAGAGTTCAATTGGTGACTACAAGGGTGTAAATAGTTGAATGATAAGGATGCTTATGGGGGATATCTGTGTAGGGATAGTTAGAGTTTAAAAGTGGTATTTGAAGAGAAAATTATTGTGTTGTATGTTTGTAATTGTCATGTGGTGGAAATTCCAGTCAACCCGGCAGACGGACGACACGTCCACAGCCTACCATGTTTTGTTTTAAGGTAGATTAAATTGTATTATGAAAAATCAATGTAATTGATGAATTTGTAAAATAAACATGTTTTCTTCTTCTTCTTCTAATTCTTTAAACTTAATACGAAAATTCTGCAAATTCTTTCACAGGGGTTGGTAATTCCTTGGAGCAGGCGCAAGTAGACTCATTCCTTCAACATTGAGAAAATGGGGGAAACAGTGCGTGTGGCGGGTCCCGGACCAGTTCCAATCGATTCAGAGTCCAAATTTTAGTGGAAAATGATACCCCACACGCCTAGGTTACAGAAATCTCCAAAACACACATTAGAAATGGGTAAATAGAAGTATGGGTACCAGAAATATCGAAAACACAGATTCGAAATGGATAAATTGGTACCCATTTTGACCCTATAGCTGGCCATACACGAGCGGATTTTTTCGACGGATCAGGGATTCTTCCGAGAACTGAGAGAAATCCGTCAGTTTGATGCGTTCGTTAGTGGCGAGGATCAGACCGGGACAGATCCGGCCAAAATCCGCAGAAATGGTGGTGGGGGAAATCCGTCGACCTGATCCTGACGTGTGTGGGGAAAACCTCCGACAACATTATTGGCCGATCTCGATCCGTCAGTTCAGTCCCCATACACGAGCGGATTCTATTCGTGGATTTGAATAATTGCGTTTCATTGCGCTTCTGATTCGCGCTTTGGATTTGAATAATTGCGTTTTTTTTCAATAATTTGCGGATTTGAGTGCGAAACCATAACATGGGTGATAAAGCTGAGTGGAGCAACGAGAGTTTGGATAAATTAATTGATTTATACAGAAGCCGACCTTCGTTGTGGAAGCTAAACCACGAAAACTACACGAACAAAAATATTAAAAAAAAACATGTTTGACGAAATTGTCAAAGCTCTGCGCAGTGATGTTCCGGGAATAGATGTAAACAAGGTTAAAGCAAGAATTCAGAATGAGAATATGAGATCTGTGTGCAGAAAAGAATATAAGAAGGTGCTGCAGTCGGAGAGAAGTGGGACATCTGAGGAAGAAGTGTACAGATCCGACCAGATCCGTCGGGCATGCTCGACAGATCTGGATCCGCGGATCTGACGAGGGATATCCGTTGGTTTCCCCCATACACGAACGAATCAGATCCGCCGTCGGATGTGGTCTCAACTATTCTCACGGATCGATCCGCTCGTGTATGGGCTGCGACAAATCTGAGATCCGCGGATGGGGTCCGTGAGAATTATCAGCGGATCTGATCCGCTCGTGTATGGCCAGCCATTATCTCATCCAGAGGGCGCCAATCGTTCCGGGACCCGTCTCATTCAATTTTGCGTTAAAACTTAGTGGAAAATGATACCCCATACGCCTAGGTACCAGCTTTCCTGAAAACACATTTTCAAAATGTGTAATGGATACCCAATTTGGCCCATCGTTCGGGGACTCTCTTCATTGGAATCAGCGCCTAAAATTTAGTGAACAAAAAATACCCCACACACCTAGATTGCAAGAAATCTCAGAAATCCATTTTTCAAACACATTATGACCCCTAACCTGCCCAACTTCGGCCCGATCAGGCTGAAAAGTTTCGAGGACCAACTAGAGCCGGAAACGGTTCTCTGACCAAAATTTCAGATTTTTAAAAAATTGTCAACTACCCAAGTAGGCGAGGACGGCGAATGGAAATTTGCTAATTTTGATCTAGACACTTTGAAACGTCCAGAAAAACATTTTGGGCCGAATCGGTCTTTTGCATGAAAACATAGGTCGATTATTTGAGGAATAACCTACCAAAACGGGATTACATTGTGACTCAAATAAATTAAGGTTCATTTTTCCAAATTGACTAGTTTTACTTCTATTTCCATCCAAAACCCATTCATAAATAATAAGCAAGTGAAATTTTATTCTAAACCGTGAATGAACGATTCTACATCTCAAACCTTGTGATTACCTAGAATACGTTGCTGTGAATAGGTTTTGGTTCAAGATGGGAAAATCTATGCAAGTCCAAATAAATAATCCCACCCCCTCTGAGCGTATTTTCAGCACAACAGTTGTAACTCAGTTACTCAGTTACTGAGTCTGAGGGATATTCACCCCGTGTATCGCCTGGCAAACATCCTTTCCGCCCCTGCAGAGTTTAATACACGTTAATAAATTCATAAATAATATCCTAAACGAAGAGTAAAATACGTAAGACAAAAGAAAGTCGAAGGAAAAAGAGAAAGCGAGGAAAATTCCGCTCCTCGGGAAAGTCGCGGGGGATTTCGCGCCGCTCTGGTTGCCGTAAGGTCGGAAGGATCGATATTCTTTGAAGGTTAAGTTCACTGCCCTCGTCCTTCGTCCGGAGGAGCTTAAACGACAAGAAATGGAAAGCGTTGGCGTCCTCTTTATAATATTAATGGATGAAAAGGACTGCATTATTTATGTGAAATGCTCATGTCTCGGTCATCATCATAACGCATACGTAAACACGTTTATCAGGCCACAATACATCATGGAGCTTTTGGTTGGTGATTCCTTGAATAATCAAACTATGTTTTCATGCAAAAGATCAACCTCTGATTCGGCCCAAATTTTGGTGGGATAGGGGACAAATTGTGTTTTTTGAAAAATGGACTTTCGATTTTTGGGCAATTTAGGCGTGTGGGGTATCATTTTCCACTAAATTTTGGACGCTGAATCCAATCAAATGGGTCCCGGGACGATTGGTGCCTTCTGGATGAGGTTATGGGTCATGGTGGGTACCTATCTACCCATTTTGAAAGTGTATTTTCGAAATTTCCGGTACCGAGGCGTGTGGGGTATCATTTTCCACTAAATGTTGACCCTATGTCTACATGCGCCTGGTCCGAGGAATATAACCAACCCCTGTGACAGAATTTGCAGCGTTTTTATGATCATTGAAAGCGTGGAATATGGCCGTTAGTCCACAATCTAATACCAAGGTCTTATTTGAAGGGAACAAGCATCAAATTTTGGACTTAATTTAATTTTACCAATGGTTACTGAGAGGAGAGTACGGATGTCTCAATATCAAGCCTTCTTATAATGGTTCTGAATGTATCTACTTCACAGGAAGTGGTTAAAGGATACGAATGATCCTTGAACAAGGTGACCAGAGCGTTCAAGTTGAGAGAAACTTAGTAATGAAACATAAAATGCTGCGAAAGAATTCACAATGGTTTATTATTCCTTAGACTGTGGGGAAAACAATGGGTGTACAGGACTCACGCGAACATATTCAGCGTCCCAAATGTGAAAATTATGTCAGGAATCCCTTTATGGCTATAGTTAAATCTTGACACTCTTCTGCCCGATCGGACCAAATTGCGGGGTAGGGGATCAAAATGTGTTATTCGGAGAATGAATTATTGAGATTTTTGGCGATTTAGGCGTGTGGGGTATAATTTTCCACTAAATTTTTGACGCTGAATCCAATAAAATGGGTTCCGGAACCATTGGAACCCACCGGAAGAATTTATGGGTCAAAATCAGTATTCGTCTACCCTTGTGAATATGTATTTTCGAGATTTCTGGTACCTAGGCGTGTGAAGTATCATTTTGCACTGAATTTTGAAGGCTGAATCCAATGAAATGGCTCTCGGGACGATTGGTGCCCTCTGGATTAGGCCATGGGTCTCTATCTACCCATTTCGAATGTGTGTTTTCGAGATTTCGGGTACTTAGGCGTGTGGGGTATCGTTTTGGTTGGTTATTCCTTGAATAATCAACCTATGTTTTCATGCAAATGGTCAACCTCTCCGATTCGGCTCAAAATTTTTTTCTGGACGTTTCATGGTGTCTAGATCAAAAAACGCTGCAAATTCTTACACAGGGGTTGGTTATTCGTCAGACCAGGCGCGTGGAAACTGATTCAAAAACATGGGGGAAATGGGGAAAACGGTGGGTGCGGCGGGTCCCAGACCCATTCCAATCAATTCAGGGTCCAAAATTTAGCGGAAAATGATACCCCACACGCCTAGGTTCCAGAAATCTCAAAAACACATATTCAAAATGGGTAATATATCCCCAATTTGACCCATAACTTCTTCCAGTGAGTGCCGATCGTTCTGGGACCCATTTCATTTGATTCAGCGTCCAAAATTTAGTGGAAAATGATACCCCACTCCCCTAGATCGCCCAAAATCTCGAAAATCCATTTTTCAAAAAACACATTTTGACCCCTACCCCGCCCAAATTTGGTCCGATCGGGCTGAAAAGCTTGGAGGACCGTCCTAGGCCGGGAACAGACCCCTGACCCAAATTTCAGATTTTTAGAAAATTTTCTACTACCAAAAACGGCGTGGACGGCGTAGGACCCACCGTTTTCCCCATTTCCCCCATGTTTTTGAATCAGTTTCCATGCGCCTGGTCTGACGAATAACCAACCCCTGTGTAAGAATTTGCAGCGTTTTTCACTAATTTTTGGACGCTGAATCGATTGAAATTAGCCTCCATCCTGCTCGTCCAAGGAATAACTAACCCTTGTGAAGAAATTGGCAGCGTTTTAACCCATATACTCCTCAATGTTCGGGCTGAAATGTGTCCATCACAAGTCCACTGAATGTGTTTCTACCATTTCTCGTCGATTGGTCAATCCTTCGCACAGATTTGGAGGGTGCGTACGACAGTAATCATGATTCTTCTCCTCGCATAACCTCCGATAATACGTCTACAACCACCACTACGACGTTAAAGAATCAGACCATCGAGAATATCTAACCGAAAGAAATAAAATCAAAATAAACTTGATTTTTCTTGGTTATTGTTTTGGTATGGAACTCGTTGTGACTTACAAACCTCGAACCAATCCCGAACCCAATGAATTCAAATACTCTTTCAAGTGAAATAGTTTCTACTTCTATGAAGAGACGTTCGCCTCATCCTGCAAGAAGGAAGTGATAGCACGAGAAAAGATCTGATAAACTCCTCCTAATTTGAATACTTGGACTCGCGCGAAGCACAAAGCGCCTTGTTCGGAACGTTTTGTACTTTAAATAATTCCCTACAGTCTGAAACGAAGAAGAAGAGAAAACGCAAAGTTGATTAACTCCATTAGAAGTTGTCCCTTTGTACAGTGTTGTAGGTATAATGCTGTTAAAGCCTGAGGAAAAGAGCTAACTGCTCAATGCTGAACGTGAGGCCGTTTTAATGTAGTCAGCTCCAAATGAGGACTCGAGCATTAAAATGTCTTTCGCGAACTTTTTGGTTCAGAATAATTTATCACAAGAATAGCTTACGGGGCAACTTTTTTTTTTTATTTTGGGAAATTTATTAGGTGAGTTAGTTTGGCAGGGCAACTTGACAATATGCGTGGTTTAGGGAAACACTGTAAAGACTTAGATTATTTGATAAGTAGGACAACCACGAGATAGAGAGATTAAATTGTTTAACACGCAGGAGGAAATGGTATCCAAAACATCCCCTCATGTCGTGTCATTTCGCGGGGTCACGAACGAGAGATGTTTCCATACTCTGACGTACTATAGTTTACGACGTGGTTCCCTTGTTACTCCCTCGAACCCTTGTCCCTATTCGACTCTCTCATTTCACCTCAACCCCCTCAACCTCCGCTGAAAAGGGATTTTAGTGAAAAGGGTGACGGAACAAAAGGTTTAATGGGGCGAAAATCGTGGTTTTACAATAACACGGCTTTGTCACAAGTGATTTGCAGGGTTGCGCACGGTACACGATCGGGCCGAGTTTAAACACTTCGGGAATTTTCATTTCATTTCTGAAACTGGGGTTGTTATAGCTCGACGTCCTCGAAAAATAATATTCAACAATTAAAACCAGAAGAAGAGATTTGAGAGTTCTGGATCAGGAAAAAGTGCGTTTCATCGATTAGGCCAGTGTTATCAACCAAAAACGCTGCAATTCCATCACACGGGTTGGATATTCCTCGGACCAGGCGCATGGAGACTCATTTCTTCAACATGGGGAAAATGGAAACAATGACCAATTCCAATCGATTCAGCTTCCAAAATTTAGTGGAGAATGATACCCCACACGCCTAGGTACCAGAAATTTCGAAAACACATATTCAAAATGAGTAAATAGGTACCTATTTCGACCCATAACCTCATCCAGAGGGCGCCAATCGTACCGGGACACATTTCATTGGATTCAGCGTCCACAATTTAGTGGTAAATGATACCCCACACGCCTAGGTACCAGAAATTTCGAAAACACATATTCAAAATGGGTAAATAGGTACCCATTTTGACCCATAACCTCATCCAGAGGGCGCCAACCGTACCGGGACACATTTCATTGGATTCAGCGTCCAAAATTTAGTGGTAAATGATACCCCACACGCCTAGATCGCCAAAAATCTCGAAAATCCATTTTTTGAAATACACATTTTGACCCCTACCCCTCCCAAATTTAGTCCGATCAGGCGATCTAGACACCTTGAAACGTCCAGAAAAAATGTTGAGCCGAATCGGGGAGGTTGACCTTTCGCATGCAAATATAGAAAGTTATTCCTTGAATGATCAACCAAAACGCTGTAAATTCGATCAGGGAAGGTTATTCATCTGACCAGGAGTATAGAGACTTTATCCAATATATAGTATTCAGCGTCCATCATTTAGTCAAAAATAATACCCCACCCGCGTAGGTACCAGATATCTTGAAAACGTAGATTCAAAATGGTAGATAGGCAGCCATTTTGACCCATAACCTCTTCCGGTGGGTGCCCCAATCGTTTCCAGACCCGTCCCATTGGATTCAGCATCCAAAATTTAGTCGAAAATAATACCCCACAGCCTTCTTGTCTATTTACCCATGTACCTACATCGTAAATACCTTGAGCACAGCGAAATCAGAGTGCAAAATAGTGGGAACGCCAGCAAAAATGATGCCAACGGCACGCGGTGTTCCCAAGCGGTCACCCATCCAAGTACTAACCACGCCCGATGCTGCTTAACTTCGGTGATCGGACGAGAACCGGTGTATTCAGCATGGTATGGCCGTTGGCGGGAACCGTTAGTTTGAAACCGTTTGTCGACTCGTTTTTTGTCCATGGGTGACACAAATATCTTCAAATTTTGCTGGTGAACTTTACTATGACCAAATAGTAATGACATGAACGTGACTGCAACACTACTGCTTGGCAGCGGTCTTACTATTCCTTATCCTGCTTCTAGGCAAGGGTGGAGGGATTCACGATGTTAATGTATTATATGATACTGAGAAAATATTAATCTCCTCCTCACTGTAGTCCACAGTCCTCAATAAAATGGTCTGAATGGCTAAAAAAAATTCGTTCTAAAATAGTAGTTAAGTACCGTTTGGTTAGAGTTTGTAATCAGTCTAGAATACTTTTTATTTGGCCTATTCCTTCAATACTTCCCACACAATTCGAATCGCAACAAGATCTTGCTTGGGATAGGGAGCTGTCCTATAACCATATCTGTGGTTAAGGACAACACAACAATACAGATACAACAATCGACTACATGATGAGAATAGAATCACAGGGGTTGGTTATTACTCGGACTAGGCGCATAAAACTCATTCCAATCGATTCGGCATCCTAAGTTTGGTGGAGAATAATACCCCACACACCATAATACCAAATATCTATTATAAAAAAAAAAAAAAAAAAAAAAAAAAAAAAAAAAATTGAAATGGGTAGATTGAGACCCATAACCCCCCGGTGGGCGCCGATCGTTCCGGGACGCGTTTCATTGGATTCAGCGACCAAAATTTAGTGGAAAATGATACCCCAATCCAAGATCCACAATCAAAGATACCCATTTTGACCCATAATCTCATCCAGAGGGCACCAATCGCCAGAGGGGACCCATTTCATGAGATTCAGCGTCCTAAATTTTGTCGAAAATAATATACCTCACACGCCTAGATCTCCCAAAATTTCGAAAATACAACACTTGAACACATATTTTGACCCCTCCCCTGAAAATTGGATACAGAGCTCAATCTCCAAAGCTTTAAGGACTGTGGGGTGTGAATGCTCGAACAGCGAATGGTAATTTTAGTATAAATAATACAGAAATGGATCATGTCCGAAACTGGAATTAAAGCTACCAAATGATGAAGAGCAAAATGCAAAATCTAGTATTTCTAAAAAGAGTGGAATTTTTCTGAAATTAGGCGAACTTTGTTGGTTTTGTTGATTTTTACTGTGAAAACCAATGAACGCACCGAACCTACCCTAGAGTTCATTCAATTCACCAGCTCTGAAGAATAAAAATAATAAAAATGAGAAGGAAGGAAAAAAGAACACTATTCGCATCCAACGAAATCGTCTTATTCTTGAAGCTCGGGTTTTATAACCACTTTTCTCGCAGACAATAAATAAAACGTCGTGGAGTGCTTTTAATATAAAGACTCCACGAAGAAAGTCTCTTCTGGGGGAATATAAGGACATTAAGTTAAAGTAGGTTGAGACCCTAATTAAAAAGTTTACTGAAGTACTCGTGGTTATTGGGGGCTATCTCGCCTCAATGCCAAGTGGAGTGGCATCCTTTGCAAAATGAAGATCATCTATTGACGCGTCAAGCGAAAAACCACTTTTAATTTAACTGTTTTGTGATACCCACTCGAAAACGCTTTCATTCGAAATGAGACGGAAGGAAGGAGAACAATGTAGCGATTCGTCGGATAAAGTCTGCTCAACCTTTGGAGATCTTGGAGAGAATGGAAGGTTTCCAAAGGGGTAGTGAGGAAGAGGCAGAACTCGGCAAGGGCTGTAATCCATAGAAGTGGTCTTTTATGGCTGAGTTTGAGACCGAGGACGGGTGAGGGCACATAAAACTGGTTGAAGTGGTACGTCACCCTTCAACCTCTCTACTTTTCGTCCTTCCGGCGTTGAGAGTGAGTGGAATTTACGTTCACCATCGAATGAAAATCCACGCACTCTGCATAAAAATTGTGCGTCATACAGAACAGTCGCAAACTACACCTACTATATATGCGTGTCTGTTATCAATTTGCTGCTAAACGCTTGGTCAAAAAAACGCTGAAAATTCATTCAGTGGGGTTGGTTACTCCTACAGGCGCATGGAGTCTCATTTCAATCGATTTAGCGCCCAAAATTTAGTGGAAAATGATACCCCACACGCCTAGGTACCAGAAATCTCGAAAACACACTTTCGAAATGGGTAGATAGGTACCCATTTTGACCCATAACCTCATCCAGAGGGCGCCAATCGTTTCCGGACCCATTTCATTGGATTCAGCGTCCAAAATTTAGTGGAAAATGATACCTTACTCGCCTAGATCACAAATAATATAATAAGTCAATTTTTCCATGAGCACATTTTAACCCCTACCCCCCAAATTTGGTCCAATCGGGTTGAAAAGTTTCGCGGATTAACTAGAGCAAAGAACGGGTCCCTGACCAGAATTTTAGATTTTTATAAAATTTTGTACTACCTAAAACAGCGCTGACTCCGGACGTGTATAGTGGGAATGATACCCCACACGCCGAGGTACCAGAAATCTCGAAACCCACTTCTGAAAAGAATACCCATAAATACCCATTTTGGTTGGTTATTCCTTGAATAATCAACCTATGTTTTCAAGCAAAAGGATTTCGACTAAATTTCGGACGCTAAATTTAAGGAAATGGGTCCCGGAACGATTGTTGCCCTCTGGATGAGGTTATGGGTCAATATGAGTTTGGTTTTGATTTGGATTTTCTACCACCCAAAATGCCCAGAACAAATTTTTGGGGGAAATCGGAGGAGATGACTTTCTACCGACAAAAACTCATTTACCTTCTCTGCGGTTCAACAAACGAATATTGGAGGAAAATGATACCGTATCCTTATGATACCCTACTCACTTATATCCAAATATCGAAAAATCAATTAAAAAACCAATTTCTAACCTATATTAATTAATACATCCAAAAACAACTGAAGCTCCAATAAAGCGTGATACGTCAAAATTTTCCGGAGAATTTCTTGTCCATTCGGATTAAGGAAATTTCGGATTAGGGAAGTTTACAAGCAATATGAAACTAAATTTTGGTGTACATTTCGATGATTTTGGGGCCAATAAGTACGAATAAATCAAATGGTCCTACAGAGGCAATTTTCCTGCGTCGTGATTGTAGATAACACGGACAACCACGATTTCCAGCTCTATTTGTGATATGGGGTCACATACGATCAAGGTGATCGTAAATATGTTTGGCATTCCGAAAAGCAGCATCTCTAGCGCTGGTTGCGTGTTGTGTACATTTTTCAAAGTTTTCTAGCTGGTGATAATGATGGACGCTAAGTCTTAGTATCAGTATTTCCTCATGGAGAAATCCTAATCACTTTGACTCATCAAAATTTAACCCCTTTTCACACGTGAATAGTCGCGTAGGGTGTTTTTTGTCCTGACCTCTCCAAATTCAAAATTTATTGTGATAAATGGCGATAAAAATCATTATTTTACATATTCTGAAAGAGAGATTAATATTCTTTAATTTGAGCACAAAACTATTGACATTAAATCAATTTTTACATCATTAACAATGTATCAAAAATTACATGTCTCTAATCAATTAAATCAAATTTGTCACTTTTAAAGTGGGTGTTACCTATATAAATTCACACTTTTAATCACATTAAAAATTTTTATGGTCATGGTACAACCAAAATTAACGAATTCAAAGCTTTTTAGCGTGTGCCAAAATACGTGCAAATAATGACGCAACGAATAAATATAAAGAATCAGTCGATTTTCAGTCTTAACAGTTCGTGTAAAAATGATTCAATTATTTGATACGATTGATTGATTAATATAATTAAATTGATTGGGGCCAATTTATCAACAGATCTTTGAGAGCCAGTGGTTGCATCATCAAATCTCAAGCTTCTTAGTAAAAATAGTGTAACGATTTATATTCTTTGTTAATAATTTATTACAATCGTTCACTTGAATACACTGTTCACATTCGCGCACTAACACGATGACACAATCACAATACTCGGTTGTAGTGGTTGTCGCACTACTTATAACATGGCACTATTTATAAGCGTCTATATTTGGACCCTGAACTGAACTGGACTGCGCGGCATTCCTGGGTCCGTTTTATACTTGATGCCTGGCAGCAGAATGTTCTCAAACCTTCCCTGGTTCTGGGAACTCAACGTGTTGTCTCGAGTGAACGGGAAGGTTCCAGCCAATTCGATAGGACACAATTCATTGAAATGACTCCCTTAGCCCTCCACAGGTCGTTGATCCTGCGACGCTGGCAGCCCATTTGATGGGCGCAGGTGCCAGCTCGCAACAATAGGTATTTTTCCTTTAACTCATTGCGAGTTAATAAAACATGTGGGCCATCAATGGACCAAAGATCGTCAGTATTAGTATATGAGGATCCTCACAAATCAGCCAAAATTAGAAGACCAATCAATGCTTTTATTTCTTCATTGTGCGTTTCCTCATTGTAGTTCACGTTCTTCGACATGCGTGAGGTATCTCTCCATCTTCTTCTTGAGAAAAACTGACATATATGGTTGCGTCGGGTCAAAGTGCGATTTTGACGAGTACCAACACACGCATTGGAGTCGTAAATCATAGTGACTGTGGCTGGACGTTGCCAAAGAGGAATACCGGGAAATTCCTGGAAAAAAGTGGTTCCAGAGAACAAGAAGGCTCGGGTCAATATGACCCAATGCGACTACCGAAGGGTTAAGACGAAAAAGGATCGCGTAAAAATTTAGGAGATGAGTTGAAGAATTCAATCTCTTACGCAAATTTGGAGATGTAAACTGTAAAGATTCAAGGTAGCGGAGGACGGAAGGAAACATGAGACGGCGTGTTTCAATTAAAAGTAAAGGGTAGTTCGTGGTGTTGTTGAGGGGGTGAGGGGATTCAGGTTGTGGAAGGATTAGCAGATGAGTCGGCCGCGTTTCTCATTTATACGCCGTGAACAATGAGCGAGATGGTATGATTGCGAAGGACTCTCATTGTCTTGGATTTGGAAACCAACCGCCTTCTAATGTAATCTGTTGTAGACTCCGAAAGGGAATCTAACGAGGGAGAGGGGGAAACAAATATTAGCGCGTCGGGTGGAATTCGCCGTACTCAATGGATGGAAAGAGAGAACGGAAGCGAAATTGAAAACTCGCGAAGGCCATTTTATACCATGTGGCGCCGTTATATCGACGTTCAACCATAAAACGAACGCCGCCATCCGTTGCCAAATTACGTGGCACCATTTTTACTTTGGCCGATGCAGGTTGGCTACGTGTGTGTACTTCGGAGCACCTTATCAGCGAGGGATTTGATAATGACGGCTGCTGACAGTTTGGCTGAAATGAAATCTTCCCTGCGAGGAAATGCGTAATTCTATAGTTTTGGTTGGTTATTCCTATAATAATCAACCTACGTTTTCACGCAAAAGGTCAATCTCTCCTATTTGGTCCAAAAACTGTGTTCTGGGTGTTTTAAGGTGTCTAGATTTAAAAAAATCTGCTAATTCTTAAACACTGGTTGGTTATTCCTCGAACCAGGCGCATGGAGATTCATTTCTTCAACATGGAGAAAATGGGGAAGACAGGGATGTGGCGGGTCCCGGACCCTTTCCAATTGATTTAGGGTCCAAAATATAGTGGAAAATGATATCCCACTCGCCTAGATCGCCCAAAATATCGAAAATCCATTTTTCCAAAAACACATTTTGACCCCTACTCCGCCCAAATTGGTCCGATCGGACAAAAACGTTTCGAGGACCATCCTAGGCCGGGAACAGACCCCTGACCAAAATTTCAGATTTTTAGAAAATTCTGTACAACCAAAACGTGCGGATGGCGGACGGCGTACGGCGGACGGACATTTGGTTTTGGTTGGTTATTCCTTGAATAATCAACCTGTTTTCATGATAATGGTCAACCTCTCCGATTTGGCTCAAAATTTTTTTCTGGACGTTTCATGATGTCCTGATCAAAAAAGGTCGATGTCCGTCCGCTGTACGCCGTCCGCCGTCCACGCCGTTTTTGGTAGTAGAAAAATTTCTAAAAATCTGAAATTTGGGTCAGGGGTCTGTTCCCAGCCGAGATGGGTCCTCGAAACTTTTCAGCCTGATCGGACCAAATTTGGAGGGGGTAGGGGTCAAAATGTGTTTTTTGAAAAATGGATTTTCGAGATTTTGGGTGATTTAGGCGAGTGGGGTGTCATTTTCCACTAAATGTTGGACGCTGAATCCAATAAAATGGGCCCCTGAACAATTGGCACCCACGGGAAGAAGTTATGGGTCAAATTGGGTATCTAATACCCAATTTGAATATGTGTTTTCGAGATCTCTGGTACCTAGGCGTGTGGGGTATCATTTTCCACTAAATTTTGGACCCTGAATCGATTGGGATTGGTCCTGGACCCGCCACACCCACTATTTCCCCATTTTCCCATGTTGAAGAAATGAGTCTCCATGCTCCTGGTCTGAGGAATAACCAACCCCTGTGAATGAATTTGCAGCATTTTCAATAATGACACGCTCATCACCAAAATGGTTCAATGCCCTCCAGGATGTAGCCAGTCTAAGGAGAATATGGTCTGAGAGGTTATGCTGGATGGGTGGTTTGACCCTATTGGAACATAAAATGATTATTCTCTCGAAATGATAACCATTTAACAATATAAGCAGCATTCGAGGCAGTGAGCTAAAGCCACTAACTGCTCGTTTCTCCTATCCAACTTCTAGAAAAGGAGCACTTGATGAACAAATATACAAACTCCCGTGGAATACAACGAGGAAAAAAGAAAGAGCAGCCGGTGGAAGGCAACGAAATACAATTTCTTAGGAAACGCTTCCAACCGATAGCCGAGGGTGCACAGGGGACCTTGTTGAAGTGCGAATAATACATTCATACCGCGTCGTGTGGTCTGAGAGCAGCTCCCCAACAAAAAGCGTGTTTCAATGATGCAGACCCCATCGCCCACTTCCACTGCCTTCAGTCGCACGTGAATTGTAATTATAGAGCTACATTACCGTGGAAGAAGAGTAAAAGAGTTGGGTTCGAGTTATGAAAATACACCAACACCTGCAATTTAGTGAGAAAGAAGGTTTAAGGTCGATCTATGTGTGGATCCGTGACGGTACGGCACCAATGTTCACCGCGTTTCGTACCTTCCGGTGACATCCGTGATAAATTTTTCTTTGCCATTTTTACAGGTGAAACTCTTTTTCACGTCCGTATTTTACAAAAAATATCGGCAAAGACGTATTTTTAGTTTTCACGGTAGCTGCCGGAAGAGGACGGAACGTGTCGGAGGGTCACGTTGCCGGTCATGTCTGAACACACGCCGTTTTCTCTTTAGAAGAATTTCGACCGCCGATATTCTTTCGGTTGCTTGACATTAGTAGTAGAAAAATTACTAAAAATCTGACGTTTTGGTCAGCGACCCGTTTCCGGCTCAAGTAGATCCTCGAAACTTTTCAACCCGATCGGACCAAATTTGGGCGGGGTAGGATCCGTGACGGTACGGCACCAATGTTCTCGCGTTTCGTAGCTTCCGGTGACATCCGTGGTAAATTTTTCTTTGCCATTTTTACAAGTGAATCACTTTTTCACGTCCGTATTTTACCAAAAATATCGGCAAAGACGTATTTTTAGTTTTTACGGTGGCTGCCGGAAGAGGAAGGGAACGTGTCGGAGGGTCACGTTGCCGGTCATGTCTGAACACACACCGTTTTCCCTTTAGTTTACGAAGAATTTCGACCGCCGATATTCTTTCGGTTGCTTGACATTAGTAGTAGAAAAATTACTAAAAATCTGACGTTTTGGTCAGCGACCCGTTTCCGGGTCAAGTAGATCCTCGAAACTTTTCAACCCGATCGGACCAAATTTGGGCGGGGTGGGATCCGTGACGGTACGGCAACAATGTTCTCGCGTTTCGTAGCTTCCGGTGACATCCGTGATAAATTTTTCTTTGCCATTTTTACAAGTGAAACTCTTTTTCACGTCGGTATTATACCAAAAATATCGGCAAAGACGTATTTTTAGTTTTCACGGTGGCTGCCGGAAGAGGACGGAACGTGTCGGAGGGTCACGTTGCCGGCCATGTCTGAACACACACTGTTTTCCCTTTAAGCAGGAAACCCACTATGCCGTCACCGTCAGGCGCCGTCCTGCACGGTTTAAGCAGGAAACCCACTATGCCGTCACCGTCAGGCGCCGTCCGGCACCGTCAGTCACCGTTGCGTTCCGGCAACATTGCTTTGCATTGTTTTAAACGAACGGCAACCCACTATACCCGTCCGTCACCGGCCACGACCGTGTCCGTCAGTCACCGTCGGCCACCATTGCTGTTTGGGGCATTCTTGCCGGATCGCCGGTCCGTCATTTCTCCAGTCGACATTCAACTGAAGTCACATCGCCAGTGTTTCTTGTAGTGTGCCTTTTGTGTAGTGAGCGATGAGTAAGGACGAAATGTTGATAGAGGCTGTTAGGGAGTATCCCTTCCTTTATAATATTAGTGATAATAGTTATCACGACAACTTTTTTCAAGTTGTCAAACAAATGATGAAATTCACCATATTCGTTTCTTCTTCTGATGATTCCGTGCACCCAGTACCTATGCTTCCTCCGTTTCTGTATCTCTTCTTCTTCAGCACATGCTGCGGCTATTACTAGCAACTCCTCGTCTGATGAACTCTCCATCGCAACTGATGCATTTCTTCTGGTTAGCTCCGGTTTTTGACGGAGCAAGCCGGGCAAGTGGGTGATCGCCGAAAAAATGACGGTGAAGGCGGTGACTGACGGTGCCGGACGGTGCCTGACGGTGACGGCATAGTGGGTTTCCTGCTTTAGTTTACGAAGAATTTTGTCGATATTTTTATCTTATTTTTTTTGGTTGGTAATTCCTTGAATAATCAACCTATGTTTTCATGCCAAAAAGTCAATCTCTCCGATTCGGCCCAAAAATTTTATTCTGGACGTTTCAAGGTGTCTGGATCAAAATTAGCAAATGCCCTTCCGCCGTACACGCTGACTTATGTAGTAGAAAAATTACTAAAAATCTGAAATTTTGGTCAGCGACCCGTTTCCGGCTCTTGTTGGTTCTCGAAACTTTTCAACCCGAACCACCAAATTTGGGTGGGGTAGGGGTCAAAATGTGTTTTTCGGGAAATGGATTTTCGAGGTTTTTGGCGATCTAAGCGTGTGGGGTATCATTTTCCACTAAATTTTGGACTCTGAATCCAATGAGACGGGTTCTGGAACGATTGGTGCCCTCTGAATGAGACTATGGGTCAAAACGGGTACTTATCTACCCATTTCGAATGTGTTTTTGAGATTTGTGGTACCTAGGCGTGTGGGATACCATTTTCCATTAAATTTTGGGCCCAGAATCGATTGGAATGGGTCCGAGACCACAACCACTGTTTCCCCCATTTTCCCCTTGTTGCAGCAATGAGTTCCATGCACCTGGTCCAAGGTTTTCACTGAAGGTCACGGTACGCCACGTCACGGATATGTGTGTATCGACCTTCATTAGCCCTTCTGGATAGTGTATATCCGTGGACCTTTTTTGAAACCCTTCAAGCTTACAATGCTTACTTGGCACCCCCTCCCCCTTCTTCTCAGGAGTGGTTGTCCTCATCTATCATCAGTAGTTATCCCATGGACGGCTCCGCAAGGGTAAGTCTTCTCGGACCCTCATAGTCAGATAAATGAGGAATTAGTGTGCGGTCAGCCCTTTCTCGTCATTTGACCCTCACTACTTACCTCACCCTCACGGTTGCCATTTATTTTACACTTAGCCCTGAAATGAGGTGGAACGCTCGTCCGAAAGAGGACGACACTCTCAGGAGGACCATCACTCACACGACTGTATTAATTAGTCAAGAACCGCTTCAACTTCACTTCCTTCTCTATACATCATTCCTTTTCTAGAGCTGGGACTCGTTCTTATTTTCCCTCAACCCTGCTTCATTTTTTAGTTTCGAAAAGGTTTCCTACCTCAATCTGGGTAATTATTCATTTTCCCTTCCTCTTTTGTGACAAATGGTAAAACGGTGTCTATCACCGTGACACAAGGGCGAAAGTTCAACCAAGAAGGAAAGTGATAAAGAACGCCATGCAGCACTAAAACAAATTTCCGGAACTTTTGGTTGGTTATTCCTTGAATAATCAACCTGTTTTCATGCAAAAGGTCAACCTCTCCGATTTTTCCAAATTTTTTCTGGGCGTTTCTAAGTGTCTAGGTCAGAAAAGTCAAATGTCCGTCAGCCCTACGCCATCCGCGCCGTTTTTGGTAGCAGAAAATTTTCTAAAAACCTGAAATTTGGGTCAGGGGTCCGTTCCTGGCTCTAGTTGGTCCTCGAAACTTTTCAGCCCGGGGTAGGGGTCAAAATTTGTACTTCGAAAAATGGATTTTCGGAATTTTTTACTATCTAGGCGTTCGGGTTATAATTTTCGACTAAATTTTGGACACAGAATTCCATGAAATTGATCCCAGAACGATTGGCACCCTCTGAATGAGGTCATGGGTCAGAATGGGTATAACCAACAGGTGTATATGAATTCGCAACGTCTTCAAATTATTTTTTTCGTACGTCATTTAGTGCGGACTGTGTGTTGCTGAATGATGAAGAAGCCTTATATCAATTTCTAAGATAGGAAATCATGAAGTCTTCACCACGATTCACCAAATCCCTTTCAGAGACAAAGCTGAGTAAGGGTTTTAGCTGCTAAACATTCAACTCGTAAATTCCACGGTAATCGGAATTTTCTGTAAAGACCAGCTGATTGCCAAAGGACCGAATATTCCCGAAGGGTGGGAAAAGCATTTTATCTGAAAATGCGACGCCCCTTTCCGTCAGCGCTCCATCATAACCTGCAATTAACATCATTTCACATCGCTCATTCCCAACCCGAGGGAAGGGATAAAAGGAGAAATGCGAAAGAGGACGATGGAGAGGGAGGAGAGGCCGATTGTGGCATTCCGTCGCCTTTTATTGCAGAGCCCGCAGTTTAAAAGGGACCCCGAGAGCCCAAGTCTTCCTCACGGTTCATCAACTTCTCTTAAACTTAGATTGGAAGGGTCCTCTTCCTTCAGGTCTCCTTTTCTTCATTACTTGGCAAAATCATTGACGCTGCATAATTTTTGAGAAGCGAGCAGCGTCACGCTTGCGAACCGTTCTGACAAGCGTTTGTGAAAGTTGAGCGTCTCGTGAGCTCTCGAGAATAAATTGGTATCGTGCATCTCTTCTGCACCGGTAGTGATGAGGCTTGGCTTATTGCAAGGGACTCCCCAACTCCGAACTTCTCAGGTGTAGACTTTTACACCAGTTTTTAGGATCCCAAATCGATTTTAACAAGCCAAGTTGCACCTAATCAAGAGGACTGTGGTCATTGGAGAATGGGGAGTTTTCGGGGAACGACCAAAATTATTATATCTCAATGAGAAACGCGAACCCGTGAGGCTAGAATTCAGCGTTAGAACTTACTTGTCATTGAACAGAGTCCTTCTGCTTGCACCAAAGAATACGTTCCAGTCAAATATCTATGAAGTATTCTGCCTTGGCGTAAACGAATAACAACGTGAGGAATCCTCTACTCTACGTCCTAGTCGCCAGTCCAGCTGATGGCTCTACACTGCCAAATCGTGGACATTGTTGGATTGCGATGGCTCCTGAAATCCAACGCTGGCAAGGACCAGTTCCTGGAATGGGCTATGGTGGAAGGGTGCGACGATACCGTATCATTCCTCTCCCTTGATCCCTTCAATGCTCCATCAAGTGATGCTCTCCGAGGACATTGCCCCAATCATGAAACCAGAGCACCTATGTAAGCTTAGCCGCCACCACCTGCCATTTTGGATGCCGAACTTACAAGCGAGGTTACCAGGACAATAAAGGCAGATCCATATCTGCAGCATCGAGCAGGTGGTTGGCAGACGGATGAGGGGGCGGTGCAGCATATAATTGGTCGACGTGAAGGGGAGCCTGGTTTTGGGAGACCAATCTGGGCCAGAAGAGACGGCGCGTCAATACGCCCAGAGAACAGATCGCTGAGGAAAACCATATCCGCGATGGTGCGTCGGTCAGCAGGATAGGGGAGGCGATACTGCTCACAAAGTGCGCCATAGTCAGTGCTGTCTGGAGGTATGCCTGGCTTGAAGGCAAGGTAACGGAGGAACGCCCTGTGCACCCGATCAATCAGGTCAATGTGGCAGCCATAAAACGGCCTCCAGACGACTGAGGCGTACTCGAGGCATGGCTGAACAATGGCACGATACAGTGTGATGAGGGCTGGGATGTGAGTGAATTCCCTGGTATTCCGCTTGAGGAAACCCAGAGACAGCATAGCTCGAGAGTTGACCTGCGACCCGTGCTCTTTGAAAGTGAGCTGCGGATTCAGACTTACCCGAAGATCATGGATGAGTGACGGACGCGCAAGTTGAGATCCATTGATGCTGTAGACATGATGATATCATTTCGCAGTTTTCCAATCATTTGAACTTTTGCCTCCCAAGCAAGACGCACTTGCTCCTTACAGCAACAACATTCGTCGTGCTGAACAGCGGAAGCAGTCGAGAATCTCAGTTCCAAGAATATGGCTGCGGTTTATGCCCATATGAGTGCTACCCATATATGAACAGAACGATCGGACTCTTTAGCAGGTTTCTAATCATTTGAGCTTTTGCCTTCCAAGCAAGACGCACTCGCTTCCCTACAGCAACAACATTGTGTCACTAGATTAGGATGTGGCCGTAAAGATGGTCTTCGCTCAGTAAACACGATGGGGCGGACAGGCGAGCGAGGCAAACAGAAAGGAGAGGAGGAGTGCGCTATCTGATTAACATTTCCAAGGCGAGAGGGGGCCCTCACTGAGGATTACAGGTAACTTACGATCTCGCTAACTGCTCACGGCTTAACGCCAAATCTCCCCCTCATTCTCACGACTTAACTTCAATTCCCTGAGTCGTTGGAAAAATCATCCCCTATCGAGGTGATTCTCTTCGCAAGGGGGAAAATCTACCTAGTAGTTCACCCCATCTGTTTATATCTCAAGATCGGACCACAAAGTTGTCACAAATGATTTGTCCGCAATGCTGCTAATCCCAATACAAACAATAGATCTTAGAACTAATGCAACCCTTCTATTATGGAAAATTTTCTTTTCGCAATGTACAGGTTTATCTACGACTAATGGAGGAATCGTGCCCCGAAAACTGGTGATTGTACGAAATCTCGTATGAAAAGTGGCTGGATATGCCACTGTTTTCCCCATTTTCCCATGTTGAAGAAATGAGTCTCCATGCGCCTGGTCCGAGGAATAACCAACCCCTGTGAAATAATTTGCAGAGTTTTTACGTTGGAAGCGTTGCAAGGGGGCTCTTAACACATTCCGTCTGGAGAACGCAACAGTTGCGTTCAGTGGAAATAGCTCTGCGGCCGGAGAACGCAACATTTGCGATCGAGGTCTGTTCACTTTTAAACGCTCCCCACCACGTCAGGTATAGGAAGGGATCGTTCTAACTTTCTCAGGCCGTCATTCTAGCCCCAGAGCCGCGCCACTTGCTTCGTTTGTGAATCGAAAGTTTTCCACGCTCTAATCGAATTGAAAAATATATCGTGACATAATTTTTCTCATTAACTTTCTATTTATTTTTATTCATTTATCGTTGTGATTTTAATAAATACTCCTAACTATAATCTCATAGTTTTGTTACAGATTGATTTCTGGGGAACATTCCAGAATGGAGACGAGTCCATCATTGCTTCCTTTCTTCGTTCTTATTTACGGAATCTGAGTATTATAAGATTATTATATTATATAATAAATTTCATATTTCATTAAAATTGTTATTGAAAACGAACCGAATTGTACTATTTTTGTCCTCTCTAACATGAACGCAACAGTTGCGTCATCAGGCATATCGGCTGATTCCTGGGTATATGCCTGTGAACGCAACAGTTGCGTCATCAGGCATATCGGCTGATTCCTGGGTATATGCCTGTGAACGCAACAGTTGCGTCATTGAACTTTTCCCGCTTCTGGAGGCCAGGCGGCAGTGGGCGAGTAGTAACTAACAATGCGAGTGTTTGGAGATGTTTTCCACACCTCTTCCTTCGTCACTGTCCGCATTCGTGCAATGCTATCGATTTCTGATGATCATTATATACCCACGCACTGAGCAAAACTTTGCCTCCCAAGCTAACAACTTAACCATTGCAAGCAACGAGACAAAAATCGATAACACCGGTGAGTCAGGTGCGCGGGGTAGGACTTCCCCAAGAGGTCGATCCATCTCATCAAAGTTTCAGTCGAAGGTCTCCTACAATTTTCTTCTTCTGTACACCGGACACGCTCAGACTGAGTGCGCATAAATATTTAACTCTTATCATTTCAAGTCCGGCTTTCCGGGGATGTGATGGTCTGCGTTCCATCAACGCGTCCGATGTTTGTGTTTCGTATGTGAATTGAAAACTCACGAAATTGAATGTATCTGGGCGGTACAATCGTTTCTTAACATCAAAGCTGAGCTCACCCCAACTTTCTCTTTCAATTTTTGTATGCGATATCATTCAGAAGAACTCATTTGGCCCATTCATGCTTTCTCTCAAGGATATCAGAAGAGGAGAACTGAAAAACGTACCAATAAAGAGCAAATGAACCTTAGAAATTTACCTCCTCTGATCCTAGTTGGAGTGAATTGGCCGTTCTTTCCCCCTCACTCGTATGTTTTCCACGAAACTCCCAGATAAAACCTTTCTTTCGACCCCACCGAAGACATGGAGTGGGTACAACCAATTATAGGAGCCCGTGCCATTAGCAGAAGGTACAATAATTTGTCCTAAGGTCCCGGAAGATAATTGCTCGCGAGGAAATGGGGAAGTTGAATTATAGTGCGCAATTCTAGTTACTTGCGAAACAGGTTGGAAACCCAGACATGCGAAACGCTGCTTGCAATCATAACTAGGAAAGGAAGCGGAAAACTCCGAAACACGCGAATGGAACGTTAACATCACACTTTGCATTTGTATCAAGATCGACGTCTCCCTTCCATGAGGATAGGCGAGGATGTATGTGCATACAATGTACGTATGTGCGCCTCGGAAAAAGTTACTGTTTTCAAATTGATGGGCGCCAGTTATACATAATACTAAGCGTTCCCATATTCATTGAACAGCTGAGCTATGTGCATGGACTTTTGGTTGGTTATTTTTTGAATAATCAACGTATTTTTCATGCAAAAAGTCAATTTCTCCGATTCGGCCAAAAAAAAAATTTTATGGACGTATCGAAATGTCCAGATTAAAATTAGCAAATGCCGTCCGCCGTCCATACAGATTTTGATAGTGGCAAATTTTCTAAAAATCTGAAATTTTGATGAGGGATCCATTTCCGGCTTTTGTTGGTCCTCGAAACTTTTCAGCCCAATCTGACCAAATTTGGGCGAGATAGGGGTCAAAATGTGTTTTTCGAAAAATGGATTTTCGAGATTTTTGGCAATTAAGGTGTGTGGGGTATCATTTTCCACTAAATTTTTGATCCTGAATCGATTGGAAAGGGTCAAGGACCCCCGACACCCTCGGTTACCCCCATTCTCCCCATGTAGAAGGAATGGGTCTCATTCGCCTGGTTCGAGGATTCAAAGAATATACTTCCAAATCAACCGGTATCGTCATCAATGATGATCGTCACCCATATGAGTGGGATAATATATTATATTACCCATGAAATTAAAAGGTCGCGTAGTGGGGCCGATTATTCTGAAAGAGGGCATAACTATTTCATGTTACCATTGCATATAAATGCCAACATACCTACTAACGTTTACGTATCTTGTAAGCAAAACTGCAATAATATAATAAAAAAACGCTGCAAATTCTTACACAGGGGTTGGATATTCCTCGGACCAGGCGCATGACTCATTTCTTCAACATGGGGGAAATGGGGAAAATGGTGGGTGCGGCGGGTCCCAGACCCATTCCAATCGATTCAGTGTCCATGATTAGTGGAAAATGATACCCCACACGCCCAGGTTCCAGAAATCTCAAAAACACCTATTCAAAATGGGTAATACATACTCAATTTGACCCATAACTTTTTCCAGTGGGTGCCGATCGTTCTGGGACCCATTTCATTTGATTCAGCGTCCAAAATTTAGTGGAAAATGATACCCCACTCGCCTAGATCGCCCAAAATCTCGAAAATCCATTTTTCAAAAAACTCATTTTGACCCCTACCCCACCCAAATTTAGTCCGATCGGGCTGAAAAGCTTGGAGGACCGTCCTAGGCCGGGAACAGACCCCTGACCCAAATTTCAGATTTTTATAAAATTGTCTACTACCAAAAACGGCGTGGACGGCGGACGGACATTGATCATGAAACGTCCAGAACAAAATTTTGAGCCGAATCGGAGAGGTTGACCATTATCATGAAAACATAGGTTGATTATTCAAGGAATAACCAACCAAAAGAAGGGGGGGGGGGCAATTCCTTGGTCAGGTGCATGGAGACTCATTCCAATCGATTCAGCGCCCAAAATTAAGTTGAAAATTGTATGATATGAGGTACCAGAAGTCTCAAAACCTACATTTGAAATACGTAAATAGAGATCGGGGGGAGTGAATGTAAATAGGCGACAATGCCGCCAGTTTGGAGAACTGAAGAACTAAAAACGTGTGAGTACCTTCTATATGGTGTAGCATGTATAGGGTTAGGTCCGATATGTAGGATAATAAATTAGGAAGAGTTTTACCTAGCTTGTTTGGTATTGTACGCTTGACAATGATATCTTCACGTCTAAAGCGCTCGCCCACTGTACCAAACAAGCTAGATAAGACTCTTCCTGATATCTTCTCTATGTTGCATGGGAGCAACACTGGAGAAATTCCCGCGCCGTCAGGTTAGCTGACTTGACTATCGAGTGATAACCATTTGATAACAATCTTATGTAAAACTTCGTTTTTCAAAGATTTTGGGTCCGCGAATTTGCTCTGTTGTGCCTCACCATATTGAAAGTAAATGAGTACACATTTGAACAATGGTTTTAGTTAGCATTATTTTTTGTCTAATAAACTGTTAACAATTCTCATTTACTTATTCTTTCAGCACCGTTAGACCCTTAAATTTGAAAATTTGATTGAAAATGTATTTGGGGGAATTTGGGGGATTGTAAACATCATTTTTATCCACTCGTAAATGAATTTCGGTCTTTCTATTAAGCCGCGTTTACACCGGAGCTGACAACATTGCTGCCAGCAAAAGCTGATAACATTTACAAAAATCGTACTTTTAATTCCGTCAACATTTGCTGCCAACAATGCTGTCAGCACCGAAAAGTGTTGGCAGCATTTACCCACCAGTAGTCGGTAAAGATCAAAGAATGTTGTCCAACATATGCTGGCAGCAATGTTGATGGCGACCGTCAACAATGTTGGCAACACTTACCTTAGCGCACGTGGTTGGCTGCCATGTCGTTCCGACAGCGTCAGTACTCTAGTAATTGGTTAAGCGCTACGCAAAATGTTGTCAACACATGTTGATCAGTCTAGGGAATTCGCCACCATTTGCTGCCAGCATTTGTTGATAGCAATGCTGCCAACAAAAACTGGCCAACATTTGCTGACAGCATTTGGTGTAAACGCGGCTTTAGGGTTCATGTGCCTTAGCCTGCCTCGGTTTTGCCCTAGGTAGGCCTCGTTGAAAGATACCTGTTTACATTAACCCGTTTGCCTATGGGGTAAATGTAAACAGGCTTTGTTTTCACCTCTTTGTAATTACGGTAAAAACATGATGGGATCTGACTCGGGAGATGCTGTCGTTTCACAAGAAACAGTTAGTAAGCGTATTTGGATTTACAGTAAGAGTTGAGGAGAACTTTGATTGGAAACATTCAAATTTTATTTACATTTACCCCACCTGACCCTACCCATTTTGACCCATAACCTCTTCCGGGCGCCAATCTTTCTGAATTAGATTCAGCGTCGAAAATTTAGCGGAAAATGATATCCCACACGCCTAGATCGCCAAAAATCTCAAAAATCCATATTGACTAAGGCCAATCTGACGATGGAAATAATTCCAACCTCTTTGGATATATTAGCCCGAACTCGTATAATTTCAATTCGTAAACGGATGTTTTCAATTTCCAAAATTTCCGCCGCTCCTTGACGCTATTGGACTGCTCTTGACTATTTCTTCGTGCACTAGATACTACCCCTAATGTGATCACTCTTTGAGGTTATGTGCTAAATCAGAAGGGGATTGCCGCTATCACAGAGTACCAACCACATTCAGAGCTGGTCAGTTGGATTCTTGATCGGTGCCTTGGATGTTATTGATGATGAGCAAGCCCTACCATAAAAGTCGGGTGTTTATATGATAACAGGTCCACAACAAATGATAATGAAGATGATGTTGAAGATGAACCTATGCAAGGCACACTTATATTTCATACAGTAGTTGGCATAGATTACAGCCATATTCAGTCGTACTTGCATTACAATAAACCGAAGTCTTTCCAACGTAACGTGAATTTCAAGGTTTGTACTTCAAGTGCTGCAAATCCTCCACGAAGCACGAAACTCCCAATTACACCAGACAGCATTGAATTCAGTTCCAAGTTCGAGAAAACCTGAACCTCTGTTTCCGCATTCTACTCCCCCTCGAAGTTAGGAAAACCCAATTAAAGGATGATGCAATTTATTCCCTAATTACCGCAGTAGGTGAGGGAAACTAACTCGCGAAGCTCATTCCATACCTCCACCACCTAATTAGGTACTTTGAATGATGACCAAAGTTGATTTCTCCCAAAGCTTTGAGGATATCCCGAAATTTTCCTCGATCTCAACGCTTGTTTGGGATTTTCGCACGATTGTAGATGGTCGGAATAAATTCCCGGAACATTATTGGCAGATTTGAGAGGTAAATTGAATAGTAATTTGCCTCGACGAAGTAAATTTTATATGAGAATACATCAATGAGATGCCAAAACTGAACAACACGTGCCACGCTCATGATAAATCCTGCTACTACCCCATCTATAGTTGGTACTATTTCAAACATTTCGGATAATTCCTCAAGGAGGAGGTGAACCGAGGCATGAACAGCCACAACATCAACTTATTCTCTTTGATATTCGATACTTATGTACTCGAGCTGTTATAACCTCAAAACTCACCACAACCCTTTCAATCCCTTTTATTGAATTACGCGCCTGCCGAATTATCAAAGGCCAATATAATCAGAAATAGCGTATTTTGGTTGGTTATTCCTTGAATATATTCCGGAATATAATATATAATATATATATGAATATATTATATTCATCCGTCCACCGTCCACGCCAACTATGGTTGTAATTTTTTTTTTTTTTTTTTTTTAATTCTGAAATTTTTTTAGCCCGATCGGACCGAATTTGGGCGGGGTAGGGGTAAAAATGTGTATTTCAAAAAATGGATTTTTGTGATTTTATGCAATTTAGGTGTGTGGGGTATTATTTTCCGGTTATTAAATTCTGGACGTTGAATCCAATGAGACAGGTCTCGGAACGATTGGTTCCCTCTGGATGAGGCTATGGGTCATAATGGGTGCCTATTTACCCATTTTGAATATGTGTTTTCGGGACTTCTGGTACCTAAGCATGTGGGGTATCAATTTCGACTAAATTTTGGACCCTGAATCGATTGGAATGGGCCCGGGACCCGCCACATCCATAGTTTTCCCCATTTTTCCCATGTTGAAGAAATGAGTCTCCATACGCCTGGTCCGAGGAATAACCAACCCCTGTGTAAGAAATTGCAGCGGTTATTCCTTGAATAATCAACCTATGTTTTCATGATAATGGTCAACCTTTCCGATTTGGCTCAAAATTTTTTTTTGGACGTTTCATGATGTCCTGATCAAAAAAGGTCAATTTTTCGAATTTTCTAAAAATTTGAAACTTGGGTCAGGGGTCTGTTCCCAGCCGAGACGGGTCCTCGAAACTTCTTAGCCCGATCGGACCAAATTTGGGGGGTGTAGGGGTCATAATGTGTTTTTTGAAAAATGGATTTTCGAGATTTTGGGCGATTTAGGCGAGTGGGGTATCATTTTCCACTGAATTTTGGACGCTGAATCCAATTAAATGGGTCCCAGAACGATCGGCACCCACTGGAAGAAGTTATGCGTCAAATTGGGTATATATTACCCATTTTGGATATGTGTTTTTGGGATTTCTGCTACCTAGGCGTGTGGGGTATCATATTCCACTAAATTTTGGACGCTGAATCGATTGGAATGGGTCTGGGACCCGCCACACCCACTGTTTCCCCCATTTGAGGAATAACCAACCCCTGTGTAAGAATTTGCAGCGTTTTTACGTTTGCTACAATGTACTCTAAATCTACTCGTAAAAAGGTTAGTATGCACGTTGATGTTGACTGGTTAATTATTTCACATTAAATCAAAAAGTGCAGGAACTTCGAGATTAGTGTTTGTTGGGCAAACACTGCATCACTGACTACCCAATTAACATGGGGCGTTGTTTGCCTTAGGCATTTAGGGGTCGGCACTCAACAAAACCACTGTTGAAATATTTATACTCCGGCTAAAAAGGGGAAACTCGTCAAGTGAAGACTGACACGTGTTATTCGTTTAACTTATGACTCACCCTTCAGATCGTGAAGCCTTCGGAGGTAGGTGACGTTGGGGTGACAGGAAACTGGATGAACGGCGGTGTAAATGTAGTGGGGATGTAAGTAGTTTCATGTTAGTATTGATTTTGTTGGACATCGACATTTCACAATTAAATTATTATTGAATGATGATAATTCAACAACTTTTACCTTAACGTATCCTGTTGTTACTGCTGAAGGTCCATTGTAACGAGAAAAGTAGGTAGATAACCATTGTAAAACGTAAATACACAACTACGCCAAAGGTTTCATCCAAGTTATAATCCATACTTATTTAGAGGGGGAAAAACGAAACAATTTGGTTGAGCAAACACGTAGGTATTTAATAGCGGCTGACGTGTGTAGATAGGGTATTGAAACCCATAAGTTATCTGGAATGAATGGTGATAGGCGGGGGATAGTGGGGGATGAGATTATTATGCACCCCACGACCATACTGAACTCTTATGTATTTTAATAGAATGGGTTCCAGAAAAAGTTTACTATAACGGTTTTTCAAAAATGAGTAAACAAAGTCGGGCCCTATAGAAGGGTGATTCAATAGGTTTATAGTTGGTTATAATTTAGTTATAACCCAGTATGTTGACATGCTGCAAATGGGAAATGTTCCTGTTCTCTACATTCCCTTCTCCTTAACCGTTTAAAACTCTTTCTAACGATGATTCTTGTACCAAATATGAAAGAGAGTACATTTTTTGATAGGTAGATAGATGAGCTCTAAGGAAAAAGATTGAATTTTGACCGAAATTGCATTTTATTAAAATTTCACCAAAACCAAAACATGTTCACTTTTGCTATAAAAGCATCGCTAATTAGTTATTTGGAATAAAACACGTGGAATTATTCAGAACTTCGATGTTTCGAACGGAGTTTTGAGTAATATAATCAATTCCGACCAGTACATGGATTTGCTCTCAAAAATTCATCGAATAAGAGGTGGCAGGGGCAAATAAAAACAGTGCAAAATTCATTCACAGGGGTTGGTTATTCCCAGGACTAGGCGCATGGAGACTCATTTCTTCAACATGGGGAGAATGGGGGAAACAGGGAGGGTGGCCGTTCCCGGACCCATTCCAATCGATTCGGGATCCAAAATTTAGTGGAAAATGATACCCCACACGCCTAGGTGCCAGAAATCTCAAAAACACATATTCAAAATGGGTAGATAGGTACCCATTTGGACATTCCAAAAATTCCAAAAGTCCAAGTTCCAGAATTTAGTAGAAAACGATACCCCACACTCGTAGATCTCAAAAAATCTCGAAAATCCATTTTTAAATACACATTTTCACCCCTACCCCACCCAAATTTGGTCTGATCGGGCTGAAAAGTTTCAAGGACCAACTAGAGCCGGGAATGGACCCCTGACCCAAATTTCAGATTTATAGAAAATTTTCTATTACCAATGTCGGCATGGATGGTGGACGGACATTTGTCTTTTTTGGCCCAGACACTTTGAAACGCCCAGAAAAAATTTGGGGGAGAGTCGGAGAGATTGAATTTATGCATGAAAACATAGGTTATTCAGGGAATAGCCAACCAAAAACATTTTGGCCCATTCTGACACATTCTCTTAGTTTGGCTGCAGCTTCATCAATTGTTGGGCGTTTTTGGCGTCCGCCATCAAAACTTGTGACCACTCGTCAGCTACGGGAACTTTGGAACAAAGTGCGAAGTCGTAAAAAAAAAAAAAAAAAACTTCCTCAACAACAGTGCGGAAACTCACATTAACTTAGTGGCGTGTGTTATGTAGCCGGAGCGAACCAGCGAGCGGGTCAATACATCAAGCGAGAGCTACATTGCCGGGTGACACTGTTCGCGTCGTCATCAATAACCAATTTGTCAAACGAGGCAAGATCTCTGCTATTCCGACCGCCAACACGCATGGTTAGCGTTGTGTTTAGAGATTGGATTGGAACAAGCTCTTGTAATAGTCCGTGAGGACTTGGGGAGACAAGATGGAGAGCTTGGCTGCATTTGACCAATGCAGACCCTTCGCAAGGCAAAACTATGTGATAGGTGTGAAATTGTAGAGTTTCTGGTGATGACGATCAACATTCGACTGAAGATGCACTATTGATTGAGCAGGACCGAAATGTAATAGAAAATCAAACGAAAAGAACCAACACGTTGTGTCAGGGCGCAAGTGCATGCACAATACCAATCGCAGGTTGTTAATTCTTGAGGTTTCACCGATTATTAAGGCCAGTCAACAACGGTTGAAATAAATTCCTCAAGTTATTACGTATGTACTCTGTAACCCACACAGTATATTCTGAACAACGATCCTCTTATCAGATTAGGAGCAAGCAGCATGAACTCCCTCACAACCAAAATATTTGGCTGAAAATTGACCATTTTTCCTTGGTTGGTCAAAAAACTTTGCCCCTATGAGACCTGACCTTCCGCTCCGAAACCTGGTCGCTGACTAAAGCAACTGAAGATGAAGAACGCAGGTCCGAGAGAGAGGTTTTCCATAAAATTTTGGGGGGGAGTGTTTGACTTGAGGGAGTTTGCCTGGAGAGGACGAATCTATGCTGAACTGGTGGGCCTGCATGGCGATGTCTTCAGGTTTATTGAGGTTGGAAGACTCTGTTGGGCTGGACACTGTATCCTAAATGAATTCCAAAAGAGACCCCTCAAATGCTACTGGACAAAGCAATCCACTAAAGAAGAAGAAGGTTGGCTGAAATTGCGCTGAGTGGATGGAATGGCAGTAATGTTCGTTTTATCCGGGAATTTCGGAACTGGAGAGCAGCAGCAGCAGCGAACAAAGATGACTGGCAGACATCATTCTTATTTCATTTCCTATTTTTCCTTGGTTGGTCTTGCCCCTATGAGACCTGTATAAGACCAGTCCTGACTTATGGCTCCAAAACCTAGACAATGACTATGCAACCGAAGAAGAAGAAGAAGAAGAGCGCCGGTCCCAAAGGAAGGTTATCCATAGAATGAGGAGGGGGTGGGGGTGTTTGACTTGAAGGAGCTCGCCTGGAGAGGATGAACCAATGCCGAACTAGTGAGCCTGCACGATGATTGCGATGTCTTTAGGTTTATCAAGGTTGGAAGAATTTGTTGGGTTGGACTCTGTATCCTAAATGAATCCAAAAGGGACCCCTCAAATGCTACTGGACAAAGCAATCCACTAAAGAAGAAGACTGGGTTGGCTGACATTGCGCTGAGTGGATTTAGGGGCAGTAATGTTCGTTTTATCCTGGGATTTCGGAACTGGAGAGCAGCAGCAACGAACAAAGATGACTGGCGGACATCACTCCAAGATGTCCTGATCCCTCGAAAGAAGAATACGATGAGTACAACGACAAAGAGTGACAAGGTAATGTTGAACAAACACCTTGAAAAAGCTGAGCGTTTTAGGGAATTTACAGCAAGGGGCTAGATTAAAAGAACAAATGTCAGACTGGGTCTGGAATGATTAAGGAAGACGGCGGGGAAATGCCAATGATCAATTTGAGAAAGTTGACAACCAGGACAGGTCATTGCTGTTTCACAGAATAAAGGTTATGCTGATTGTGTATGGCAGCAAATCAACAATGTCAAAGAGAACCAGGCGCTTGGAGACTAATTTAAAAATGGATTCAGGGTACCAAATAGTGTATAGACGAATTCAGTAACACCTGTTGAGGATTTGCAGCGATTGGTGGATTGTAGTAGTCCTGACCCCAACATCTGACATCCAATAAGAATCCAGATAAACTTATCTGCACAATATTTCCATGATTATCAGAATGGGACGTGAAATTTCAATATGGACTTACGGCTGGCTGCTGCTGGTTCATGACGTGTTCATTACAAACAAGGTGAGTACACTTTTCTCTCCAGTGTTGCCTCATCTTTGAAAGGTTATGTTGTGCAGCATGCATCTGGCCTCTTAGTTTGATCTGACATTCCTGGCAGCCCAATCAATCACGCCTTACTAGGTCATCCCTGGCGTCATTTTCTCTCTTTACTACAGGGATCTGCATCGATGGTATGGTGCACAGTTTTATTTAACCCTGGCCAATACAAACTTAATGTCCAAGTCAGCCTCCAAGGTCGCCACACTTGGAAACACATGCCACGTCTTGAGTTCGACGTGCAGGATGCTGCATAAGCGTCTTTTTCAGATCCTTGTTAAGATTAGCAGGGCAACCGTTTTTCCTGGCTATAATTCCCTTCAGTCCTGAGTTGAACTGTTGTACAGTAATACATTTGATTATTAAATGCCGTTTGCAGGCTCACAACTATTATTCCTGCTTCATGGCTCTGCTCAAACTGTCATTGTATTTTTTTCAGTTTTCAGTCAAAGTGAAGACCCCATTGAAGGGGTGATTGATTTGAACATTGCCTACAGCGACCATATTGCGGTTGAGGTACAGTGGGAAATGGGTGACAGGAAAGGAAGCCTGGCAGATTGTACCGAACGAGATCGATGATCGCAATAAATGAGATAACTCTGGTATAAATATTGTTATCAACAGTCCGCGTATAATATCATCAATATCGTTCGAAGGAGCAACCATCCAAAGCACACCATCAAAACACTCCATACGAAGCTCTAGCACGTTCTAGCATTTAGCAATTTTCCTACTGAAATAAATAAAATAAAGCGTATCATATCCTAACCATTTCAAAACGCATGTGACTCAAGAATGAGCATTCACTGTTTTATTTTCTCTGGATAAAGAAACAATCCCGTTTTTACTACGTCTCTTCCACTGTTTACGACTCCTTCTGTTGTTACCACTCTCTTCGCTGAACGACTTCCACATACGATCTACAGTTTTAAAGATCCAGCGCTTTTGACGAGTATTAAATGAACTAAAGTAAAGAAGAACGATTTCCATTTGCAGCTGTTATAGTTGGTGTTGATTACATGTGAATGTTATAACATTGAATATTGAATTACCCCGCTCCCTGTAATCTTAATATAGCCACAGTGGTAGCCAATACACATATTACATAATGTTGAAATACTATATATATTCTATATTTATACTCATATATGTTCCATACCTATTTGTCCTACCTTATTTACTATCCCTGTACATCACACACTCCTATATTATTCACATATTAATGAGATCTCTCAGCTACTTTCCTGCTTTAAATTAAATAATCGATTAATAGTATCTTCATTCGCATTCTTCAATAGATAGTTTTTAGTTGGTTATTCCTTGAATAATCATCATCAGGTACTTAAGCATGTGAGGTATCATTTTCCACTAGATTTTAGACGCTGAATCCAATGAGACGGGTCCGGGAACGATTGGCTTTCATCGGAAGATACCAAAATGGGTATCATTTGAACCATTTCGAATGTGTTTTCGATACTTCGGGTACATAGGCGTGTGGGGTATCATTTTCCACTAAATTTTGGACGCTAAAACCAATAAGATGGTTCCAAAAATGATCAACCCCCCCCCCCCCCCCAAGAGGTTGTGGCGTAGGTGAGAATTTGATTTTGATTGCGTGTTTTCGAGATTTCTGGTACCTAGGCGTGTGGGGTATCAATTTCCACTAAATTTTGGACGCTGAATCCAATGAGACGGATCCCGGAACGATTGGTGCCCTCCAAGAGAGTTCGTTGGTCAAAATGGGTATTTGAATGTGTTTTCGAGATTTCTGGTGCCTAGGCACGTAAGGTATCATTTACCACCAAATTTTGGACGCTGAATCCAATGAAACGAGTCCGGGAACGATTGGCGCCCACCGGAGAGGTTACGGGTCAAAATTGTATCTTCTGGCCTATTTTGAAAGTGTCTTTGAGAATTTTCATGATCTAGGCGTGTGGGGTATAATTTTCCTCTATATTTTGGACGCTGAATCCAATGAGATGGGTTCCGGAACGGTTGGGGTCCATCGGAAGAGGTTATAAGTCAAAATGGGTTTCTATCAACCCATTTTGAAAGTGGGTTTTCGAGATTTCTGGCGATCCAGGCGTGTGGGGTATCATTTTCCACTAAATTTTGGACGCTGAGTTTATTCAAATGTCTCCATGCTGCTTGTCCGAGTAATAAGCACCCCCTGTGAAGGAAACTGCAGCGTTTTTCTTGAATTTTTTGATATATTTCCACTCGTTGATCGAGAAAGGGAGGTGTTATAGTAAAATAGGGCCGGAACTAATCATGGCATCTGCCTCGTATAGAAAATCATCACAGCACTAACATGTCGCTCTGTTGGAAATTTCAGAGCGAATCTCGGCCTCTATTTTGACGATCAACAGAGGAAATCACCCTCCGATTTAAAGAACACCGAGGAAGGGTGTTAACTGGGAGCGATGTTAATTGCTGGTTATGACAGGCTTTTAGGGGCCCAGAGGAGGTCATATATTCTGGGACGACCCTCTGACTTGAAGACGTGCTCCTGGAAGCGCTGGGGTCTTCCATCACCTCTTATCTCCTTCGTTCATTCCCGCTGCAGAGACGAACTGACGCACGTGTGCCTTGCGGTGTTTCCTTGTCACGCTGCCGGGAATTACAGCCTCTTTTTCGCCACACGTACTCATCTTCCCTTCACGAGGCGAGGAAAAAAAACACTAGGTACAATCGATGAAAAATGAGGGCTATAATCGTGAAGGGAACCATGAAACATAATGTTGAACCAAAATTCGTTGACTTAGCCACCGCAGTAAATCGCACTTGCACTCACAACCTGCGTCTTTTACAGTGCGGACTGCCTTACAAAAGTATTTTAAGCGAATGAGAAATTAATATTTGATCATGAACCATTCCGCTCGCAGTCCCGAACGCACCTACCAACTATTTGAGGCGTTCAGTTGGATCCATTTCCAAAAATTTTACAGAAGAGACGAAAAACGTCCCACACCACGCCAAATTAGGTGAAGTATTTTAGCATTTATTGACACTTCAGATCGTTCTATTACAGTTTTTAGGAACATGAATGTTCATCTTTGATCGATTTTCAAACCCAAAAAGCATTTTTGAGCTGGATTTGATGCACATCGGGTGGTTATCCCAATATTTCATTTGAAAAATCGATATAAGTAATTTGCTTCATTTTGTCTGTGTGTTTTCTCTTCGAGAAAGTATTGAATTGAAATTTTAAAAAATCTGCAAATTTGTACACACGGGTTGGTTATTCCTCGAACCAGGCGCATGGAGACTCATTTCTTCAGCATGGGGAAAATGGGGGAAACAGTGGGTACGGCGGGTCCCGGACCCATTCCAATCGATTCAGGGTCCAAAATTTAGTGGAAAATGATACCCCACACGCCTAGGTACCAGATATCTGGAAAACACACATTCGAAATGGGTAAATAGGCACCCATTTTGACCCATAGCCTCATCCAGAGGGCACCAATCGTTCTGAGACCCGTCTCATTGGATTCAGCGTCCACAATTCTGGACGCTGGATCCAATGAAATGAATCCGGAAACTACAATTCACAGGTACAATTCACGTCTTCTACAATTGTTCATTTTCTTACCAAATGAAGAACATATTTTATTCAGTAAATTTGGTGGCTATGTGCCTTTGACGAACAATTATCTACTAAAATGTTTCTTCCTAGGTTATCCCAAGCGGTAGCAACACAATCGCAAAAATGTATTCATTTTCCAAGGACAAGGGCGGAGGTTCTGCAAAATACGAGTATGAATGAATTCCAGACGCATACATTTTCAAATTTTATTCGAATTTTATGAGTAATATCCATTTATTCAAGTGCTCTTCTCCTTTCTTCCTCCCCTTTTTGTTCCTCCATCTCTGCCGTAATTTCTTATTTTAATTTTCTCTTCCTGTCTCTCTCCATTATGGGTAAATCAACCTCAACTTGTTCTGTATCATTCTAAATTTCCATGAATGCGATATGGTACAAAACTTAGAATCAAATACAAAGTAGAATGTCATCACCGTAACAAGAAAAGCACAATTAAATGTGGAATCAGTTGAAGCGGGAAGTGCCGTGTGGTTGCTACTTCAAGTTTATTTGCCCTAACACGTCACGTTGTCCAGTTTTCATTTCGGACGGATGGGCCAAACTCGTTCAGGTTAACTCGACAATCTCTTATGGTTTATCCAACTTTTAGGGCGGAAAGACACCAATGCAATTCCACCTTCAAGTTTCCAAATTAACCAAAATCGAGATTTGCTAAATTCTGGTTAATAATTTGCTGGTGAATGTGGGCATAAGGCGCGCTCATCGTTACAGACTCAAAAGGCCCCAAGAGGTTGGGTTGGTACTTTTTCATTATCATAACACAAACACGTATTTTTGGGATCTCACTTCGATTTTTCAACCACTGAATATTGCTAGAAGAAAAATACGCCCAAAATCTTTCAGCTCATGATTGTCAATATTGCCCCAATTGAGCTACCTCAAGATTCATCTGCCGATTAGGTCAGCTCAAAATCAAAATCGCCTGAACATAAGCCACCGTAATCCTCTTGGTTTCATCACCACATCTCAGGTCATTTAAATACCCCAAATTATTAGTGTTTCTTCACTGAAAACAAGCTCACAACCACAACAGGAAGACGCCAAGCATCAGAAAAGAGAGAACAAGATGGCCTCGCAGTGTTGACAACTGCAAGGTGAACTTCATTATTTTGATATGACATTATAAATTAGTGTTGATTGTTGTTTATGTAAGAGTGATATTTCTTCTATATTTTCTTGAGGTTTCTCTTCTATCAAGATAGGTAGATCATATCTCATTGAAGTAAGAATTTGACTGGTTCAGTAGTTGATTCTTCTCCCGCTAGGTAGGTAGTTGGTGCAGGGAGCAATTGAGCTGTCCCGAGTGGTCAAATATTTAACGAAATAATTTTGAAATTCTATTTTATTTTGAAAAATTATAGACTGGTCCACAAAGGCATCCAAACGACATTAATTATTTTACCGGTTCTGGGCGATCTTGCATAATAATGCGTAGTGTAATCAATCCTTTTGCTGCGTTATTCTCGTTAAATCAACAATCCTTTATCGACTCCAGTTTCTCTAACGCGATAGACGAAGTTCATTCTCTATGTTGATGATGTGGTGGACTCTCATCATATTGTGAAATTAGTTCGAGCGTAATTCATTTGATTGGTAAACGAAAGCCGAGTGAAATACGAATTTTGCGCAGTTTAACTAATCGCTTCAGTTAATTCACCAACGCAAGTGATGGTTTTAATCCGAAAATCTCAATTTGACGGCCTTTTTGCGTACGGTGTTGATGTTGACATTCACATTTTCACTTGGGATAGGGTAAAGTTCCAGTGTGATAAACTATTCTGTGGTGTACGCTGCAATAAGGGTAAAAGACCCTTTTAGTTTTAGCGCTTTGTTCGTGATTTCCAATTGAACCGATGAGCCGTGCAGGTTGAAACGAGTTTTCAGATGCTCATGCATTAGCTTATTTCAAGTGGAGTAAACCAATTTACTTTGAGTATGCAAAGCATTGCTAAAATCCGTGTCACTGATGCCTAAAATGTTGAAAGTTAGGAGAACGAAGGACCTTTCAAATAATTTAAACATAAGCCAACCTTCATCCATGTTTAAAAAGAAGCGACAACACCCGAACCACTTCAGAAACTGAGTGAATGATTCACTCATGGTATGAAGACTTTCCAGCAAACTCGTGCATTATCGAGGGAAATCGCCTCGAACCAACTACAACGACATTTCTCCCAAGTTAACTATACTGCCCGGAAAATACAATCTCGCGCTTGCTGAGGCAAGTTCAAACTCAACAACAATGTACTCAACAGTAAGTTGGCATTTTCCTGGGTCTCACCGACTATTTCGAGCTCTTATATTATGATTGGGAACGTGCCAAAAGTGGAAGAAGCAACTCGTTATAGCATTCAACAGGCAGATAAAGTATGCAGTCAACAGGATATAAGCAAGGCATCTCCAAGATTTCAAGAATGGGGAGCACTCAGTTGGAAAATTGATCATATTAAGGGTAGGACCTTAAGAAATTAGAAAAACGCTGAAAATTCTTTCACAGGGGTTGGTTATTTCTCGGACCTGGTGCATGACGACTCATTTTTTCAACATGGGGAATGTGGGGAAAAGGATGAGTGTGGTGGGTGCCGGACCAATTTTAGTCGATTCAGGGTTCAAAAATTAGTGGAAAATGATACTCAACATGCCTAGGTAGCAGAAATATCTAAACGCATATTCAAAATGGGTAGATAGGCACACATTTTGACCCATAACCTCATCCAGAGGGCACCAATCGCCCCGGGACCCATTTCATTGGATTTAGCGTCCAAAATTTAGTGGAAAATGATAGCCCACACGCCTAGATCGCCAAAAATCTAAAAAAAATCCATTTTATTGACCCCTACCTCGCCCAAATTTGGTCCGATCGGGCTGAAAAGTCTTGAGGGCCAACTAGAGCCAAAAACGGGCCCCTGACCAAAATTTAAGGTTTTTAGAATTTAGACCAAAATTTTCTTTCTCTTCTTTTCTTTGGCAGCAGAAGTTGTCTACCTACATGGATGTCTATGGAGTTGTATAAGCACCCCTTCAAACAACTTCGAGCAGCAACCCCCCCCCCCCCCCCCCCCATATCTCACCATGAACGCCTGGCACGGGGGTTAGCAAATGCTCGAAGTTTGATATCTGAAGAGGAAAAACGTAACACGATTCGCAATCAGAACCAACACATTTGACAAACTTTGGAGAAAGTGGAAGATGAGGGAAGCTAAAACGCATCCAACTTGTGAGATATCTATCATACAAGGATGTATACGTCTTCCTGTTATCAAACAACATGCGCTCAAGAGGTTCGATATTCTGTTCATCCCCCCAACATCGAATTATACAATGCAACCACCGAAGATTGTGCCTGTTATACGAAAGGGGGTGGTTAATAACAAAGGAACTTCACGATGGATTATCGTGGAGGTGTACGTGTGATTTCTGCAAGAGCTTGTTCTTCAACGGACGTGGAGGGAAGGTTTATGTAGAAATTAATTGGATGCAAGTTTAGACATTAGAACAAATCAAATGAATTTTGGTTGGTTATTCCTCGGACCAGTCGCATGGAGACTCATTTTTTAAACATGGGAAAAATGGGGGGAACAGTGGGTGTGGTGGGACCCGGACTCATTGCAATCGATTCAGGGTCCAAAGTTTAGTGGAAAATGATACCCCACACGCCTAGGTACCAGGAATCTCGAAAAAACACATTCAAAATGGGTAGATAGGCACCCATTTTGACCCATAACCACATCCAGAGGGCGCCAATCGTTCTGTGACCCATTTCATTGGATTCACCATCCAAAATTTAGTGGAAAATGATACCCCACACGCCTAGGTATCAGAAATCTTGAAAACGTTGAATCCAATGAAATGGGTCCCGGTACTGTTGGCGCCCTCTAGACGAAGGTATGGGTCAAAATGGGTACCTATTACCCATTTCGGATGAGTTTTCGATATTTCTGGAACCAAGGCGTGTGGGGTATGATTTTCCACTAAATTTTGGACGCTGAATCCGATGAGACGGGTCTCGGAACGATTGGTGCCCTCTGGATGAGGTTATGGGTCAAAATGGGTGCCTATTTACCCATTTCGAATGTGTGTTTTCCAGATTTCTGGTACCTAGGCGTGTGGGGTATCATTTTCCACTAAACTTTGGACCCTGAATCGATGGGAATGGGTCCGAGACCTGCCTCACCCATAGTTTTCCCCATGTTGAAGAAATGAATCTCCATTCGTCTAGTCGAAGGAATAACCGTGTTTCAACTGGCGTTCCTACCAGTGTATGAACTGATATGTGCAACTATCATCATAGGGTGGATCATTTTTCTTGTGTGTTTGACTATATATATTTTGCTAGAAACATCGTTATAAATCAGAAACGGTGAATAATGGGTCAGTCACTAAAAACCACCCTCGTGAAAAAAAGGCGAGATAAAATATGAAAATCGAAGAAGAATAGGCCGCCGGTAGCGTTGGCGTGAGCATTAGCAGTAAAGTAGCTCCAAGCTTCTTTCACACTTTCCAATAGGTTAGTAGGAAGTGCCAGATAGGATCGAGACCCTTTTGGCCCCTCCCTTGGCTGATAATCCACAAGTTAGACTCGAGGAAGGGAAAGGCCTTCGAAGGGCCGGATAACGCTGTTCGAGCTGAAGAAGGACTGATACGTATCTAAATTACGTCATCAACGGAGTCTTCCATAACAACAAGGCTTGTTAGTGTATTCAATTCAGGAAGGGGGAAAGGCTCAATTTGAATATCAATTTCGTTATCAATACCGCATAGAATATTGAAATCTCACTGGGACCTGAAAATCTGGTCAATTATATGAAGGAGGAATTGCTCCCGCTGATCTATCACACCACTGCCATGGTCCAAGGAGAGAACGTATTAGTGCAATAAATAAGCACATATGAGCAATTTCGGCACATGATTCATAAGACGTACTGGCTATGGGTATTGTATAACAGACAGAAGAAAATCACAGGGGTTGGTTATTCCTTGGACCAGGAGCATGGAGAAAATGGGGGAAAACAGTAAATGTGGAGTGTCTCGGACTCGTCCTAATCGATTCAGCATCCAAAATTTAGTGGAAAATGATACCCCATAAGACTGGGTAGCAGAAAAATGTAGCAAACCCACTTTCAAAATAGGTAGATTGTACGACTTAAAACCGTACAATTTGAAGTCATACGCTCAGACCCGACAGCAGCGAGGAGACGACACCCTTGGGAAGGGGGGCCGCAGGACCACTAGCAAAGCATTTTCTCACGGCCCGTGAGAAAACTCGAGCGCTGAAAAATCCGCAACATTTCGGATTTTGAGGCGCTCTCAAAAGCTTCACGTGTCCCGCGAGTCAGCAGATGGGAAGACACCGCCCATCGAGCGATTGGATATTTCGAGATCCCACCACTGCTTACTTCACCGAATAATATCCTCCTTCGAACCCCCTCCAAGGGTTTGGAGCAATTTTGGGGACGCCTAAAACCAAACGTTTGGCTGAGGGGTGGGCCCAAAGGAAAACTTGCGCAAACTTTGGGCCCAGGAGAAAACACGAGAAATCTAGGAAAACCATTCTATGTCCAGCAGGTGAAGTGTGTGCCTCGACAGCCTTAAAAGACCGCTAGAATCACGAGCCGGACCGCAGGAGTTCAAGTTCGGCCCGGAGCACGCTTTGGACCCAGCAAAACCCGCTGGAGAACTCGGCCCTTAGAATCTGCACTACGGCAGCCACTCGAAGGCCTCCCGAAGAACCACCCTCTCCGACCTTCCAGAAGAACAGGCGAGGTAGGAAAGAACATTAGAATCAATCTGGTTGAGCTGATGGGTAGGAATTTATTTTGTCAAAATCTCTCATGCTAATATTTTATAGATTATTTCAATTTTGAAAAATATTAATTACCTAATCAAAACAGTTGTTCTTTTTCTCTTTCCTTGCAAGTTCAAAGGTTGCGTCTAGGCATTGGGTGAGCAAACAGATTCCTGGCAGTGATGTCCGCTTAGAGGCTAAAACTGGCAGGAATATAACTCTTACATACATTGATTTTGTTTTTCATCCTAACAGCACTTTTTTGGAGTAATATGTTCCGTGAAATGGTACTTCTTTGTAAAATCCCTGAAATAGTCCTATTCCAGTTTTTATTACTTATTCCAGTTCAGGGAACTATAAAAATCACAGGGTTGGTTATTCCCCGAACTAGAGACTCATTTCAATCGGTTCAGCGTCCAAAATTTAGTGGAAAATGAAACCCCAAACGCCTGAAGTCTCGAAAACACCACCGAAATAGGTGTAAAGATATCCATTTTGACCCATAACCACTTTCAGTGGGTGCCAATCGTTCTGGGACCCATTTCATTGGATTCAGCGTCCAAAATTCATTGGAAAATGATACCCCACACACCTGGATACCAGAAATCTCAAGAACACACATTCGAAATAGGTGAATAGATACCTATTTTGACCCATAACCACTTCCAGTGGGCTCCAATCGTTACAGGACACGTCTCATTGGATTCATTGTCCAAAATTTAGTGGACAATGATACCCCACACGCCTGGATCGCAACAAATTTCGAATATCCATTTCAGAAAACACATTTTCACCCCTACCCCGCCCAAAATTTGTCCGACCGGACTGAAAAGTTTCGAGGACCAACTAGAGGCGGAAACGGACCCTTGACCCAAATTTCAGGTTTTTGGAAAATTTTCTCATTTTGATCATTAACCTTGAAACGTCCAGAAAAACGCTGCAAATTCGTACACAAAAATTTGTTGTTTGGACCTCCTTCACATCTCGTTTCAACACAATATCGACAGATCTGTATCCTATGAATCCAATTGAGTGAAATTTTTATTTAATAACCTCTACCATTAGCTGGAGTAGTTCGCAACCGAGATATCAGCCTGTACAAATGACAAGTTGTAGTCGTGAAATTAGCTCGAAAACACCCTCAAATGTGGAAGGCAAACATTTTATTGAACGAACGAATCGTGAGCTAAATTTTTAGGAGAAACTCTCGCCAGAACAAAGCGAACGTGATTGGATTTACCACCGATACGTTTCCCTCATTCCATGCATATTCATCTTTCCACATAAAAGGAATCAGATTCAACGCGATAGATCCTCAAAACGACAATGAGAATGGATAGCGCAAGTCGGGCGATGTTGGATGAGCGGCCATCGTGAATGAAAACGGACAAACGATGAATTAGCGAAAAAATGAAGGACTGGGGACGATATTTTGAAAATCCCCTCCAACATCAACAAATCACTCTCCCCTGGCGCCTACTGTTTTGCTTAAAAAAAATCCCTTTACTGACTATCACTTTGTCAGGTTCTGAGAGGGTGCGGGAGTGGGGCAATGCATCACAGGTGCAACCCCCCTCTGTTGATCACTTTGTATCAAAATGCCGTCATTTTTGTAGAATACAAATCCTCGGTGACTTCAATATTTCATGACTCACCCTCCAGACCGACGTTTAGCCGTAATGACTGGGAAGGGGAGGAACACCCACAAGAATTAGGTACGCAATTTCACAGTTGATGGCAATGGTGTCGATGATAAAACTGACCACACTTCAAATATCAGAAGCGATTTTTCTTTTTTACACCGGAATTATGATCAGTTTGAGCCGATTTTAGTTGGTTATTCCTCGAATAATCAGCCAGTTTCCATGCAAAAGGTCAATCTCTCCGATTCGACTAGGACCTCTTCCTCGGACCAGGCGCATGGAGACTCGTTTCTTCAAAATGGGGGAAATGGAGAAAACAGTGGGTGTGGTGTGTTCCGGACCCAATCCAATCGATTCAGGGTCCAAAACTTAGTGAAAAATGATACCCCACACGCCTAGGTACCAAAAATGTTGAAAACACACATTCGAAATGGGTAAGTAGGTACCCATTTTGACCCATAACGTCTCCCGATGGGTGCCAATCGTTCTGGGACCGTATTCATTGGCCTCAGCGTCCAACATTTACTGAAAAATGATACCCCACACGCCTAGATCGCCAAAAATCCATTTTCCGTAATACACATTTTGACCCCCACCTTACCCAAATTTGGTTCAATCGGGCCGAAAAACTAGAGCCGGGAACGGATCCCTGACCAAAAATTCAGGGAGAATGAGCTTTTGCATGAAAACATAGTTTGATTATTGATAATTGATTACCAAAAAGTAATCAATAAGTCCGTACACCGTCCACGCCGTTTTTGGTAGAAGAAAATTTTCTAAAAATCCATAACTTTGGTGGGCTTAGTTGGTCTTCTCTTCAATCCTATCGGACCAAATTTGGGGGGTAGGGGTCAAAATGTGTTTTTTGAAAAATGGATTTTCGAGATTATTAGCGATGTATGCGAGTGGGGTATCATTTTCCACTAAATTTTGGACGCTGAATCCAATGAAATGGGTCCCGGGACGATTGGCGCCCTCTGGATGGGTGAAGATGGGTACCTACTTACCCATTTCGAATGTGTTTTCGAGATTTCTGGTACCTAGGCGTGTGGGGTATCATTTTCCACCAAATTTTGGACCCTAAATCAATTGGAATGGGTCCGGGACCCACCACACCCACTGTTTCCCCCATTTTCCCATGTTGAAGAAATGAGTCTCCATGCGTCTGGTCCGAGACCAACCCCTGTGAATGAATTTGCAGCGTATGTCTTCTTTTCCCCCTACTGAAAAAAACCTTCTTCAAAATAACACTAATTACGTGAATCGATTGGAATTCGTGCTCCAGGGGATAATAAATCATTCGCAGAGTTTCTTTTACTTTCAAATGGTAGCATGGTGGCATTGTACATGTTATGTTGGGTCTTAAAGCGCGTCGTTATGGACTATTCATCTGGAAAGCGATGCGACAGCGTTTTTCAAATGAAGAAAACAGGAAAAAGATCCTACAAGCAAACACAGGGACATTGTGGCCATCAGAAGCACCAAATTCGGCACTCAAACCTCCTGTAACGAATATTTTAAGTTAAATTCACCACTTTGTTAAATTTGAATTCTAGGCCGATTGCGTTCGAACAGCACCATATCGCTGCTAGTGACAGTTAATATGAGATACACTATTACGAATCGAAGTATCTAAACGTCCTCATCCCAGATGGGAAGGCAAATAAGAGGATAAGACCGTTGAAAACGTTTTCTTTTCGCGAGGATCTCAGTTGACAAGGGAATTTTGCGACTGAATCCGAAAAGCGAGTAAGAGTTGCCGATCGAGGTAAAGAGAAATGTAGGGCGGAACTCCTGCTGTCTTTTTGCATCCACTACCCCATTTATATTCAACGCGGGCGGTCCCATCGGTGTCAATCACAACAGCTCTTGTATTCAGAAGACCTACTGTCGAAAAAAGTCGATGACTTTTTTTTCGTTTCGTCGGAGTCAGGATGTTTCCAAGAGCCTATGACTGGTGCGACACACATTTTTCCAGATAACTCATTTTCTTTTTCAGCGGCGCTAGTCTAAGAGTATCTCAGGATTTATATGGAAACACAATGCATTCATTGTCGTTCCCGGACAAGGCACTCAAATAGAAAACAAATTTCATTTTCACGCACAATCATTTGACAAAGTTTGGCATGAAGGGCTCAATCACAAACTCCTAAAGATGCTCCTGCGAAACATGAATATGCCGATTTCGAACTCAAAATGATCAATGCTGGAGTGCCACAGGAGAGTGCACTTGGCCCACTCTTTGGAGTGCCACAGGAAAGTATACTTGGCCCACTCTTTGGAGTGGGGGGGGGGGGGGGGCTTGGACCACTCTTTGGAGTGCCACAAGGGAGTGTACTTGGTCCACTCTTTGGGGTGCCACAGGGAAGTGTACTTGGCCCACTCTTTGGAGTGCCACTGGAAAGTGTACTTGGCCCACTCTTTGGAGTGCCACAGGGGAGTGTACTTGGCCCACTCTTTGGAGTGCCACAGGGGAGTGTACTAAACCCACTCTTTGGAGTGCCACAGGAGAGTGTACTTGGCCCACTCTTTGGAGTGCCACAGGGGAGTGTACTTGGCCCACTCTTTGGAGTGCCACAGGGGAGTGTGCTTGGCTCACTCTTTGGAGTGCCACAGGAGAGTACTTGGCCCACTCATTGGGGTGCCACAGGGGAGTGTATTTGGCCCACTGTTTCAAGTGCCACTGGAGAGAGGGGGGGGGGGGGCTTGGACCAATCTTTGGAGTGCTACTGGAAATTGTACTTTGCCCACTCTTTGGAGTGCCACAGCGGAGTGTACTTGGCCAACTCATTGGAGTGCCACAGGTGAGTGTACTTGGCCCACTCTTTGGAGTGCCACAAGGGAGTGTACTTATCTCACTCTTTGGAGTGCCACAGGAGAGTGTACTTGGCCCACTCTTTGGGGTGTCACAGAGGACTGTACTTGGCCCACTCTTTGGAGTGTTACAGGGGAGTGTAGTTGGTCCACTATTTGTAGTGCCACTGGAGAGTATACTTGGGCCACTTTTTGGAGGGCCACAGGAGAGTGTATTTGGCCCACTCATCTATCTCCTCTGCACCAGCGATCTACCTGAACATGACAAAAACGGTACAGCAACCTTTGCCGATGACAGGCAATTCTGGCTGTGGGAAACAACAATGAACAGCCACGTGGAGAATTGAAATGATTGAGGCCATGTCAATGCACGTAGACATTACCAACAATAATGTTACTTACATCCCAACTCACCTCAACATCGGACCGAATCAGATAAATTTATTTTTTGCAAGAAATCAAGGAGTAACCAACCAAAATGAAGAACTGACATTCAAATTCAGAAAAATGCAGTACTGTATTACGGGGCGACATTATTATAACCAGAGAAAAATACGGAAGAGGAAGTATCTTCACACATAGTATGAGTATTTTTACTCAGACGATGCATCCGTACTTGTGGTAATTGATATAAAACATCCCTCAATCGATCCAGCGTTCAAAACTTTGTAGAATATGATACCCTGCGCACCAAGAAGGCCACAAAAATCTCAGCACCACATTTACCCGGTCTTCGTTGGCCGCAATCAATACAAATCCATTGTGGAACATTGGAATGCCAATCATCGATGGGAATGATTGGCCTGCACAAGTAAGAAGACCAAAAACTCTACCCTGTTCCCAGGTAGGGGGTCGTCAACGTCAGGACAGCTCATACGAAGTGCAATTACACTCATCAACTGGTTTTAATTTCGTTCAAAGCTCTCGGCATCTGAAGAATTCCTCCCTTTGTGAGTTTGTGCCCAAGCTGTCAGTCAAAGGTTCTACTGGCAACCTCAAGAGCCAACGGCGCTAACCCTTCCAAACTTTGAGGGTTTGAGCACCCTACACCCCCGACCTCGAAACCCTTCCCGAAACCTTGAAACCCCACAAGCTGCTCTTTCTATCCTAAACTGTTCACAGGATTTTCGCGGTGAACTGGCGGGAGGAGAGAAGATTGGTAGATTTCTCTCCTCCTCCACTTCACTCTGAGCTCTTCCCGGGCAAACCCCTCAAACATAACTAACCTACAAGAGCCGTGAAGCGAGTTGAATACCCTGAGCTCGTTCTTACCAGAGAAAACCACCCAGTTTCAGCCGAATTGGCCCGGTGCGAGGAGGATTCTCCAACATTCATCACTCCGTGTCACTGTTGTTTCTCCGTTTCTTCCATTTCCACACCGCAGCGAAAACAATCCCATCAGTTGGCTAACAGTGAGCAAGCTCATCTAAATCCACTTTCTCACATTCACACCTCAACTCTAGTAATGAAGCTGTCTTTTGAGAAGTTGTCAGGTAAAGTTATCCCATCAAAGTGTGTTGATAGACTTGTATATTGTGGATCCACTGAAATCACTTGGAAATAAACCTCGTGACATATCGCCTGGAACGGACGAATCATACACACACACGCAAAATATTCTCGAAATAAATAAGTTGGCAGACAAATGAAAGGAGCCTCGGATGAAGACGAATCCACTCACGCAACTTGCCGAATACGAATTCCTTCCTTCCACCACGTTCTCACCACAGATCGTGGAATCCCATTCATGGCAGACATGAGTAAACCGGCGAAATACTCAGAGACTCCTGATCACAAGCGATGGATTGAATTCTCTTCCCGCTTCAGGAAGTCGTCCATCTGATTGAAGAGGGAGGACGAGAGTAAACAAGTCCGTAGCATACAAATGCCGCGAAATTACGACAACTCCGGGTAATAAGGCCTCTCCGCGCCCACTCAGCAGATTGGTTGCTCTGCGAAAAAGGGATAGGAGTTGGAATGAAAATCAATCAAGACTATTTACTAGCAGAAGGTTCAAAAGGGCTGTCGGTGGGCGTTGTGACGGGAATAAGGGAAAGAACTGCTGAGAGAGAAAACAACCGACGCGAGACAGATCAGCAAGTGGTGAGTCACCTAGCTTCTTTTCCTACTGAACCGGTGGAATCAAACAGCAAATGAGTTGATGGACTGAACGAGTCAACGCTGGTGGCTTTTCATCATAGCCGGACAAGAAGCAAGCTAACAGCACATATGGGAAGGTTTCGTTGGCTCCAGGTTATGAACCAGTTAGATGGCAGGAAACGCAAGAAGCAGCTGAACTCTAGTATGTGGGGCAGAGATAACGAACTATCGATTCCGCTCGAACTATCGAACTCGAACAAGAAGCTGATCGATTGTCCGTCTGACGTCACTCCTTCAGACTATGACTCTGACAATGATTTTATATTATATTATTTTATTATTGATATTATTTGATTATGATTTTATTATTTAATAATATTAGGTATTGTTTATATTTTTGAAACAATGGCCATAAAAACATGAAGACTCATATGACGTCATCAATAACAATCGATTGTGTGCTCTCGATATCTGTGCCGCCATTATCACCGCGCTCCATATATGTACTGAAGATTCACCCAAGAAGCTATATTTTGTAGAAACTCTGGTTGAAATTTAGAATTTGGGGCCGGCGGCTCTAGCTGCTGATAAGTCAACATATCGATTCTAGTAGGATCGATAGTGACATCATTGTTTTGAGAAATGACCACATTGTCCTCATCATCCGTATTAATCGATTGTCATTGATATCGATTGTTGGTATTACGGACCCTGGTTCTGAATTTTTACCGAAGCTCTTACTATGTGATACTATGTGCGAAACACATAATATGATGATACAAGTAAAGTGGGTCCCGGAACGATTGGCCCTAACTGGAAGAGGTTATAGGTCAAAATGGGTAGGTATCTCTCTACCCATTCGGAATATGGGTTTTCGAGATTTCTGGTACCTAGGCTTGTGGGGTATCATTTTCCATTAAATTTTGGACCCTGAATCCAATCAAATGGGTCCGGGACCCGCCACACCCACTGTTTCCACAATTTACCCCATGTTGAAGAAATGTGTCTCCGTGCGCCTGATCCAAGGAATAACCAACCCCTGTGACAGAATTTGCAGAGTTTCTTCTCAACTAATTAGTGGTTAGGTTAATTTGGATGGTTGTTTCAAGGCTCCTCACTGATTACAAGAAGGTATCACTATTCAGAACTTTTACTACATGGCATAATATAAATGAGAGTCATTCACTGTAGGAAGAGCCAACCGCTCAAATTCATCTTGAAGAAGGTTTGGAGAACAAGATTCGCGAGAAAAACAGAGAAAAACACCATGTTATTTATTGTAATACCATCCAACGGTTGGCGGGCGCAATCCACCAGATGGGTGGGGGGGAGTGTCGAGGACAGTTTATTTCCCACGGGAACACCTTTACAACCCGCCGCTAAAAGTGAGCGTAGGTAGAAACTGTCCAATTGACAAACACACGCAAGACAAACACTTGCATTTCGGTTCACCTGGATACGTTTCTCCCTTCATTTTGAGCAGGATTCTTTTTGTGGTGAAGGGCAGGGGCCAAACGAAACGAATCAGAAGTGAGCCAAGTTATTACTTGAGCATTATTAAGCTCATGTTTGGCAAATTGCATGTGAAGCATGTCCCACGATGAGAGTGATTCACCTATACGATCCCTAAAACTTCTTCGAGGCTTCAAAAATGGGATTTTTCTCGATACGACTGTACAGATCCACTGCCCGTAGAAAATTTGGTAAATCTATACAATCTAAATTTGGTAAATCTATACATCAGTGCACGCACCCCCGAAAATCTATATAGCGTTACAATCGATATATCGCTCCATGGCCATGCCCCCTTGATAAGAGATTCCCGCAATTTTCTATCAACTGTATCATTGAAAAAAAAGAAGAAGAAAAAAAAGGAACAGAGAAAAAACAAGTGGAAGGAAGCAAGCACAACACTCGAATCATCCTAGTTCGAGATATCGATTTTTGGGGGTGCGTGCACTGTATTGATTAGCAAAAATTCTCGAAAAATCTGAAATTTGGGTCAGGGGTCCCTTCTTGGCTTTAGTTGGTCCTCGAAACTTTTCAGCCCGATCGGACCAAATTTGGGCGGGGTAAGGGTGAAGAGAAAAATGGATTTTTGAGATTTTCGGCGATCTTGGGCATGTGGGGTATTATTTTCCAGTAAATTTTTGGACGCTGAATCCAATGAAATGGGTCCTGGAACCGTTGGTGCCCTCTGGAAGTGGATATGGGTCAAAATGGGTACCTATCTACCCATTTCGAATGTGTTTTCGAGATTTCTGATACCTAGGCGAGTGGGGAATCATTTTCGACTAAATGTTGGACGCTGAATCGATTGCAATAGGTCCCCATGCTCCTGGTCCAAAAAATAATTAACCGCTGTGAATGAATTCGCAGCGTTTCTGTTGAAAATGAGCAGAAGGATCGCCCCCTTGATTTTATCCCATAATTTGTGCAGACAACCTGTATTTCATCGAAGATGTTAAGATATGCCCCCTTATGATGAAAAAAGATGAAGAAGAACAGCATTGCTTTAGATTGGCGAAATGAACAAGTTTGTTTCATTCAAATTGCCTCACTATGAAACACTTGCTTGTTAACTTTCCCGCCTTTTCCACACCTGAACGGCTGTTCGTGACACCTCAAAAGAAACAAAAAACCTTTCAATTGGCATCATCGCCTGAATACGGAAAACGTTTCGACAATTTATCCAACCCGCTACGGAAGCAATCTGGAAAGGAATCGGTTTGATCTCAAGTTGCCATCTTACCGCTAAACTCACGGGTTTCGAAAGCAATTACCGTACTTTACCCGCTGCATCGGCTTCTAGAGTCTTCTCTTCCGTCTGCCCTTTAATTCTCCAAATTAGATTTGTATCTGAGGCCTATTAGCCGTATCTCTTTCCTTCGAGACTTTCCTGAAGACCCCCACTCGATGTTCTAAGGTCGTGGAATCGGAGAAATAGGAGATGCGGTAGTTGAGTGAGTTTTTCCGTTGAACTAATTACATTCCAATACGAGATTAGGTACATAATTTGTTCTAAATATTGTGGATCATCACACTTCAACATTGCTATTTTCTATATTTAAAAAACGCTGCAAATTCTATCACTGAGGTAAGTTATTCCTCGAATCAGGCGCAAGGAAACCCATTTCTTCATCATGGGGAAAATGGGGGAAATAGTAGCGAGTCCCGGACCCAATTCATCAATTCACGGTCCAAAATTTAGTGGAAAAAGATACCCCACACGCCTAGGTACCGAACATCTCAAAAACACACATTCAAAATGGGTAGATAGATACCCATTTTGACCCATAACCTCTCCTAGTGAGCGCCAATCGTCTCAGGACCCAATTCATTGGGTTCAGCGTCCAAAATTTAGTGGAAGTCAACACCCAACATGCCTAGATCGCTGAAAATATCGAAAACACATTCTTCAAAATACACATTTTGATGCCTGCATGTTCGAAAAATCACTTAATTCAAGCTCTGATTAGTCCAAACTCTTTTCGGCAGTTACAGCGAAGACGGTAGCACGGAATGCCACTGAACTTGTATACATAAAGGGTGTCCCACAAGCTGTCAAAATGGATGTAAACATAAAAATGTATTTTCAATCTTCGCATTTTTCGCAAGGATCTCAAATATATCATGCGAAATTGACACGGACATTCTTATTTCAAATGGAAATCCAAATTTTCTATTGCAGATTTGAATTAGACCCCAAATTTCATAAAAATTGGACCCCAAAACAAATTTTTTGATTGTTTGCAACCGGTTCAGCGAGTTTTGCAATGATACGCCACCCCATAAATGCCAAATAGTGGATAATGGTGAACTCAATAAAGTGTTGCAAATGAATTTCCATTGTACATTAATTCTAATTCACGTGATGCTATCCGCTTCTCGATTAGACTCAATTTTTGCGGAAAACTCAAACTTGTTAATTTTGCGTCAAAAATCATCCACTATTTGACAATTGGGAGGATGCGCAACTTTGGTGCTCTCTAAATCGGTTGCGCAGTTGCGTGGGGTGTAAATTATGATGTTTGTGATCCTTGCAACAAAATATGAAGATTGAAAAAAAAAACTTCTTGTTCACCCTTATATGGAAGATTTTAGGGGGGATGCCCCCCATTTCAGGTTGAGGGGAGGGGGGGGGGGGCAATAAGTGGGACACCCTGAATACTTGTAGGGGAGGGAAGGTGCTATGGAATTGAGTACAATTTCAAGGTAATTCTAAGCACTGAATGAAAATCTAAGCATTGAGATGAAGCGTGGGCCGGTTAGATTACTTCAACTATGAGGCGGTATTATATTGTTATACATAGTCGTAATAATTTAATTCTGAGTTCATCTCAACCAAAAAAAAACGCTGCAAATTCCTTCACAGGGGTTGATTATTCCTCGAACCAGGCGCATGGACACTCATTTCATCACATGGGTAAAAATGGGGGAAACAGTGGGTGTGGTGGGTCCTGGACCCATTCTAATCGATTTAGGGTCCAAAATTTAATGGAAAATGATACCCCACACGCCTAGGTAATATAAACCTCGAAAACATGGGTAGATAGATATTATGCACCCATTTTGACCCATTACTTCTTCCGGTGGGTGCCAATCGTTCTGGGACTTATTTCAATAGATTCAACGTCCAAAATTTGGTGGAAAATGATACCCCACACTCCTACATCGTCATAAATCTCGAAAATCAAATTTTCGAAGTACAAATTTTGACCCCTACCCCGCCCAAATTTGGTCGGATTGGGCTGGAAGTGTTGAGGAAGAACTAGAGCCAGAAACGAACACCTGACTAAGATTTCAGATTTTCAGAAAATTTTCTACTACAAAAATCGTCGTGGACGGTGGACGGACATCTGCTAATTTTGATCTAGACACTTTGAAAAGTCCAAAAAAAATGTTGGGCCGAATCGGAAAGATTAATTTTTTTTTCATGAAAAAAGGTTGATTATTCAAGGAATAACCAACCAAAAGCATGTTCATCGTACTGTAGCGTTGATTTGTGATATACGTAAATCACGACGCTAATCCATAATACCTTCCCGAAAATCCATTTATCTCTTCTGGGACTTTTTTTGATCAGTTTTCCTTCTCAAAGAAAAAAAAAACGAGTGTAATTATCGTAAGTCCACTCACAAGCCGAGGGAACCTTGCCCTGCAGGACTTGGAAGGAAATCCTGAAGGCCTACATGGGATTTAAGACGGGCCACAGGTTTCGATGGGGCGCCATCCAGCTCTAAGTATATTTTACGATTTGTGGTTCGTGGGCGGTGACGAAGAAGAGGGTGGCACAGCCCAAAACCCACATCCGAGGATTAGAAAACCCCCAGAGACCCTAAAACTGGGAGGGGTGACATCTTTCGACCCTCGATTCAGGAGCGCCCGTTTCCCCATAAAGTTGAACATAATAGCCCAGGAACCTCAAGTGGTTTATAGTAAAGAAACTCATGAGCAATAAAAAGCGGTGAAGACGCAGTAGATAGAGTTACCAGGAAGTATTCCCTTACGTTTTAGTATACTATAGGCCTGGAAATGAGACTAACAGTTGCGGGAGAGGATAATTGAATTGTCGCGTTGCTTCTGACATGATTGCCAGTTGAGAACCTTGGATCGGCGATTTCTGGTTTACTATTCCTATTAATAGATAAGAGCCTGAAAGTGGGTATTAATTTATCAAATTGGTTATGCATAATTTTGGTCCAAAAGATAGATAGATAAAGGCCTTTATTTACAGATATCACCGGAAAATCAACGCATTAGAAAGGCAATTACTGGCTGGTTGCCGTCAGCCAGGAGTCTAGACCTGTTATGATATATGCTCAACATCTTACAATAAGTATTTATTAACACATATTATCAGTATATATAAAAAGTTTTAGTAATTTCAACGGCGTAAGTAAATATAGGGGTGGTAATGAGTTGTGTAACATTAGTATTGTCCAAATTAGACTAGATTATCCCCGTCCAAAATGTGTACTTTGAAAAATAGATTTTCGAGATTTTTTGCGAATAGGGCAAGTGTGGTAGTAGAAACTTTTCTAGAAATCTCAAATTTTGGTCAGGGACCAGTTTTAAAAACAAATTGTTACACACGGGTTGGTAATTCCTCGGACCAGGCGCATGGAGGTTCATTTCTTCAACATGGGGAAAATGGGGGAAACTGTGGGTGTGGCGGGTCCCGGACCCATTCCAATCGATTCAGGGTCCAAAATTTAGTGGAAAATGATACCCCACACGCCTAGGTACCAGAAATCTCGAAAACGCATTCAAAATGGGTAGATAGGCACCCACTTTGACCCATAGCCTCATCTGGAGGGCACCAATCGTTCTGGGACCCACTTCCCTGGATTCAGCGTCCAAGATTTAGTGGAAAATGATACCCCACACACATAGGTACCAAAAATCTTGCAAAAACATAGTCAAAATGGGTAGATAGCTACCCCATTTTGACCCATAACATCTTCTGGTGGGTGCCAATCGTTCTGGAAGCCATCTCATTGGATTTAGCGTCCAGAATTTACTGGAAAATGATTTTGCGCCAAATCAGAGAGATTGACCTTTTGCATGAAAACATAGTTTGATTATTCATGGAATAACCAACCAAAAGGGAGTAATGTCAAATTAGCTTTGTTTGCCAGAAGGGAGAACTCCTTGGCAGTATCCAACCAAAAACTCATCCAGACCGGGCGGCATACCATGGTGCTTCAGACGGCACACTGGTGTGGTTGGGAACCGCTGCTTTAGACTGACCAGAGAAAGGTTATTCTTCATTTTGAAAATCATTAATGACGACCTGACTACTTCTCCCTACAACAGAGAGAAGGAACCTATGACATCCGCTGGAAAATTTGCAGTCACGCTAAGGTAAAAGCCAGAAAGTATTAACAATTTCGAAAGATTTGTTGGGAACGTTGAGTTTTGCGTCATAACGCGTCCTGTAGGTTGTGAGCATCTTGTCGATCGCATTGTTCCACAGGGAAGAAGAAGGAAAAAAGAAACGAAATGGAATGGGCGAGTCGCTGGAAGAATTGGGCAGTCGACTCTTCTGTACAACGTATATATGTGAGCGAGGAGGGCGGAAAATCGAAGGGATTCCTTATGGTCCACCCTAATTGGGAGCCTTGGCGTTAAATCTCTTCCTTTTCCCCTTGGACATCTGCCCAGAAAGCCGGTCTCAACTGTTCGAGGTCGTCTGGGAAGTGCCTGGTTGACCTTTCTACGTAAGTTCCTAAAACAAGGATTTGCTCCGAGGTAGCAATCGGAAAAATTGAATGTTTCCACTGTCTGTGGACAGAGGAAGTATCCAACGTTAATACCACAGAAGTTACTTCAATACTTCTCACACTGATGAAGCGATTCAGCGTCCGAAATTTGGTGGAAAATGATACCCCACACGCCTAGGTACCAGAAATCTTGAAAATCCACATTCGAAATGGGTAGGTAGGCACCCATATCGACCCATAACTTCACTAGGTGGGTGCAATCGTCCCGGGACCGTTTCTGTGGATTCAGCATCCAAAATTCAGTAGAAAATACCCCACACGCCTAAATCACCAGAAATCTCGAAAATCCATTTTCTGAAGAACACATTTTGACCCACCAATTTGGTCCAATCTGGTTTCAAGGACCAACTAGAGCCTGACCAAAATTTAACCAACCAGAACGCTGCATATTATTCTACAGCTGTTGATTATCCTTAGGATTGATTCAAGTGGATTCTCAATCCATTGTGGATTAATTTGCTGCGTTTTTACTCATAAACGAACGCAATCAGCGAGATGCGTAAGCTGATCACAATTCACCAATTTGGGTTTCGCCGACAGCGCTAGTAATCTGATTGCGCAGATTGTATTTCGTTATAGAAAATTTTCATTTTGAACAAGAAGTAAATCATTCTTATTTATTGAAAAACTAGACAATCAAACATAAAGGGCGTATAACTTGATGAAGATTCCACTTTATCAACACGTGGAGCTATGTGGATCCTACTTATCAATCACATATTCAACAGATGTATTTTCAGGACCAAAATGAAATGAGTGCAGGCACACCAGCAAGGAATAGTTTCAAGCACGCTTGTTTTCTAGACACGAGTTATACACCGGATGATGACCATATCATATCAGCAACTTTTGCCAATGACACTGCAGTCCTGGCAGTTAGATTAGATTAGATTAATTACACAGGGGTAAAGGGGGCGTTCATCGCAGTGCCCGACCCCCGCACTTTGACCTAGTGGCCCATTGTGCTAACCCCTGGAGCTCATCTTGGCCGAAGCTCCGTGTTCCTGACTAGGTCCAGCAGAGCTCCGACCAGGTTCTCCTGGTTGAGGATGTCCCTTCGGTCCGAAGTACCGAAGGTTCTGAAACGCCTGTGTTCCAGGGCAGGACAATTGAAGACGATGTGAGACGCTGTCTCCTCGTCTTCGCCACAGAATTTGCAGTCAGGGGTACCATTGCGAACCCCAATCCTGCAGAGATGCCTCCTGAAGTCCCCGTGTCCTGTAAATAAGCCAACGGTGAGTCTCAGGGAAGCTCTGTTAAGGTTGAGGCATCTCGTGGCCCTTCCTTTGTTGGGACCAGTCATCATGATGTGACCGTGTTCTTGACGCGGCGTCCGCTCCCAGCGCTTCTGGTGCTGGGAGCGAACCCAGGTTGCCACCCACCCCGATAGTAGGGTGCGGGAGATTCCTAGGCATGGTTCAGGTCCCGTAAAAACAGTCTCCGACCCATGCCTGGCCAGAGCATCGGCTCGGTCATTACCCTCAACCCCTGAGTGGCCCGGGACCCATGTAAGGACAACCTTGTTTGTTCCACTCAGTAGTTGGAGGGCTTCCCAGCACTCAAGTACCAGCCTCGAGTCAGAGTTCGATCCCATTAGGGCCTTGAGTGCTGCTTGGCATGTCAGAGAAGATGTGGATCCGCCTACCTCGGTAGGCCCTCCTCATGTTCTCCTCAGCACATTTCTCTATTGCGAGCAGCTCAGCCTGGTATACTGTGACCCAGCTACCAAGGGAGAGCGAGAGCTCCCATTTTGACACCGGGCCATAAACCCCCAGGCCGGATCCGTTCCCCATCTTGGACCCATCCGTGTACCATACCAGATCCCCTGGTAGTATCCCTGGGTCCATGCTCCTCTCTCTGGGATGACCACATTGAATCTCCTTCCAGTTAGAGGTTTCCTAGTGATAAAGTTAGAGGGCATGTGCACTAAAGCGCATTCCCTCACCATATCCAAAACCGTCGCGTGCCCCTTCCGCTTGGAGGGGCACCAGTCTCGGCAACATTGGAGGCAGTATGCCGTCCCAATTGCCACCGAAGTCACCCAGATGTCCAGTGGGGGGAGATCGAGAAGTGTCTCCATCCCAGCTGTGGGTGCTGGGAGTCCTGGCAGTTATCAACGGCAACAATGAATCTGACACACCTCCCTCCAGAAACTTACGTTGAATTACATAATGAAGAAACAAATGTGGCATAGTCAGAACAGGTTGTTCATACTGTTGGGAGCTGGCACCTGCGCCGGTCAAATGGGCTGCCAGCGTCGCAGGGTCAACGACCTGTGGAGGGCTCGAACATTCCTGTGTCTTATCGAATTGGCTGGACCCTTCCCGTATGCTCGAGACAACATGTCGAGTTCCCAGAACCAGGGAAGGTTCGAGAAGGTTCTCGGCCAAGGCAGCCAGTATAAAAGTGACCTGGGAACGCCGCGCAGTTCAGTTCAATTTGGAGTCCGAATATAGACGCTTCCAGTTATAAATTGTGCCGTGCCGTGCGATAAATAGTGCAACAACCGCGTCACATTTGCGAATTGTGCTTTGTGATTGTCTTAGTGCGCAAATGTGAACAGTGTATTCAAGTGAACAATTGTGATAAATTATTTACTAAGAATATAAGTCGTTACAATACGTACCAACTTTAAAGTAGGCGATATCCTTGCTTTTGTTAACAAAATGGCGGGTTTCCCTAGTCGAATTAGGCCAAAAAGATGCGCGTGACGTCAGAGTTTTACGCTTATACCGAATGTGTACGTTATAAATAAGAGGGTCAAAATAGACCGAAAATGTTGAATATTGAAAATGTGAAGAGACATACCTGCTGCTGGCGACAGTTTGGTTACGACTCCGTAGCGCTGCTTCCACTGAAACAAGAATATTCTACTCGTAAAAACATTCCCAAAATCGTCAAAGACAAGTCCATTGATTCAATTATTCATCTATTTTTAGAAACAACGGACAATTTTCCATCTTTTCAAAGTAAAAGAATACACAATCCACAAACGGTGAGAGAAAAAACGTTCCGAATAAATTAAACTCGTCTCTGCAGGCTTTGAATGATCAAACGTGGCAGGCTTTAAATCTAATCTGCAGCACATTGCGACGCTTTTCATCATCTTTTTTCAAAGATTTCCTCATTTGGTGAAAACCTCAATGAAAAATCGGGTTCAATCGAAAGGAGTTGCACCTGACATTATTTCACCGGTAGAAGTAAATCAGGGAACATCAATTTATTTTCGCTCTTTTGTCGAAGGAAGGATTTGATTAAACGCGGGGTTTCATTCATTCTTTGCCAATCGAAGGATTTTTTTTTCTTTTTTTTTTTAATTTGTCAAGTTCTTTGTGAAATTGAATGGAAGCTTCGAAAGGTAGAAGAAACGAAAAAAAGTGAAGGCGTGATTTCCTCAAATTGCCTCCAAACTCTTGAGAAGGAGAAAAAAAAGGTTCAAAGGTCACTTAGCATCGAACATCCACTCCTTCCGTATTCGTCGATTCTGAACCCCTAAAACCCTTCTAAGCTCCTGCTGAAGAAGTTTCTTTGCCCCATTCGAGTGAAAACCGGCATCGACTCTGCTTAAGCTAATGGAAGTGTTGTTTTTCCTGAAGATTTTACCACGAAGGTCTTAAGTAGAAAAAGGTCTCTGTAGTAGTTATCTAGTATGTGTATTAAGTCTCAGACTCATTCCAATCGATTCAGCGTCCAACATTTAGTGGAAAATGATACCCCACACGCCTAGGTACCAGAAATCTCGAAAACACATATTCAAAATGGGTAGATAGGTACCCATTTTGACCCATACCCACTTCCAGAGGGCACCAATCGGTACGAGACTCATCACAATCGATTCAGCGTCAAAAATTCAGTGGATATCGATACATCGATACAACTAATCTCTTCTTCATGTTTCGTAAACGCCGCATCCCTTCTCTATGCTCCGCTCTTGGTCAGGTTATGAAGAAGTTTCTCTGCCCCATTCAAATGAGAAAAAAAAAACTGGCATCGACTCTGTTTGAGCTGATGGTCTTCTGAAGTGTTGTTTTTCTGAAGATTTTACCATGAAGGTCTCGAGTAAAAAAGAGCGTCTGTAGTAGTTATCTTGTATGTGTATAAGTGTCTCAGACTCACTCCAATCGATTCAGCGTCCAACATTCAGTAGATATCGATACATTGGTAGAAAAATAATCTCTTCTTCATGTTTTATAAACGCGACATCTCTTCTCTACGCTCCGTTCTCAGTCAGGTTATGAAGAAGTTTCTGAATGTAAATGAAAGTGAAGTAAATGATACACCACACGCCTAGATCCATTCATGAAAACCCATTTCTGAGAAGATGCAGTAAGATACTCATTTTGACCCATACCCACTTCCAGAGGACACCGAGACTCATCACAATCGATTCAGCGTCAAAAATTCAGTGGATATCGATACATTGGTAGAAAACTAGTCCCTTCTTCATGTTTTGTAAACGCCGCATCTCTTCTCTATGCTCCGTTCTTGGTGATTATCTGGCTTCGTCTTCGCTTCTTCGATATTTATCAATAAATGCCTTGTCAGCTGAGTTACTGAATGTTCAATGCTCTATTAAAACTCGGGATTCCTTATATAAACCATAATAGTAACCAACCAAAAACCGAAATGTCCGCTTTCCACGCCGTTTTTGGTAGTGGAAAACATTTCATACAATTTGGAAAATGATACCCCACACGCCAGGTACCAGAAATCTCGAAAACACACATTCAAAATTGGTGAATCGGTACCCATTTTGACCCGTGCCCACTTTCAGAGGGCACCAATCGGTCCGAGACTCACCACAATCGATTCAGCGTCAAAAATTCAGAGGATATCGATACATTGGTGCAAAACTAATCTCTTCTTCACGTTTCGTAAACGCCGCATCTCTTCTCTATGATCCGTTCTCGGTTAATGCATTGTCAGCTGAGTTACTGAATGTTTAATTCTCTATTAATTTTATTTTATTCTCTATTAATTTTATTTCATAAAATTTGAAAGTTCGATCAGGGACCTCTCTTTAGCTCTGATTGGTACTGGAATCTTTTCAGCGGGTCGGTCTCAGAGGGCATGGGTTAAAGTGTGGTTTTTCAAATTCGGGTTTCGAAACTTTTTGGGAACGTGGAGTATCACATTCCACTATAAATTGGACGCTGAATCAATTGAAAAGGAACTTGAGCTGATCGCCACTCACCAGACGAGGGTATGAGGGGGTGAAAATAGGTATTTTTATAATGAGTCTTCGAGGTTTTTTTATTTTTTCTAAATACGTAGGTAGGTATTTCGAAGACCACCAAAGATACCCTCTCCCAAAAAGGACCCCCTTCCATTCAAAACAACTTCATCGCGGTACTAACATGAATTTGTACGTCTCACTCAATCACAATGTACTTTAGTATAATTTGACGAAACCTAAGGAAATGTAAACAGAGCTCATGGTCTGAACAAACCACTCAACCAAGCACGCTTTGCAATTTACCGTTCAAAAACTTGAACTACCCCTTTTGCTCAACTCTTCCCATTATACTTACTCCCTCATAAAAACAAATGGTTCAACCCCGCAATTAACTCTTTCGATAATTAAGTGGAACTCCATCACGTCCTGTTGAGCGAGTTCTTATTGAAAAATTTGTGTGCCTAATGTAAACTTCTGGGCCTATGGAAAAATCAATTAGAATTTTTTTTATGATGTGGATGTTATAATAGATTCAAATTGAGCTTTTCGGGAGTTTATATTAATCGTTTTAGACCATTGATGTAGGAAGAAATGAATTAGAGGGGTTGAATATGGACGTCCTAAGCAGGTGTTTCAGCAGTTACTTTTTGAAGACTGATTTGGAGTGGTTGCAAAATACTGACAACGGACGAGAAATTTGAGCTTATTCAAGTCAAAAATCTCAAAATATTTTGTACCTAGTGTAAAATAACTCGTGTTTGAGAACAAATTACCTTAAAGGTCGTTCATCACCTTCAAAAAGAACAAGAAAGCGAGACAATGACATAAAGTTAAGGAGACGACGAGGGATCGATTGGCTAGTTTTCGCCTTCTCAGGTCACCTCCTCTTCACACCTAAAAATATCAAGAGCCATCAATCACTGACAATTCCTTTAGATCGTAATGGCAGTGTAACGGCATCGATCTCTAATATTACGGGTAGCAGGGGGTTGACATTTTTTTGAAAGCCCGGCCTTTTTTTCCTCAACATTGAAAAGAGATTTCGATACTTAACTTATAATGTGGGACGGGGCTTGAGCACCCGACTATATTCATTTCTTGATTTCAACGACCGCTTCTACAACTTTCCTCTACAAGAAGGGGGTCCTTCTATGTTCTAATGAATAAAACGCTGCAAATCCTATCACAGGGGTTGATTATTCCTCGGACCATGCGCATGGAGACTCATTTAAATCGATTCAGCGTCCATAACCTCTTCCGTTGTGTGCCAATCGTTCTAGGACCCATTTCATTGAATTCAGCGTCCAAAATTCAGTGGAAAACGATACCCTACACGCCTACATCGCAAAAAATCATGAAAATCCATTTTTCGAAATACACATTTTGACCCCTACTCCGCCTAAATTTGGTTTGAAAGGCTGAAAAGTTTCAAGGACCAACTAGAGCCGGAAAAAGGTCCCTGACCCAGATTCCAGATTTAAAAAAAAATTAATAATTAAATATTAAATATTTTGAAATCATCCTGGACGGCGGACGGATATTTGCGAATTTTGATCTGAACACACACCATGAAACGCCCAGAAAATTTTTTTTTTTATCCGTTTTGGATTCAGATTGATTGAGATACCCCACGATTTTCGTGATTTTCCAGGAGTGAATCAGTCAATCACCGTTCTAATACTAAAAATATACTTATTACTACTTTTAAAAAAACTCAATTCTTTATTACGAAGTAGTTTTACGGTGCATTGTTATAGAAAGGTTCCTAGTTCATTATTTTGATCACTTCGCGGTTACTGCCAACCTGCCAACAACAAAGAACCTCTCCTCACGTCACCCCCTGTATAGGGAAAAGGGTATTTTTGGCAAGATACGAGCGAGATAAAAGTCTGAAAAGCTGACCCTGAGAGAGGAAAAAAGCGGTCCTGGAAAAGTTTAGATGGTCCTGTTTTTTGTTCATGCTGCAGTACTTGAACCTAAACAATGTTATCAGTTAATTACAGCCTCAGACGCCGAGTGCTTATCGCCTAAGCCGGTTAGAGTTTTCATTTTATTTCTCTCTCCCGAAAAAAGAGCTGAATATTGGAAAGAATATACAAAAAATGGAGGAAACAGTGAGTGTGGTGGGTTCCGGAAACATTTCAATCGATTCAGGGTTCAAAGTTTAGTGGAAAATGATACCCCACACGCCTAGGTACCAGAAATATCGAAAACACATATTCAAAATGGGTAATAGATACCCAATTTGACCCATAGCCTCTTCTAGTGGGTGCCAATCGTTCTGGGACCCTTTTCTTCGGACTCAGCGCCAAAAATTTAGTGGAAAATGATATCCCACAAGCTTGGATCGCCAAAAATCTCGAGAATCCATTTTTCGAAATACACATTTTGACCCCTACCCCTCCCAAATTTGGTCCGATGGGCTGAAAAGTTGCGAGGACCGACTAGGGCCGGGAACAGACCTCTGATCTAGACACCTTGAGACGCCCAGAAAAAATTTTTTTGGGCCGAATCTGATGTATTCTTCGTTTCCCCACTCAAGGGATAAAGAAAATTCAACATCACAAATTTTTATGATGAAAGTGGACATTTGATTTTCACTTTGACGGAACCATGCACCTTCAAGTGAACACCGAATCAAAGTCACTTCTAGTTTTAGCTCAATTCGCTTAGTATCAAAGGGAATGGAAGGATCGTTGTGAGGTCGAGGAAATTGGAGGAAAGATGTGGCCGAAAAAGTCATTCCGGATCCCCGTAACTGGGTCCTACCCTCCATCGAGACCTCCAAACACTCTTTGGCAAACTACCCGTGTAATTCCCTTCATTTGAAAAGGCCCTCCTTTTCTTCTTCTTTACTTTCTTAATTCAATGGAGCGAGCCTTGATCGACGGCCGTAATGACCGAGCAAGATTTTTCTTCTGTCTCTACGTTCTTCCAACCTTCAATCCTATTACAAGGTGGGAGCAAAAAGTCTTCTCTCGAACGTTTTAAATTCAAGATAACGGTTCACGGGGGGCGCTTTCAGCTCAAATTTCTCTCCGCCTTTTGAGGTTTTTACATCGTCAAAAATACGGCTGGGGATGCTCGTGGGATCATGTTTTCGTAACTAATGTGAAAGTCAATTGCCTTCCAAATCATTTCTTCAGCGGCAGCAACCTGCTTAAGTGGTGCTTAGAACTACCGAGTCAGCTCTAGCCAAAATCACAATACACCAAGTGCTTCACAAGCCCAACAAGTCATCCAAACATTCACGAATCAATCAGAAAATCTCCATCCCGGCACACCTACTTAACCTATTCCACAACTGACTGTGACTCGAAGCTCTATTTGGCAGAGAGAACCTGTCCGTAAACCACAATCCGGCAGTGATGTCGGGTCCAAACGAGTTGTACGAAGATTTTCCGTCCCTCTCGTCTTTCTATAGGATTTATTTAATGTGATATGCGAACTTGGGTAGCGGGTTGTCAAACAGGCAATAAAAATGGAAATCCTTCAACGTTAGCGGATTCTCTGCTCCATATTCCCTCCTTTCACAGCACTCTCGCACAACACACGGTTTTTTTCACAATACGTCTGTAGCCGAGGAAACGGCTCAAATTGGTTCCACCTGCACGAATCGGTTTTAATAGGGTCTTTAAAGCCAGAGACGGTTGTGATTGCGGTTAAATTTGCGTTGCGTTCAGTTTTATCGACATTTAATGATTCAATTTCTGGCTTCTGCGTCAGCATTGGTACTTCACACCAGGCGTCTGCTCTAATTTGGCATGAAGGGACAATCACGGAGGGAAGAGCAATCACAAGTAGGTATTTAATTTGATGGAAGATGACAACTGGCTGCGATGATAGCACCTCATTGTTAACTAACACAGTCTAATATGGAGCAATGGCCACTGAATATGTGCCAAAAACGCACCACACAGTTTCCTCTGGCCTCCAGGTTTCACCAGCAGCCAGACTGAAACTCCTACAAAGAAAAAGGATAACCACCTTTTGGTGGTGTTGGCTGTCCTGCAGAATTGTAGGACCAGATGCTACCAGTGCCAAAATTATGGCCACACCTCCACCACCTGCACTAAAGAACATGTATGGCTTCTGCGCAGACAAACTGTCCAAAGAAGGACCAGAAGCCAATGTGTGCTACCTGCCTGGTAGTGACGCATGTGATTGCTACAAATAGGCCCTAGAGGTATAGGTATGGCACACAACCATGACGAGGATAGACTGTAATGGGCTCCACAGCCTCAGGAACAGTCTTGCGCAGTCATATCAGGTTTCCCCCGGACTTATATCTGAAGCATCATGATTATATGGCGTTGTAGCCTGACCTGTCCATCTGAGATGTCACCGGAATGTGCGGCACTCCACTTATCAGGTTCACCAGAAGCCTCGTCAATCCAATTACAGTTTGGGTCATGCGACGAGTTGGCTTAGCAAGCATCCTCCCCCAGTAACGTCTATGATCACCCCTCAGACAGGTGCTTTTCTGCACCTCATGGCAAGCAACGGCTCCGACCCA
>CM034003.1:17685171-17764721 GCA_019603395.1 Cyrtorhinus lividipennis | reverse complement strand
TGGCCAAATGGTAGTCCAAAGATGTCTACTGACACACTCGCTTGAGGACCATATTACAACTCCGATGAAACCATACGCTCAATAAGTTGTCATATACTAAAATGCAAATGAGACCCACATCTCCGAGCATTGGCTTTATTTCCCAAGAAATTTGCAATTTTTCGCACGTCAATCTTCACCAGAAGGCGCCTTCCTGCCGTTTTAGATTAAAATATGAAGTTTTGAAGGCATATGGTGACGTGCGGTGACGTGTCGAGGCTTTAGGGAGGAGGAAAAGGTTTGAGTTTATTGAAGTCCTCAACTCAACTTCCCTCCACCTAAAACCCTCTTTCCACCCCAACCCCCTCCCCAAGGGGGGCTGTAGCCCGGAAAACGAATTCCGCCCGTATAAATTGTTTTTCCTTTCGTGCTCGAAAGAAGTAGAAAAAGAAAAAAGATAAACGGAAAAAGGAATTATTGCGAGGGAACCTTTAAAATTCGGATTTCGTTTGAGTGAGTTATATTGTGTTATTGCCCACTTGTTAGTCTCTTATTGGTTTTCCATTCGAAGTCGTTTGATGCTTTCCTCAATCAATTCGAAAACCGTTCGTAGGAACACTCCTTGTGAACCACTCTTTTCACGACATTATCCCCGTTCATTTTATAGGGACCCTTTGCGGTTTAATGTTCCTTTATTCGACAAAAATTTTATGTTCTCTGCAATATCACGTCAATTCTTGCCTTTCAATACTGTTAAAACTCATTCAAGGCGAAGAAGAAGACGATGATCTCGAAAATTGAATATTGGAGGTTATGCGGGAGGGAATTTAGATGGTTTTAAGCATGAAAACGCTGCAAATTCTTTCACACGGGTTGGTTATTCCTCGGACCGGGCACATGGAGACTCATTTCTTCAACATGGGGGAAATAGTGGGTGTGGGGGTACCAGACCTATTCCAATCGATTCAGGGCCCAAAATTTAGTGGAAAATAATACCCCACACGCCTAGGTACTAGAAATCTGGAAAACACATATTAAAAACGCTGCAAATTCTTACACAGGGGTTGGTTATTCCTCGGACCAGGCGCATGGAGACTATTTTTCAACATGGGGGAAATGGGGAAACAGTGGGTGCGGCGGGTCCAGACCTATTCCAATCGATTCAGGATCCAGAAATTAGTAGAAAATGATACCCCACACGCCCAGGTACCGGAAATCTCGAAAACGCATATTCAAAATGGGTAATATATACCCAATTTGACCCATAACTTCTTCCGAGGGTGCCAATCGTTCCGGGACCCACTTCATTGATTAGCGGCCAAGATTTAGCGGAAAATGATACCCCACACGCCTAGGTTCCAGAAATCTCAAAAACACATATTCAAAATGGGTAATATATACCCAATTTGACCCATAACTCTTCCAGAGGGTGCCGATCGTTTTGGGACCCATTTCATTGGATTCAGGGTCCAAAATTTAGTGGGAAATGATACCCATCGCCTAAATCGCCCAAAATCTCGAAAATCCATTTTCAAAAACACATTTTGACCCTACCCCGCCCCAAATTTGGTCCGATCGGGCTGAAAAGCTTGGAGGAACGTCCTAGGCCGGGAACAGACCCCTGACCTAAATTTCAGATTTTTAGAAAATTTTCTACTACCAAAACGGCGTGGACGGCGGACGGCGTACGGCGGACGGCGGACGGACATTGACCTTTTTTGATAGGACTCATGAAACGTCCAGAAAAAAATTTTGAGCCGAATCGGAGAGGTTGACCATTTGCATGAAAACATAGGTTGATTATTCAAGGAATAACCAACCAAAATGGGTAAATAGTACCCATTTTGACCCCATAACCTCATCCAGAGGGCGCCAATCGTTCCGGGACCCATTTCATTGGATTCGTCCAACATTTAGTGGTAAATGATACCCCAAACGCCTGGATCGCCAAAAATCTCGAAATTCCTTTTTTTAAATACACATTTCGACCTCTATCCCTCCCAAATTTGGTCCGATCAGGCTGAACAGATGCAAGGACCAACTAAGGCCGGGAACAGACCTCTGACCAAAATTCCACATTTTTAGAAATTTTTCTACTACTAAAAAAATCCCGGACGTTTTTGAAACGGCAGGGAAGCGACATGTTGGCTTACCTAGTTGTAGATGAATCAGGAAACATGAGGATTTTTGAGGATATGATGGGTCATTATTCAAAAATCAAATTAATGAGAATTATTAGGAATATCTAGATGATTATTTCGGTATTTTCTCTTCCTCCTCGAAATTAGAGCAAATGCGTACCAGTAATGCCGCACCAATGCGTACCTAGTTCGTGTGAGATGACTAGATAGGAACGAGGAGGCAGACTACCCGTAGGCAGACTTCCAGATTGCACAAGGGTATCAATGGCCTGATCATACATGCGTTATGCTTATCAGTGCCTCCAGGATCCATCGAATTTGGAAAAGTCAGATCTAACTGATTGAATTTATGGTGTAAAAACTAAATTTGCATGCTCTCGTCTGAAGAGAATTCCTTCAAGTCAAATAAGGAGACGGTGATATTTACCCTAAGTCAGTGCTAGTCAAGAAACACCTCCCACTGAGATAAAAATGAGAACCTTGATGGTTAAACGATAAAAACGCCATTACAACGTTGGCTCCCCTCAGAAGTCGCCATTAAAGAAGAATAGTAGTCAAGGCTATAATAATCAACTTTTTAAATAAAGTCATACATTTTATGCAAAATCTTTGCAATCTTCTCCGTGCATCAACTTCAGAAGTTGAGTGAAACTGGTGCACAGCTTATGACCTACATTCAACAAGACATACTACAGCATGATGTCTAAATGGCGAAGTTTTTAACTGCACATTGAAATACTTTGCTCACGAAAAAATACACGATAGAATCAGTTCAGATAGGAGACGAGAGAAAACCTGTTCCTTCAAGCTGAATAAGCAGTAGGGTGTCATCTGCCCTGCAATCTGTACCCATACAAGGTCACGATTTTTATTCTCACTAACTGGCTGATTCACATTCAATTTGAATATGAATAAGGCCAGAGTAGAATTAATCTGCTTCACGTCATTGAAGAGAAATGGTCGTGCAAAAGGGAGCTCCCAAGAAAACGACGCCTGCAGCAACATCCTTTTTGAATCTGTTGGGTGAAATAATGGGGGATGAGGTATATATAAGGTGAACCGGTTCATGTAACGTCTTCTAAGGGGAACGGAAAAAGATGATTCCGACGAATATCGCTCCCTGTTGCCCTCTTCATGTTTGGCCGATGGGATTTCACGTCATTATGAAAGGGGCTTACTTGCTTACTAGAAATCGAGTTAAGAATTAAGGAAGACTCTCTAAAGACAACCACAAAAACACTGAGCATCTTCCAGAGGAAACTCCTGTGACGCCATCAAGAACGAATTGGCAATTAAAGCGGACATGCGATAATTATGCACTCAACCATCGAACACATAGATTCCTGATTACGATGGAACCATTGGAAAAATGAATATTTTCCCCTACGAATTCCCGATGACCCAGCAAGTTGTGATGAGCACCCTTCCGGGAGTTTCCGTGTTTAATAAACGCGCTCAGCCCCCACGACGCCATTCTCCTTATTAAAATGAACACAAGCCCGAGCAGAGCAATCCAATCTCGTAATCAAGGGAGCATTGTGCAAGTAATGGGGTAATCTAACGATTCTGGATCCAATCTTCATCAGGGGGCTCCTACCATCGCCCTTCATCCTCCCTCGGATGAAAACGAAGCCTCTTTGCTTTAATCACCATAACAACCACATAACGAGATGGGTGAGGGTAAGGGACCAGGAACATGATGCACACTATTGGATTTTGGTTAGCAATCGTTACCCGTTGAAAGACTGGTTTTCAAAGTGTTACAGAGTGAAATGGTGGCTACTTAAGAAGGTATGCTACTCGCATGTACCTAGAAAAACAATAATCGCACAACTGTGCGATCGACCACAATTTTGATTATTCATTTTAGAACGATCATTTCAGTTTCCTATTCATATTATAATTATGCACCCACGGTAGGAATGAATATATCGAATTGACATTTTTTACGATTCGAAGTACGCAATGTCCCGTTCAGTTTCAGAGCTAAAAGAAGTATTTTCAAGTGCCCCGAAAATTGAAAAAGGCATACCTATACTCTATTTGGGTCCTATTTCTTGATGCTAAGTCATTTTTTGCCCATCAACTGCAAATAGAAGCAGATTACAGGTGGAAATGGGCGTTTTGAAAATTGATTTGATTTGAAATTTCGGCACCAAGCTTTCTATTAACATTAGTCGTAGCAAACCTGTATATGGACCAAGAAAAGAATCTTCCATGAAAGAAAGGAGGAAACAGGCACTTTTTTCAAATCGCTTCTCCCTTTTGGTTGGTTATTCCTTGAATAATCATGCAAAAGGTCAACCTCTCCGATTCGGCTCAAAAATTTTTTCTGGACGTTTCAAGGTGTCAAGATCAAAAAATGTCAATGTCCGTCCGCCGTCCGCGCCGTTTTAGATAGTAGAAAATTTTCTAAAATTTGGGTCAGGGGTCTGTTCCCGGCCTAGGACGGTCCTCCAAACTTTTCAGCTCGATCGGACCAAATTTGGGCGGGGATAGGGGTCGAAATGTGTTTTTTGAAAAATGGATTTCGAGATTTTTGGGCGATCTAGGCGAAAGGGGGATATCATTTCCACTAAATTTTGGACGCTGAATCCAATGAAATGGGTCGCAGAACGATTGGCACCCACTAGAAGAAGTTATGGGTCAAATTGGGTTATATTACCCATTTTGAATATGTGTTTTCGAGATTTCTGGTACCTAGACGTGTGGGGTATCATCTTCCACTAAATCTTGGACGCTGAATCCAATGAAGTGGGTCCCAGAACGATTGGCACCCACTGGAAGAGGTTATGGGTGAAAATGGGTATCTATTACCAGTATTGAATACAGTTTTCGGGGATTTCTCGGTACCTGGGCGTGTGGGGGGGTATCATTTTCCACAAAATTTTGGATCCTGAATCGATTTGGAATGGGTCCGGGACCCGCCGCATCCACTGTTTTTCCCCCATTTCCCCATGTTTGAAAAGAAATGAAGTCTCCATTGCGCCTGGTCCGAGGAAATAATCAACCCGTGTGTAAGAATTTGCAGCGTTTTGGGTTTTGGTTATTCCTTGAATAATCAACCTATGTTTTCATGAAATGGTCAACCTCTCCGATTCGGCTTCAAATTTTTTTTCTGGACGTTTCATGATGTCTGATCAAAAAGGTCAATGTCCCGTCCGCCCGTCCGCCCGTCCGCCGTCCGCCGTCCGAGTCCCCGTCCGCCGTACGCCGTCCGCCGTTCATTGTCCACGCCGTTTTGGTAGTAGAAAATTTTCTAAAAATCTGAAATTTGGGTCAGGGGTCTGTTCCCAGCCGAGATGGGTCCTCGAAACTTTTCAGCCCGATCGGACCAAATTTGGAGGGGGTAGGGGGTTTTTTGAAAAATGGAATTTCGAGATTTTTGGGTGATTTAGGCGAGTGGGGGTGTCATTTTCCACTAAATTTGGACGCTGAATCCAATAAAAGTGGTCCCAGAACAATTGGCACCCACTTGAAGAAGTAATGGGTCAAATTGGGTATTTATTACCCATTTTGAATATGTGTTTTCGGGATTTCTGTACCTAGGCGAGTAGGGTGTCATTTTCCACTAAATTTGGACGCTGAATCCAATAAAATGGGTCCCAGAACAATTGGCACCCACTGGAAGAAGTTAGGGTCAAATTGGGTATTCTTTACCCAATTTGATTATGTGTTTTCGGGATTTCTGCTACCTAGGCGTGTGAGGGTATCATTTTCCACTAAATTTTGGACGCTTGAATTCCAATGATGTGTGTCCCATGAACGATTGGCACCCACCGAAAGAAGTGTTATGGGTCAAAATTGGTATGTATCCACCCATTTTGTAGTGTGTCGGATTTCTGGTGCCTAGGCGTTTGGGGTATCATATTCCACTATAAATTTTGGACCCTGAATCGATTGGAATGGGTCTGGGACCCGCCACACCACTGTTTTCCCCATTCGAGGAATAACCAACCCGTGTGTAAGAATTGCAGATTTTTTTCTCAAATTTCCTGCATTAGAGAACTCAAAGATACGCTATCCCACACGAACAAGTTCCATCGAGAATAATACCTTTCATAAAATATATACGTTACAGCGTTTTTATTAGAGATTCTGGGTCTAAGCAAACTTCTACCGAAAATTCGCACTTTTAATCATTGAAATTTAGCAATTTAGCTAAAAATTCAATTTATTGAACTTATTACTTTATCAAATGAATTTACCGTGAAACGAAGGAAAAAGTAACATTTGATTACCAATGAAGTTTCAGGTACCATAATGAGGGCTTAAAACATTTTTGCTCCACCTCGGAATTGCCCAGGAACACTGGTATGAGTAAGCGCGTGTAATATTTATTCGAAAGAAAGCGATCGTTATAACAAACTCCGAACAAAAGTCTGTTCAAACGGTTAAAAGCTGTTCCCAGTGACATTCAGGGTGGACAATTCAATTGAGCAGTAGATGTAGAAATTGAGGTGGTGTTGTCCGCATTAGGCGGCCGCCGAGCTATAACTTCGTCGAATTGCTATGCTCTCGTCGACTTCAGACAATATTAAGGCACACCATTACGGTGGATCGTAATTAAAATGTGACAACTGTTAATTTTTTACGGGTTTTACGGTGAACATAATTATTTTATAGGTCGTATTCCAAGTGGTAAAATTTACCAATTCATCTCAAAAAGAATTAAACGTTGGAAATGGGGAAGAACATATTTTACAGAGAATGCCTTCGACCTGAAATGCCAACTCCACGACACGATGGCTTCGTATTCGTCCAATCCAATTGAGTCGCGCACCCGAGCAACTTGCCAACGCTTGAAAATAACAGTCTAAAATGTCGAGAGCCTCCTCGTCAGGAGTTTTCCACAAAATCACATTTGTTGACTTAGATGGCAAAACGATATAGGAGCAATGTACGTTTATGATTCTAATTATGTATAGTGAATTGATTAATAGGCCTCATCATAATAACTTTCCCTTGTTGGTTATGCTCAGATATCTTTGTTTCTTGCCTCAATTCTTCTTTTGGAAACCGGCACATGCACCGCAGTTTCGACAAGGAGAAAGAGCGCTGCAAGAATGCAGCGGTTTAGCAACGTGAACCTGTGTAGTTTATTAAAACACCATTTTGTGAAATCAAATTGACTTTTCGGCTACAGCCATTACGAAAATTGCCTCGAGGGAAAATAACCCAACTTCATTCTAAGCCAGAACGCAATCAATTAATTTTCGTTGATTAAACTCGCTTGCCGGAGGTTTTACCGAAGAAAAGTTTCAATTTCCTAATTACAGTCGTTTAAGATTCCTAAAAGTTTCGGGGTTGAAGGGAGTAAAAACTGAAAAAAGAAGAATTGAGTGAAAGGGAGAAGAATAGAGAGCGAAGAAGAGGAAAAAATAATTATTTTTTAATTAATGACACGCAAGGAAGGGTTTTCTTCGGGCTTCGGATGGCCATTATACGGAGGGTTAATGCGAAATTTATTCATAATTTGGGCGCCAAATTAGGGAGTGGAGAGAGGGTTTTCTCTTGTGAGGAGTTGAAGGATGTTGAATATATAAAGGGCCAACACTAGTCACCCTTGAAAACCGCATTAAGGGACGGGACTTGTTACCTATGCTGATGAACTGTTTTGATCAATAAGCCCTTTGGCTTTGTAGGCCTAATTGCATGAGGACAGCGCCCTCTGATGCCAACGGATCATGATGAAAATTGAACGACAGGGCTTTCAAGGCTAGGACTAGAAAGTTTATCGCCAGAACATCAAATGATGCTGTGTGTAGGACTTTGAGTAAGATGTGAACAACGAAACAGCCACACTACAGACCTGATGTGATTTGGAAGGTCCCGACCTACTTACAGTACGATGATAAAGCAGGGGCGAAGAAGACTGATGGTCTTAATGCACTTCTATAGCGAAAATAACCATTTAAATGTTAACAATTTTATCCGTTATTACAAATTTATTTAAAAAAAAATTAAAGAAAATTATATCTTAGAGCTGAGTTGATTGAAATAAAACGCACACCAATCTACTGACCGTATTTTTATTATTTTATTTATTTTATTTTTTTTTTTTGTAGTTGTTCTCATTTTACAACATTTGTCAAGCATTGGGAGCGTCTGCCACTCCTGTTGACTATGTTGCAATGACGGAGTCTAATTAGATAGGGGACGTGCGTTTCACGATCAGATTCGCTCAGTTGAGTAATGTTACTTGATTTCGGCAACGCATTCCGAAGCTGAGGTGACCACTTTGACTAAACGTTGGAACATGGAAGTAACCCGACCATACACAAAGTACTTAATTCCCCAGTGATATCAAGTGCAAATGAAAACGACCTGAACTGAGTAATGTTGGCGTGAAGAGGCGACAAGGAGGGGGGAGGGGTTCTGCCAACTCGAGCAAACTCCGGTAATTAATTGACTGAAGCGTTTGTCTTTGGTTGAAGCAAACCACATGCTCATAAATTGATTCCTCCTTCAATAACAATCCTCTTCAACACGGAATTGAGCGTTTCACGCCCTTTTGATCAATTTTCGCTCTGTGCGTATCAGGATTCGTCACTTGGGAGAACGTAGGTTATATTTTGTCTTTGGGTGCCAGATTGTAAGCATACTGCACCAATATGGATCATTCAGGGAACATTGTGGTTCCGGCAGCATTATTGAGCCGAAAATGCCTAAATGCTCTGACAGACAAAAAACTTCGCATAAGGACTCCATTGGGGGCTTCTAGTCATCTTGAGCCCGATCACCGCGGAAACAGGGCAGGTCCCAGGAGAAAGAGGATGTTTTGAAAATCGGTGATGTTTGGGGACCCAAGTATCATATTCCAATGAATTTGGGAGTCCGAATAGATTTGAATTGGTCCTAAAATGTTGCCGAACATGGATATAAATCAAAATGAGCGAGTTCTTATTTTATTATTACACAGATTTATCAATTATCTAATCTGAAATATTTGATGGTACGCATTCCCACCCAAGCGAGATTCACCTAAAATTAGATTTAGAATGATTTCCCTAATTTCGACCTAGTAAACTGCCCAACACGATGCCCAAGTTGAAAACAAATATTAAAGTTTCAATCTCCCTATAATTCTATTCAACCGCACATTTCTAAACATTGCTGATTGGTAGAAAAGTGGTCGAATTGCATTCCTAAATCGACATTGTTTTCATGGGATCCCGCAGTTTGTCCATTATATGCTCGAAGGCATTGGATTCCATATTATCAGGCGGTCCAACATCGATACTGAGGAAGGACGATAGTTTGTCAGCTTTATCGCGTCAGTGAGAGCGATTCCCATCTTTGGAATCTTCCTGTTCCAGTTCTCCGAAAATTTTCTCAGGACTTGAAGAGTTTTACGATACAACTTCAAGACTGATCTTCAAAACGTTTTGCCTGCTCCACGTCCAACGCTGAACTCGTTGGTACCTAAGCATAGACCACCAGTGCTACCAAAAACAACAATTTCTGACTCATAACCATGATATGAGAGTTATAATAGATAAGTCATAATGAAGTCCTTATTTTAAGTATGGCGAGGGTCTACTTATCAATTACGTTAACTTCTGATCCACTCCCCAAAATGTTGCTACTAAGATAATAAATACCTGGAATTTGCGACTTAGGTGCGCTCAATTTACAGATTGTATTCGAGTAAATTACTTGCTAACTGGGTTTAGTGTTCTGACTGCTGTGGCTGAAAGGTTGGATAACACAATGTAATAGAACAAGGATACCCTGGAAAGGGATATAAGCGAAATGAGAGAAGAGGCTAGGGGAGGGTTGAAATGAAACTTAACTGTAATTGGAAGGGGTCACTAAATGAAACCTCGGTTGGTAATTAGAGTGGAATGTAATTATCTTTCCTTCTAATCAGAGAGAAAGCAAGGTGAAGCCATGGTGTCGACTGAAGTGTCAGTTGAGTAATGAGAACTTTCCACCCCCCACCACATCTCAAGCCCCTTCCTTACCAACCTTGAGAGCTTCTCCCCACTCTCCTCGACAGGCCATTGGAAGGTGGAAAGTGCTCTCTCGTAATTAGAGTCGGCTAATAATAAACCCTGGCTCAATAAATGAGTATACCTTAATCAAGCTCCATTCCAATCTTGTTTTCCCAACTTTGATGAGATTCTTGGTTATTGAGGGGTAAAAACCGAACTCCCAATGAGAAGCTGCAAATATTACGGGAATCAGGATAATCATTTCCTATGAGGTCGACATCACCAGCAGCTCTTGCGTGTCATTTGAGCAACTTTAATCAATGTTTTCAGAGACAAATTTCATGAAGTATAAATGGTATTTTGATCACCCTTCAACAAAGGTTCGGCCGTAAGAAACCACTTAGGAGCAAGTGAAGGAGGATGAAGAGGCTCTAGCTAGACGCTTAAGGGAGCTATTTGCTCACATGCACACATTTTGTTCAACCCTAATTCAAATACGTTGTTTCCTTGTTCGCTGGGAAAAGGATCACTATAACCCAAAATATATCATTGAAGTACAATGGTAACACACCTTCGTAGGTAGATAAACGCTTATTGAAAAGTATCGAGGATTGCCGATCAAGAACCATCTATTATTATTCATTTGTGGGATTTTAAGAGCCAGTGAGGAGTGTGCTGGAAATAAATATCTGAAAAAAGAGGGACAAAAATTCGGTATTTTTGATTTTAGAATTTTCGACTCATATGAGATTCGCTTCCTCCTGCTCCTCCACTTGTCGTGTGTGAAGAGGGGCCTGTCGAGAATACAGGGTTCAAAAAATTAATAAAATGAACAGAGGGAATAATTTTAGCTGCGCAGAGAACAAAGAAAATAGATCCAACATTACGATCGATTCTCCAAACACAAGAACGCTCCTTGGTTCAGAGATTAGAAGCAGAGACTTTGTAGAAAGAACATTTCAACTGAGGAGACAAAACCCTCCGTGCTGTTCCTAATTATAGAGAAGAAGGTGTACAGTTATACAGTGGGAGTTGTCTTTAGAATTGGAAACTTTGGAACAGCGTGTCGGAGGTTTTAGTAGCTTTGCTTTCCCTCTCTTCCTCCCGATTTTCCCTAATTAATCAGCTCCTCCTTCCGTTTTAAACGGAGTAAAACCAGTAAGAGGAGAAGGCAGGGTTCCACCAACGAAAATTCCGCTTCGGGATGGGGATGGTGTAGTTTCAGTTTGAAACAAGAGGAGCCCCGTTCCACGGTTGGAAAGCCAAAGCTAAAGCCCTCTCCTTGTTTTTCCCCGCCTAATTGCGCCCAACATCTCTAAGAGGCGAGTTTGCTTAATTAATGCTCACTTTAATTAACATGCTTTGTCATACTCAGGCACTTTCAACACTAACCCTGAATGTAGTATCTAAGCTAAAAACATCTTTAGAATATTCACGAATTTGATAACACTGACCATCATGAACTTGGATGATTTTATTAAAATCGATCAATTATCGTCATTATATGAGTAAAAAAAAAATTACAACTGAATTTATCTCGTTTTAATTACAAAACACGTCTCATAAGACTAATCAAGATATATTTGATTCTCTCAAGGTCAATCAAGATATAGTTGATTCTTCCAACCTATACTAGGCTATTCTTGATTTATATTTTCGTGTGCACTTAACCGTGATGTTTCATAATGAATCCACCCTAGGTTCTTTCGAAGGGCCAAAGAGAATGTGGCCAAAACATTTTAGCGCGTCCCTAGATAGGCGAAAACTCTAAGGATAAGAGTAGAAACAGCGAAAGCCCCTGCGGGTCGTGGTGGAGGAGGGATGAGGGGTAAGTGCTATATATAGGGCCCTCGTTCTGAGGAGGTGGCGAGTGGACACGTGAAATGGATTTCCGGACGTTTCTAAAAGCTCTCGGTACGAGCAGGTCCTGTCAACAGGCCCCAGATTACTAAGAATGTCTCTTTCCCTTAGCCCCCTCTTCTCTCACTATTTCTCTCTTTCCATTCCTTCCCGTCCACCTTCCAACTTGGCGTTTCCACTTTCCCGTCACTTTGAAACCAAATGCGAAGGCCGTAATGCACGTTTTTTCTATTTGATGCAGAACTGAGTAAACAACAGATGAAAGCTTTTCATGGCCACTACTGAGGTAGAGACTCACAATTCAGTAAACTTGTCTATAAAACCGATAATGTCCAATAACAATGAACGTTCTGTGAGTAACCATTACGATAGATAGAGCTCATCAACCGCCTCAGACAATTCATCTGGCAAATTGGGATTAGGCACATTTGTAGAATATCTTAACTGTATACGAATTTGTATTGTAATGAATAATGGAAATCTCCCTGACGCAGTGGTTGATTTATAACAATTTTTCTGGTTTTATTAGTTTGGGAGGTTTTTTAGCCAATTGCAGGGAATAAATGTGATGTACTTCACCATCGTAGATTGAAGGATTTCCTCGATCCAAGTCTAATCTTTAACAAACCCGATATTTAAATTAGCTGTACCAGCTATATTTCATGAGGGGAGGCAAGAGCTGAGAGTTAATTCAACTATAGAATGAAATCTTGTGGTGGTGAAGTGACTTCCGTTAATTTTCATGTCAGTCTTGAAAAAAATAAAAATAGCAATTATTAAGCTCGAACCGAACTTGATGAAGCCTTTTTCAGGAAAAAACTTATTTTCCTCATGAAAAAAATATGTTTACCCATCAGGATCACGGGAGGTTCCCTTTGAAAAGGGTTAATACCTTTGGGCAAACTCCCCATTTAACTTTAATTGTAATTTAAATTGGATTGGTAGAGGCGACCGCGTTATTCAGTTTGGTGGGTGAGCGGGGAAGGGGCGTGAGGGCGTAATAATTACTGATCTTTCACAGATACCTGGGAAAAGCCGGATCGTCCTTCTATTTCGTTTTCTCTCTTCTCCGAGTTTTAATTAAATACATTCGCAGGAGCGGTGGAATCCTTTCGGGAGAGAAAATCGGTACTCCTCGATAATGGATGTGAAATTAGGAAACATTTTTAATTGAGAAAAGTTTTGCGCATAGAATACAAGGGTGAAGAGAAGCTCCACTTTTTAGAAAAATGTTATAATGGGAGGCTGCCCGCCTGCTCGCCTTCACAAACGACTCAATGTTTGCTATTAGCTGCCAATACCCTTTCCGAACGGCGTACAATCTTCCTCACCTCTTCAGGTAGTCTGGGCCTCTCCTCATATCATGAGGAGACGGCAGAGAAACTAAAGTACAGTTCGATTCCTCATAACAGAGAGAGTTCTTGTGAAACAATGTACTTCCAGAATATAGTGATTACTGATTGAAGACTAAATGATGTGATATCGGTACTCGAAATTCTCCATGGATTGTTTTTACTCCATTGAGTATCAGGAATAGATGAGACCTCCATAAGCGGTGAACAAATTAAGGACATGATTCTGGTATATAGCACCTTACTGTCTATGATCGTGCTATCCTCAACTCGTTCAACTAACCTAATTACACTTGTAAACCGTATAAGTTCAAGAAGTTTCATTTTGCACGGACGCATTTTCTACGGTGGGACCACTCGTTACCATTTCATTTATTTTTGACAGTCGTTTGCCCTAAACTGGCTTTGAAAAGGCCTAGCCCACTCTAACGGCGAAATGAACTACTGCTTCCCCACTCTGATGGCCATATAATAAGAAACTTGGAGTAATTGAGGAGAAGAACCAACATATCCGATTAGGAATGATAATAATTACAAGCACGTGTCAACCAGATTATTATTATTTTTTAACTCATATGAATTTGGTTGTATTCGGTTTAATATACCATTTTTACACTAACTGCTTGACCCTCGTGTTTTCCCAGAATTCCGTAGAATTTGAGACCCTGCTCTTCCAAACCCACGTTAGCATTATTGGGAATTGCAAATCATACCGAAAACCCTGGAGACCCTAACCTACAACAATGTATTATTTGAAGGACACAAAAGACGCGCCTTATCGCAACTGCCACGACTATAAACGTATTATAATAATTAACTATTCAGCCTCCCCGGAGCCCAATTACATATTAGCTAGTAATTGCTCGACTGATTACAATCTAATTACATGGTTAAACATGGTATTGTTTGAGTTAAACGTTAATTGCCAATAGCATTGGTACTCATCGAATCGGAAGTCTAAGGCTCTTCGCGGAACGTTACATCAACCCTGGTGCCTGTTTGGTTTACTCGAATAACAGGATGATGTGCTAAAACGAGGGAACAAATTTACTATTGAATAGCGTCATGGAAAGAAGCCGATACATAAAGGGTATTTATACTGAACCGTCAGAATTCATAACCACGCCCTTGTTGACGTGAGCAGCGTTGCTAGGAACGGAAATGAATTATTTTAATGGAATTTGCAAAACCACTAAACGGAAAAAAAGTCCCGCATTCAGAAAACGGCTTTTGTAAAAATAATTACATTTAAAAATTTACAAGAAAATTGAAAAAATCATACTAAATGGATCGGAACAAATGAACGGATGCTGACTTTCACACAAAGCCCCAGCTGCAACTTTCCTATGCAATATTCTGTTTGATATATCAATCCTAATATCTGAGAAGGGTATTTTACGTTACTGTAGAATACGCTAGATTCACCTAGTGTAAAAAACCATTCAGGTTTATGGCATAATTTGCAGCGTTTTTACGTAAGTTATGATGATATTCACACGTTAATGTAGACTTTTTCGTTCCAATTTAAATATTTACTGGATATTTTATCGCTTCCACAATCCTCCCACTAGTAGTTGGAGGTAAAATTTGGACTTTCGGATAAAAACTTGGTCTTTTGTCTGTATATTGGCTCTTTCCGGTATTGTACTTGCTCTTATGGGATTTCACGAAAGAAGAATCAAGTAAGACGTTCTGAGTGATATTGAGAGTTGGGGTGATCGTTTTCTCACGATAGTTACATTCTCCAACCGTAAAATGAGAGTTTCCAAACTATTTCCGCTCCTGTTCAGACGTCATTCAGTTTAAATCGCCGTGAAAAATCCTCATTGAGAAGCGCTAATCCAATTTGTGACGTTCAGGGTGGTGACACTAGGGTGAATGAATTGAACGGAATTGATCCACAAAGTTTTTACTATTAGATGCCACTAGAGCGAGGATAATGGCGAATGTATTTTTGTTGAAGGTTTTTCCCTCGTGAACGGGTCGTCACCATGAAAAGGGCGCCTAGAATAGGGGTGAGCGGCCAAAGGCTGCCATCTGATTAGCGTCCCCTTCTGACGGTAGTTCTGTAATGAATGCAGTGAGAAAGGTCAACTTCTGTGGAGAAGCACAATTGAAAAGGGACCCCCTTCCCCACCATCAACATACAACCCTAGCCTTTGGTATAATGAAGTTTCCGTGTGGACTTGGCCCATCGTCATATTCAGCAAGTTGAATCTGGTCGTCAGGGCCCACTGTCAGAGCTAGGTTAAGTATAGAATGGCTGAATTGACACACACATCCGCAGCAGAAGAATCCAACCTGCTGGGAAGTATGATATTCGATATTAACCCGGGAAGTGACTGTTGTCTGACAGCTGGTGTAGAAGATTCTACCAAAAGGATAGCCCTCGCATGATGAAGTAGGCCCGGTCCGAAGAAGAGAAATCTGGAAACTGCTGGGATGATAAGGAGCAAAGTGGTATGATTAAAAGCCCTGAAGATTCAAGTAGATTTGGCCAAAACGGGTGGGATGCAACAGAATTCCGGGTGCGTTCACTTCCTACCATATCAAGTGAGATAATCTTGAATTAGACTGGGATCTGATTCGCTCGTGGGATTCGTTTAAAATTTTCGAAGATTGCAAAACCACTAAAGCCCGTTGGTGTGGTGGTGTGTATTGAACAGCCGATGATCCGATTCGTATTGTAATTTACTACGATAATAATAATAATGATAATGCTATCCTCAGGTAGAAGAAGATTCCAAGGGGCTTTGTTCCATCTACGAGAGCTTTAACCTCGAAGTGCGAGTTATGTAGAAGCAATCCATTAGCTGGGGATGACGTACCGAGGCAAGAGACGGAGCTAACGATCCATCAACTATATTGGACCCTCTTGTTATTAATCCCTCCTCCCAGTCCCCGCCGTTGATTTCGGCCCTGTCAACCTCGTAATAGTAATGAACCTAAACATCAGGATTCAGCATTCTTGGAAATTCAGACCATATGCTCTAAAATCTCCTCGGGGCAGCGCGTTAAAGGAGGCACGAGTGAGGAAGTTGGTAGGCCTCCAGAGACGGTACATACCTTATTCCTTAAAAAATTGAATAAGTTCTACATTTTCATAATAACCTTCTTAGCCCTTATGAGCCCAACTCAGTGGCGGAATATGAACCAGTCGAATCGACCTGTTACAGGCCCACGAAAAACCTCGAAAAAACATTTTCAAAATAACAATTTTCCACCACACGCGAACATGCAAGGAATATATTAATTGAATTAATTTGAACTTTTACTTGGGAGAATAAATAAAAAGATTAATATGAATGTAGGTTAATAAATCCAGTAAGAATAATGAAAGCGATTTGGAAGTCTCGTTATCGAGGGAAAAATAAAAGCTCTTGACAAATAAAAAGGAAACAAGATTTTGAGGAAGAACATGGGGAATTGTTTATGTCCCTCAGAGTCGACAGTTTATTATATAATTCTTATTGTAACAACACAGCTATGTATATTATATCGACCAAAAAAAATGTGTCCCTAAATTTACATTTACGGTACTTTTGCCACATTGCCATTCTTTAATTAGGCAGATATATACTCCAAATACAACGTAGAGGAAGGAATAATAAACCGTGTGGAATTTTTGACAACATCTTGGTGCTTCACTCAGCTGAATTTATTATTCTTCGAGCTGAAGTCCGCGTACTCCGAACGCATCTAAGGAGAGGTGGAAGGTCCGATGAGGAGGGAAGTGTAGATTTCATTACAATAAGGGATGAAGGCGAAGGTAATGTGAAGGGAAAAGGGGGTGCAGATTGGAGGCCCCCTGAGCAATTAGTGTTGAGGGCGTCAGGCCGCACAGGGAAGGGGTGCAGGGCGTAGATCCGACCGCCCTGATTAGGGCTTACATCACGGGCGCCTCCTCCCGCTTACCCTTACCAAATCCCCCCGACCCCTCCAACACCCATTGTCATTATATCAAGGCGCACCACCTCCAACCCTTGTTAACTGGCTGTTATTTTCACCGATGCCTTCCTCACCCCCGGAAAACGAGGCCGTTTTGAAACGATCAACCTCGTTTTGAACGAGAAATAACGAGGTTTCCCTCGGCTAACGACGCGATTTCAAAGCGTATTCCGTCATGAAAGCAACCACTAAGCGCTATTTGATACGTTTTAAGTCATAATTAACGTAGGGAGAGTCGCAATTAATATGCGGATGGCCATTAGAACTTTTATGCAACATTTTGAACGAGTATGATGAGTTTTCCATTCCTCGAAGAATGATATCTTCCAAAAAAACTCGGTACCGCAATACCTGATAAGCGCTACCATGTTTAGAGAGTTAGCTAAAAAAGTATTGTCAGTATTGACTAACATACTTTTCACAAAAGATTCACGAATCTTTTTTCCGTAACCAGTGTTGTTACTCTACAGTCAACTGACAGAGATTTCATTCTTCCCCAAACGCTATGTCGTCTAAACATTCTGAGAAGAAAAAACACACTGATGACTGAATCCTCGCATAGGAAGGAGGTTGTTTCCACCAACGCGCTTGGTGGAAACATTCTCAAACATAACTGATTAGGGTTTTCTGATGACGACTCATTCAAAAACACTCACGCTCCCATAGATCGACTAATGATCCTCTATTGACAACACCCTCCTCACACTCATATCTACGTAAGCTAATGTCCATGTAACGCTACACTCTCCATTCCCTGTCGTGTCTTCCGCTCCGCGTATAAATTTCGCGTTTAGAACTTATTTACCTCTGACATTGTGTACTGGCGCGACGCCTCCACTCACAATGATGGGCTTGATTGTCATCAACAATGGATAATCCAGCAATCAGAGGCTGTATTGTGCCCCTAGTGGTGGGGGGGGCATTCTCCCAATGCTCTCTTGATTAACAATACCCCCATCTTGGGACGCTAAATAGGGGAAAAAGGAGGTATCCACGCCGTGGCCTTCTAAAACTTGGGAAGCCTCGGAATGTTCTCTGGAGAAGTAACTTCATGCGAGTCGAATCTGCTCGTACATGTTCAGCCCCTACTCTTTATTCGCCATCGTGTTATCTTACTACGTATCATTATTACTATTACTTACTCACAAAAATGAAGGATTTCATGATGATTATGAAGAACGTCACGCAATCTTTCGATAGTTCCCATCGGCACTGACGTCATTCGTGACCAGTAAGGCCTCATACCTCCTAAATACCTCCGCACCTACAACAAAGCTCTTGTTGAAACCCATTCAACAGTTTCGTTCAACCTTGGTCACTGCGTTGTACGTCTTCATTCCTCGGCCCTTTCCCTCAAAGTCGTTCTACGTCTCTATTATAACTCGCAACCAAACTCCACCTAATGATCTCGGAATCCATTCATTCCCAGTCAGTTCAGGTGCTAAAAAACCCTCTTTTGAAGCCCTTAATTGTTCCCATTGTCGTTCATTACGCTCTATTCACGAATTTTTTCCGTGTTTCCTCACATTTACAATGGTTGTTGCATGGATCGTAGAAGATGGCCACTCAGTGTCTCTCTATTCAGTCAGGAATGCTATTTTTATTCTACACAAGCTGAAGCAACACCTCTAAAAATCTAAGAGGAACTCAGATTGAATCAGAAACTTCGAAAAAGGGTTGCTCATATCGACACACCAACAACCATGTGATACTGAAATTGAACATCCTTGTACATTCATATTGTTTAATTTACAAATTTCTACTAAAAAAGAGTGTCCGAATCACAGGGTGCTAAGATTGTACGTTGCTCCACGACACAGGTAGTGCAAGATAGGAGAAGATACTATTACGATCCCATTTGAACCCTCATGGTGGCGAATGTGCCGGCCCACGCCATTTTTGAAGCTTCCTTTTACGACTAGAAAAAAAAACGAAAAGGCGTTGAGACCCTAGGAGGAGCTGGAAATACAAAATAAATGCCCGGCCAGGTTAAGAGTATCCTTTTTGTCCCATAACAACCCAGCCCTGCAGTAGGAAAGCATAAATGAATACAACAACCACCTTTTTTTGTTACATTATTACCATCGTGCGCCATCGGGACTCAAAAACTACGTTCTGGGCACCCATAACGTTTTCTAACAATCGTATTTTATACTCGTGACACGGGGAAACGTCAGAGAATAGTTGAAGAGGAAGAAGAAGAATGGAATTGCCTTGTTATTGCCCATCGTCCAGTTGGTGTACGAGTATATATGGAATATTGAACAGTGTTTTCTTATTCCCATTGATGTCCTACTATGTGGAACGATTTCGGAAGCCGTTCACGATGTTTGCTGGCCTCCGAGGGGTTTTATTGGCAGTAGCCTTTTTTACTGTTACTGAGTTTCTATTGAATAATAAATGCTAAAACGTGGATGTCGAATGAGATATTTGTACTGGGAATTACGGCATCTGGAAAGCGTGGTATCTCACGTTTGTGAGCCGTAAATTTCGTTCTGTACAAAGAAGTTACCCAGAAAATAAGCCAGAGGTTCGCTGTTCTGATTTGAGAGCATTACCGTTTGATTATCATGAGAAAAAAATAGTTTGTTCATTTCTGCCAAATAGTGATCTACGTTTCCAGACCTCATCTTGTTGGGACTAATCACGAATAACATTCGATTACCCTCAACATTAGACAATTATAAATATGTCGGGGTTGACCATCCATGTTTCCATTGAGAAAGGTCAAGAGACCCAAGGGGGTGGGGGGCGGGGGGTTTCGGGACAAATTTTCTTCATATTTTTATTGTAGTCCACATCTTGAACGATAATAGCAGGTGCGTAAGTATATATAAATAAACACCATTCCCTCGGGTTACACGAAAGGTGAGCGATAATGCAATAAATTACCTACTACTGTAATAACTATAGTTTGCTTATGATTTAGTCCTTTACTTGCACAGCCTACAAACCTTGGTCAAGTTATCATTCATACTGTACTGTATCATATGATTGCACTTCATCCACAGGAAACTGAGGCAGAGAATGTAATCAAACTATTAATTAGAAAATGGGTTTGCCGGCTTTTTGGGAATTAGGGTGTGTGTTCCAATAAGTTGTGGGCGATGAATCGATTGGTTTTGGAAAGATTGCCGCAAACAGAAGCATCAGGTACCGGTAAAAATTTTTAATTTAATGATGACTTACATCAACATTTGTATTATCAGTATTACTATTAGCAGCTTGTTTCTTCGTATTTTCTCTGGAGACCTCGAAGGTACTCGTTTTGCATGCAGTATGGCACGCCTAGAATAACGACTATGAACTATAATGATTTGCTCATTAGATTTCCTCCAATCCTCATTCCCAATATCTTCAGACAACTGAATTCCATCACAACGCGACTCTCGGTTTCATAATCATTGGAACTCAGCGAAGAAAATCTTTCAAGCAATTCATCGAAACGTCTGAGTGTGGGAATCGTGCAAGAGCGATCCACTCTGCAAACGGCATCGTTATCGTGAAAAAGAAATCCGCTTAATGTCATCCATGCGACGTTCCACCCAAAGATAAATGAACCGGCTCCAACAATAATACCCCACCTCCTCACTGCTGAAAAAAGAGCGTAGCATGTGTGTCCGTGTTAAACGCTGCGTTGAGTCGCGTGAAATGTTGCGCTATGGAATTAGAGGGCGTGAATTATTAATCGGATTAAGCGTGGAGAAGGTTATTGCTCCAAAAAGGGAGCGCGATGCCTGGGGTAGGTACGGGGATCGCTAATCCTTAATCCTCAACACTCCACGACGATGAGGGTCCTTTTAGAGAATTTCCAACACCGAAACGGTAGCAAAGCATCGTTAATCAGGATTTTAACCGTGTACGGGCATGCAGAGGCGTCTCACGGTGTAAGAGTCCTCTTAAATGAGGTTTATATTTTAAAAAAAAAAGGAATGAAATCTACAAAGGCAATGCGAGAAATTGGTGATTGGTTAGGTATTAAATTGCGTCACCCTGGGGCCACGCCTGCTTTTTCAGAGGTAAGCGCAGTACGAACAAGGAATAACCGGCTCATTATGCCGAACGCATTTGAGATGCTATTACATTTTAAAGCAGAACCGCAGCTCACGCATTACTGAGGGATAATGGGCTAACTGAGAGGATGACGTCATTAATGGAAGAATCGCCCTTTTGCGGACGATATATCAACGATAAAGGAGAGGACCCTGATTTCAAGGGGAGTTTGTTTTAATAGGTTTCTCACCCACCAGCCAGCACCCTTCCGGACTTCAAGTGGCCATAGGACTGTGGATACCCACCCCACGACGGATCCCACGTGTCTTATCAGATCAAGGACACGTGTCTCCCGTCAGTTCCAAAACCCGCAGCCCCAGCTTCTCTGTGACTAATCTTCTTTATTGTTAAGCCCTTATGGTAAAATTAAGAGCGGGAGAGGTTTTTAATTTTTCGAGTCGAGTCACTTTCAGAGCATGGGGGAAAGAAAATCGCTTGAATCCCTCATGCCAACCGCCGCCATTTCCTGATGACCACTGCTCTTGCATTTCATACATCAACATCTAAATCCGAAATATATCTCTAATACCCTTCCCAGAAAGACTGATTTGAATGGCAAACGCACACTGAAACCAGGTAAAACAAAAGTTGAAAAAATGTGCCACTTAAAACTCCGAATGAAAAAACCTGGTCCCTCAGTGGCCATTTCGACGCTACCCTTGTATGTACCAATAAAATACAATGTCACTGTCTTACTATGACGCCCAGTTTCTCCGATCGTTTTCGTTCCTTCGTTATAGATTTAGGTGAACGTATCGTTAAATCTCGGTTTTTGATTCGTTCTTGTAATGGAAGGTTTCAAGGCTCCACCACGAGGAAACTCGATCTGAGAGACGGCAAAGGAAATTGAGTTTTAGCCGAATGCAGCTGTTTTCCTCAGATGGAAACAATAAAACTTTTACAGAACCAACTTCGCAGTGAGTAGACGTAGAAGGCTGGAATAGGCACTTTTCCCGATGAAACATTATTGGCTTTGCCGGAATGGGGATTGTTTTTTATGTCTTTCTTTTCTAAGGTGGAGGAACACACTGATGAGATGAGGTTCGATTTGTCGCCCGGGCCAAGAGGGAGCCTCCGGCAATGAGACAACCGACAGGTTTGTAATGATCGCCGCGACAAATGGCCTTTCTAAATGGAGTCCTCCTCATGAGGTGCCCAACCCCCTTAACCACAGAGGCAATTCCCTAAGTAGCAATAAAGTCTGACCGCAGTTTCTGTCCTGGAGTAGGGAAACTTATCCCGGGAATAGAAGGGAGGCTCTGGGGCTGATCGGGATGTAAAAAGAGAAGCCATCCGTCAGGGAGTGGTCAGAGGATTTAGGATGCCCATGGGAAAAGTCCCCCACACAAACTGCTTTTTCAGTAATTACATGCTCCAGGTCGCTTGACCGAAGTGATCGATCAAGCCGAAGTACGCTTTTCGGAGACCGAAAAATCCAACAAACCCGAGACAAAAAACAAGGTTACGAAGGAAATCGAGTGGGAAAACTGCGTTCCCGTGAAGACGTTAAAAAAGTTTAATTGCCTGAGACGGTCCCAGTCATGCGATCCATCATTTTCGAGGGCGTCACTTATACTTTCCTCCTTCTGCAGAAAAACCTCCTAGAGATGGAGCCCGCCTTGTCCCGCGGGACAGGAGCAAACAATAACGAGATTGGTACAGGTTATATGCTCCCTCCTGAATCGACCATCCTATCTGATCCTATGTGCTAGAGGGGGACGACAATTTCAGCCTAAATGCATAAATAATGGCAACCGTTGTGGGGAAGAAAAAAGAAACTTCGATCTGCAATATTTCTATTTAATTTTCTACTGTTGAAGCACCAGTCAAAAGAAGTGCTAGAAGACATCTATGAATGGTCGAAATAACGACTTACATTCCTTATCCACTTTGGACTCATCCATAAAATGTTTTATGGGGACAAAGGTTGCTGAAGGTCTAGGTTCCTACAGCATACAGGCTCTTTTTGATTCCGTATATTCCCGTCTCCAAAATGTCCCTCATAAATTACTTATTCCAGTTCCTTCGACCGAATGAGCTGAATGCTCACACCAAAAACACGAACATCATTCAACTATTTCGGCTGACAACAATCACTCCCAAACGGGTTCCAAACTCTAATTAAATTGTAAAATCGGACGACCTCTTGAGACCGCAGCGGCTCATAAATCACTGGAAATTGTTTTACTGCATTACATTCGAAGCCCAAAAGATCCCATCATCAATTACTCGCCAACCTATTATCCCATCGGCTCCGTTCCAACTTTAAATGTAGTCCCTCAGAAATTACCTAATTATTCTTCTCCGGATTAAGTCGGGCACAGACAGAACGAGGCTTTCAAGAGTACAGTAGGGCTTAGAAACCAATTGAAACAAATTGATGAATCATTGAAAGGGCTTGGTACAGTCTAATTAAGCTAGTCTTTTTAATAATTCAATTTTAGAAAATCAATTAATGGGTGTCAAATAGAAAAAAAAGGGGCGACGCTTCTTTAGAATGGCAGTTTATACACTAGATGAATATATTTGAACGCCCTCATTTACATACAATGTTTGTTAGTCAAATCAAGTCTTTGATTACATTTTCAATATACCAGCATACCGGTGCCAACACACAAAACTGAATAATCTCGTTTGAATCTAATTCAATAAATATTTAATGTTCTCAATAATTGTGAGTCCAATGTCGCTACACGCAATTATTTTTTGGTCACAAAAACGCTGCAAATTCGTTCACAGGGGTTTATTATTCCTCGGACCAGGAGCATGGGGGAAATGGAGACAGTGGGTGTGGAGTGTCCCAGACTGATTCCAATCAATTCAGCATCCAACATAGAGAAAAATGATACCCCACAAGCCAATGTACCAGGAATCCCGAAAACCAACTTTCAAAATAGGTAGGTAGGTGCCCATTTTGGGCCAAGTCCCCCTCCAGTGGGCGCTAACTGGTCTGAGACCCGTTTCAATGGATTCAGAGTCCGAAATTCAGTGGGAAATGGTACTCCGCACGCCTAGTTTTAAAAATAGTGGAAAATTATGGCTTTTGCATGAATACATCGGTGGATTATTCGAGGAAAACAGGCACACGAGTGGTATAAACTTTGCATCCCATTTATCGATCCATTTCTCAGTTATGACCTCCTGACTCATTTGATTGGGTTTTGGTAGACACTTTTTGCTAGATTTGGCCAATTTCATATGAACTCTTTTTCTCTTAACTCTTAACTACGATTTAAATCACCAAGGATTCAAAAGCATAGTATAAGCCGCTGACAAACACATAATATTATATATGGCGATCATGTTTTGATGCGGAGAAGTAGGCTACCTTAACGCCTGTCAGATATATTCTAGCATCTAGGTTATATGAAGAACATTACGATATGATTTGGTTGCATCTCGCCGTTCTGATAGGCGATATACCGACGTGATGCTATCGATTTATCCGCCTCAATTAGCAAGAGACGGCGAGTGAATTTATTACGGGAATAATTTTATAACGAAGGTAAAACACACCTCCATCCAACCTTAATTAACCATTCGCCGCCAGGGTAGGAAGATTAATATGTTGGAAAGCGAAATGCGATCCGCGGAGGTTTCAGATTAACTTGTTGATCATCGAGGAATAGGCGCTTGCGGCATCTAGTGGAGCAATGCTTCAAAAGCGTTATATTCAATGTCGGGTCACTTCGTAATTGGGCGAGAGAATAACGATCTACCGAGGTTGCTCATTTGGTAGGGAAGCACTTCCAATTCTATTAACTGCCGTTTCCATCATGAGTGATGAGAGAATGTGGTCACTACGACGGTTAAATGGCGTACACTTCCATTTTATTGATGGCGATGGTTCCCATTATTACTACGGTTTACGCTGACCTAAATCCTACGAAGACGGCAAAAGTAGGATTGCTCTACCTTGTGAATTTGCGTTAGTAGTAGCGCAGAAGGTTGTGTAAAAGATGGAAGAGAATACACTGTTTCGGTACACGCGCATTGGACGGATACAATTATTATCAAGCAGTCAACAAAGTTGTCTGATGGAAGACACTAACGGAATTTATGTTAGGATTACTGTAGAATAGCATCTGCTCTGCAGGAAGAGTGGACCTGTGGCCACTGAGCAGGTTAATCAACAATCAATCAACCACCCATCATTACTACCAGTTCACTCAATACAGTAACTCTCATGTTGAAGAAGAGTATAGTAATCTCGCATCACTGCGTTTTAGAACTCTGGAGAGATTAGAAAAAGTTGCTTACAGACCAAATGAATAGCAGATGATCCCACCAAGAAACTTATACTCTCCAATTCTGGGAATGTTTTAAAGGAGCAGTTTTAACTCTAAAGAATTTTGATGAAAATGGAGAAGAATGGCGCCACGATCTCAATCTATCTCAATCCGTTATCAAGATGAACACATCAACGGGTTTTTGGACGGGAAACCCGCGTTTTGGTTGGTTATTCCTTGAATAATCAATCTATGTTTTAATGAAAAATGTCTCTCTCCGATTAGGCCCAACATTTTTTTCTGGACGTTTCAAGGTGTCTAGATCAAAAAAGTCAAATGTCCGTCCAAGGATTCTCTTTCTGTTTCTGTTTGGTCTGCATCTGAGGCCCTTCTGGCCCTTTGCAGCCATTCACTTGCATGTGTTGTGTCGTCCGCCGTCCACGCCGACTTTGGTAGTAGGCAATTTTCTAAAAATCTTAAATTTTGGTCAGGGACCTGTTCCTGGCCCTAGTTGGTCCTCAAAACTTTTCAGCTCGATCGGACCAAATTTAAGCGGGGTACGGATCAAAACGTATACATCGAAAAATGGATTTCGAGTTTTTTGGCGATCTAGGTGTGTGGGGTATCATTTTCCACTGAATTTTGGACGCTGAATCCAATGAAATGGGCCCCGGAACGATTGGCGCCCTCTGGATAAGTTATGGGTCAAAATGGGTGCCTATCTACCCATTTCGAATGCGTGTTTTTCAGAATTCTGGTTCCTTGACGTGTGGGGTATCATTTTCCACTAAATTTTGGACCCTGAATCAATTGGAATGGGTCTGGGACCCACCACACTCACTGTTTATCCCATTTTCCCCATGTTGAAGAAATGGGTCTCCATGCGCCTGGTCCGAGGTTTAAATTAGTCTCCATGCGCCTGGTTCGAGGAATAACCAACCCGTGTGTTAGAGTTTGCAGCGTTTTTGTTGCTAATAAGGTCTGGAAACTTCAAAGATATGCTTTCCCACACGAGCGAGATTTCTAGAATAATCAACGTTAAGGAATAATTTGCTGCGTTGCGAGTTTGTAATTACGTCTGGTGACCATTAACGCGGCTCTGCTATTTTGAAATTTACTCATCAATGCCTAAGTAAAATCGTTGGGTAGTTAGGCCTATCAATTATTCAACAGGGTTCTGAAATGTACTGAATTCCTAGTGTGCCATGCTGGTTAAGGTAGAAAGGTCCGGGTGTTATTATTCTTCGCAATTTCAGTCTTTTCTCTACAACATTTGTGTTGTTATCGAAAGTGAAACACCCCGTTCATCACAGAAATCCTTACATGAGTCCTTACATTCACCGGTCCATTTCACCTTAGATCGATTAACTCTATGGCAAGGTTTGAATCTATTCGGCAGTTCCTTGGCCGAATTGATTCTCCGCGCTAAGAAGACCCTTCTCAAGAAAGAGTCTCCTCAAAACCCCTAACCCTAGAGAAAGTTCAATCAAGCCGTGAACGAAATCCCACCAGAGCTTCTCATCCGCACCGACGGGATCGATATTTACTATCTGATAAAGTTTGATGTATCGTTGAACCTTCCCCGGGAAAAAGCAGAAAAAGGGGGAAGTTCGGTTAGGTGGGAGAGGTTCTGAATGGCTGATGACTCGGAAAATTCCCTCAGCCCCAGGTGTTCTCTGTTTGACGGGTAGGTTACCAGGCTCCAGGCTGGTTGTATACAGACTAAACTGTTGACTCCCGCCCTTCTCTTTTCGAAGGGCTTGAGACCGGACAAACTGAGAGTTTTCTTGTTCCAGACCGGCGGCTCCTGTCACCCGGAATCCGTTGCTTTTCATTCCCTAAAGCTTTTTGACGTCGAGAAAAGAGAATGACCTTCCTGTTTTTGGTAGCAGGGAAACGAGGTGTGAACCCTTTCATACCTTTTATCAATGGGAACCGAAACTCAATTTTACTCGACAACTCAGCATAGCCAAATGTCAGATGATTGTTGATAAGGCTCTCGCCAGATCTGTTCATCTGAGGTCATCAGACTTTGGAGGGTGTGTTCAGTTAGGTGAGTGTCGAGGTGATAGATTAAAGTCGTGATTTGCACAGTAACCTTGAAAACAATATGACCCTCGTCAGAAGGTAAATTTACATTAACAACGGAAAATACTTTAAAAATAAAAAACTTACCAATGGAGATTTTATATAGTTGAATACGTAAGCGATTTAAAAAAAAAAAAAAAAATCCCTAAAGCTGATGAAAATGAACTTCCAGAAAGTGACAGACCGTCCCTTATTTGGTACGGGAGCTCAATTCGTCTGGGCTCCTGATGACAACAGGATCAAATGAGATCAATGGATACCGCCAATAAATCCCCATGATTTGTACAATATATCATTGGCCCGATACTGAACGAAAAACCCCATTATAACCTGGATGTGGTCAGCATCAAAGGATTTGTAAGTCATAATCTACCAATGTCAAAATTCATTGAACTCTTGAAACTGATGTAATGATATTAGCGACTTAGGAAGTAGGGGAAAAATTAGTTTTGAGTTCTTAGGTTTCGTAAAAGAAAAATCCATTAAAACGAATCAAATCTGATGTTGCCACTTTTATAAACAAGTCCAAAGGAGAAAAGTACGAAAAGGAAATAAAAAAGGAAGTGGCAGGGAAAAGTGAAAAGAGAAACGCAGTAGTGATGAGTTTTCAGTCAAAAAAGGAGAGTTTTCCGCCGGTTTTTCCTTCAGTAATTGCGTGGAGATTTCCAATCTCGCATAAATAAGTAGATTCCCACCCCCCTCCCACCAGTTCGAAAATTATTTCCTCTCGCCCTCTCCTGGGTATAGGAAGGGAAATGAGATCGGTGGTTGAGGGGTAGTTCTTAATAAAACGCAAAAAAAAAGAAAAAAAAAAAAAAAAACAGAAAAAATTCCGCGAAATTGCGCGGAAGAGAAAATTAGGTTGTTATGAGTCTGACGAAATCGCCCGTGACCTGTTCGCGTTGATTTACTCGATTGGCAATGATGGATTGATTGGATGGAATCCTTCAGTGTCACTCCCTGATATTATCATCGATTAGTAAGGTTCTTAACATTCTGTTACACCTGGTGGGTGAACATACGGGCACGTAACGTACTGCTGTTGACCTCTATTCATGGCTTAAGTAAGGTAGTAAGGGTAAGGTACGGAGGCAAATGTGCATTTAAGATACAAGGCTCGCATTATTCTAGTTCTAGATGTTATAACCTACACTTTGAATACATTATATGTGTTAATATCGCAAATATCGAGGAATCCCAATGTGATGTATAGCTCACAATGTAGAACTTCCTCTCCAAGTACCTAAGTATATCCTTGGAATCCTTTAGTGTGACCCGATAATACTACCTAGCGATTTATCTAGGCTGAACCAACGAACTAACTTGCGATGCACCGCTCAACATTAATCGGAAAATGATTCCTAACACACCTAAATCCAAAAAGCAGGGAAAACCATTTTCAAATGTACATTCAATACTCAACCATGGCTACAACTACTGGGGAATCAATATTGCAAAACATTCCCTTCAAGTTAGTTCAACAGCCCTTCGAGTGACCCGATAAACTCACCATAAGATTTATTCACGACGATTGAGCAAATTGATTTGCGCATGAAATGGCGCCTTTGCTGAGATACAACGCTCCCGTTCAACGTACCAATTAGCAATCTGAACGAAAATCCACACATTCGTGGTGGAGAGAGGTGAGGGTTGTTTAATTAACGGAAAAAGGGCAGGGAGGGATGAGATGGTTTTCGATTGAGGAAGTGGGGGGGGGGGGGCGTACCATTTAGCGGAGTAAGGTAATCAGTCCAAAAGCGGGGTGTGGTGCCTGCTAATACCTAATACACTCATCCGGTTCCCTCCAACCGCTCTGACTTGAGTTCGATCTCTGAAAGCTTTTCTCCCCCATTAGGGCTGTTGGGGGAACTCTCGCTGATCACAGATTTAGGGGTTCTTATCTGGGACGAACAACCTGCAATAAACCGCAGACTAACAGTCAGCAGCAAACATGGCCTAAACAAATGTGATCTTGCTCTCCTCAAATGCATCTCTGCTTGCACAAATAATATCTAGGTATTGGTTGAAAGTGGAACGCTCATGGAACTCACACAACTTATTTCATCGTACAAAGAGGTAATGTCCTACTACCTCAGTATGGTATCTTTCTCAACTCTTATGACAGGTGATTCGTATACTGTTTGCCTGTCTTATCGCGCCAGGCAACGCGCGTCAATTGACATGATAATTAGACTGAAAAAAATCAATTGGCAAACCAACTTGGGGAGTCCTTTCAAATCCAACTGCTGGGCTAGTCGTAGGGGGACTTTTCCAAGTAACAAACCACGCCGTCGAATCTCGAATTGCAAGTGAACCATTGATGTGAACCAGTGCAGATGTGAAAGGCTTGAGGTCGAGTCCTGGCAATAATTTTTACTGTCCACGCTGCTGTTTGGGTATTTGCCGAACGTATCCTCCGCCATCACTGCTCACTGGACAAATGAGTGAAGTTGATTGAAATAAAATAGAAACTTGACTCATTAAAAGCCTTCCAATCACCCTGCTCTAAGAGGACATGAAAAAGATGAATTCCTTCATTCCTCTTTTTCCACGTCCCTCTTAGTCAAAACCTAATAATTAAAAAGCCACCGTAACAAGAGGAAAGGCCTATTGTGAACTCTTATAAAGAGGCTCGGCACGCCTTTCTTTTTCATCTTTCGCTAATTACCAAAAACTTGACCTTTTCCAACCCTGCATGCATTTCCTTTTTGTCGTTTTAATGTTGTTGTTACTGTTTTAATTACTTGCATGCCTCTTCAGAAGTCGAGGATAGTATAAAGAACCCTTTTGGTGGGCAACAAAGGTGGGAAAACCGCCGAAATTGGCGTAGAGTAAAAAGAAAAGAAAAAGAAAATGGGACGAAGAAGGGTTGACCCTAATGAAAAAACTTTGCCTTTTTGGTATTAATTTATGCTTCTTGTAAGGGATATTAAAATTTCTAGGAGGTCCTCCTCCAGAGAAGTGAATGAGGGAGTGGGAGGGAGGGGGTGAAAAATGACGACAAAGAAGGGGGATACGAAATTATGGAGCCAGACTAGGCCATACCGACGGAACCTTATATTTTTTAATTTTCACGGAGAAAAAACGGAAGCCAATGTCAAACGATACCCACCCCCGTGGGTGGGGGTCCGATATTTTGAGTGTAATCCACGTAATATCCTTATTAATGGGGCAGGCGAGATTGCTTTTTCTTCTAACAAATTACCGTGGAGCTTATTAACAGCAAAAGGAAATTATGCGCTAGCACTTTGCCTCATTATTCTTTAGAAGGGAGGTGGAAGCTAAGAGTTTTTTTTCTTGGGCGGGCCTTCTGGTTCTTAATTATCAGGAATACGTTTAAAATTAAAAAGTAACCGCCTTTTCAACCCCCTCGTGAAGTTCGCCTTTCATTCCTTTCCGGACCTTGGGCTCCTTTTTCTTCAGGGCGAACTTACAAAGTGCCCTTAATTCTGTTGAGAAAAAACCCTCAAGTAATCTCTTCTTGCTAAATTAATAAAGTTCAAATTTAAACAATATTTACACCTAACCCTGGAGCTGCTTCCCTTCTCCTCACTGGTCCGTAATTTCCCTGAAGATTACGTTCAATTAACTCTTTTCTCCGTTTTTATGAACCCTTTCGTTTCTCCCTAGGAAATTATAAGGTTCACTTGAAGATGAACGGAAGATTGGGGGTTAAACCCGAATTCATAGCTTCTATGATTCATTTTCATCAAACCTAAATCTTTGATTCATAATATGGGTGAAAATTACGATCTTTATAAAACTCTCCCTCATACCTAACACATGATTCCCCATGATTCCTATAGTTGAAACGAATATTTTTTTAAGGATATTACGAAAAGTGGTCAACCAAAAGAAGACTCCTATCATTAGGTGCATACCGGATTTACTCAAGTTTGTTTGGTGGCAGTTCAATAAAAATGTCATTTTTTTTTTCATAGCAAACTAATATAGTAATATATTGGTGCTGCGAAAACAAATGGACAAGATTGACGATAGAACATCGTTTGTATCTCCTTCCTTTGCCTGAATTCAATTAAAGAGGAAGGAGAACTGTGCCCACGTGAAATGAATTCTGGTTGGACTCGTTCGAAGTTAATCCATCAAAAAGGGATGATCATTTCGACTCGCCTAAATTGGTAACGTAGGATTACTGTTTACTCGATTCTTCCAGGTCACATGGCCAATTCCTTGTGTCAGGAATGAGAAGGGCGGGAGAATAATACGTTTTGTGCCGCTCTATACCCTCCCGAACCAACGGGAAAATGGCAACAAAAATGAAATGATTGCTTTATGATTAAACTTGTCGTGAAAATAATCATATCCGTCGCGAGGAGGCGGTTGGTTGGTGGTTCGAGGGGAGGAGGGAGGTTATAAACGGGAAACTTATCAGTTGGTCCGTCCCTGAAGGAAGTTTCATTTCGTTCTGACCGGATCACACAAGAACCGGGGGAAGTAATTTCATCTCATCCCCGAGCCCCATGACCGGACAATAAAGAATGTCAGCCTTTTGATTGGATGGCCTGCTCGACCGCCCCACGGTCGATCCTTTTCCTTCATCTGATACTGTAAAAAAATACGTTCTAATGTTTCCCATTTTGCTCATCCGTATCCGTTTTGCGGTTTATATTTTCTATGTTTTTGGTCTGAGGGGTAACACGATTGAGGCTTATGTTACTCCCGTAAAATGAGATCATACGTAATATAAGGCATTTTATCGTGGAAAATAGCGTATAAAAAACAAAGGGAGGGGGACTTGTTTTCGGGCCCTCAGGAATGAAAGAGGAAGAGATTCGCGATTACGGTGTCATGAGATTACATCGATTGCAGCTTTGAAGGAGCTGCCTTTATGTATTTATGAAATTTCCGTACGTATATTTCTATATCGTGGGTAACGTTTCATAAGATTTCATCCTATGATAACGTAGAATATTCACCATTACCGTGTTCCAGTTCACGTAAACAGAATGAAACAGGGAATTCAAATATACGTGCATATATCTGAACATGTCACACACCTCGATCTCGGTAGCCAGAAACATGTGAAGATGAAATATACCAAGAGCTCGTTTTGATATAGGTAATTCATGTGTCAACAGCGGGATGACGTACTGCATATACAGTCAAGAAATAAGAGAGAGTGTGTTTTTGTATTTACATGACCCACTCATGTAGACATAAAATAATGTATACGATCGACTCCTTCAGCGGAGAATGTGTAGTCATTCAGTGTAGGAATATCTAGGACATAAAGTCGTATAAGGAATTTCACGGCTTGCTTCATTTAGTAGGGCAGTCGGAATTCTTGGAACAACGGTGATCGAATTTGGTATCCAAATTCGTGAAGAAAGTTTCGTGAATGATATTTATACATTGAGCGATTTTTTGACCGAACTCTTCGACAACAATGTCCAATCGATGTAGCCAATAAAATACGCCTTTGGAATTCTGCAGGTAGATTTCTGTTAAGGTACCGAGAGCTCCGCTGACGCATTCAAACTGAAAAAAAAAAAACCATTAGGAACACCATTGAAAAAGTGATTTTTGATACGAAAGCGCAAATAATATTACAATTACAAGATATCTGAATTACGTGACATACCTCTTGGAAAAATGTGTCATTTTTGCATAACGTCACGTTTTTTATTCCAGAGCAAATAACATTCTCATCACTTTCAATTTGAGAAGTTAGATTTACCCCGAACCAAATTAGGTCTCTAATGGGTTCCACGATGTTCAAGCAGTTGTTCCAACTGAAAAAAAAATCAATTTCGGAACGTTATATTAAAGAGAAATGAATTTGATTTGATTTACTTTTGATTTCCCTTTCGAATAAGTCCGAACTGGGGATCATGGGTCTCATTTGGCTTGGAAGGGAGCAACTGCGTAAATAAAGACTCGTTCCCCACTTGTTCGGCACATAAGTATGAAACGTTGCAGCGCAGTATCTACCCTCAGTGAGCATCCAGGACAAAATTTACCGTGCGCTGAAGTGTCGAACTCACTCTTTCACTGTTTCCTCTGCAAGGAGTCTGACTTCTTGGAGAACGGTTGGATGGCAATTCAATGTCTCGGCTTTGCTCAAAGCCATGTTGATCTGGCTTTGAATGGTCTTATTCAATGCTCGTTCGTGCGCTTGGCGGTGGGACTCGGCCATCTTTTGGGTCCTGGCCGACAGTTCATTGATGGTATTCCTCTGTGAAGCGGTCAATTGCGATAGTTTTTCTATGTGATCGAGCCCGTGAGCGATCCATTGAGCCTGTGGAAAACAAATAGGTTATCAGTTTAGTGTCCCTTTTTAGTGGTTTTTTTCAGTGAGATGAATAACATTTAAGAAACGGCAGACGATGAGATTTCAAGAGGCGATTTTTAAAAAGCGTCCGTTTAAAAAGCGGACTCATAGAAATTATAGGTAAGAATTTTTTTTTTTTTTTTACGGAAAGATATTGCTGAGCTATCAGGAATGGGTAGTTTAAATTTAAAGGAGCTATTCTACCCCGTGGGGAACATTAATCAATTCAGGCTGTCACAGGTATTATAATCTACGTACCTCAATAATAGGCTACAAGTACGGTGGATAATATTCGACTTAGAAGGGTAATTTGAATTCAGAGGAAAATGTCGGACGTCCAGAGGGAAACTGGATAAACTTTGGTAGGAGAAATTCTCATAAATCATTTAAACACCCCACGACTCAATTAATGTAACTACCGAACTCTAGATGAACGACTCCCTTTACGTAGAGCCTCACCTGTATCAAATCCAAAGCTTCGCAGCGGGATAATTCGATTTGAGGTTCTGGACTGACCTCTACTAAGCAATATCTAATCCTAAATCAATTAACATTATCCGGTCTAAGCTCTAAATCAAATGCGCTTCGTGGGATGGAGCGGGAAGGGACCCTTGTGACATATAGTTCAATATTACCGGTAAATTGATGCGCCTGTTAGCCGCTTTGTACACGGCTGCCCACTTTCTCACGTGTGATGGACCTAATGATGACCTCAATACGGCGTCAGTGTATGTCAGACTACTCAAGGTACGAAGCCACATCTTCAAAGATTCAGGCTCAATAGCAAACTTCCCCCAATCTTATCGTGACATTTATTTTATTTTTCTTTCCTTAATCTTGAAGACCCAGCTCTCCAATAATTAAATTATACATGGGTAAAAAACGCTTGGAACAGGCAACCTTCCATCATCCTTCACTCGAGATAATAGGCAATATATCAAGTCAATAGAATGAGCGAGGAATAAATTTTAGGCAACGGCAGAAAGTAATCGATCATTCTAGGATATAATCTTTATTCGAAGATCATTCATTCTTAACCCAGATAAATATGTGTTGCCTGCATTGAACGGTGAACGATAGCTTCAGAATTCAATTGATTTTTCAATAGTTTCCCTAAATATTACAGTTCATTCAGGAGACGTTCGAAATGGCCAACCTACACTCTCACCTACTGATTACTTGCTTTTCATGTTTAAAACGGTATAGAGATAAATGGCACTAATTTTGCAGAATAGAATACTACTTAGGAGGAAGAGCAAATAATCGGGACTGATCCGAAAATGCTTGAAAGAATATTTATGTACTATTGCAATATAGTAAAAATGTAATATCAACTGACACAGACCAGTTAATTCCACATTAATGATTAGGAGTTTGCAAATTGTATTTGGCGTTTTGTATTTTGTCTTTTGCCCTTAACATTATTGGTCTGTTTTGGTTTACTACCTATTCGCTTCTATAACTCGGAAAAATTGTCATTTCGTATTTCAAGTTGTCCACATCCCATAACAGGATGTCCATCTTACCAACACCATCCACACTGAAAATTCCATCTCTAAAAATTGTAAACTTGGTCCTTTCAGCCCAATTACCACACACAGCGAGGGGGTCAACATAAGTACTTCCTGTATGGCTTGTCGAGATTTTCGGGGACTCAGGCGTTAAAGGTATCATTTTCCTCACTATTAATACAGTATAGTACTATACTTCCTACTACACTATTAGTATTCGTGGAAAAGATACGCTTTTTCTCAAAAAGGAGATCTACCTACAAGAACCTGTTGAACAATAGAACCATTCTAGAAGGAATTAGCAGCGTTTTGCATATTTCAATCACTAGTAATAATAGTACAGAATAAAAACTCACCGCCACAAACGAGAAGCTAACTGAAAATACTATTAACCCCAGTTTCATAGTGAAGTCGCTTCCTTTTGTGATCTGAACAGCTACTGATCCGATTGCTCATTATCTCTCGGTGCCTCAACATTTATCAAAGTTTAAGCGGGCACTTCACGTCGATGTAGTTTATTGATGCACCCATTAAAAAACGTGTATTTACTCAAGGATATCAGTTAATCTGTATCAGAGAAGATCCACCGATGGATCAATTTCATACACAGGATTGACTCAAGCGAAGTTCAAGGTGAGATTTCTTGTTGCGTAATATGTGGCTTTTGCGGTTTTTTTGTTGCAAATGAGGACCGATATCCGAATCCCAAATAATTATCGAGATCATTGCATGAATTGATTAGTCGTAGGACGGATGAGGGAGTAAGTGCATAGCCATGCCATTTCGATCGATGAGAATATTACGTGGCATTTTCCTCGCACTGTATTTCCATGAAGGGAAAAGTAATTTCTTTTTTAATCAAGAATAAATTGCTAGGAGAATGAAAAACTTTTGGATCGGGGGCACTTTGATTAAGGTCACTGCCACCCTCCTGGCTACACCCTTCAAGTACCTAATAACACACCAGACTGTTTTCGAAGGGAAGGGAACATTTTCTAACTGCTAAGAACAAAGGCCACTCACTGACATTCATAAGATGTTAAAGGTTTTTCATACCTATGCATATCAGACTTTTTGTCGTCTTCCCAGTGGGAACGCTGCCATAAGTGACGTGAGACGATCTAAAGGTGAATATAGGCATCCTCTATCTTAAAGGTACGTATTTTCGTTTTCATATATGTTTGACCCCAGACAGCATGCCTACAGTGTTCATTCATTAAAATGTTTGATTTTTTATTCTCGGTCGTTATCAATTGAACAAACGGAGACTAGATTGTTGTATTTCCTTAATATATTTTACAATAACGACGTCCATCAATCCTTTTGTGAGGAAATTTTTCAACCGGTAGATTCAAATTCAAGGGGAAATTGAAACCAGAATGGCTCAGGGAAAGTAGGAAACAAGATACATTACTTTCTTGAAGGGACCGAGAACGTATATTAAGGCAAAGCACGTAACTTGATGAAACCCAAGCGAATAACAGGCTTCCGACCGGGGTCATAGTGACATGGAGGAGAGGGTACCCAACCAACATATAAATGTTGCAGTAAGACGGGTCCGTCACCCTAACTTCACATTTTCAACTAGGTACCTTATTTATCGCAGGACTACTTTTCTCCTCAGATCGTCAACCTCAATATTTGCACGAAGGAAACTCCATTATTTCTGAGCCAAGACAATTTGATTTCCTACGTACGTACCTACTTGAGAAAATCCTCTTCATTTTAGAAACCCAAAAATTGTTCAGTGCTGAATTGATCCCTTAAGCCTCACATAAACGGGTCATTGATTTATATTCTACATATTAAGTAATAGGTACATAAAACACGACAAGAGAGAAGAATTATTTTTGGTGTTCCTTGTCTCTTAGCATATCCGCCATACAGTCTGAGCTTAGAAGAGGAACTGGCTGAATGTTCGCGCCGATGCGAAACACATTTGAAAAAAGGGTGTTCACGATACGAATTCTATCGTGACCGGTTTTACTCGCAAATTTCGCACAACCATTCAAACAGTTTCATACAAAGGTGAACTGTTTGCTCGAACACTGATCAAGTAAGGGAGTGTTGCCGCGACCAGCCAGTTCCTCTTAGGCACCTCTTTAGCACTCTCTCCTAACGTCTTGTTTACTTTCGACATACAGAGGTAAAAACGCTTCAAATTCCTTCAGAGGGTTTTGTTGCTTTTTGGTTCTGGAGCATGGGGAAAACAGTGTGGGGTGTTTTGGGCTCATTCACGCCAATTAACCGGATATCCCGAAAACTCACATTCAAAATAGCTAAGTAGGTACCCATTTTGACCCATACCCACTTCGAGCGGGCGCCAATCGGTCTGGGATCCATCTCAATGGATTCAGTGTCCGAAATTTAGTGGATAATGATACCCCACACGCCTAGTTTTGAAAATAGTGGAAAATAATACCCCACATTCCTTTGTACCCAAACAAAGAGGTACCCATTTTGACCCATACCTACCTCCGGTGGGCACCCCTCGACCCTAGGCATGAGAAAATAGGTTGATTATTATTCAAGTAATAACCAACCAAAAATTGCCGAAAGACGAGGAGCAGCCGAAATTCGTGAGTCTATTGTTATTCACCTGATCTATGGAGAGAAGTCGCAATAAAAAAAAGACTCGGCGAATAAACTTTTCGTTGTTGAGAAAATGAAAAAATTTATCAGACACATCATGTGAACTGATTTTCACGTAACAGATTATACTACGTGTACGGGGTCGTTGACACGTATAGTAACGCAGCTGAAATTCAGTCGAAACCGAGTACACCAATACACCAAGGTGTATGTACTGTAAGGTGGAGTAGTTAACAGGATACGATGAATGATTGAATTCGTGAATTAATTATATTTTTGTCCTTTCTTTCCAGAATGATACATACACAACGATACAATTTTATCGGAAGTATTTTTCTTCATTATTTTCGCATCCGAACAATTTTTAGTGACGTCACAGGCATAGGACCCACAAATCAGGCCGCTTTCCTTCATTTTAATAAAAATTAAAAAAGCGAATAACATTACGCTAATCCTATAAGTCTATAAACGCAGTCACTTTACAAAGAAAAGAAAACAATTTTTTAATGTTTGTTTCAACTATGTGAAAACATTTAGAAGTGAATTCCAAAAGGCTGCTAACATTTGTTGGTTTTTGAAAAAATCACCAGACAAAAATCACATTGTTGAGATTATAATGGTGTTATGTTTGAAGACACCACAGGAAAATAGCAGTATTAAGACATCTGCATGATTGCACGAAATTCATTTTGTTGGACAGGACTGGGAGTGAAAACGACTATAAGTTATTTTTTATTGCTGCGTTAGTTCGACGCTTGTTTTACGCTCACAGAACACGCGACGTCGCGAGTGAAAATGTTTTCAAAATACAGTACACAATATAAATTAATGAGTGAAAAGTTCGATACGCGGACCACGAGCTGTAAAGAGGACGGAAAAAGGAAATCGGTCATTCTAGGTCTCTGAATGCAGCCGTCGAGGCGAATGTTGAATCCAGCCAATACGCAACTTGGGGGGTAAGTTACTAAAGGGAGGGTGGGAATGAGTATAGTATTGATGTAACAACCTAATGCAATATGAATGTTTCTGGAGTTTTTGAAGAAAATTTGGCTATTTAAACAAATTCAATATTGGAAAGCAACTGAAAATCACTTCTTGCAAAAAAGAAATGTTCCCTTGTATGAATTCACCACGACGTAACGTAAAATGATGCGAAAGAAGTCACATATTTCAATTTTTGTACCTCCTCACAGCCTGTAAGTCCATTAACTATGTAAAAAGAAACATTACATTATGAACACATTCCCAACTTGAACGGTTTGAATGACTCTTGGGTCCAACTCAGTACTCAAGTCTACGACAAAATATCGTTTTCTACAAAAGAAATTGAGCTATCGAACATAGAAAAACTGAATGGCAGTGTCGTTATTTTCAGCGCTCAGAATTATATTAGTCATAAAGAGAATAAAATACTTATTCAATTCTAGAGATTGCCCTATTAAAAACTAAATTGAACAATATTTGACTAATCAAAGGCGATAAATTAAAATGCAAAAACCAAATTGTCTCCTACGCACACAACTCGAGGCGCAAATGAATTTAAAAATTTTCGAAATGGACAAAATTAAAGAGATCATTCGATTATTTTTTTTTTCGTATTAGCCTCAAGTACCTAGTCGAATTTTAAAACAGAATTACAGATGGCACTACTAGGTATTTTTTTTCCCCATAGATGGTGAGGAAAATGAGAAAGATTGTCTTTTTATGAAAACTATATTGCTGGATACTCATTTCGGTTTAAACATGGAAAACTTATTTTTTTATAATATCGTTTTTTATTTCGTTTTCTGAAGCGAAACGATTTTGGCAGTTTTTTTGCAATTATTTTGTTCAAATAATCGATAACAAAAGGCGTTTCCTCACACCAAATCTGATCTCAGCGCAAACATATCCCATCTCAACAAGGCGTCCAAAAAAATGAAAAATTAGTAGGTATCAAGTCGTTCGGTGAACGAGCTGAATGGAGTCACGAATGGGCGTTGAATTTGTCGAAAATAAAATTGGAAAGGGCCGTAATCACGGATGATATTCAAATGGGATCTGTACGGTTGAATGTTGATACTTTGCCTTTTGTAATGGGACCAAAATCAAAGAGAAAACATTCTAGATTTGTCAGTTTATACCTTTCCTAACCAGCATATGTACATTTCATTCTAGCGTAAATACATAATATTATTTTTATATACAATGCCGTCTCAAAAGGTTTTTGGTCAAGTTGCAATGAGATGCGAGCGGTTGTAGGAAGCATCAGGGGCTCAGCTGACGCGGTTAGCTTTGGGAGGGAATGAGCAAAGTTGTACGAGAGGTGTCCAAGATGTCCCAAGGCAGGATCTAGAAGACTAGTAGGAGAAAGTGACATGGGAACATCAGGGACAAACAGTCTCACGTGAATTCAAATTTATTTAGCCCGAACGGCAGTCAGTCGCGGGAGAGCAGCAACGTGGTGTTTACTAGCCTATGGGTCATGCACCAGTCGTGAACGAAGTCAAAAACACCACTTGAATCGTCAGGTCGACAAAATCCCTAAAATAATATCGAAGAACCGCTAATGGCTCAAACCCTGACGCTTCCACGCAACCCGTTACATCCCTCATTCCCATCCTCTCTTAATCATTTCCGATCTCGTCCACTTTTAAATGGCAGTGACAATAAATCCACTTTCCGCCAGAAAACGCAAATTCCAATTTAAACAATGGAAGTCAACAGAATTTTATGGTGATTTAGATTTTACAACCGAATCCCATCTTCCCAAATTCAGTCTCATTTTGCCACATTTTAATCTTAATGCTCTCAGTGCATTTTATACTGAATTCGGTTCATCAGTTGGCACATATGGTATAAATGGGCATTTTATAAATTAAATTTTGGAATGTCGGATCGTAACACAAGGCAGCTTCGTGTTTTATTTAAGTGACTTATAAAAACAATCTTTTTTCGAAAGCTACCCGCGTTTTTACCATTGATTTTTATTTACTTTTAAAATTGTTTAATGTACTCGGAAAAAAGGGTACCAAATAATCAGGAAAACAATTATTTTAAAAAACAATTTTGAGATCATTTCAATTGATAAGACCTTAATAATGACACAGGACGACACGAGAATGGAAAATAATATTTTTTGTAGTAATACCAATATTGTTGCTTCCTCTCCAACCATAGAAGAGACAATCAACTTTTGCCATGGCAGTGTTATTTACAACGAATTTCCTTATTCATTAAAACTACCTACAGACAATATTTCTACGATTTTCCCACAAACTTTCTTGTATCTCAACAAAAATTTTGTGTCAATTATGTACACATCATATAATAACGAATGTTTGCATTGTTTACTTTTCAACTATACACACGCTGTTCATTGAATCTTTTTCAATTTTACAAATAAAAACCGTTTTACAAAGGAACTCCATAGTCCTAATTCTATAAAATATACTACACAATGATCCTCTCCTTTTGAAAATTTAATATCCTTTTTAAATTATTCAATATTTGACATTACAAATAAATAGTTGAAATTGCAACGTACCAAAAAAAAAGTCTTGATAAAAACCAAGAACGGTTTTTGAATATTCTAACTGCCACCCAAATTGAATCTCAATTATTCCGTTTTTCGGTCACTTTGATGCAAGACCAAAATCACAAAGGGTACTAAGCCTCTAAAGTTGTTGATTACCTAGGTTTTACAACGAATAAACTACGTTTTTTCAACTTGTAAACTACAAAAGACTGTAAAATTGCGAATGACTGTGCGCTAGAATGCAATGTAAAAATAATTTTTTCTCATAATTGAAGAGAGGTTAGGTTTTAAGTCAAAAATATCAGCGGATGTTGGTATTCAAAACGTGGCTTTCATTTTTGACAATCAAGTTACAGATAGTTTTCTAATTGAATTTTGTAATAAACAGGCATGTTTCATCATAAAAAGTTTCCTTAATATCTAATCAGTCTTGATTTAATTTGTGAGCTCAGATTTCCGGGTTATAATGAGCGGCGGTAATTCTGGTGTGGGTACGGAAAGGAAAAGGAACACTGGGCAGGGTGGGTTTATGCAAGGGTAGGGACCGACCATGAATTTACTTAGTGTTGTACTGTAGCTGTAGTTGAGTGTAGAGCCAATGGACGGTTGGAATGTCATTGGAATGAAAGTAGCAAGATAACGCTGAAATGGTCTTTTTTTTACTACAATCAGGCATAATTTTTTTTTTTTTTTTATAAAAAATAAATAAAATAGAAATAAAATATTTTGTAGGTTTTGTAAATGAAGCTCCGCGCTCAAACTCCCTGGCAGTTTTCCTAAGGCTGGCCGTCCACTGGACGCGAATTCGCGCGAAGAGGCGAAGAGAATCAAACATGTTTGATTCCAAACGCGCGAACTGGCGAACCTGGCGATGGAAATCGATAAATCGATCATGGCGCTGCAGGGACGGGGTCATATACGATAATAGTGTTTGTTGAAAGGCGAACTCTTGTTTGAAATCGCGTACTTCGCCTCTTAGCGCGAATTCCCCCCGGTCCAGTTGGACGGCCAGCCTTTAGGAACCTCACTGAAGACATCTGAAATATTAACCTATGAATCTGAAATTTAATCTCATGACTCTAAATTGAGGTTTATATTACTGAAGAAACAAAGGATAACAAATTAGTGAATTTATAGAATGGATAGAAGAAAAATTTTTTTTTTTTTGTGAATTACATTAGGAAGGGGGAGGGTGTGCCTTTTTGGTTGTTATTCCTTAATAATCAACCTGGTTTTTGAAAAGTACAACAACGTTTAAAAAGGCCATTTCACGCAAAATTTCTAGAAATGCCACATCTTCGTCCACTTTTAGCTGGAGCAAGAGGCTACCAATGGTAGATTCTAAAACCAACAAATCCATCAATTTATATAGCGTTTCTTTCTTTAAAAAAACCCCAACGGTATAATTATTAAGAACAATGCCTAAGACTGAGGTAATTAATAAGGCACACAGTTCTCCATATCAAACGGCAAAACCTGGTTTTGTCGATATTTCGACCACGTGACATGCCGGGAAGGGGCAAGAGGGTGTGGAGGATGACACTCACTACAACGCAGTTATCTGGGTGCCCATTTCAAATTTGTTTGTACTGCAATTTTTAGTCCACGTTTTTAAATTAAATTATGCTGATGAAACAATGATTCTGCCGACGAGTTCAAAGCTCTCTTGCCGAGTCAAAAATTATTTTCAAATTGACATTTACGATACTCTAAAACACCGTTCTAGCCTTTGTCGGTAGTCACGTTTTAGACGTTACAAGTCTTAAAAGAAATGGGATAATTGAAAATATACCCCTTTAAGACCGGGAACTGAAGTTGGAGGTTGGCGCACTTGGAAGGGTTGTTTTCTTATCGTTTTTTCTTCAAATAATAAACATAGATTTTAGCTTGAGGGCATAAATCGGGTATTAAATGTATGGGGTTGGTTCTGTTAGGCCATGCAACTAAATATCGATAAAAACGTAGACAGACTCGAATTCGGGTGACTTAAATTAGCGCTTTACTGAGGTTTTCAATACGATCACAATCTGCGTCGGGGCTGATTGAATGAGAAACTGTGATTATATGAGTATGTGAACTTGAATTTCAGTGCTCTAGATAAAACTTGGATACAGTGATGGTTCAGAGCCAGTGAAGCACGACTGAAGAATCCCGTTCATCAAGAGATGAAACTAACGTCACTGGGGTAATTTGGTGATTTGAAAAGAATTGTTTAGTGTTTAAATTAGCTACATGACTTTTTAAATAAATTTCGAATATCATAACACCTAGGTAATACAAATAATTAGTTGCAATGATTTAGAAGCGGTTTGAAGAATCGTTGGGCCTCACCAGCAAGGCTCCATGAGATTAGAGGGTTACCCATCGTTTCTTCTGAACGAATCCCTAAACCGACCGACTCTAGGAAATCGACAGGTATTTTCGAACCATTTCAAGCCTCCTTCGGAGAGTCATCAATCGAATAATAAAACAAGGAAACGGTCATGCGAAATGTAGGAGAACGAGCGAACAAGGCGGTCATACTCAACCAAATCATCTCTCGAAAAGGACTCCCGCATTGAACATTCTTCAATAATTATCAGATAATAGATGTACAACAAACTAACAAACACAATTTATTCCAAACAAAAAAAAAAAAAGAATTCGTTAGAAATTCACAAAAATAAAATAGGAAACGATCGAAAGGATCCGATTGATTGTGAACATTTGATCTCGCCACACGTTAATGATCTATTTAAATCGGCCTCTCGTGGCCAGTGGACAATAAGATAAGAACCTCAACTGAGATCAACGGCTCAGCCTTTTATTGGTGGCCCCACCAACAATCAATTCCCGGCTCACAAAATCTTGAGGGTTTTTGAAAATTAGTTTTTGTGTTCACGTCATACATGTCCTTATTTTTACAAGTGGTCATTTAAAAAAAAAAAAAAAAGAAGAAGATCTTAAGCGAAGACGAAGGGCGTTGAAAGCGTATGGTATCACGTAGACTGGCGAGGGGCCCCTTGTTTCCGGCATCTGACAGGCCTCGTGAGGTTCTGGTGACCCCACAGATACTCGTCTAGACAGTCTTTACTCTCTGGGGTAAGCGTGGGGATTTTGACGGTTCTCGTGCGCTCCACTTTGGTCGGGTCCGTCCATTCGTCGTCCAAACTACAGAGCGGCAGAAGGAAGGGGAAGAGACAGATCGAATGAGATTTCGAATGTAGTCACTTGAACATGCACTTTTGATGAGTTATTGCCCTTCATTTGCACTCCATTTGTACCATCATGGCCCTGAGATGATTAGACAACGTACCCATTCTCAAAAAACGCTTCTTGAGCAGAATGCAGCTAGTCTCTACATTATAGACCTGCATTCTACAAGCTCTCGATTGTCGAATATTTGTTACTGATTTACACAATCTCATTGGCCCAGGAGGGCCCAAATAGGGATTTAGCTTGGGCACGATATTGAAACAAAATAAGTAGATATAACTTAAATAATAACTGCTCAAGGCTCCTCAACTCGATAAACTCATCAAATCACACCGAAAATAGCACTTTTTCACAGCGACTTTTATAAAAGAACGAATCCAGGATAATATAACGAGCAAGTATGGGACTAGTCAAAGTGAAAACTAATTAACTGCCTAGCGTGTGAAAAGCGAAATACGTGGATTTTTTAGTCACTAACATTTTTTTTTAATCTAAAATGTCTATCTGACGTAATATATATAATGACTTGGTAAATTTGTGTACGCGCTGAATCTTGAGAATGGGGCTTGTACACAATTTTTTGATTATACTGATTTTCCTGAATGCTGTGCAATGTTGAGGAAAATGTTTTTTGAATAAACAAAATCGGAACTCCCGAGTAAATTATTTGATGTCGTTAGGCAAGCCTGGATTCTCAAATTATGATTGTTGTCATTTCACGTTGATAGGGAGCCTCAAGAAACTAGTTAGTCTAGACGAGTATGGAAATGCTGAGATGTATGAGCTGAAAGACGAATAACCTAATAACTTGAGATTTAACTGTCTAATAAATACGATTGAATGATTCAATGGAAGAATAAACAGTATAAACTCTGCCTCAAAGTCGGTCTCAAATTTTAGTGGAAGGCCATCCCCTAGTTCTGTGCAACACTTACCCAGCAGCAAAGGTCCAACAAGAAATATAAATACAAAGCTTACACACAATTCATGCAATGAGAATGGTTTATGACGCTAACAAGGGATAGCAAGCAGCTACTGAAAATACATGAGGCAGTGTGTTTCGAATCACGCTACTTAAGCGTCACATGATCGATCGTATGCAAGTTTAACTGCCTACAGATGGAATGATGAAAATGAATTGTCCACAACCCAACATTTCCATTGAGATCTGCTCAACACATTTCGTAAAATGATGATAATGAAGATGATTCGTAACGTCCTATTTGGAAAACCTGGCAAAGTTCCACACTTATAATGTTTGTTGTTCGTCAAACTGGCCAATAGAGACGCAGAAGTACGAATTGTATTATCACTCTCTGAGGAGCACCAAAGAAAGAGGCACTTGGAAAATCAGTTGTTTACAGTTCAAATTATTGTCCAGGCCCGGCGTCGCACGCACTCGGTCTCTCAAGTTTTGTTTGAGAATGAAATTTTGAATGAAGGAGAATCACAACAGAAGGTTAGATTCTGGAAGGTAAACAATCCAATTTGCGCGCTAATTGACGTTTGTACAGTTTATATGTTCAGTTAGGGTGAATGGAACCCTTCAAGGTGTTCAACGACTTTACCACCCAGTTATTCGGTAGAAACAGAGTTAATCTAAAAAAAAAGATTAGGTTAAGTACCTACCCCAGAGAAAATATTTAATTTTCTCGGTACTGTCATGCTAAATGGCGTTTAAACGAATTCCCGTAATGTTTATAGAGCGAAGCACTAGATTCAATCGTCAAAAAACACTTTTTGAGGAGATCAAGCAGTGAGACGTAGCACTTTTTTAGTCGTAAGACATTATCGTAGCACTTGGTTGTCGAAGCACTTTTTACGAAATGGGAAAAAAAATCGTTCGAAAAGAGTTCAAATGAAGACGAGACCCGCGTGGAGAGTATGATTTTAACATCGTTCTTTTTGGTCCCTCGAAGTTCAAAATAGTCTTTAGCTAAGAACGAGGAGGCCTAACAGAGTACGAACCAGATTGGAAAACTTCTTTTCAAGCAATCAACATTTTTGAACATCATCAACAAAGCTGTGAACAACATATCTTTTGCTAATTATTTACTTATTTTCCTCCAAGCAAAAGAGCGAGTAAGGTATCAATCTCGACTAGAAAAGAATTCTAGATTCCAGCATGTTCAACAGTGAATCAAATAGGGGATTCGCATCGGTTTTGAACCTCGTGATTGGGGTCAACAATTGACTTTTATTATTTAATTGAATTAGCGCAACTTGCTTTTATCTCTCATTCAAGCTGACGGGACACGATCATAGCGCGTCTACATGAAATTTTCTTGAACGGGTTCAAGAAGACTGAGCGAATTCCCTATTAAGTGGATTTTTTTAGTAGTGATGGATTCATTTGGAAATGAAGTTTTCCTAACATTCCAGTCGTGATTGGATAGAGGTAGATAGAATGGGCTAATCATGTTCGTAGAACCGTTCTAACAGATGATGAGAATTGGACAAAGGTGCAGCTAAGAATCATGTCTGAACGTCCAAGCTATAAAAAGTCCCGGTCTCATACTAAGAGAAATATTTCGTCGGTAGTGAGTTCAAATCGCCCCGTTGAAGCGGGGATATGCTAAGCTTCTGAGACTTAGGACATAAACCAGAAAAATTTGCAGGAAGAGGTTCAAACGCTCGTCATTCACATAATGTTTATAGCAGTGCACCAACGCCAATGCTCATCGGATCTGAGGAACCTTAGAAAACGGGGTCTCTCAGGACTTCGAGGGCTCTATTGAGTGTCTACATCAACAACGATCAGGATGAGAAGTATCGTCGCGTCGGCCCCAACGGTTGTGGATTTCTCATCTCAGCCTGGATCGAAGTTGTAAGAAGGCCCTTTACATCTCTGAGCTACGTCCGCTTCCGTCGCACGAAGTTAATGATACGAGTTAAAAAAATGCACGCACAAAACTCTAACCACCACCAGTAAGAGAAACAAGTGTTCATTTAAGTCAATTTTGCATAAAATCTCGAGAAAATAACACTGGCTAACGTATTCAACAGCCAATCGGTGTATACTTACATATTTTTAGGGAACCATCTTACTAGAACCTCGTTCTTCCCTTTCGGGTCGGTTCTTTTCGCGATAATCTGAAAAATATAACTGTTATAGCGAAGGGTCGCAACTCGAAACAAAAAATAAATACAAAACAAGCAGTAGCGGAACATCCGAATGAAAATCGACCCTTCGAGATTGGAGGGAAATTGCCTTGAAAAACAGATTGCCTTGAAGAAGTTCAACGAAGAACGATGATTTCTTCACACAATTTCAATCTGACTTCAATCGAATTTTTAGGGACAATACAGGTCAGCTAGTAAAAGGTTTCACATGAATTCCATAATTATTGAATGAACGGGAGGGAGGTTCATCGCGCGCCCAAGTATAGAATCGATTAAACGGTTACAGTCGCTATAATCTTACGGGATTTTGAAAATGAGGCTTTTGACGACTTCCTACACATTTGACGAAAAACATCAATAAATGTTCGTACGTTTGCAATCAAACTGACCTCAATAGAGTTCTCGGGGAAATTTCGGCGGAGTAAAACCGATATGTACTGCGTAGGTAGGTTTTGCTGGTGGTAAATATTTTTAATGTGTGCGTCATATTTTTTATCCAATCATTCGGAATAGTGTCTTTTACTGTAGGATTGATAATCCTGCTGATGCGCAATGTTTAATACGTTTATTTAAAAACTCAAATGTCAATTCATTTTTTCAGCACTGAAGCATTGACACGATCATCGCTCATTCGAATCATAACGAGACGGGATGGACAGCTCAAGTTGGGGGAAGGTCCGAAAATGTTATTACGTCTCGTTACACAGGGGGGGTTTACATTTACTATTGACACCAGCGGATCGAATCTCGCTCGATCTGAAATCGATTCTTTTTGTTCATTTCCGTGAATTTCCTAGGTGCCGTAGATTCGCTTCTAAGGTGACTGCTTCATCAGCGTAACGCTGCACAACGCCCCGAGTAAATGAGCTATCCAGTCCCTGTTCAAGTCTGGTTATAGGTAGACTACAATATTAAATCAAGGCAGTCACCGAATTCGATTCGAAAGATTTCAACCTACATAGTGAGCCTCATCCAATCGGAGACATGCTTTGAAGGGGCTTTCATAAGGTACTCTTAATACTAATAATAATGTCAGCCTCAGAAAAAAAAAGGACGGACTGCGCCAGTGCAGTCCGCAAGTTAGTTTTGCAAGGCGGTCTGAGAATGGCAATTTCGATTTTCAAATTGAATGAAAAAGATACGGGTTTGTGCTTTGAGGTCAATACGAATGCTAACATGATCCCCGTGCTCAATGAATATGAATAATGAAATAAACAAATATAAACCAGGAGGAACACGGCGAAGGAGAATGAAAATGAACTCGACAGTGGAATGTTAACAAACTTGGAGCACCACTTTGTCACAGCAATCATAATATAACAGTATTTTACCTCGCTTCTCAAAACCACTGCGTCGGGGGCAACTTGGTCGAAGAGTCCGAGTGTCCTCTTCTCAGTCACTTTGATAAGGTTGAACTGGATCCCTTCCATGATGCCGGAATCGATGTAGTCTTGAGTCCTCGCTATAATGAAGATGCAATGTCGAATGACGTTCGGTCAAGTTGATGAGTTAAATTACAACCATAGACGGATTAGCTTACCCGAGCTCAACGGTTCCCGACGATACCGCAACTTCTTTCCATTTCTCCTTATTAGTTTATTGTTGGATTCACAACTTTTCTTAGCGTCTTGTTTGCCTTCTTTTTCTACGAAGTGGTTATTCACATGTCGATTGAGGAGCACCTGCGAAATGAAAATATTCTCTGGTAATTATTTAATAATTCAATGCTATCGAAGAATCAGTTAACCAACAGGGAAAGTACTACTAGTACTAAAGTAGTATATTTACTAGTTAGCTCAAATCAAACAACATCAAAGTGTTAAAGAGAAGTTAATGTTGATTTGTACAAAATTGGCACCATCCACGTTTTACCTTGAAGAGATTCATCTGATTCGATAAAACTACAACGAATGATAGCAAACTTCATTCGCTCTCGCACACTTGCTCAGTATTTATACTTTTCAATAGACAGTGATTCATTCGAATCGAATTATTTCCATCATAAACAAACACACATTCCTGAAAGATTAAAGAGGCCATTTAGAGGCCAAATTTGGGTTGAACCTACATTAAACAATCCAACTAGACTCAGCTTTTTTAATGAATCTTACAAAGAACTTGTTCAATTCCCAACAATTCCAAGCAAAAGAATCAGCCAAACATTGCCTGGTTGACGGTTTCTAAGGGCATATCGCCTATCTTTGACTCGGGCAGGAGGAGGACGACCAATTAGAAGAATGAATACTATTTTTGGTAGACTGGTACACGCCAATCAACAGAACTCAACTCCTGGAACTGATTTGCATAATTTAAGTCTTAACTGTAACAATAAAGCTACCTTGAGTGCGATGCTTACCTGACTACTAAAACGTTTGCCACAGTCTTCGATTATACATGCGAACAATTTCGTGCCCCGTGCGATATGACGTGTCGATCCAACCACGACCGCGAACAGCTTTTCCTATTGAATACTTTGCAGTCTTCCCATCGGCAGTAGAAATATTCTTCCAGCGTCTGACCGTCGACGTGGATTTTCTGGAAAAGAGGAAAAATTCAGATTCGAATGAAATTTACCTCCGATTGCTAAACACAACTTGTACTGTGTAATACATATTTATGACGACCCAATGATACGACTAATGGAGTCATAATACAGACTACATCTAAGAAAGCGCCGAGTTGATTACACTACGCAGTTATTGATGAAGACAACAATTCTATTTGGTCAAGTGGAATCTCTAACGATAGCTGGATTTCTCTCAAAATTCCACAATCCCACAATTCCAATATAGGCCCATTCCATTCAGAATGCGACAGCAGTTTCACCACACGATTAAATTCAAACCCCTCTAATATCAGGTCATTTTTATGGTAATCCACCTATTTTGTGGATTCAGATTTTTAGAAATTGCTTCAAAATTTGTCTTTTTTTTTTTTTTTTTATTTAATTTAATTTTTTTTTTTTTTTTGAAAAACTTTAGTAAATTTGACTAGATAGTAAATTTTTGAAACAAATTTCTAACAGAAAGAGACCTTTTATAAAATGTATTGATCCAGAGTTAATGTTATATAAAAACGGTTCCAAAGAGTTTCAAATCTCTCACCAAACTACAATCATAGCACCAACGAATGTACACTGACAAACAATGAGGTGAACCGACAAGTCAAAAATTGACAGACTTCAGCATGGGTTCCTTTGTATGGGTTCGTTTGTTCGATGAATATGAATGTATGCGTTGTGACAAGTGTGTTTTTAGTACATCGAATGCGTGACCATTGTGATGAGTGGTTTTTAGTACATCGGAAGTGAAATGGCTTCACCTAACAAGCCCTAGCCTTCTGCCAACGTAGCCTATCTGGTCAACTTTTCTAAATGTTGATACCAACTGCAGCGTGCAAGGTTTTTTATTCAAGAGATGAAAGAAAAAAAGAAAAAGAGATGGTTGTAGGGAAATTATCCAGGGTGTATACCTAGACAAATTTCACAATTTAACAGTTATGACTCTTGAAAACTTCTAAAACAAAACAAGCACTTAGGCTGTGTTTCTCTTCATCATTACAGTTAGGTGGTGTCGTTCAGTGCCTTTTCAATTAGGTGATGTTGTCATGCTCCGAAGCAGGTTGGTTATGTTTTGCTGTCTCACCCTCGACATACAATCTTGGTAACATAAGATGAAGCTGGCCTCTACAGGAGTCAGAAATACTGTATCAAGATGGGGATAGCACAGGTTGGAAACATTGTAGTAGGTAGCCAGAACAACCAACGTCACCAAATTTGTTCTTCAATGAAGACTTTTAAAAGCAAAATCAAAGTAGTAATCTTAGCTAAAAACTGCAAATTCTTTTACAGGGGGTCGTTATTCCTCGGACACAGGAGCATGGAGAAAATTAGAAAAAACAGTGAGTGCGGAGTGTCTCGGACTCCTTCCAATCGATTCAGCGTCCGAAATTTAGAGGAAAATGATACCCCAATGCCTAGTTTTGAGAGTAGTGGAAAATAATACCCCACGTGCCTAAATACCCAAACACACAGGTAGGTAGTGAGGTACCAGTTTTAGGCTAAAATCCAGCATAGGCTTCCCTCGCTATCAGACCCATACTATCGGTTGGGGTTACATATCGACACATGCCTGCCTATCAAGCGATTTTTCACTTTTTCAGTTGATCTATTATTATGTTATAATTTTTCTTATTTATATTTTATTCATTTCATTTATTTGTCTAAATTACCGCCATTTGAAATGCCATGTTACGGTCGGGGATAGGTAGGTAGATCAAGTGGTATCAATTATTGACCGTTTCGATAGTACATAGTAGGTCTGATTAGTGGAGGGCCACCTATCGTGGAGTTTTACCCCACGCTGACTGATTGACATCCAAATTTTCATAGAAACCTATATGCCGCTGGTTCTATAGCGATCATAATCATGATATTGGGCATAGATATGCGAAAGGTACCTGAAGATGCTCGAGAAGAGCGGACGTAGTGTTCACTTTGGCCTCGCACCCCGACCAGCGGCAGACGATGTCAGAGACGTAATGGCCGTTCCAACCTTTCTTCAACGGAAACCTGATAGTCCTTTCTTCATCTTTCACGGACGACGTCGATGACAGAGAGGACCTTCCAAAGAGCGAAGTAACATCGGCGGATTGGTCGTCTTCGTCGTCCTTGAACAACGACGTCACCGTCGACGAGTCTTCGCAGGAGTCAGGACACGGTCGTGGCTCTTCCCTGGATCTTGGTGGTGTCTCGAACAGGTCGGGTTCAGACGGTTCGCACAGTGGCGGTGGCGACGGGAGACAGTCATCAGTTGCCTCGACCAGTTCCGTTATCTCAGATGCGTCCCCTAGACATAAATAGACCGATCAAAATACACAGAATAATCGCATCATAAGGAAATAGTGGATATGAGATAAGAACAGTAAGTAAATTCGATCAAAGCAAATAAATAAGTAACCCGATATAAGGAAGCCAACGGAAATATCAATTGTGAAACTAAAATTGACTGTCCCTGAGGCATCTTCTATAAACGGCCATAAACACCCAAAACAAACAATTAGACTAGGTAGCAATCGAATAATTTAGTAAGTATGAAATGAGCGTCAAGAGGACAATTTACTGCATACAATTTCATCTCTTTTCTGTTTTTACGATGCAATCTGATCATTCAAATGCTACTGTGAGTCGTTGGAATACGCTTGTAGGGTAATGAAGTGTTTAATCTTCAGAAATTACATTTTACAGTCGAGAATTTATTAAGGGGTACTCCTCAGGCCATATATACAGTAAATGAGAAATTAATGCAATATCGGAGACTTTTAAAAGGTTTATCCGCTAAATTGTGGAAGCAGAGTAGCAGATATCAGCAATAAAATAAAATTAAGAAGGTCAGAATTTGAAATAAGTAACGCTTCCTCATTCAAGAAAATGATGAAAGTTGAAATTTAAAAAAATATATATAAATAATAAATACATAAAGTGACAGAGCCGCAGGTACCAGCTCCTTTAATTAAATGAAACAGACCTAGGTCCCTGTGTACGAAAATAAACCCATCTAGTAGACTAGATGTCAGCTCTTGGGAAGAAGTTTATATACTCTCCCTCATTACCGATAACAGACATCTAGACCCTAGGCAGGCCCGGTTCTAACCCTTCGGGGGCCCAAGGCAAGTACTGGCCGGGGCCCCCATCTCTCCGAACTCCAACGGAAATAAATACGATAATTCATAACATAATTCAAAATTAAATTAATGAAATTCAATTTTTTTTTTAATTAGTCGTAAACAATAGGTTTTATTCTTCGAAAATTCTATTCTTATTCTCGTAGAGGAAAATTTTCACGAAGAAAGAAACTGAGGGGCTTTGACAATTCAATTATTTGCTCCTTAAATTAATACGAATAATTTTGAAAATACGGAACCATTTTGTCTTGCGATTCCTGTCATTTGACAGTACTTAGCGTGAATTGGTACAACAGTATACATACTGTACATGTACATGTACAGATAATTCAAAGAAAGGAGTTAAATACAGTAACCTCATGACTGACGTTCAAAATGAAAAACGCTTCGCGAAACTGGAATCATAGCCAAATCACTTGAAATAGTAACTTGAGTAAAGAAGAACGAGAGAAAAAACGTCTCTGTGAAAATTATTGTCAAGAGTTGGAAAATATTTAAATTGCCAAGCACCTAGCGTACGTTTATATAGTAAGAGAATGAAAAGATGAGTCTACATTTCACGCAGATCCATCAATATATAATTAGGACGGCTATTACGGACCGCGAAATAGGCGAGGGAATTTCAGCGTTTGAGCTATCAAGTTTCTTAAGTCGATCACTCGTCGTTCACTGGCTTCGTTTTGGAATAAGTTATAGAAATGTAAAATAATTGTATTCTGTGTACTCCGGTGGGTCTTTCTCGGATTTGTTTCCCAATTAAATCTCAATTTGAAGTTCAATTTACGCCAAAGTCAACGTATTGAATTTCTTTGAATTATTTTGATGTTATGCTAAAATCAGTTTGATTCAATCGACATATTCGATTTATTCAAAATTGTACGTCATTTATCGAGGTGGTAAAAATGAAATTCTACTTCTTATTCTGACTATCTCCATTAGGATGACAGGAACTTTTATACAATGAAATACGAACACTAATTTATTAAAATCATTTCGTTTCTTTCTTCGTCACGTTGATAAGCACGGGTAGGGCATTTCCTGAACGCGGAGGCCACAACTTTTCCTTTTGAACTCAGTCATGTCCTCAGCGTAAGTCTCATTTTCATTCCGAATAGGAATTCTTGTTCGTATGTTCATTACCATCATTCAGCTTTAAAAATCTTGAAAAGGAAATGATTATTGTGAAAAAGGAACGAAAATCCAAAACATGCTCTCCACGGAGAAACAGCGGACGATGAATATGTTTTTGGGCCACCTGCTGCAGAAAATTAATTCATAATTATTTTTCTTAGTAAACAGTATAATGAACAAGCGCTATCAATATCGATTATTTGTCGTGATGGAAGATTTGATTTCACTCAAGTCCACGGCCCAAAAGCATATCCGACGAACAAACGAAATCGTCAGAGTGGAACGCCACTAATTTTTCTCAATCTCGTAGGAACCGTCAAGTTTAAATTTGAGTATGAAAATTAATTCATACCTATTCTATAGAAAATGATCGAAAGCATTATCGGGCCAAATTTTATACCGGAAGCTGAGGTGTGCGTACGTTATACAGAGGGCAGTGAATAATTCATTCAGTAAATTATTACGCACAAGTATCGTTGAAAAAAGCTGGGCCCGAGACATTTAAATTGTGGGAAGAAAGCGAGAAAATGGTGGAATTAACGGGGCGTTTACGATATTTCAATCGATTAGACAAATACCAGAATGATATTTGAATGTCATTTCACGTTGAGGAACTCATAGCGACGGGACGGTCGATAAAAAGTGAAGTTTTTTTTCAGTTCCCTCAATTTGCAGCCAATTGTCTCAAAACGACGGGGCGCTCAACTCCGATTTATTTGTGATTATTAAACAAAATAAATTCATCCGCATTGTTAATTTAATAGAACGGAGGCGGAGTGAGAGGGGGAGGCTAGTCCTTGCCAAAGGGGCCCAAAGGGCGAAAAGATGCTTAGGACATGCTCACGTAGTAGGGGACTCCGATGCGCTCGCGAGAACTGGAATTATCTTACCTCGTCGACGATGGGCTAGTTTTATATTTTGGGAGCAGCGCTGAAGGCGAAATGCGATCCAATTTGCGCGGTGAGACGTTGAGGTTAACAAGTGATGAGAGAAAGATGAGAAGCTTCCTCGAAGACCGGGAAGCTGCAAAATTGGGAGATCAGTAGGAAAAATAGTCTTTAATAGAGTGCCTAATTGGCGCTTTCGGCTACTTACAAACCACGTAGTGGAACCGGATGATCTTAGAATCAATATTATCAGTCGGTTTTACCTGGCTGGCTGGCCAAGACAGTTGAAGCTCCTCGAGCTGACTGAAGAAAATACTAATCTATTAAATTCTCAAGGAGAGGGCGCACAAAGTTCGAAGCATTATTTTTGGATTTCAAACGAATTTTCCAAAGATAACTGAGCTATTTCGTAAAATTAACAATATGTACTCAGAAAATAGGTAAACCCCTCGAAAAAGTTTCTAGATTCAGAATGGATTAGGGATTAAAATCTGACTTTGCATTGTCCAATAAATCCTAGTTCTGCCCATATATTTTGAATCCACACGACTAAGTCCGACAAATTTATGGTAATTTTCATATCCCATGTTGTTGGCTCAATCGCCACGCCGTGTACCGAGTTTGGTGCGTTCAAAATGGATATTCAAGGTTTTGGGGGTAACATCGTGCGGCGGATATTGTTTGTCGCAAACATTTGTGTTGTTGTTGCCGCTAGGAGTGGGAATCAACTTTTAAGAAAAATCTACTTTTAAGAGAAAAAAAGTCGATCATTTTGGACCGAATTTTGACCTCAGATTCAGAAGGTGAGTCAATTTATAACTTTTTAATTTTTAATACTTAAAAAGCTCGTGAATCGATTTCGAACATCTGATTTAAGGAAAAACGAATAATGATAAATCTAGCTCTAGATTCAAACCGAACATAATTAATAAATTGGTGTAGAAAGAATACCTTTTGGAAGATGATGATCTAAAAAGAGCTTTACCTTTTGAAAGAAAAGCTAACTTTTCTTCTTACATTATCTTCGAGGATTAAGGGCAAAAAAATTGAGACACATGCGTTTCATAATGTCTGGATCAAAAACGCTGCAAATTATTTCAAAGGGGTTGGTTGTTCCTAGGACCAAAAGCATGGAGACTCATTCCAATAGATTCAGCGTCCAACAATTAGTGGAAAATAATACCTCACACGTCTAAATCGTTGAAAATATCGAAAATGGGAAAAATGAGGAAAACAGTGGATGTGGCGTGTTCCGGACCCATTCCAATCTATTCAGGCTGGTCACCTGTGTACCAGAAATCTCGAATACCCACGATCGAAATAGGTTTAAATATATTCCCATTTTTACCCATAACCTCTTCCAGTAGGCGCAAAACGTTCCGGGACCCGTCTCATTGGACTCAGCGTCCAAAAATCGAAAATTATACCCCACATGCCTAGATCACCAAAAATCTCCCTCATTAGATTGGCATTTTGGCATCGAGGTGGGTCCGATCGGGATGAGAAGTTTCGAGGACCAACTTAAGTCGGAAACGGGTCCCTGTTCCAAATTTTAGATTTTTAGGATATATTTCTTCAACTAAAATCGGAGGACATTTGCTTATTTCGATCTAGACATTTTGAAACGCCCAGAAATAAATTTTGAGCCGAATCGGAGGGATTGACTGTCTGCATGAAAACATAAACATCAACTCGTAGGTTGACTATTCAAGAAACAACCAACAACCAAGGCCTCATCCTACAATGTTAGAAGAGACGACCGCCCCAATTGGCTCGAAACAAAAACATTGTAAAAGTAGAGGCCGACAGAGGAATAGTGATAAGAGCAGACAGACGAAAAAACGAACTCGATGACGTGACAAGAGCTCTATCTCTAGGGAAGAGATGATCTGACAGATGAGTAACATCGACGAGAGGATAGCCCAGATTCGGGAGTAACAGCGTTCCGAAGAAAGGAGCGGGAACGGGAGCGGGGTCTTTTGGCCGCGGATCGGGTTCCTTGACCTTCAGCAAGGAAAGTTTTCAAAACAAACGCCGCGAGCGGCGGATTACGAACGGGTTTTCGACTCGGCAGACACGGTATCGGGATCGAAGGCGCGAGTTTCATTCGTAGACTCCCAGTGACCTCGCCATCTTTTTAAAAATCCAACGGGTCAAATCACAGAAGGGGAATAACCAGAGTGGGGGCTATCACACTTTCGGCCGAGTATTTGCGCACAAAAACCTACGACCCGGTCATCATTCTATGATAAGAATGAAAGTACGAACGTTACAGGTTACGTTCCTCGCTTCATTACGGGGATAACAGGGTCACTTCAGTCCCCTCTTCTACCTCAGATCCTTTTCCTCGTCAATCAAGAATCGTTTCGTTATTTTACACGCCGGCAAACTATAAAACAACTTTCCACAACAAACAAAGTCAACATCATGATACAAAACAAATCTTATTGAAGAAGCTCGTTATCTCAATTGTTTTTCCTCATCACATTCAGCGGGACAACAGTGAACGCGTTTGGTCGATGTTATTTTAGCAGTGGACGAGTTTTTGCACGTCTGGTACATAAAAAAACGATGTTCAACATTGTTGACTAAAAAACCCATGACTCGGATTGCACCCAAAAATATCGTGATAATTTAGGTGGAAAACGATCTTTTTTATAAATTTCATAAATTTTTACTCAAATCCTACAAATATTTCAATTTAAACGCGAAGGTGACATTTTCTTATTTTTGCAACCGTTTGCGTTCATTTCCGTCCTGCAATTTATTACAGAGGGTAGAAGGTTGAGGTTTTTAAATTCCAATCAATATTTGTCTGGATTTCTTTTACTTAAAGGACATGTGGGGGTGTGTCGAGTATAACACGAACTAGGGCAGAGAGGGCCATGACCATTTGCGAAAAATCAGTCTTTGCCTATAAAAACATTATTGAAATCGAGAATTATAAATAATTTATTCATTTTGAAAGAGTTTTACGATATGCTCACAAGTTGGGTCAATTTAAGAATTGGCAAAGAGCGACGTATTACTCCTGCATGTCAAAGTGCAGGAAGCATGTAGGCCCAAACTTAGTCGGGTAGTTGCGGATTGATAGATTTTTTTTCATCAGCGGAAAAATCAGTCACGACCTGCTCCAATCCCGAAGATGGATCAGGTCAACTAGAAATAATGTTCATTTTACTTAAATAAAACATTCTTGGTGAAGATCTGCCAATAATGAATGTTTCTACGAACTCATCAATCTACCAAGTAGAATCTGCCAGTTTTTGGCCCCTACCTTTGAGGTTTGAAGTGAGTTTTTTCGCCTTAGAAGTGCCTAGGAAATTTTTGGATTTGATTTTGAAAAACTCGGTGATCTTGCCTTGCTTGCGGCGGCGCTTCAGCGGTCTCTCGGAACCCTCTGACCAGGGCCAGGCTGGCTGACTGGGAGACTGTGTAGGAGGCATTTCTTCTAATGAGGTTGTCGAAAGCGGCGAACAGGGTTCGGTTATGTCGCTGGCCGTCGACCCGAACTCCCCACAGTGCACAGCCACACCACTGCAACAGAAATATAAATACAAAGTCAGATTTATTTATACATCTCGGGCTCGAAGACATTGAAGGGCGCGTGGGGCGAGGGGATCTAATTCTAACTTGCTGAGGGATGAAACCTGTGTTCGAGCACATGCGCCTAAAAAAACTCGAACTGTTGTAGCAGTCGAGGAACCACACGATCTCTAGACTGAGTGACTTCGCTGTCGGCACCGTTCCAAATCGCCAGTGAAAAAAATACAGACCGAATTAAAACATTCTCATGATGTGAAGGTAGACGCCAGCCAGGACAAATGGAAATCCGTCTAATTCAGCAATTCAATCTGCACTCCAGCACCCCAATTCAACAGAATTCCCAGTAAAAAAAGACGAAGTATTAAATAAAGAAGTTTCATCTTTACGTTGTTCTCGTACGGTGTGAAAGAAAGGAAGGTCCCAAAACCCATCTCAATAAATTCAGCATCTAGAATTCAGAGTTAGATGATTCCTTACACGTACAGTTCCCCAAAAATAACGATATTCCATACTCACCTAACCGGATTAAGATTAAAATGGGTTGGCCACGACTAAGGCTCGACTAAAGTCTGAGAAAATTTCTAGATTTTCGCCCCGTACGGCGGATGGTCTTTGCGGATTTTGATATAAGTAAGAAATAAAAGTGATTAAGTGGATACAAATTCAAGGTTACGGCAATAAGAATAATTATATTTAAAAAATTGCCCAAAATTGCGCGAGAACTTTAGCAGTCTTTTCCTGGTAGAAGGTTATTTAGTTTTGCGATTGGCGAAGTCGTGGAGAATATTGTAGGCACGCGGAGTCACTTCCTGTGACTCATTTGTCCTCTCACACCCTCGTCACGACTGTTTCGGCTCAAATTTTTGTGCCTGAACGTTAACAGATACCTTCGGACTATCTAAACACCGGAAAACCGCCAGGTTCACTGAATTCTCGGTAATTATATTTTAAACGCTGTTGGAAGAATGAGCGAAGACTGTAAGGCAATATCCTGCCTAGGTGACATGTATTAAAGACACATGAGTAGACCAACATTGGGCATATTGATTTTTGCTTTCACCAGAATAATTACTGATGACATTGGCTCTTGGGAAACGGAAAAAGGAAACCTCTCCAAAATGTCACCCTTATCGGTCACCATTGCGTTCACTGTAGCTCCACTCAACTTTCTCGACTATTCTTAGCCACGAAATAGGCCCTCAATAACAAGTTTATAGCAGCCAATCCACGAACAGGAATGCCATTGCAATACTCACCAGTTGTTCCCTACATTTTCCCAACGCTCGTCAGTTTCAGAATATTCGTGTGTCAAACATCCTCAATCATCCAATAACCATATTGCTTCATAATTGTTACGAAGTGGGAGCGGAACTCAACGTAATTTCATTTTATTAATAAACCGCAGGATATTGGTTTACTCCGATTGAATAGCGCATTTCCATATTGCATCATAAGCGACCTTCGCTTTGTCTTTCGAGTTAAAGTAGTTTTACGAACCTGGAAGAGCTAAGTGGGCAATGCAACCAACGAAGCTCGTTTGTGAAACTGCTTACAATAGTTCGTGCAGCCTCACTCTCCGAAGTTGTTGGGGGTTTTATGGGAGCTTAAAGAAGTTGTTTCGTCCTTAACCAACTCGAATTGTTCCCACGTGCCGTAGTGCTTCCCTATTTATTACAGGAAAAACGCTGCAAATTCTTTCTTAGGGGTTGGTTATTCCTTAGACCTGGAGCGTGGGAGAAATGGGGGATGACAGCGGAGTGTGCTGGAGTCATTTCAATCGATTCAGCGTCAATAATTTAGTCGAAAATGAACCCTACCCATTTTGATCCGATCTGGCTGAAGAGTTTCGCGGACCAACTAGACCCGGAAAGATTCAATTTCAGCATTCGGTTGGTTATTCCTTGAACAATCAATCTGTTCCATGCAAAATGTCAATCTCTCCAAATCGACCCACAAATTTTTTCTGGGCGTTTCTAGGTGTCTAGATCAAAATTCGCAAATGTCCGTCCGCCATCCACGCCGACTTTGGTAGTAGAAAATTTTCTAAAAATCTGAAATTTTGGTCAGGGGCCCGTTTCTGGGTTTAGTTGGTCCTTGAAACTGTTCAGCCCGTATTGGGGAGGGGGAGGTTCAAAATGTTTTTAGAAAAATGGATTTTCGAGATTTTTGGCGATCTACGCGTGCGGGGTTTCATTTTCCACTACATTTTGGACGCTGAATCCAATGAGACGGGTCCCGGAACGATTGGCACCCACCAGAAGAGGTTATGGGTCAAAATATTGGTGTCTACCTACCCATTTTAAATGTGTTTTTGAGATTTCTGGTACCTAGGCGAGTGGGGTATCATTTTCCATTAAATTTAAGACGCTGAATTCAATGAGACGGGTCCCGGAATGATTGACGCCCACCGTAAGAGGTTATAGATGCTGAATCGATTGAAATGAGTCTGCATGCCCCTGGTCCGAGGAATAACCAACCCCTGTGATTTAAAAAACATTCTACCACAAAAAAAAAAAAAGGTTCGGTCGGCGTACGGCGGACAGACTTTGTAGGTACTTATTTTTTCGAGGCATAATAAAAGTCCAGAAAAATTTGTTGATGCCGATTGATGTTGGAATTACCAACATAAGGAATAACCAAATAAGGCTCTCCGAGGGATTCATTAGAATAAAAATTTCCAGACCATGTCAATATTCCATCAAACATCCATGGAAGATATTTCAGCGAACTTGTTCATGGCACCATGTCTTTCGTTCAGAACATTGTGGCAGCCACAATTTGGCATCTTGAAAACTAGAATATATTACAATTATATTATATTATTTGAGTTGAACATTGGAAAAATACTAATTGGCGAATCCCAAAAATGTATGTAGGTATCAAAGATTCAGCGAAGGACATTTTTCACAAATCGGGGACCAAGCCGATCCGGTTGGTTTGGAAGAATGCTCCAATTTTTACTAGCCATTTTCCGGCTTTACTTAAATGGATCAAGTTGGAACATTTTATAATAACATCAATGTACCTTTAAAGTTCCCGAGCTCGCTCAAGACTCAGCTGCGCATAATGTGTCCGGTTTGAGACCGGATGCTTCGCATAATCCACCGAACTTCAGGTCAATACCTACATTGATGTATAACATCCTTATATATTATACATACAATGGTGGGTTCATCCTTCGACTTTACAATGCAAGAACTATGAATATTACTCCACTATACGAATACTTCAAGTTGATGGGCTTTTCTTTGAGACGTTGCACAGGAGTTCTCACGCTTTGGTCAACAGCAAGGAACTATGGATGATTAGGCAAGGGTTTTCTATTTCCAGTGAATTTGAAAACCCATCCGCTGGATTGGAAATTGAATTTAGCGATCTATACAGATCCAACATTCGAAGGTATATTGAATATTCCATTCAAATGGAATGCCACGTGAGGAGCACGTCTTCATTTCCTTTCCGCAGAGAGCGACGCGATTAAGAGAAACGTACCTATTCCGTTAGAATAAATGAAATTCCAGCGAGAAATGGAGTTTTAATTGCCATTTAACACCTCGCAGATTGAGACAGGTAAGCAACGGCGAACAACTCACTCCGTTTAGACCATCACTTCCGTGTTCAAGACTGGCAATAGAGAAAATCGTTGCCCGAGATGATCGTTAAGAAGGTTGACGTAAAATAAAATGTTCAAGAACCAACTTTTGGATGGACAACTTGACATGAAGGAATAATAAAGAGAGATGAGTGACTCCAGAAAGACCTGCAGTGGTTATAGTCGCTGCACTCGCTGTTCACGACACGCATACGTTCAACCCCAAACAAATTCCTCTCGTTGGTTTGCAAAAATGAGTTGAAGAACCCAAAGGTAAAGTCAACATGTTTATGTAGGTATAATTCAAACGTTTCCTCATGGCCTAGTCATTAAACTCAGTGCTTATAGCTGCATACACAGTAAGACTTGAACTTGCCATGCTTGTAAGCCCAACGGAAGGCTATTAGGGCATTTCAAGACATTGGCTTTCATACGGATTGATAAATTTGAAAATCCTCAACTGTGATCTCTTCAACTTCCTCTTCAATTTATCAATCAAAAGTATATTAAGCAAATCAACATAAGTCTAGCTGGTCTAGTGTACTAGTGGATTAGGAATAGAAAGTAGGATTACGGTACCATCATTGAACTCATCATCGGAGAACATTTCTGAAAATGTCTGCATTGACCCTCAGGAAATAGAAGCCTGTGATGTCAAGGGAGTTTCGGGGGACGAGAAAACAGCAGAACCCTTCTCAATGCCCTCCGATACCTACCCGATGATAAACAACCTCACCCAGTGTTGCCACCCTGCACACAACACTCCCCCCTTCGTAGCGAACCTAAAACTTGTTTTATAGAGTCGCGACTCCATTCTTTTAGAGCCGCAAATGGTAGTGGAAGGGAGGAGGGTCTCCGAATACCATAATCTGTTGTGTACATTGTGCGTCACGGAATAAATGAATTAGACAAGAAAATCGATTAGAGATGAGGCTCATCACATCACGTATCACTGTACTGTTGTACGAGAAAATTACCTAATAAGAACACGTACAGAGAGAAAACTGATGATCCCGTCGTTTGTAATTAATAGGATTTATTTGAAACCATCGATTCATTCACAAATGGACTACACCAATATTTTGGGAAATAAATTTTATAGTTTTCTAAGCCGCTGATGTTTTCTACGATCTCCTGTACACTCGACTTAGCGGGGCTTTAAGAATAATTTTGGCCTAAAATAAGCTGAAACAGTTCTACGTCAGGCGACAACAATTTTGATTTGCATTGCAATTGTGCGCAGCCAGCGACGGCCTCTATTAGAGGAGCGTCAATAATTGATCATGGATATGGATTTTCCATGAGACTAAGTATAAGTAGTTCGACTGTTTACATAAATTCCCAGATTCAGGTTCAGGTTCATCAGCTCAGCATTCAGGTGGTTCGATGTTTGCTAAAAAGTTTAATTATACAACAACAATCCAGGGTGGGTAAGAGGTGGTCATGAAACGGCAATCGAACAGGGGAGAATAAATATCGACTATGGCCTGAATATACAAATATATAAGGTACCTTTGAAGGAAAAGATAGTCAAACTCCGATTGGAAGACGGTGGAATCAAGCCCGGTAAGAGTATCCGTCAGGCTGTCCGAGTCGAAATCGTTTTTCCCGAAGCATAGCCACGCTTGAGCGCAGCTTGAGTTCACTGGCTCAGAGCTTTGTCCATAACTTGTTATGGTCATCACTTTTCAAACACTAAACACTTCAGGAAAACAGAGGAACAACCCACTCAAATTTTGAGGGAGCGTGGATTTGAAGGTGGTTTTACAACAAGAGGCATGGGACGTTCTTTCGGAAAGATCAAGGGGCAAAACCACGTTCGGGCCAAATGTTTCCAGAGTTCTTGGAATCAATAAAGATCGATCTAAGCAGCAAGACCGGACACACTGTACACGATTCGAATAGGAAGGGTGCCAATTTTCCAATAAAGTGGGGGCTTTGAAGGGAATTCCACTGCCACACGTTTTCATCAAAGTCGGCACGACCACCCAAACGCGTCACAAACCGCCGCCAGGCGAACACTGAAATCGTCGTGCCTCATCCTCTTTCCCCCACTCGAGGACCCCTTTCTTCCTGTCTTCCCACGTTCTCGGGTCGGAACACAATTTTCCCCCACTAGTTAACCTTGGGGGGGAGGGGGATGAGGGGTCGGAGAGCGCCTCAAGCGGACGAGAACTGTACCAGAGGTTACTCTACATTTGCCCTTGGAAAGAGGTGCTCCCCTTCAAAACACGTGGATTATGCAACTCTTTTTGTTTGAAACGACTAAAAAACAACGAGACCTCACGCTATATAAAATACGAGTCTGGGCGCATCCCTTATCGATTCCCGGCGGATATACTTGCAGAATTGCACGCTTTTTCAGCCGGAGACGAGAAGACTTGTCAAACTTATCTCTAGCGAAAGCTCGCTTGTCCGCTTAACGCTGGGTGGTCACGGAATATATACGATCACTCTAATGGAAAATTTCCTGTCAACTACAAGTATAGCCTTCACATTCACAGTTCACAGCGAAACCAACTGAGGCGTCTCGGGTTCAAAGATGCACTTAAGTGAGTTTGAGGTCGAACGGCGAGTTCAGTGCCTTCACGTATCCTCGAGGTTTATTGATAGCAATATATTATCTGGTGCCGTCTTTTAAATAATCCATAATATTAAAGGGTACGTAATTATTTAATAAATTCGTTGAATAATGATAAAATCCAAATCAACTGCAACCCAAAATACTGCCACCGGAAAAATTAAGAGAATGAGTTTCCACGATAGAGACCGGACCAAACAATTTGCCCGACCTACCAATGCCTAAAATTAATGTCGATATCAATGGACAATTATAATTTTTTTTCCATCCAAGTGGCGTTCGGTGAGGAGGCTTTCCACAACAAAGTTCTAAGAAATTACAGCCCGTTCCGAGCCAGCAAGTTCTCATCAAACTCAGCGTAATCTTATAGCGACCACAATATAATTTTGCCTTCTCGATACCGTGGAATTACTCCAGTCAAGCCAGAAGGACGGTTGAAAGAGAAAAACCGATGATCCAGCAGGTGCGAGTCAGCAGGTGGTCTTTGAGACGGTTTCATACAACATCGGATCTTTATTACACATCCACTAACACCTTGAGGAATAAAAACCTTTTTTACCCTATAAAGCCCCACGAGGCAATAATTAATCGGGAAGTGGTCTCGCCTTGCATTAAGTAGCAGATCATTGAGGTCGCAGCAGCTGAAGCCCTCAGCTGGGGAACACCTTGAGTTTTGCCTGGTTTCGCTTTTGATAAGAAACAGTTGTTGAAAGTTTCGTTTTTGGGCACGTTTTCTAGAACACTCAAGTTTTTACAGCGAACAGACTAGTATTATCGCGCGAGATAAAAACGCGGCTGATAAACTAGAAACTCCCCAACTGGAACTTCGCTCGATTGATTCACTGACCTGAAACACTACAAGGGAAAAATACAAAACGGTAATTTATAACAACTACCCTTTTCAAAACCCTCAGGAGTGAAGGGGTGGGGGAACTACCCCAATATTGGAGTGCTCTCGGGGATCCAACCATGTGAGAGATGCATCTCCACTTGATTGCCCGAGCATAATTAAATTAGTGCCGGAAAGAACAAAAGAGAAATCTAATAAGTCCAAACAAAGATCGGGTGCATGAAAAAAGGTCGCTTCAACATGAGTTTCTCTGCTGTTAGTGTACAATGACACGATAGAATACTTATCATCCGTCGTGAGTTAGGCAATAACAAATTCACAAAAGGATGTACTAAATTAATTGAAATTAGTAAGACGTATATATTGATACAATACATACAGGAGAGTGTAAGTCATCGGAACCTGCCACCGGCCGGGTCTCAATTATGCCACTCATTTCTCGAGCGTCTTTGGGGAAGCTCTGTTCTCCGAGTTATTATAATTTTAAGAATGTAGTGCGTGACTTTAGTCTCAACTTACCAAGATTCCCTCAAACCCCCTAATTACTTGAAAATTGTATTATAGCGTTGGAAACAACGTAATGTTGTCCACCTTCTATTTTATTCTTGCGATAAATGTTTTTAAAGGGGCTCTGATGAGTATCAATCTGAAAACTGAATTCCGTCAAACCTTCGGAACGACGACTTTTTTGATAATCAGAAGGTCTACAGCGTCGGTTTACTTTTTACTCGCCTTTCTAACGGTGCAATTAAGATTGTTTTTAACGGAAAACTCACTGTGAAAAATTCCAAACCATGCTTAACGAAAAACTTTCGACACCGGAAGAATGGCCAAGAAACGTATTCATTCAATCCCGGTTTTTTCGATTGTTTCAAAAATCTGGCACCAAACAAGAAAAGTCATTTTTTCATTGAAAATTGTTCCCAAGACTTGACGAAGGCTACGTTCCAGATTGATTTTCCTCGGATTGAACAGTCTTAATAAATTATTAATAATTAAAATGATAATAAAATGAATACATAAATAGTAAAATTATTTATAAAATTAATTTTACGATAGGGAAGTTTAAACGTTCTTTCCAACATTATAGTGAAATTTAAATTTTCGTTATTAATCAAGGAAGCCATTGGCATCTTGGTGAGGCGCTTTTGTTCGAAATGGGTCGTACAGTCAAACCCGGCTAATGACAGGTTCCAAAGGGTATTACTGTGTAAAACGGCAGAATCATACATGTTATCAATAATGAAGAATGTCGATCTTATGTGCCCCACCTTCACTCAAATTACCTACAGCTCTAAAAAAACTCAAAAAAAAAAAAAAAACTCCAAGCCTCCGGATAATTTTAATTGACAACAGCAAAATGAAAACATATTCAGTTTTAGGTGCAACTTCCTGTTGGAGAGACAAATCAAAACGGGTAAGCGGATATTCAACAAAACAGACTAGAAACTGTTTCACTCCAGTCACTTGTTGGTACCGTGTTAAAAGGAAACCCACGAAAATCGATTGGTAAACATCAATAGGCGGCAACACTGCGTCCTTTTTCGATCAATATCCTTCGCTCCTCCCGCATAGAGGAGCGTACAAACTCAAAAGGGGTCCGCGAAATAAGGCGAAAATCAATGAAGTTTATTAAGGTAGTGGGGCATGTGGATTGAGAAGGGTAGTATGTAAGTAGGGCTATTGTCATAATAATGGGAAAAGGGTGATTTCATTATGCAAAATAAGGGAGCAGAGGAAGGGGATTTTTGCACACATGGCCGCTGTTTCGTATTGTCCGCTGCGCGGGAGGCACGGTGTGGACAGGACTGGACAATAGGCCGTGCGTACCATTCATGGCAGTCCTGGAAGGGGTCGTCGCGTATGAACGCCGCTCAGATTTCCGCGAAGATACCGATACGAGATAAAATCCATGTGGGACTTCCCTATGGATTCAAATTTCGTTAGGGCTTCGTTTAATGGACACACTCACAAAAATGTGAACAACAATTATTGTGAAAATAACAACCATCGAAATCAAACGCGTGTTCAAATCTAAGTGATTATTGAACAAGGTAACCCAGCTATTGGAAAAATTACGAAATTCTCCGAAATTTTTCACGGGATTCAACATAAAACCACAGACCGTCACTAGTCGCGGCGGCTGTTGTACCGTGTAATCCTGTTTTTAGACTGTTGTCTTTCCTCAAGTAAAAAAACACAATAGACGACATTTTCCACTTTTTCCTTAATTTTGTCGTGAATCTTCAAAAATTATGCGCGTAGGCAACCATACGAGCGAAATCCACCAATAATAATAAAACATGGGGAATAATTTACTGTTAACTTCACTATTGTATTAAACCTAATTACTTATCCACTAAAATGAATATTGAATATTTTTCGTGGCAGAAAACATGTCATATGTTACCACGGAAGTCATATGTACGTTGATCACGCTGACGTGCCTTCTGTCCTATAATGACACCATCACTCAAAGAAGCAGAATGTTCCCAAGCGATTGTCTCCATTGTGGCACTAACGGAGAATGAACTAGACTGCCCTGTCCGGCAAAAAATTGTACAGGAAAGAGTCGCGACAATACGAGGGGCTGCGATTTGTAATTTGAATGAATAAAAATACATGTCCTGAATGAACAAACAGCCGATCCTCTTACTATATGGATTCAAAACACATTTAATTCATCTACCATGTACCGAAACAACTAGTTGCGCCGGACGTCTTCCCTTTACGATCGGCTTCAAGTGCGTGATAAAGCAACAAGAAATAGTCATAAAGGCATGTTGACGTTGGGGAAAAAAGTTCAGATAAGGATCAGAGGCGTGTGGAGGCGGCGCGACCTGTTATTTAATAGCGTAATTAGGCTACTTTGTCTGGCGATGCAACTGGTCTTTGTTTCTAAGTCATGGATGCCAACGATTAAAAACTCCAATAGCTGGCATATGCCCTTTTCATTCTTCTTGTGCATTCAGAGGAGATGAGCGCCAAATACAACATCCAAACATCAAAAACAATCGTGGATTTGGGGGATAAGATAACGGAACTGTGGTAATTGGTACCTAGAATTGTATAGCGTTGAAAAAGTAACCAACATTTTTATTCATTCATCCTTATCAACGCAATGAAAGAGATTCATGTCTCGCTTGCTATTGACAAAAAAAAAATTAAATAAAAGGGGCAAAACCTCTTGTTGTGCAACCTCTCCTCTATGTTGTGCATGACCCCTAAGTTCACAATTTCCACCCCGACCTGCTGTATATTTTGATGAAGGGCGGACATTTTTTGCAAATTTATTTAACATGATGTTGACCGTTAAATAATGGCTGGACGATGATGACTTTAAAAATAAAAGGAAATAACTTCAATCAAACTCCCTGACGATTGCTGCAAAAATATGAATATTGATGTGTGACTAGTATTGTAAATATGCCGTAATAGACTGATTTTACACACAAACTTAACGCCACGTGTCCGGTATTACGAATGACTTGGCACAAATTACAAGTTTCTTCTTTAGATGGAAATCATGCGATGTGCGCAAATAGGCTTCACTTAACGGCCGACAAGGTTTACTTAGGCCGTTTCGGTTACAAAGTCTGTTGATAAAATTGGTCCCTAATTAGAAAACGTTGTAGAGCGATGAACAGTCAAGAAAAAGTCTCAAGTTTGTTGCTAGAGTTGAGCAGGTGAAGGAGTCGGCGACTATCGAGGTCAACTGCCTCGGTCGGGAACCGCTAACCGCGAGCCTCTGCCCTGGGCCCTCGGCAAAAACGATACTTTTCCAACTATAGGCCTACTAGCTCCCTGTAAACTGCCTTCAGGAGTCTATCTGGCGGTCAACTCGGGAGCCCCTCATCCTGATATGTGGGCAGATAATACTCGAGTACCCTCATATCGCATGTTTTCTCGTTAATGGAGTTCTCTTATTCTGTATGGACAAAAGGCGTAAAATTAATTGGAATATCCTCATTAAGCTTGTCAGCTGTGTCCGTCGGACGCATGTAGAGGGTAAAGTTACAGCACTATGCGGCCTCGATTCTAGACGTTTATCACTCAAGTTGAAGGGTGAGTCGTAGTTTTCAATAAAAGTAGAACTTCAGATGAGAGGATGCATCACTAAAAACCTATCACCTTCAGCAGAAAAACCTTTTTTAGTTCAAATATTTCGAATTAATGTTCACAGAATTGTAATTTTTGGATATTTTTTTACGGCCAACTTTAATTCGTTTGTCGATTAAAAAAAAGAAAAGAACGTTTTTTAAATATACAATTTATTGTATTAGGCATTATACCTAGCGAAACTAGCCACTGTTATTATAATTTCGCTCTCAAGTTTTGCCTAAAAGATCGGTGAAGTTGCTTTGGGATACCTTACGATCAAGTGAGTCAACACTTACAACTCCAGAGGCCACGGAAAAACGACAATATCCCGCGATTTTCGTCCTACTTTCTTCACAACATATCATTACAAATCTTCTACTCGTAGAAGGGCCCGGTCAAAAATAGAAAGTTCACAGGAAAAAGTAGCACGCCGTTAAAAAAAAAGGATCCTAGTCGTAGACCCGAGAGAAGCTCTACAGGGCCTCAGGGGCTTTTCGTATACGAAGGGGTCGCAAGCCAATTACTTTGTAAGCTTTCTCGCTTTATTGTGTTCCCACCCTACCAAACCGCCCCCTCCCGAAAACAACCCCTGAAGCCTTGTTCGCTTCCAAAATCACCCTCTTACTTACTTCACAATTTCGCTTGCCTTTTAACTACTACGGCAAACATCATCGCCTCGTTGTCAACTGAGTTTTCCTTTTATAATTTAGTGATGCCAAGGGCCATATGAAAGAATGAGCTGCCTACTTTGAGTTCCCACAATAAGGATGATAAAAAAAAGAGGGCTTATAAATAGCTTCAAGATTCTCACTTGAAACTGTAAGATATTATCATGAGTCAGTGACCATATTTCTTGACTCATACACTCAGCTTCGAGTGTACCGTAGAAACACAAAATTTGAGGCCACTTAAAAAAAAACTCATGGGATTGATGATGCCTAGTATCGGCGTACATAAACATTTGCAGGAAACCAACCTAATAACTTATAATAATAATAATAATAATAACAATAATTTATCTCAATGGGCAACTGGCACCTTCAGCAAAGAGAATTAAATGCAAATATTGTTCATTTCATTGAATAGATATATACATTTAAACAGAAAACAAAATTAAATTACCTGAAAATAATCCCCTTTAAGAGGGGATAAATATCACCTTAATACATATCATGGCATGCAGGAGCTATCATAGGGTGATATGATGTCCTGTGTCTTTACGCAACGGATACCAAGACTCACCCACACCGGCTATCATATATTAGCCTATCTAAATATATTTATTTTCCACTTGTGCAGGAAGCTTGACGAAAGTGCGCTGCTCACGTTTTTGGTTGGTTATTCCTTGAATAATAAACCTACGATTTCATGTAAACAGTCAATCTCTCCAATTCCACCCAAACTTTCTCGGCGTTTCAAGGTGTCTCAGTCAATATTAGCGAATGTCCGTCCGCTGTCCACGCCGACTTTGGTAGTAGACATTTATCTAAAAATCTGAAATTTTAGTCAGGGACCCGTTTTATGCTGATTCGGGCTCATCTACTTCTCAATTTAGGACGCTGAATGCAATGAGATGGGTCCCGGAACGATTGGCGCCCACCGGAGGAGGTTTCGGGTCAAAATGGGTATCTATCTACCTATTTTGAATATGGGTTTTTGAGATTTCTGGTAGGTATCTGAGCGTATGGGGGTATAATTTTCCACTAAAATTTGGATGCTGAATCCAAACTAACCCACCAACCCTAGTGAAAGAATTTGCAGCGTCTTTATTTTCAGACAACATGGATCAGATAGGCCAGCAGTAGGCATCATCATGATGTGATGATGGGGATCCAGGCTCCGACACAAGTTGAATCTGCAATTAGGCAAGCTCGAATTGTATGGATCGATAGGGAGCTCGGGGCGCAAGTTGAAGGCTCAGGAGTCGTGAGGCTTTCTCTGCGTACTCGGTTCGGAAACGCGGGATCGTCCTGGGAGAGATGGGAAGAAGTCTGGAAGGACTCCGGGGGCCTTAGCGGACCTCAGGCTCGGGAGTGGGGTGGCAGGCTTAGGAGGCAGGAATGCATCTCTGTAGGGGAAGGCAGGTGAACGATCTGGCCAAGGTCGCACAGCTGGCGACCGACGGGTCATCTGGCTTCAGATCCCCACTTCCTCTCTTCAGGGAGATCTTTTCTTTTAAAACCCCAACATAGAAACGTTGCTGTAGTTGAGTCTCTATCGCCCTCTCACTCCCACTCGGAGTCACCTTGATCGCTTCCTCTCTTTCCGCTCGAACTGCGCATATACAGGTTACGCCCTTTTCCACTGTAGAGGGGGCTCTCATCTCGATCGGAGCTCCTGCCTCTTCCTGCGATCCTAGTCGAGGGCCCGCCGACACACCGGTATTGTTCTCCTTCTCTTACACACCCCCTTCCCCTCCACCAACCCCCTCTTCTTCATAAATGTCGTCTCATTCAAACTCTCACTTCTCCCGATCGCTGGAGCTCCGTTCGTCTCGCTAACGCTCTTACGTTGGCCCATTCGGCGAAACTAACCTGCCTCAATGTGAATGACGTTTCGCGAGCAAAAGGGGCCATCATCTCCCGCTTTTCTTTTGGCATATTTCGTACACCTCGGACTGCGAAGGTTCCCACAATTAGGCAATGGGTAATACCGTGGGGTCCTCCTGAGCGGATTCAGTCAAGGATCATCTCACGATCACATCCTGTTGGATCATTCACTGTTAACCTGAGAATCGAGCGTATGAGACCACCCAAATGATTAGATGAAATGCTAGAAACATTTCAGCTTATGTGAACTCTCCTCAAGTACCGGTAGCGACACAACACATGTTAGCCAGAATCGGCAATAGAGAAGAGCTGCACACTGCGTTAATTAGGACTTGATTAAGCGTGGTGCGACGGGCGGGGACATCGTGCGAACGTAGAACAAAACCATCTAAACCAAGGAGAAAACTCTGCAAATTCGTCCACTATTGCTTATTAACCTTAGAACAAAAATATGAGGAAAACAGTGAGTGTCCAGAACTTATCCCAATCGATTCAGCATCCCAGAGTTAGTGGGAAATGATCGGTTTTGGGTTATTATTCCTTGAATAATCTACGTTATCATCCCAGAGGTAAACTACTCCGACCGGCCCCAAAATTTGACAATTTGCGTTTCATGATAGATCAAAACTTTTCTGAGGAGTGACGAATCGGCCAAAGAATCACAATTGTTCTTAATACACTACGAGATGAACGTAGCTGAACATAGCCTAAACACATTTGCCACACTTTCCTTAGCTCAACGACAACATTTACAAATACTCATGCGTAGATGACTTCCTGGTTCCCATCTTCGCGATTTGTTTACCAATTGTGTTTAATTATTTAAATTTAGTTATTATTTTGTATGAGAATGTGAACGTGAAAACTAGATAAATTGTAGGAACGGATGAGGCGTGAAAGACTCGCACAGAAATTGAAACACGTTGAAATCAATGGCCACCACGCTGATGTAGTTGAACATGGTTTTTGACTGAAGGTTTAAGAAGATCCACAGAAATATAGGAGAAGAATTTTGGCCATTTTCATAGCATATTATTCAACAAATATGGTAACTAATCCAATATAACTCAGCTCATCAAGCTAGAATCCATCACGAAGATAGTTGAATGTTCCAACGCATCGATCAAAAAATAGATATAGATATTGCCTGCACTTTCAGGGCTTTCCGCACTAAGTACTCAAGTGACTCTGTTACTCGTCACATATCTAAAAGTACAAATCAATGAAAGCCGCAATATTTTCACTGATATTTCGGCCGCTGCCTCGATCAAAATGAGTCACCAGCACCCGACGGTAAATTACACGTAGAAAGATGATTCGATGCCAGGAATTGACTGATTGAAATCCATAATCGATAGATAGATGATGACTATCATTGACAAAACACGCCATCTCTCGCCGTTGAGTGCGGCAAGCTGAAACATCCTCAATTTTGAGTAGGTGACTTTGTCAGAGAACCGACTACAAAGGACATGGGCATCGAATAATAAATGGGCCCCTCTTGGGATGTAAAAAAACTGGTTTGTTCCAAGAAAGCCCTCCGGAGGGAGTCCGCGAAACATCGGATACCGCCTTATACTCGTAATTATAGGAGGGGTCCTCTAGTGTGCTTTCCGACTTTCTGAGGGTCCCAGACCAAAGGTTCCAAAACTATTTTTCATGTTCCGTGTAATCCCGATTGTACGAGGTCATTGTAAAATACATAATAAAATACTGAATAGTATTTTGAAGAACGCTCAGAATGTTCTCAGTTCAAAATATTTGTTCAATCGATTTTAGATCAAATACAAGAATGGGTGTCTATACTATTATGTGGCAACAAGAATAAAGAGAGCTGTGAATTGAGGCGTTCATATGCATGGAATAAACAACTAGGACCACGACTACGGGAACCGGCAAATGGGCCAATTCTCGATGAGACAGCAGCTAGTATGGGGCACGACACGCTGGATCATTAACCGACGGCTATAAACTTCCCCACCATGAACGCATCTAAATTTTGATGAAAAATGGAAAATTTGGGGAAAATAGAAAATATCTGGAGAAAACAATCGAGGCAGTGACAAAAAAGGGCATCTGCAGATAATCCCCCAACATCCTGACTGATAGGTCACTAATTGCTGCACACGTCCACAAGTCCATAATGACGGGCCAGTCGTTGTTCTGATTCTGAATGGAGTGCCAATGGGTCCTCAAATTTACAACAAGGCATACCATGGCACTGTAACTCTTAATTTCACCAGAAGCTCTCAGACATCGAAAGCATAGAACTGATGTAAAACAGCCCGTTATCATCCTCATATAAGGCAAAAGAGACCCCGTGGCTAACCAGCTGAGGAGGCTACGTAGAGGAAAACATCCCAGCGACTTCGAAGCTGCCCAGAGTGGTCGGTAAGAAGACAAATCATCGTTTACCTGGAACCTACTACACCTTGAAGGTAGAGACTGCGACCTGAGCCGTTTTGTTATCACGAGACGAGTCTGCGTTTCTATACGAAGTTTTTGTAGGTCTAGGGCTCCCAACGTGGATCCCAATTGTAGTCCCAATAGACGGGCGAAGAATGACGGTGTATGACGGGCGGGAAGGGGGGTACAAAGGTCCAGCGGAGGGGAGGAGACGCCCTAGCGAAAGAGAGGGACGAGATACACGTGGAGGCCAAGCTCCTGAACCGCTTCTGAGCGCCTGTTCTTCACGCCGTTTTCATCGTCTCTTCAACCAGAACGGAAATAAAACGAACTTCGGGCTCACATAGGTGATTGAACAGATTTTGGTAGTTTTCAAGTAGAATGCACGCCTGTGGCAGACCTCAGAATTGAGTAAATGATTACTCACAAGTACTAGGAAACACGAAGTGACACCAGAAAAATATTGTCGCCGATTAAACACAGTTTTTTTTCTAATTTTATGTTTGTAAATGATTAAGGGACCTCGCGGTCTCAGAATCATGAGCCTTTCTCACATGTACCTTCACTCATGTATAGATTCAGGACAGGAAATTCTTGGATTAAATAATTCTTTGGATAAGCTTTACGTTATTTCAATTGGCTTCTGCTATTTTTAATCTTTTTACCCCTTAAGTGTCTTCTTCAGCAAGCAGCAGCCGAATCAGCAAACATATATCATACAACCCATATCAAGATCATCAAACAACATAGATCACCATAGATCATTAGGTGGGACATTAGACTTGCTTACCCTATTTCTACGCGACCAACCCCAGTATTCAGTGTCTTATAAAGGGTTCAAAATGTTGCACTTTTTCTATTAGATAGATATATCTTTGTTGCCATCCATATGATTTACAATTTTTATAATGTCATACAGAAAATAACGATTTTTTAATAAACCTACGTAATGTAAAATAAAATTGTCTCTTTGATTGAGCCACCCTTGTAGCTTAAAACTTAGTTTACCCGGATCGCAGGGTTTTCAACTTTGCTCCGTTCTAATATGGATCTTTGGTTCAGGAATTTTAATCGATGGCTATGATGTCCTCACATACACTTCCGGCATAAGTGGTTAGAATGACCAATGTCCCATACCAGACATGTTAAATCATAAATGAAGTTACAAGTACTTCGAGTATCGTATGCAGTATCAAATACTTCGTGATCGCTTACAATTGGTGGCGATATCAAATAGTGACCAGTGGTCGGTTCTGAAAAAATCACAATTAGCTACCAAAATCTACGGATAAAGGGCATACTCTGACAAATCTAAAAAAATCACTTTATCGGATCAAATCACTTTACAGACACTCGCCAAGATACAGGTATCAGGTATGCACTGAACCCGCAGCACTGAGGGCGTCTGTATATGGCCCTCTTTACAAATAGCCAGAAAAAAATCATTGCACCAGAGAAGTTCTTATGTACAAACAACAATGGATAAATCAACCAACTTAAATTTTGTTGTCAAAAGTGGTCTACAGCCGTAATTATAAACACTGATATTATCACGAGAAATACTTTGGGAATTGTTAACGTATATACCTTGAACATTAATAAGATTAGATACATTGACCTCTTTAAACACCTATAGTTGAAAAATCTCTTTATATGAGTAGTTACCCTAATTGTATTCGCCTGACAGATGGGACCTGGGGTGACTTTGTTCTGTTGTGATTTACCACAATCTCAAGAGAGAGAGCATCTCATTCTTCTGTGAAATCTACATTCATATTATCCAACCCTCCAGTTTTTAATGCCCTCGATGCTGATAGTAATAATTAGTGATACAGGACTGCCTTTTGGCTTCCCCCTTATTAAGCTACAAGGCTTCGCCTAGGGGAAACGTTCGGTTCGATTTACGGTGATAACATCAGTAGGAGTGAGAATGAGCGATTGTGGCTGTGAAGGGGGAGGGGAATATTGGTTTTCATAGTACAAACGTCGTATGGGTTTGACAAGAGGAGGTGGTCGTGACGTCATTTCCTTTATACTGACGGCAGGAAGCGTACGTTCCCTCCCACGGCCGAGGAAGAGCATGCGCGGGCCATGGCAATGATGAGGGGGAGAAGGGGTTAAAACCAGGCGCTTTCGACACGAACAATGAGACAAAAGATGAGCCTTTGAGGCCTCAAGTGGCGGCCGCTTCCCAACATTCGGATCTATCATACGAATACACACGAGGGATGACTGAGAAAAACGCAATTAAAAGCAGGGTAAATGGAATTCACAATAGGGGGCGAAGACAAAAAGAGGTCAAAACAAGCGTGTCCCTACAATTTTAGGCGCCAATGACCTAATAACACCTCTGTAGCTACCTCATCGACCACTCGCACTCAATCGAGACGACCCTATGGGACTTGTGGGTCTGACGAAAGGTTAGCCATTCGCCACATTTGTCAATATCCACTAACTAGTAAAGAAAATTCTATTTAAATATCCCGTCGAGCCAATATAACTGTAACTAGACTGCCAAGGTGGTGGCAAATGAGCTTTCTCGTGACCTCGAGAATACGTCAGCTTTGACATTCAGAAAATGAGAAATAACCGGATTCAGCATGAGATAATTAATTAAAAAAAGGTTGCAATTATTTATTCTGTGCCGTTGAGTTGAATCCTAATGTCAACGACTTTTTAAACAGGCTGTCGTGAAGGTGATTTATTTGTAATCGAACTGATAGTAGACAAATTAGGGCTGAACGCAAACGATCCTTAAAATTTATATCGCAATCGGATCACATTTTATACATAGCTAAGGCGAGGAAATTATGTGAACAGGTGGACGTTCGCGGGTCCATGATTCATTTAAAATGTATTAAAGAAATCAACAAAAGTAAAATTTAAATTTCAACAAGAAATCAACATTCACAGAGATTACTAATAGTGGAACAACACTACTACAGGTAGTCTAATGTTTTGATGAACCACAAAGATTCCTGAAGGTTTTATTGCAAATGCATCACAATTGTGGAAGTTATCGACCGTTGACAGGGAAAAGTGGGCACAGAGAGCAAAAACCAAATTTTTTCAACAGGCTCCTAACCGCAAAACGCGTGTAAGAATATGATTTTGGAGGAGCGAACAAGTTTTTTTCCCCATTTCAGAAGTGAAACACTAGATTCCCCTATTCAATTTCTGAAGCGAAATCTGTGAGCCAGGAAATAATGAGTATTGACAGTGCGCGGAGGAAGGGGAAAGCAATAGCGTGGGGCAATACCCATCTTGTTTGTTACAACAGACGTTTAATTCTCGGGACCTTATGGATTGGTTTTATCTATCTTGAGTCAATAAGTAAAGAACCAACGGATCCAAGGGGTCCGACCAAAGGGGCTCTCATATAAAAAGCATAATTCTAGGTAAAATCAGGCAGAATACTGGGAAAACATTGCAAACTATTCTTCTTTGGTTAATATCATACGACAGAGTTGTTAAATGAAAGTAAATATGTAGGAATTTCAGCTTGGGACTTTACTTTCAAGTTGTACGTATGTATTATACCTACAAGGTTAGTGTCGTGAACGTGGTCAGCCTTCCTCCAAGGAAGGAGCGTAACTCGTTCCGACCATTTGCTGAATGGTTCCTCTTAGCATGCCAGCTTGAGCAGATACGGTTTTAGTCTGCAAACCGTAGTGGGAATAACTCGTTCAGGGGTCACCCGTAAAAGTAGTAGCCACACCCGATACTGCCTGACTTAAAAAATTAACAAAATCTGTTCAATCATGTGACAGTCAAGAAACTCACTAAATCTAATTTCGAAAAGGCAGTCATCAGCTCAATTATGAAAACTGGAAAAGCTAATTTCAAATATTTACACAATGAAGGATAATTTTCATGAATATAAACGTTTTACGTAAATCTGAACCCTCGCCATTACATTAAAGAGTTCTCCCGAAAGCTGCTAACTACTCCGTTAAGGTATATTATTAGGGTTGACCCAGAGTACGAAATAACCATTATCAGAAATGGGAAAATATGGACAATTTTTCTTGACCAAATAAGTACTGATTTTCTCTGTCTTCTATATTTACTCATACCCTTCTTGTTCCTGGATACTTCTGAATAAATTAGCGTCCAGAATGTTGGTATAAAATAAGAAACCACACGTCTAGGTCTTGCGAGAATGTTGAGAACTCAATTTTTAAAATACCAATTTCGCCAATACTGTTTGTGGCAGTCGTTCAGGACTTCATTCAAATCGATTACACTCTCAAACAGAGGGAAATGAGGCAAGAAACTGACGGAATTTCAGCAGGGTTTAAAAGGTGCAGTTACTGGTCCTCTATATGAGCGGAGTTCTTCCATTGAGGATTCACAAATTTACCTATCAGCCCAGGGAAGTCCGACTAAACTGAACCAGGTGATTAAT
>CM034003.1:17582464-17685071 GCA_019603395.1 Cyrtorhinus lividipennis | reverse complement strand
TTCATTTCTATTCTCAATTCGGACCACAATTTTTTCCGTGAGGCGTTTCAAGGTGTCTAGATCGATATTAATACCAAATGCCCTTCAGCCTTACGAGGCCGTCCGCCATACAGGCCGATTTTGGGTAGTGCGATTCAAAAATCGAAATTCGGCTCATGGTCCGTTTTCCGGCTTTAGTGGGTGGTCGACCCTTTTCAGCCTGATCGACCTAATTTGGGGGTAGGGATCAATAATTTGTATTTCAAAAAAATATATTGTTCGAAGATTTTTGGCGATGTAAGGCGTGAAGGGTATAAATTTCACTAAATTTTGCACGCGGAATCCACTGAAATGGGTCCCCAGAACGATTGGCACCCACCGGAATAAGTATGTGTCAAAATGGGTATCTATCTACCCTCAGGGTAGACGATTATAACGAAAATGAGTATCTATCTAACCCATATTTAATAATGGTTTTCCGAGATTTTCTGGTACCCAGGCTGTGAGGTATCATTTTCCACTGAATGTTGTACGATGAATTGTGGAAATGAGTCGCATTTTCCTTGTCCGAGGGATAACTAACCCCCCCCCAGTGGGGTTGCTTTCCCCTTTTTGAGGTCGGGTTGATCATCGTTAGTAGATCTTGGCCAGACATCGATGATTAACTATTGGTGGTTGGAGGCAATGTTGGGAAAATGTACAACATACTTCATTTATTTGAACAGGGTTTGGTAGCTTATTAGACAAACAGCGAAACCTTACCTTCGAGATAATAATGCTCTTGATTAACTTCAAGTAAGAATTACAATTGATTTTTGATTTCCATAGAAACTCGATTTTTGGCCTGTCAATTTCCAATTTTTGATTTTGCTAACAATCAATACATTTTTAAAAGCTCAATCCATAACTTGTAAGAATTTGGAAGAATGGCAAGCTAGGGAATGTTTAGGATGGCGAGACCTTGCGGTACTCTGCTTTCAACGCTATAGGGTGATGAAAGACAGTAAACATTAATTTCAAAAATCGATGATGACCTTCATCCACAACTCATTCAGAGGACTTTGATGAATTTTGGAATCTTCTGAACATAATGCCCAATCACTTGCGCGGCTGTGCTACGGCCTTCTTTTAAATGAAAAGCCGCAAATTCTTTCTGTCACAGAGAGAGAAGAAGAGAAGAAAGAAATTGTTTAATTCACAAACCCGCAAGATACCACTTACAAACGACACCGCCCGAATAATAAAGAAAGCCCGTCTTTAGCCAGGTGCCTCTAATTGACGGGCCACTGGTTGTTCTCTCCTCTTCTCCGATTAATTAAAAAAATACAAATGATAATTAATAATAAAAGAATAACAAAAAAATATATATATAAATCTTCTAGCTCGTAGTCGAAACATAAAACTCCTGGGCATATTTTCAATATCTCCGGTCCGAGGTTAATCAACCATGAAAAAATTACCTTCTTGTAGGTGGCGCGGGTGACTTACTAGGATCTTTTCCATAGAGGGGGCAGAGAGTTATGGACATGTGTAGTAAATATTGCGGACTTCTTACTAGTCCCAATGTTAAATTATATTCTAGTATTTTTTACTACGTTCTTGCGAAATTGAAATATAGTTGAATGTGTGTGGGTATACGGTTGCATTTACAACAGACGGTTTCCGGTGGGTAGTACAAAATCAAACATTTGAATGAACAATTGCCATTAATGGTGAAAACCTTTATCTCCTGGAACCCAAATGGCTGGGGTACCCCCTAGACTTCACAGCATCACCTTGAGAATGGCTTTTTTGCCAATAACCAGTTTTTCTCAGGGGGGCGGCTGAAAGAATGTCCCACCCCACACCACACTATTCATACTGGAGCAGAGACGGACCAGTAATGGTATAACAGTTTCACCCTCTCGCTGACAAATACGGGTGCTATCACACATGGTAAAATAAGTAGACAAATTTTTCGTAAGCTTCGTGGATAAGTAGGAGATATGGTTGGTCCCATACAAGTTGCCGAGTCAATGTAAACTCCCAAGTACTTAATTTTATGCTACTTTTTTTCAAGCGTATACAGCTACATGGTCCACCAGATGCGCACGAATGGTCCTGAGGTCTCCCATGAGGGAAAACTGGACGCCGTACCACCGCCAATGAGATATACTGGGTTTGGTAATTCAGCGAGAGAAAATTCCCAATCCCCACCCTTAACCCGCGCCAAGCAACCTGCATCTCAACAGTTACACCATCCCAGGTGTGACCTGACACCAGCACGCTGCATCATCTGCAAAAAGGACAATGTCACCTCTGGGGAAAGAGAGGCGAGGCGATCTATATAAATTAAAAAAACACCAAGTGGCAGGTTCCTAGATTTTCTAACCCCTGAATTACGCCAAACTCTATGGGCCAACAGGGATTGGTTATTCCTCGGACTAGGAGAATTGAGGAAGGGGGGGGGGGAAGTGAGTGTGGATTGTCCTGGACTCTTCCAATCGATTTAGCGTTCAACATTTTGGGGGGGATAGGGGACTTCTGATAACTAAAACAATCCATAAGAAAATTTTAAAAAATCAGACCCCGATTAATTGGTGCAATTGATTTCAAGGCACTGGCTAGCTGATAAAGTCCATGCCATAATATGGCATATTATTATGGTCGGTTGGAAATCCTAAAGTTTTAAGAACACTAGAGAGTCGAGGCGTTTATTGGAGATGTACGAGTATATGATGTCTCGGAAAGTCCCTAGACGATTGGTCCTGCTTACGTACTCATCAGGAAAGTTCTTTATAAGGGCAAAGTCGTGATGCAACGATCAGCAAAACTTGGCTGTTTCTCAGCTTATCGCCTCTTTCAAGTCCCAACTTCAACGTTCCATACCTCTTAGAAAAGAAACAACGGGCGGTTCAGGAACTTCGCTCACCCAGAACTTGGCTCATTATTCAGGTGATTAGGGAGATTCAAAGATAGAAAGACTTGAATGAGTTTTTGTTGGGCCTCGCGAGCAAATCGAAGCTTCGATAGGTTCGAACTCTCCAGTCTGAAAGCTTCAGGCGAAGGTAACACAACAGCACATGCTTTAGACTTCAGGATGGACTTATTCACGTACTCAGGTTTGTTTTGAGCTCTTTTGGTTCATACTGTCATTTCCTCTTCTTTATGAGAATTGTTCGTTACGTCATCAAATTATGTTGCATCTATCATTGTCAACGATCATTTGTGACTACGCAAAATCACGATCGGCAGAAAGTTTTGGTCCAATACTCAACCATTTTGTGCTTGAAAGCAAATCCATTCGTCTAGACTCTTGTTGCACCATGGATTAATATTTAACTTGGAATATTATTCTACATGGGTACCTGCTCAGATGTGCTGATATCAAGTTCGGCGCAATTAGATATAAATTAAATTTACACGCACATTTACCGGACGGGTGGACATTTTGAATTGGTATCCTCACAGTTTCTAAAAAGAGAAGGTTTTGACAGTATCGTTTCTATATGCAATTATTATGAAGATCGAAACGACCGGCTAATCAATTTGCGTTATCATTATCCCGTTACATAATTTTGTCTCGAAAACAACATTCGAAATGGGTAAGATATAGGCACCCATTTTGTACCATCCAACCTCATCCAGAAGCGCCACATCGTTCCGGGACCCGTTCTCATTAGAACAAGTCGTCCCAAATATAAAACATAACCCCACATACGCCTAGGTAGCAGAAATACTCGAAAACACATATTCCACATGAGAAAATGGGGAAAAGTAAGTGTGCGGGTCCCGGACCCATTCAAATCGATCCGGGTGCCAAAATTTAGTGGAAAATGATTCACCCCCACGCTGAGTCAGATATTTCAAAAACACATATTCAAAATGGGTAATGATACCCAATTTGAACCCATAGTTCCTAGATTGTCCCCGGGAACTTTTTCAGCCCGATCGGACCACACTTTGGGCGTGGTAGGGGTCAAAGTAAATTTTTTTGGACACTGACAGCATGAAAGGGGTCCCCCGAAACGGTTGGGCACCCCCACGTGAAGAAGTTATAGTCCAAATTGGGTAACATATTACCCATTTTGAAATATGTGATTCAGGGATTTCTGGTTCCTAGGCGTGTGGGGTCATCATTTTTCCACTAAATTCTTGGACCGCTGAAATCCGAATGTGGGAGCGAGTCCGAGGCCCGCCAGCAAGCCTCAAAGAAGTTTCCATGCGTGCTTTATGGCGAATGTTTTTTTCGAGATTTCCCTAGGGGTGTGGTATCTTTTCCATAATTTTACTAACGGATTGGATGGCCGCCCTCCCACCCCACATCTTTATTTCCCATGTTCAAGTTTATCGAGCTTCAAAGCGTCGCTGTGTTTTAAGGTAAAGGGGACCACTTAGAGAAATGAACCACTGTGAACTAATTCTCAACAAAAGAAAAAAAAAAGAGTTATGTTATTAGGGTCACTGATCCGAATTGACGTTTTCACTCACTCCTCAGTTGTGCGAACACTACAAGTTACGAAATATGTGGGCTCCACTTCACGTAGGTCAACTCGGGTAACACCGAGGCATCGGGCTGCCAGTCACGTACCACGTCAATCCACCTTAGGTTGTATATTTTTCAACCCTCTATATCTGCCCGGTAGTTTATTTTTCCATCTAGATAAGTTTGTGACTCGTCGGTATGATTAATTCGAAAAAACGTTTCCTCTGAATTGGTGTCCACAAACCTTTTAGTTCTGATTTACAACAACAATATCACAGGGGTTTGGTTTATGCCTCTGCCAGGAGCAGGAAGACTCATTCCAATCGATTCATGTATAACATAGTAGGAAGAATGATTTTCTTACTCTGCCAGGTATCCAGAAATCTCAAAAACCCACATTCGAAATAGCAGGTAACCATTTTGATCCATAACCTCTTCGCGGTGGGCGCCATCAGTTCCGACCCGTCTCAAAGGATCATTCATTGACCAAAATTTCAGTGGAAAATGATACCCCACACGCCCGCAAAGGCCCCCTCTAAATGGGCTAGCCAGGACTGGCTCTGGTATATATTGTAACGATTTATGTACTTGTAAATAATTATAACAATAGTTCCACGTCAAATACGGCTGTCCTCATTTCACACGACTAACACAATCCAGAGGCACAATAAAATAATTGTATGGCGGTTGTCGCACTAATTTATGGCAATTTATAACATGCAGTGTCTTATTTGGACTCTGAACTGAACTGCCCTCTGCAGCGTTCTCGGTCCCTTTTTGTGTTAGGTTATTTTTTCTTTTTCTTGAATAATCAAACCTATGTTTTCCATGATAATGGTCAACCTCTCCGATTCGGTCAAAATTTTTTCTGGACGTTTCATGATTCCTGATCACAAAGGTCGATGTGTCCGTTCCGCCTCGCCGTACCGCCGTACGCACGTACCCCCGACGCCGTACTCCGTACGAGCCGGCGTACGCCGTCCCATCGTCCGCCTCCCTTTTTGGTAGTAGAAATAACTGTTTCTAAAAATCTGAAATTTTGGTCAGGGGTCTGTTCCTCCTGCCGAGAACGGTCCTCGAAACTTTTCGCCCGATCGGACCAAATTTTGGCGGGGGTAGGGGTCAAATGTGTTTTTGGAAACATGGATTTTCGAGATTTTGGGCGATCTAGGGCCGAGTAGGTGTCATTTTCCATACAATTTTGGACGCTGAATCCAAATAAAATTGGTCCCAGAACGATTGGCAGACCACTGGAAGAAGTACTATTGGTCAATTTATGGGTAAAAAAACTAAAGCACACCTGGGTTCGAATGAGTACCTTCCGGTTACTGGCGAACGCGTCTCTAGCCACTTGCGCCATTGGCGTAAACCTGGATAAGAAGACAATAGGCGTGGTTGGGCATATCATTGCCACTAATTTTGGACCCTGAATCGATGGGATGGGTCGGGACCCCACATCACCGTTTTCCCCCATCGAGGAATAGACCAACCCGTGTTGTAAGAATTTGCACATTTTTTAATACTGCTCCCTTGGCCGAGAAACCTTCTCGAGTATTCCCTGGTTCTGGGCAGGGCCGTTGACAAGGAGGGGTAGGGGGGGACTTCAGCCCCGGGGCCCGAGCCGGGCCCCTAGGTCTGCTTTAAAATACAAACAGTGGTCTTTTTAACTGGGCAATATTTCCTTTAAACAGACTTCTTATCTAAAAATAAAGTTGGGTGTAAGCATTAATCAGTAGGCAAAACTTGAGTTTTTCTTCTATTGTAGAATAAAAGAAAAGAACGGTAAATTTGAGGTGAGGGGTTTTAGTACTGTGGTGGCCCGCAGGTGCCGGCCGGCCCGGGCGTGTGGTGGGTATATCAATTTTTGCCACAATTCCAGCCACAGTCGCCAGTGCAGAACGTTCGTTTTTCAGTATTAAACAGAAAAAAAAAACGTTCTACGCTCAACAATGTGCCAAAACAGGTTGTCAAGCTAGGTTTTTGGGCGGTGGAAATGGACCTAGTAAAAAGAGCAAATGTAGATAGAATAATTGACGAATTTGCGTCAAGAAAAGAAGGAAGAGGAGTTTTGTTGTTGTGTCATGGTTAGATTAAAGACTTTAATTGACGAAAATTGTTTGTTTTACTTTGTCTATGGAAAAAAATCAATTATGTGTAATCATAATTTATCTACGTGAATTATAAGAAATTATGTATATGGATTAATAAAATCAATTTCTTCAATCAAAAACATGTTGTATTTTTCTTTTTTAAATACCATTGTCTATTCAATTAATTCAACATTTACAATCTGTGATGTTTATATTTTCTATTGTATATTTTTTTTTGCGAAAAGGTTTCAATTAAAACCATTTTGTATTTCTTCAAGAGCAATTCAAGAGTGCCTAAATTTGTGGTTTACTTAAATATGAAACAGCCTGAAAAGATAATTTATGAATGAATAAGTGAAAACAGGTCTAGATTACACCAAAATGAGTTATTTTATCTATAACTCAACATTGTTCTCAGGGACTGGGGATTACCCTAGACCCCCAGTACCCCACACAAACAAAACGCCTTCATGCATACCATACCTAGGGGCCCGGATTAGGTCCAGCCCTGGGGCCCGCGGTCGCTCTCGCCGGCCCTGGTTCTGTGAATGTGTTGTCTCGAGCAAATTGGAAGGTTCCAGCCAATTTGATATGACGAAGGAATGTCCGAGAGTGACCCTCCAATTGTAATTCTGGTTGCCCAGGAGATTGGTGCAGGTGTAATCTCGCAACAATACGGATGTGAGGAAAATTCATTAATAGTGAAAATTGAAATGTAAAAGCGAATAGATATTTGAATAAAAATAAGAGCACAAACGATGAAAAAATCCCTCTATACAAGTATTTTACTAAAGCCCCATTTATTCATACATGTTTTTGGAATATATCTTCATTTTTTTGTAAATTTTTTAAAAATTGCAAATGCGTTTTATCCTCCGATTATCTAACTTTTGCTTTGAGATCAACCAGAATTCACACCAACCCAGCAGAAATTCAACTAAATATCATACTTCTTTGTGAATTATTGTTCCTTTCCTAAATTATTTAAAATGTGACATCCTTGAGCTATCATTGTAGGAGGATGACTACCTACCCTGATAGTGGCTTTTCAATTGTTTTAAAAAAAGTGCATCATTTTATAGATGATATTCAGAACGATATCCTTTGGAAAAGCCCGCAGCGACAAAATGCGTACAGACCAACTAGAAAGGAAGCAACTTTAATCTCGATACGAAACTGAGGAAACTTCGTGGAATCTGAATTCCGTGTCAAGACGAAGTTTCCACTTTTGTTGGGACTAACTCCATAAAACGAATTGCTTCCTTCTTAATTGAGTTCAGTGCGCTTTGTTTCATAATTTTACGGAGGATTCGCGAACTTGAACGGCTTTTTCTAGCGTAAAACGAAATCCCTCGCTTGCAAGTGGATTTCTCACTTATCGTTGGTTAATTTGACAGTGTATAGCATATGAAAACTCGTTGTAGGTGGGGTTGGAAAATGTGACCGGGAGTATTCATTGTCTATAAAGGGGAAAACGTCGATTAGCGGAAGATTAAATTTCGTTAACATGAAAATGATACCCGTCTCATCCCCTCGACACCCTCATTGGTCCCTTACCTTCCTGAGAGGCTGAAAGTCCCGAAAAGACCCATTTCTTTATAGGTACCTACCTATAACGAGAGGAAGATACTTATGGGGAATTGCGGTGTTCGTTGGCCTGAGACTAATTGTGATCGATTTGGGTTCCAATATGAGACAGGTATCATCCCCTCGAACACCCTCATTGAGTCCCTTCCCTTCCTAAAGGGCTGAAAGTCCCGAAAAGACCCATTTCTTTATAGGTACCTACCTATAACGAAAGGAAGATACTTATGGGGAATTGCGGTGTTCGTTGGCCTGAGACTAATTGTGATCGATTTGGGTTCCAATGTTTAAAAGAAAAGGATACACCGTACGCCACTGGGCGTGAAACCCCTATTTTCAAAACTCCCATTTTCACCCCACATACTTGGCTCCATTGAGGTGAAATTGGTCATAATTAGAGGCCAAATGGTGCTTCTATGTGCAAAAATTAGGATTTTTGTGGCGTTTGGGAGGCTCATAAAACGTAAAAAGGAGAGGTTTTTTCCCAACTATATCAATATACGCCCCCAAACTATTCCAATTAGAATAATATAACCATAAACTGACTCACAAGGGCATTGGTTGAAAGTTTTTCTGAGATCTGCTGTGCTATGTACATAGAGAAAAATGCGCTGTACATAGGTGACAATCTAAAAATATACATTTGCATTGATGGGGCGTATCGCGCATGTGCTATTTAGGATATTCCGTGCGTGTCTGTTAGAGATGAAACGGAAAATGGGGAGAAACTCATGTCAAACCTTCAGAAGTGTTAAAATATCTACCCTTTGACAGTTGATGAAACCTCGGATCAGGAGCATTGACACACATTCCAATCGATTCAGCGTCCAAAATTTAGTGGAAAATGATACCCCACACGCCTAGATCGCCAAAAATCTCAAAAATCCATTTATCAAAGTACAAATTTTGACCCCTACCCCACCAAATTTGGTCTGATTTGCCTGAAAAGTTTAGAGACCAAGTAAAGCCGGGAACGGACCCCTGACCCGAATTTGAGATTTTTAGAAGATTATCTACTATCCACCTTTTTGAATCGATTATTTAAGGAATAACCAACCAAAACATTATTCATTGATTTTTAGGATTGGTGGGGACTTTGGTTGGATTTCTAGTTGATTCGAAGTTTTGTCAGTATTCTCGTTTGATAAAAGGTTGGAGACGTTAGGCAGAGAAAAGCCTCTGAAAGTAGGCGGATGGTCGGGAGGAACAGTATGGTTCACAATTTGCACGTCACTTTATACGATGGCGATGAAGCCATTTCACGGGCAACAGTCTCAACTCGGCGAGCGAAAAGTGCAAATACAGTTCTCTTGGAAGACTTGGGGCCTGTCGTGACGAAGACGTGTATTGGCAGGTGGTTCGATGGAGAGCCGAGTTGGCTTCGGGAGGCCTTGACTGGCGAACTTCGTCCTCATTGGGCCCCCCAAGTGCTCATCTGTACCTGTTGTGTTTCATCTCGTTAATCAGTTTCGTTTCGGGAAAAGCGCCGTGAAAAAGGGGCTTCTATCGATTAGGCGTCAGTGTTGGCCCAGAAAGTGCCGGGGGAAGGCACGACGTTTCCAGTTATGCCGACCTCTTGAGCCGTCTGTTGCATGATCCAGTCTTTTGGAGCCTTCGTCAGAGCATGGTCATCCCTTAGAGTCCTTTATGAATTGGTACTACCCTCAAATATGTGTAACCTCTTATTCCTATGTATTTAGACAATGCACATTTAGGCAACGCTGCACTGTCACACCGCTTGGCAGGCCGTCAAACCATTCTAGCAATGAGGGAGCGACTGTAAACCAACCACACTTTCACCAAGTTATTCTCCAAAGGCACATCAACTCCTTTAATGATAATCAATTGACCATCAGGATCATAAAAAACTGCATTTAAGCAATCCATGGGCATTAAGCGTCTATCATTTGAACATGCCAAATAATCGACACATAATAGGTTTTATGAAGAACGGCAGAACGAATTTCAGTTCAGATCGTGTTCTTCTGATTCGTGATGTTCTTCGTGCTTCGCCTAGATAGTCTCATTTTTTTTTTTTTTTTTTTTGGGCCCAGCCCGGAACTGTTTGGCACATTACTTCAGGCTGGGTTCCAATTTCTGCCTGCTAGCTGGTCCCGTTTGCCTGAAGTTCCCGTTGCCGGCCCTTTCCTCGACGAGCTTGCCTTCCAGGATGTTCCGGATGTACCCTGCCACGGCATTCCACTTTGACTTGCTCTCGAGCATCCTGGTCATCATATCCTCTGGGGTGAGAGGGCTGGTCATTTCTAGCTCCCTTGCAATTTGCCATCGCTCTCTCTCCCACCTCTCGCATTCGAAGAATGTGTGTTGAGCGCTGTCCTCTTCGTTGGTGCAATGTAGGCATCCTGGAGATTCCACGATACGCATCCTATGGAGATACTGATTGAACATTCCGTGACCCGAGAGGAACTGCGTTATATGATAGTTAACTTCACCGTGTTTCCTCTCTAGCCAGGGACGTATATTGGGCACCAGTCGAGCCGTCCATTTTCCTTTTGTTTCTGTCTCCCAGATTTCCTGCCAGGTTAGGTGCCAAGATAGTCTCATTGAGTTTCAAAATGTGCAGTAAATAGTATTTTGCTCCGGCATGCACATTTCCCTTGTTTACTCAACAACTACTTTTCTCCCTCAAAGAGAGATAATTTAATTCATTCTCTGTAGAACTCTTCAACCTATACGTCTCCAAATAGGTTCGTTCAAATTGGGGCTCCTCGCAACAGGAGGATTGCTATTGTGACCCCCCCCCCCCCCACCAACCTATGCCCAAAGATTGAGCTCTCCTAACTATGCTGTAAACATGCTCGTACTGTTCATTTTACCGTAACTTTGGAAGTTCTCCTATAAGTAGTAACTCGTTAACTAGGAATAAATGTAGTTAGTTGCGCTCTCCCAACGTGTGAATAGGAAGCCGAATCTCCAGATGTCGGTCATTGTTCTAGACGAATTTATTTATTTTGGTTTATTAATAGAATCGAGTACATCTTGTATTCGTTCGCCCGAAGAAAAATGTCTCCTCGAACATTCATCTTTCACATTTAGGAAATCCCAAATGCCCGTCTGAGTTGAAAAGCTCTATAATGCATTGAAAATCCCTGACAATTATTCAAAAATGGTCGATTATTTCTTGGAGCAATGCGGGAAAGGTTAGTGGAGAGTCTGCGACTCATTTCAATCGATTCAGCGTCCAAAATTCAGTGGAAAATAACACCCCGTATGCCCGAGTCCCTAAAAATTAATTTCAAAAAACACGATTGCACCCTTTCCCAATCCGAATTCGGGCTGAGGAGTTCCGAGGACCACCTGAAGCCAAAAGAGGTCTCTGACTATAATTTCAAATTTTTAGAAAATTTTCCACTCCAAAAACATTTTACTACGGCTTAGACGGACATTTTGTATGTAGTTGGTTGGTTATTCCCATTTGGTAGTAGACGAATTTCTAAAAATCTGAAATTTGGGACAGGGGCCCGTTTCCGGCTTTTCTCCTCGAAACTTTTCAGCCCGATTGGAGCCAATTCGGGGTCAAAATGTGTATTTCGAAAAATGAATTTTCGAGATTTTCTGCGATTTAGGCGTGTTTGTTACCGTTTTCGATTAAATTTTGCACGCTGAATCTAAGGAGATGGATTCCGGATTGGTTGGCGCCCAGTATAAAGAAGTTGTGGGTCAAAATCGGTTCCTACTCGCCTATTTCGAAAGTGGGTTTTCGAGATTTGTGGTACCTAGGCGTGTAAGGTAAAATTTTCCACTAAATTTTGGGCGCTGAATCGATTGGAATGATTTGAGCTCAGAGGTTTTCCCCATACTCTTTCTCTTAGGAATAGGTAATAAACATTTTGGAAGAATTTGAAGCGTTTTTGATCTAGAATTTTAATTAATCAACGAATCAGGAATAATAAACAAAAAATTTTAATTACACCCGACAACTCTGTTCGAGTCCTAGTTGTGCTCTACTAATTTTCAGCCCAATCTCCAAAAACGGAAGCAGATGATGAGTTATGGCGTGTAGTCGAGATTTGTGGAGATCTAGGCGCGTATCATAGTCGCGAGTCATGATTTTCCTGTAAATGTTGATCGCTGACATGATTGTCGCTCACCGGAGTGGATGGGGTATTTTAAAGATAAGTTCTTGCTTTATTTTTTTGAAAAAAAGGACATTAATTTATGGTGCCATTTTCTAGTACATAACTTAGAGACGTTTCGCAATATTATTGTTGGCAAGAAAGGAGTCATTAGCAATGTTTTCTTGAGAACATTAGAAAACAGTAGCATCTATGTGTTTGGACACACAAATGTTATTTAAAAGTATTTTTCGTTCGAATAATTGTTACCTCAATTGATAAACAGTGCTTACACGTTCGCTGCGGGTCACGCGCTCAGCGCGTGAGCTCTGTTCCAATGTGTGCGTCGCACGCGCCTGGCGCGTGAAGGTAGCCTTCACTTCAGATCGCTCCTCCAGTATACCAGAAAGTGGAATGGAATATATTTCTACTTCCCGCGCCAGCTTTGAACCTTCTGAAGGTACTGTAAACGTCGGAGTCAGCTGGGGTGTTGCTAAGATGCAAAAAAATAAGTTCGATATAGGGGACTGGTTTAGAGTTTTCTTGCCATTATGCATCGTTTTCAGGGTTCCCGCCTCAAGATTTCTTTCAGTGCTTCGCTTTAGTACACGAAATACTTCGGTGCAAGTAGTTTACTCCAAGGTAAACAGGGGCGTGAGCCGCACTGGGTTAGGAGCTCGCTTCGAATTTCTTTCCACATGCGGCGCACGCACCTGGCGCGTTCCTATTTCAGATGACTCCCGCATGTGTTAAGAGAAAACCCCGCACCTTGTTCAGAAAGTACTGTGTGAAAGCACAAAAATAATTACGAGTAGCTTCATTATTCGTACTCTGGTAAACGTTGGCAAACAGAAACATCCATCAAAATTTTGTAGTCTCGTTCCTTAAGCCAATCATAAACCTTCGATCAATCAGAGTACGATGGGAATGCTTGGAACATTCTTAGGCAAAATCGAGGATCATTGATTCCAGGATGAGGCGGCACGCATATCTTGGTCTCAGGAGCAGTCCTCCCGCCAGGGAAAATAAATTGTCTTGGAAAATGACACGCAACCGTCACGACCAGCCACCAACGTTTCGACCGGTTTACCTACATCATCCTGAGTTACATTTTGTTTGAGAAAAAAACACAAAAACTAATAAACTCATAGAGTTGAAAAAAATTTATTACTTCAGTTTGAGGAAAAGGCTGAGAAGTCGGATTTTCATGTCGATTTTTATGTCCAATCATCTCTTATAGCTTGTCGGTATGAAAAGAATACGTAAGAAAAGGCACGTTAATGACGAGCGCTTGAAACAACACTGCAAATTATTTCACTAGGGCTGTTTATTCCTTATTCGAGCAGCACGGAGACTCATTGGAATCGATTCAGCGTCCAAAATTTAGTAGAAAATGATACCCAACACCCCTAGGTACCAGAAATCTCGAAAACACATTCGAAATGGGTAGATAGGTACCCATTTTGACCCATAACCTCATCCAGAGGGCACCAATCGTTCCGGGATCCATTTTATTGAATTCAGCGTCCAAAATTTAGTAGAAAATGATACCTCACACGCCTAGATCGTCATAAATCTCGAAAATCCATTTTTCGAAATACGTAAACATTTTGATTTTTCCCGCTTTTTGTTTCGCATCTTCTCCGCCAGGCAGCGACTCCTACGTACTGTTTTCATTACCCACAAGCTATATACACAATAATTGATAATATCAATAATTGTATATATATAAAATATTATTTCGGTTTTGTTTTGTTAATCATGTGAAGGTCTCATTCATGATTTGTTTCAGTTCGCGAGGAAGGATGGAACTACCTCGGAGGGACACAGCCTGCCGCCGCGGCGCCCCACCTTCAGTAGGACTCCTTCCCTCGCCAAAAGAGAAGTAAATAAAATATTTCTAGGTAATATTAAATATCTAGGCTCCCACAGGTAAACCTTCAAGTGAACGAAGTGTCTTGATTTTCCACAATGTTCACTGAATCTATCGAGATGGGTTGCTGGACCAATTAGTCCTCATTAGAGGGGGGGGTACGGGTCGAAATGGGTACCTACTTACCTATTTTGAAAGTGGTTTTTGAGTTTTATAGGCACCTGGGCGTGCGGAGTATCACGGACTTCACTCCACATTTACTGTTTTCCCCATGCTCTTGCTCAAACCAACCATGATGGAAGAACTTGCCGCGGCTTTGGTCAAGACATCATGAAACGCAATCTGTCCAAATATGGGGGCCAATCGGATTGTATGGAATGGTTACATCTAGATTATTCAACGAATAAACCAATGAAGAACCGCAATGACCGTCCGCGCCATTTTTAGTAATAGAACATTAAAAAAAAAAAAAAAAAATTCTTTTGAATGTCAAATGCTGCAAATTATAACACATTTTGGCATGGACACTTATTCCAATCGATTCAGCGTCCAAAAATTAGCGTAAAATGATACCCCACTCGCCTAAGTACCATAAATCTCAAAAACACGTATCCTGTTTTACGCTTTTAACTATTTTTAACCTTTCAACTTTATTTTACCTATTTTAACCCATAACCTCTTCCGGTGGGCGCCAATCGTTCTGGGGCCCATTTCATTGGATTCAGCGTCCAAAGTTTAGTGAAAAAATGTAATAAACAACATGTCATTCTTTTATGCTCTCAATGCATATCAAATTTCTTATTGTAAAATGTTATTCGCAAAAAAAAAAAAAAAAAAAAAAAAGGTTTATTCAATATATTGTTTTGTTATAATTATAACTGGTGGTTCTCTCATCGTGGATCACAACGTGGAACAGGATCAGAATCTTGGAATGGGTGGAATATAAGTAAATTATGATCAATTTCGATGGTTTTGTTTGGACTTTGTATCCTTTTAGTGCGATTCCGTGAAATGTCCCCCTCTCCTCGATCATTCGATTTAGGTTCAAGTTCGAGTCATTTCCTTATTTGGAGCTCGCTTACCCCCAAAAAACTGCTGCTTTTTTAAAATTGTAATGAAAAACTTTTTTTACTGTAAAATAGAGAGATGATAGATACCTTTGTCAATTATTTTTAACTTTTAAGTAGGTACCTACCCAATAACAATATAATTTATTATTCCCTTTAATTCTCATGTTTTTGTAACACTCATGTGAATTCCTTGATGAATACCTACGGAACAGAATGATTCTCTTGGGTGGGAGGGGGTAGCCACGTAACACCCTGCTGTACCGGTAAGGGAACTGTACCGGTAAGTTGGAACGGTTACGTCATTGTCACTGTAACCGTTGGAACCGTTCCTAAGAATTACCTAGACCGACACACCCCTAAAGGAGCCCCTACACTACCAAGCTGCTTGATCAAATGCTTGACCAAATTGATTGTATCAAGCGTGATTGATAGTTTAGAAGCCCGTTTGATGCTTGAACCAAGCGTTGACGGTGATTGATAGAAATTTTGAATGACTCAAGCGGTTGATGAAGCGGCTTGATAGTCTAGGGCAATTTCCGTCAAGCATTGCGAGCATTTCCATTCTAAATCCATGCCAGACAACAGGTACCTCAATGTGATAGACAATTTCTGACTTGCAGGAATCGCTTCACGCATTTTTGTATCTTTCATCTCAATGTCAGGGCAAAGTAAATCCAGTAGATGATCAAAACTTTCTTGGTCTATTCTCAAAAAGTTCCTGTAGTCCTCTGGTTCTGAATCACACAGGAAGTCTATATGTTCATGAGTGAAGCGGTTTCTCATTTTGTACCACTCCTAAGACCACCGTCGTTTTTTATTTTCCCTCTTTTTCCGCTTCACGGCAAACAATGTTGCGATTAATAAGCCCAAAAGTTGTATGCCAGATGTATGTGTATGAGAATGGACCAAGAAAGTTTTGATCATCTACAGGATTTACTCCGCCCTGACACTGAGAAGAAAGATACAAAAATGCGAATCCTGCAAGTCAGAGATTGTCTATCACATTGAGGTACCTATTGTCTGGCATGGATTTAGAATGGAAATGCTCGCAATGCTTGACGGAAATTGCCCTAGACTATCAAGCCGCTTCATCAACCGCTCATTCAAAATTTCAATCCCGAAATGACCGTCAACGCTTGGTTCAAGCGTCAAACAGGCTTCTAAACTATCAATCAATTTGATCAAGCGGCTTGATAGTGTAGGGGCTCCTTAGAGTAGTCGATCCATTGTTTTTGGCGTTTGAGTTTGCAAGGGGTATCGTCAAGCAAATTGACCGATGGGGACTCGTTCAGCATTCACACCCTGCTGTACCGGTAACTGTACCGTTAAGTTGGAACGGTTACGTCATTGTCACTGTAACCGTTGGAACCGTTCCTGAGAATTACCTGGACTGACACACGGTAGGTATCGGGCGGCCACCCAGGACCCCCGAAATCGAAAGAAGAACCCAAAAAGTAGGGGGAGAACAGCTGAGTCCTGCAGGGCTGTCACTTCTTGCGTCACACAAACTTTCTGTTCGGTTTTGGTCCTTCATGCGATCTTCACGTCAACACAGTCTTCCCACAATCCGCTTTCACCACAGTGTTTACGTTCTTGCCTGCGATTATTTGTGACTCATTGCGTCGCTAGGGAACAAGTAAACTGAAGATGTAAACATAACCTTCGGCTCAGTGAACAATGTAGTGCCTATCGAGTGTCGCTTCGACCGTCTTCCGTGATGTTTCTCCTCAAGTTTCGTCATTCTGGCTCATAAACAGCCAATTTAGTGGCACATTTTTGTTGAATTGATATGCAATACGCCTACTGGTACATGGTGAGTTTCACCGAACCCTGAATAAAGCCTTGTACATAAGCGTGTACTTTTATTTTGCTCTACTAAAATTCTATTTGTGCGTCCTTACAATAAACAAACGATGTAGAGAAATGTAAGTAATTTGTAATTAGATTATCCAATTGACTAGTTACTCTAAATTCAGTTGAAGATCTTCCTCCTGCATTATATTGGTCAATTTTTTCTTGAATTTTACCGAATTTCTAAAACTTCTAAATGCAGCTCTCTGTGTCCTATTGATTACAACGTTAATGCTTCCCAGATTGAACGATCTAAAAAATATTGTAGGTAGTAATTTATCGAATTCCAGATACACGACAATGAACATGTTCTCGTAGGCTCCGTTTTATTAATAATTTGCTTTTTGGCCGAACTTGAGGAGAGTATGGGTGAAAACGTGTTTTTGATTGGATAAATATTCCTTGAATAATCAACCTATGTTTTCATACCAAAAATCAATCTCTGTGTCGGCCCAACATTTTTTTCAGGACGTTTCAAGGTGTCTAGATAAAAAAAATCTGCAAATTCTTACACACGGGTTGGTTATTCCTCGAATGATGGAAACAGTGGGTGTGGCGGGTCCCAGACCCCAACACATAATCAAATTGGATAATAAATACCCATTTTGACCCATAACTTCTTCCGGTGGGTGCCAATCGTTCTGGGACACACATCATTGAATTCAGCGTCCAAAATTTAGTGGAAAATGATACCCCACACGCCTAGGTAGCAGAAATCCCGAAAACACATAATCAAATTGGGTAATAAATACCCAATTTGACCCATAACTTCTTCCAGTGGGTGCCAATTGTTCTGGGACCCATTTTATTGGATTCAGCGTCCAAAATTTAGTGGAAAATGACACCCTACTCGCCTAGGTAGCAGAAATCCCGAAAACATTTATTCAAAATGGGTAGTACTAAATACCCAATTTGACCCATTACTTCTTCAAGTGGGTGCCAACTGTTCTGGGACCCATTTTATTGGATTCAGCGTCCAAAATTTAGTGGAAAATGACACCCCACTCGCCTAAATCACTCAAAATCTCGAAAATCCATTTTTCAAAAGACCCCTACCCCCTCCAAATTTGGTCCGATCGGGCTGAAAAGTTTCGAGGACCCATCTCGGCTGGGAACAGACCCCTGACCCAAATTTCAGATTTTTAGAAAATTTTCTACTACCAAAAACGGCGTGGACAATGGACGGCGTACGGCGTACGGCGGACGGACATTGACCTTTTTTGATCAGGACATCATGAAACGTCCAGAAAAAAATTTTGAGCCGAATCGGAGAGGTTGACCATTATCATGAAAACATAGGTTGATTATTCAAGGAATAACCAACCAAAAAGGAGAGGTTTTTTCCCAACTATATCAATATACGCCCCCAAACTATTCCAATTAAAATAATATAACCATAAACTAACTCACAAGGGCATTAGTTAAAAGTTTTTCTGAGATCTGCTGTGCTATGTACATAGAGAAAAATGCACTGTACATACGTGACAATCTAAAAATCCGCCGTCCATTGTCCACGCCGTTTTTGGTAGTAGAAAATATTCTAAAAATCAGAAATTTGGGTTAGGGGTCTGTTCCCAGCCGAGATGGGTCCTCGAAACTTTTCAGCCCGGTCGGACCAAATTTGGAGGGGGTAGGGGTTTTTGAAAAATGGATTTTCGAGATTTTGGGTGATTTAGGCGAGTGGGGTGTCATTTTCCACTAAATTTTGGACGCTGAATTCAATGATGTGTGTCCCAGAACGATTGGCACCCACCGGAAGAAGTTATGGGTCAAAATGGGTATGTATCCACCCATTTGGTATGTGTCAGGATTTCTGGTACCTGGGCGTGTGGGGTATCATATTCCACTAAATTTTGGACCCTGAATCGATTGGAATGGGTCTGAGACCCGCCACACCCACTGTTTCCCCCATTCGAGGAATAACCAACCCGTGTGTAAGAATTTGCAGATTTTTTTGATCAGGACATCATGAAACGTCCAGAAAAAAATTTTGAGCCGAATCGGAGAGGTTGACCATTATCATGAAAACATAGGTTGATTATTCAAGGAATAACCAACCAAAAGGTCAATGTCCGTCCGCCGTCATCCGTCCACGCCGTTTTTGGTAGTAGAAAATTTTCTAAAAATCTGAAATTTGGGTCAGGGGGTCTGTTACCGGCCTAGGACAGTCCTCCAAACTTTTCAGCCCAATCGGACCAAACTTATGCGGGGTAGGGGTCAAAATGTGTTTTTTGAAAAATGGATTATCGAGATTTTGGGCGATTTAGGCAAGTGGGGTATCATTTTCCACTAAATTTTGGACGCTGAATCCAATAAAAAGGGTCGACGCCCACTGGAAGAAGTTATGGGTCAAATTGGGTATTTAATACCCATTTTGAATATGTGTGTTTGAGATTTATGGTACCTAGGCGTGTGGGGTATCATTTTCCACTAAATTTTGGACCCTGAATCGATTAGAATTGGTCCGGGACCCGCCACTCCCGCCGTTTCCCCTCATTTTCCCCATGTTGAGGAGATGAGTCTCCATACGGCTGGTTCAAGAAATAACCAACCAGGATTTTTTTTTTTTTTTTTTGGGTGTGTAAAAATGTATTATTGAACAAAAGAGACGCAAGAATAATCTGGAGCCGTCATTTGCTATCCATCCCTGTATGTGCCTGTTGATGCATATGTCGGTGGTAACCACCTGACCTTCTTTGCATAAAGAATTATCGATTTTGGAAAAAAAGACAACTCTCCCGACCGTTTCGTTCCCGATTGAATAATAATTCTTTTGTTGAGCTTCTTGCGTTACATCCCCTTCAAATAGCTCTCAATATATTGACGCCTTCGCCCAAGTTGGCCGAGTTGTCAAGGTTACACTCACGTAGAAGTGCCGGCCGGGTGCAGTTGAGTGCATTTAGATTTGGGTAAGATAAGCTCGTTGGTTTTTTAATGGTTTGGCGTGCGATACGCTTATCAATTTTATGCAAATGAGCTGTTTCGAAACACGCTAAATGAGAATATGCAACGCTCTTTGGACGCGAGATTGGATAAATTCGTGGAGAAAAGGCCAAAAAAGTCTTTCTTATTTCATTTTTTAACTCACTGCTGGAAATCATCCACTTACCTACTCTATATTGCCATACTTTGAAACGTGAAAATTAAAAAAAAAAAAAATAAAAAACTGTAAATTTATTGATCGATTGTCTCATTTTCATCTCAGCCTGGGCGAGCTAGAATGGACGGGGCGTCGAGGTCTGGAGGTTCTGTCGCTGGAGACGACAGCCCAGACTACCTGAGACCTGACTTCAGGAGGAGACTCGAGGACGAAGCCAGCTCGTACAAAAGGAAAATCGAAACGTACAAGGAAGCTCAAAAACAGCAAGCGGAGCTTGTGAGCAGGCTACAAGCCAAAGTGAGTATATGAATACCTTGGATGGGGCAGTGGTGGCTTTAGGATTTTGGTGGCCCCAGGCAATGCCTAGCATGGCTTTGACATCTGCAAATCGAGCGAAAGCGCTAATTTATAACGGCACAATTTATAACTTGAAGCATCTATATTTGGACTCCAAACTGAACTCCACTCTGTGGCGTTCCTCGGTCCCTTTTATGCTCGCTACCTTGGTCAAGAACCTTCTTGAGTCTTCTCTGGTTCTGGGAACTCAATGTGTTGTCTCGAGCAAACGGGAAGGTTCCAGCCAATTTGATACGACGCAGCATGCATGTTTGAGAGTGACCCTTAGCCCTCCACGTGTCGTTGACCTTGTAAGGCTGGTCACCCAGGAGACTGGTGCAGGTGTAATCTCGCAACATTATAATGGAATGAATGTTGCTGCTTTAGCCAGCGTCGCTTTCATTAATGAATTACAAAGTTTGCAGTGCTGTTGCATCATTTGGCACCAAACTGGAAATCAGGCGTAATTCAGTTGCTAGATCAACAGAATCAATGTCAGAACACAATGGATCTGTGAGTATGGTGTTCAAATCTCTACAATGTTTCCTCAGATCCTCACCACTCATGGTAGTAATACCGCCAATATTATGAAGGAAACCAAGAAAAATCATAGTGATCCTTCATTTGATGGAATCTTCTACTCATTGACATAATTGCCTGGTCCAGTAATACATTGAAATTTTCTTTTGGATCAATGATTGGTTCATCTTGGCTCTCATTATCAAATTGCTTTTTAACTTTCGCCGCAAATTTTGGGCTCTAGGAAATGTCATTTCATTATGACTCATTTCGACTTCTTCAGCAAGTTCTTTTGCTGCAACTTGTGCTTCCTCAAAACAATTTTCCTTGTATCTTTTAAAAAAGTCGATCGTTTTATCAAGGCACATCAAATTGCATGTCTTTGCCTTGCATTATCTTGCTGACTAGATTGATTTGTGCCAAAAGGTCATGCCATATAACTAGAGACACTAGGAATGGAAAGCTTTTTAATTGCTTTGCGAGGGCCGATGCTTCGGTTCTCGCATTTAAATCATTGGCTTCTTCAGACACTTCTACTAATGCGTCGTACACCTTGGCTACCTGAAAGCAAGCGGCTTTCACACTGTCAATGCGACATTCCCAACAATTGTCTGTGTGACATGTAAAGATGAAATCTTATTTGTTCAATTTCTAATAATAATGCAGTAATTCTAGAGCTTACTGCTTCCAACCGACGGTAAATGCTGTTGTGGAACATGCTCAAATGTTACAAGACCGTTAAATTCTGAAGAAAAAGAAGACCAGCGGCTCAAATGGATTGTGTCGTTGCGACAAGTAAAATGCATTCCTTCATAGAGATTCTACTTCATTATTATATTTCTGGGAGTTAATCGGTAGGACACAATCAAATTACTTGCTCAAATTAGGGTTGCGTTAGTGCAGACCACACAAAATCGATTAGGTAAGGTGAAGGCTACACTAACATTTTAAATTGAACAGTGATGACTAGCTTTATCTAGGAAGGCGTCCAGAAGTAATTGATACACACATACTCCAATTACTTGTAGGTTCTCCAATATAAAAAAAGGTGCGCCGAACTAGAAGGACAAATGGCCGATCCTTGAAAGTCCTGCTTCCTACCCAAGTGTCGGCGTTACTGGCCCTCCTGGCTCTGCTTTGGAAGCTGCCCAGCAGCAGCTGAGAGAGTTGAGAGAGGAGCAGTTTGCCGATCTCAACTCAGCAGTCAGAGCTGTGCACGATGAGAGGAGGAAGTAAGTGTATTATGGTACGACCCAAGTCCTGTTGCAAGTTTGAACTGGTTTTCTGCTACGTGTCTTTCTGATTGGCCAGGTATGACAAACTGTCGCAGAGCTACAACGCTCTCCGCCAACAGCTGGAAGAGGCTCATGAGAGCAACGAAGCGCTGACAAACGACTTGCAAAAACTGTCTTCAGACTGGGAAATGATGCGAGAGGAAATGATGACGAAAGAAGAAGAATGGAAGGAGGAAGAAGCCGTAAGTATATCCAATGTACAGACATCCAAAACCAAAAATGTCGGGATTCATTTGCTTCTCAAGCAGTACGTACGTTTTGATTTCTTTCTTGGTTCGTGGCTCAAGTGAGAGCCTACTTTGGTTTGTGCTATGAATATGTTGCGATTAGGTCAGTTGTTGCGTTGCCGTCTTTATTATTCCTTCCTGGCAGCTCGGCAGTCAGTTCAGCCACAGGATAACTCATAATATGTGTGATTGTCTTAGGCCAGAACACCTGCCTCTTGCATGTCACTGGTAGTTGCAGTTGTCAGATTGCCGTCAACGCGGGCCTTGGTCCAGGGTCCTTGCTGACACCAGATATCTCTCATTTTAGGAAATGCCGCATTGTTGTAAGCACATTCTGGTGTTTAGAGGGGAAGGTAGTCTTAGCATCCAAGCTTGGTGGAGGAGTTGGAACAACTGTTGGGCTTGTAGAACTCTGTCGAACGAAGATGCGAGATGCCTCTCTCTTTCCTACCGATATTGAAGAATGCTTGCAGTAAACCCGCAGGAACGAGAGGTGTCCTCTTGAAAGCTGTCTGGTGTCTTCTTTGCTCTGCCAGTCAGTCGGTATCTCTGAGAATCCAGAACCTCTTGAACTATTCCAATCTTTTTTGTGTACCACAGCAATGATTAAGCTGGAGTTAAAGCTGGACTAAGCACCTTCCTCGTTCCTGGAGTATGGAATTACGGACGCTCAAGTCTTGGTTTTCTGGGGGTGATTACTTGCAGGACGCAGTGACAAGACTCGCAGAAATGTTGTGGAGTATTGGGAGGGTTGGGAGGGGGTGAGGACTTTTAGGCAGCATACTACGAGAAGTCTGGACTCATTTTAGCTGTCCTGGCCATTCGAGGCTTCTCTTTCTGTTTCTGCCCACTCATTACTTCTTGATAGGTAACTTAAGAGAATTGAGTGTCGGTGTAAATTAGTCAGTAGCACTCACTCCCAATAAAGGAGGTAGGACTCGCCTGGCCTGTCTTTACTCTCAACCGTCAATTTCTCGCTCTTCACCTCATGCGTCCCATTCATTTTCCGTTTTTTCCAGAATTTTAACGACTATTACGCTCAAGAACACTCAAGACTGCTGAACCTTTGGAGAGACGTTGTTGCCATGAAACGTCAATTTTCCGAAATGCAATCCGCTACTCACCGCGATCTGATGAAGATGAGGTCCGAACTAAGCAACAGCGCCCGAGACATGATCGAAGCCAGCAGCGGAATAACAGTTCGCCAATCGAGGTTTTCGGCGGACGCGGTCGGTTACCATTTCGATTGTAAATTGATTTCGAAGTGTCATCACTTGATTTCTAACGTTAAAAATCGAATAACAGGAAGAGAGCAGGCTGCAGGTCGAAGAAGAATTGGCTCAATTAAAAGAATCCATGGCGTCGTTGAGGGCCGAAAAAGAAAAACTCTCCTACGAGCTGCGGACTAAAGATGATAAATTACAATCCTTAATGAAAGACTGCAAAAATTTGGTGAGCACGTTTTCCCTCTCGAACACGCCCTGTACAAAATGGTGGCAATATTATGTTCTTCGAATTTAAAAAATGTACCTCTTTCTAGACCTTACCCGTTTGAATTTCCTCAAATTGTTCCATTCAGGTTTATTTATGGTATTTTTCTTGCCAAATATGAGATGGACCCTCTAGCTCACGTATTGCACGTTGCCACCATATTTCGAGATCAACCCTGTAATATTTATTTGGCACACTCATCATTTTGTACAGAGAGAGCTTAGAGATTTCACTAAAACGTAAATTACGTATGTGTGCATGAATTATTGTGACACTGGCGGCACAACGTGTAGAGACTTCTATGGAGAAATGAAACGCCATTTACTTTTTCTGGTGTTTTCACAAGGCTTTTTGAGCCCAGGTTGTCCCTAACTCTAAGGGGCGTCAAGGCACTGACAAACCTGTATCCTTCCAAACTGGGAGGAGCCCCTGGCCACAGAGGCAATGCTTTGGCAAAGCCTCACCGGCCAGCCTCCCCAATTCAGGTAGGAAACTACGGTCCGAAATAATGGACCGTTCGCGGGGGTCGTGGTTGAGGCGCACCCTAGCCCTATGAAGGTGCCTATAATGGGTAGGCCTGTGCTGCATACATCCGTGCAGGATGTACCAATACAGACCGGCTCTGGGAGTTGAGATGCAACACTCGGGAACCACTCTGCTTAAGTGGTAGTGCAAGCTAGAATGCAGGAACTACCGCAAGTCGGTACTTGGGGGGAGTAGTTTACTACTCCCTATCCAAGCCCTGCTGAATGAAGGGACAATCATTCCAGTCTGTTCAGACTATCCTCACTGCATGCAGTGGGGGGGAGAAGCATAACCCGTGGGGTGAGCTCTCCTCATAATTGTGGCTCACTTCCTTGCATTGGGGTGAGAAACACATTGGACTCTGTCCTTAACTCTTTGGACCACTTGTGGGGGAAAGGGGAAACCCCTGGTGCTCTATAAAACGGTAGAGACAGGTACAAAGCCTCTGTCACGGGACTATTAGCCAGTTAGCCCTTATAGGAAGTTATGGACGTCAGTCTGCTGACAAACCTGTATCCTTCCAAACTGGTACCGTGAGCTGGGGGGAGCTCCTGGCTACAGAAGTAATGCTCCGACAATGCTTCACCCCCCCCCCCCCCACATTGAGGGAAACTGCGGTCCGAAATAATGAACTGGTCGTGGTTGGGGCATACCCTAGGGCTTCACCCCATGATGGTGCCAATAAAGGGGAGGCCTGTGCTGCACCCGTGTTGGACGTACCAATACAGACCGGCCCTGGGATGCAATACTCGGGTACCACTCTGCTTGAGTGGTAGTGCGAGCTAGAACGCACGAATTACCGCCATTTGGTACTTCGGGGGAGCAGTTTACTACTCCCTATCTAAGCCCTGCTGAATGAAATGACAATCATTCCAGCCATTTAAGGCTGTGTCCTCACTGCTTGCTGGGGGGAGGAGAGAAGCATAACTTGTGGGGTGAGCTCTCCTTATAATTGTGGCATTGCATTTGGGTGAGAAACACATTGGATACTGTCCCTAACTCTTGTTCAGCCGATCACTGCAAACCGAAGCAGGTTATGGATCAAAAACAGGCTTGCGCGCTTTTTGGGGACCTTGCGTAAGGGGTAGGTATTATTTAACCAAATGTTTTACGATGAATCAATCACGTTTAGCCTCTGACCAATGGTGCACACCGCTTCATCGAGAATCTTTTTATTTTGTTTACTTTTTCTATTTGAAGAAACAAAATTTTTGAATTTAAACGTTGACAGGAGGAGCGATGCGCGGTGGCGGAAACATCTATCGGTGAAATCAACAGGCAACACACGGAACTAGATCTCCTTCAGTCGGCTCTTCGAGAGATCGCCCACGCTGTGCTTCAAGACGCCGAATCCCGCGATCCCGAGTCCAAACACCACGTTCACCTGACGCCTAGCCAAGCATTGCCTCCTAGGTTTGTGTCTACCTTTAGCGTCTGATGGATATATTGCAGAAAATTCTAATTTTAACTGTAGCTCGAATACTTGTACCCAAGTTTGAGGACTTACTGGAGGTTCCTTCCTTGCTAAGACCTGCTTGGTGATTGCTGATGACTTTTTAGCATAGTCGGCATTCCCACCACAATGCTAGATTGATGTTGGGAACGGGCTGAACTCCCGAAGAAAGTCCTCCAAGGCCATCCCTGGGAAATTCTACATCTTCGCTTTAACTCCATCTAACTTCATATATTTCAGGTCACCTAAACGCAGTGGCCGTACTCCAACGTCACCAGCGTTCGTCGAAAGTACAATTTCCGCTGTCCAAGCCGCTCTCAACAAGTACCAGCTTGCTCTCCACGAAGCGCAGGTCAGTGCCTTGCTTCAGCTCCCCTTACTTCCCCTTGTTGAGTAAACTCTCATAAACACTGTTTATAGGTGAAACTGGCTGCATCCAAAGACCAAGCGTCGTCTTGGAAACGGCAGTATGAAACGATGGAGGACTCCCACAAGGTGCTTGAGTCAAGACTTTCAGAGTTAACGGCTCAGGTGGATTCTTTAAAAATCCAATTGAACCAAATGTCTCAAGAGCGGGACATGGTGTCCAAGTCCTTGGAGATGGCAAGAGCAGAAAAGAACGCCCTGGACAAGAACAGAATTGAACTCAACGCTATGGTGAGTGTTTCATTTCCTTCAACTTGCCCGGTGTTGATAGTGTTGTTCGAGCAGAAGAATTTTTCACTTTATGGATTGAATTTCAGCTAGAGAATACCAATATGGAGCTGGAGAAGGAAAGAAAATCAAGTATGAGATGCTCAAAAGTGTTGGAGTCTCTCGAAGACGAGAAGAATTTTCTCCTGAGTGAAATCGACCGTCTGAACAAAGACGCTGAGCTCAGGTAAATCCGAACGGTTGATGAGAGTTTCTTGTTACGAAAAAGGGGAAAGCTATTCCGAAAAATATTGAAAAGAAGCATACAGAGCCCATGCAGGATGCGTTGTACACCATGCAGAGAGGAAAGAAGAATCTATTTTTCTCCTTATCTATTTTTTAAATAGTTCTCTTGGTTGGTTATTCCTTGAATGTAGACAATGTTCTAAAAATCTTGAGTTCGGGTCGAGCGGATAGTCAGCGGTTCTAGTTGGTCCTCGAAACTTTTCAGCCCAATCGGACCAAATTTGGAGGGGAAGGTCCCCTTTTTACGGATTCCAGGCGTAGATGGTTCGCCTATTTCATCGCAGAGGGAGGAATTAGCTGATATTCTTCTATTCTTCATTGGTTCCTTGGCCGGAAGGGCACTCCGGTGAATCATCTTGCTTGAAGCGGTGAACACACGTCCGAAAACAACCATGTCCTGAGAACATCTGTGTCAGATAGTAGTTGACCTCGCCATGACTCCGGTTCAGCCAAATGTCAATCTTTTGTATAAGACAATATGTCCATCTTCCTTTTGTTGCGGCATCCCACTGCGATTGCCATCGCGCAATGCTTTTTTGCCGTTCTTCGGCTCTGAGTTCTTCGGCACTCAGTGTGGTTGACCATGATAAAGGTTCCGTCTTTCCTCCGCAAGGACTCAGAGAGGCAAAGTCCCAGAAATGACAAGAACTGCTTCCTCTGATATTGTGCGGAAGGCGCTGGCTACTCTTACGGCACTCAGACGATATACTGGTCCAGCTTTCCTCCATGACTCTTGCAGCTCCAGCGCATCTGCCCACATGGGTATTCCATAAGTGAGCACCACTGATGATAGTAGTAGTCTTCTGCTCTGCGTTGGGCCGCCAACGTTAGGCATCAGTCGTGCGAGACTAGCTCATACTACTGATGTTTTGGTCCTGGCGTGTTCTACCTGCTGCTTGAAGTTGAGTCGGGCATCAAGCATCACTCCCAAATATCCCCAGTTAGTGTTTCAAAATGGATTTTCCAGATTTTCGGCGATCTAGGCGTGTGGGGTATTATTTTCCACTAAATTTTGGACGCCGAATCCAATGAGACGGGCTCTGCTACGATTGGCGCCCACCGGAAGAGGTTATGGGTCAAAATGAGTGTCCACCTACCCATTTCGAATGAGTGATTTTGAGATTTCTGGTATCTGGGCGTGTAGAGTTTCATTTTCCACTAAATTTTGGACACTGAATCGATTGTAATGAGTCTCCATGCTCCTAGTCCGAGGAACAACCAACCCCTTGTGAATGAATTTGTTGTGTTTTTTAATGAATTCCGCAGCTAACAGATCTAAATCAAGAACATGTACAGGAACTGTCCTCTTCCTAACTCCTTAGTGTTGGCATTTCGAACCGCTTAATTTGTTGATCGCAATAATACCTTTACTAACTCTGCTCAATGCCTCATCGTTCCAGACTTTTCAAAACAGTTGCAAAAACTACCAATTTACCCCGATCCTCTCGTCGACTCAAACTGTGCCTAGAACGTTCGCAAGTGGAATCGAGCCATTCCACTGTGGCATCATTACCAAGCAGAAGCTTCTTCTCCAACGCGTTGCCTAAACCTGAACACGCTCATCCCTTGCCAGACTGATTTACGTGGAGGAAGTCTCAAACGAGTCCCCAAATAAGGGGCTAATTAGTGAAGAATCAATTTCAAGTTATAAATAAAGTGATTAAATAAAATCATTAATTAAAATTATAAAATCTGCCTGTCATACTTTTGGTTGGTTATTCCATGAATAATCAACCTATGTTTTCACGCAAAAGGTTAATCTCTCCGATTCGCCCCAAAAACATTTTTTGTGAGTTTCAAGGTGTCTAGATCAAAATGAGCAAATGTCCGTCCTCCGTCCACGCCGGCTTGGGTAGTAGAACATTTTCTAAAACCTGAAATTTGGCCTTTCTCGGCTCTAGTTGGTCATCGAAACATTTCAGCCCAATCGGACCAAATTTGGGCGGAGTAGGGGTCAAATGGGTCCCAGAACGATTGGCGCTCAACCCAAGAGGTTATCGGTCAAAATGGGCATCTATCTACCCATTTTGAATATATGTATTCGAGATTTCTGGTACCTAGGCGTGTGGGGTATCAATTTCCACTAAATTTTGGACCCTGAATCGATTGGAATGGGTCCCATTGTTTCCCCCATTTTTCCCTTGTTGAAGAAATGAGTCACCATGCGCCTGGTCCGAGTAATAACCAACCCCTGTGAATGAATTTGCAGCGTCTTTTGGTTGGTTATTCCTTGAATAATCAACATATGTTTTCATGCAAAAGGTTGATCTCTCCTTCTCCGTCTTGCCTTTCTCACCCTATTCCTTCGCCTTTCTGGCTCTTATTGGGGGGGCGCTTGATGTTATAAACGGTCGCTTCCGCTCAACTCCTGCCACGCTATTCGCCACTGCTCAGAGCAGTGCCCAGGATGGGCCTCGCGGAGGCTGCGTGGGCGGGACCAAGAGGAGGGTAATTGGCTTGTTTGGCCATAGGCCACCCATTGGCTTGCATTACAGTGTGCACAAACCTCGTTGTTGCACGGAATGTGTCACTTGTTCCCACAGCTTCCTTCCACGTGATCTCGCACTGATTTCCAGTCTTCTCTTTGAGCAATCTATGAAGACATGGTGGGCTGTCTCTACCTGGCCACATTGGCAGGCAGGGGATGGCTTCAGGTTGAACCCATGTAGCTTGGCAGCAAAGTCCCCGTGGCCCGTCAAAAATTGGGAGACAAAATTGTCGAGGCTAATGAACCTGTCGCTCCTCCTTCGTTCCGCTACGTCTGACCAGATGTTGTAGGTGTGCCTGCCCTTTGTGGATGATGACCATCTGGCTTGCCATTCTGCCATGGATCACTGCTCCACCTGCTCTGATGTATCAAAGTCAAATGTCCCCTAAATTTTGGATGCTGAGTTCAATGAACGGGTCCCAGAACGGTTGGCACCCACCGGACGAAGTTATGCGTCAAAATGGGTACCTATTAACCCATTTCGAATGTGTTCTCATGATTTCTGGTACCTAGGCGTGTGGGGTATCCTTTTCCACTAAATTTTGGACGCTGAATTGATTGGAATGGGTCCGGTACCCACCACACCCACTGTTTTCCTCATTTCCCCCATGTTGAAGAAATGAGTCTCCATGCGCCTGGTCCGAGGAATTCGGGTTGGTTACCGTGTGAAAGAATTCGCAGCGTTTTTTTCTTGTCGACCTCAGAGTCTTTTGTGTTGTCATTCCTCTGAAAGTTGAAGTTCCATTTTGGGAACAAACTTTCCAGCACCCATTCTCATCCTCTGTGTGCGGTAGAAACTAGTTTGATTACCAACTACAGCCGAAAAGCAGTCTTAGACCAAAATGGCAACTTATGCCTACTGTCGAAATCAGCATTTGCTCATTTCGCTTTCTTGATCCAGACGTTTTGAAACACTCATTGTAAAATTTGAGGACAAATCGGGGCACCAGGTATAAGAATATACAGTAATTATTTGCAGAATACCGAGTAAAACTTCTTTGCATTATCACTAATGTACAGCAGCTAAATTTCCACTAAATTTTCGCTGGATAAATTTCAAGGGTTTTAACCGCTCGTCGTAAACGGAGCTTTTCGCGAATTTGAGTATGTGGCATCAGTACTCACTAATTTTTGGACTCGTGTTCGATTGAGATGGGGTATTCGTTCCCTTTTTGTTGTTAAAGTAATTTGGTACTTACTCTGGAGACTAGTTTGCAGCCTTTTCGCATATCATCTGATGAACTTTACGTCGCAGGTCTATTAACCCTTATATCTCATATGTTACAGAGAATTGAACCTACGGTCCGAAGAAGATCGGTGTAGCCGCCTCAAGGAAGAAATCTTGGAGGTTCGCGAAGATCTGAATAAAATCTACCTCGCTAAAGAGCTTCTCGAGCAGCAAAAAGCTGAAATGGAAAGTCTGCTCACGCAAATGGATAAAAGTCGAGGTGATTGAACATTTTCCCGATAAACTGGCGGTATATTTTGTGGACATTTCGTTAAAATGAGGCATATTACAGGTGACATTGAACTTGAGCTGGAACAGGTTCTTCTTGAAAAGTCAGACATGCACGAAAGTCTAGCGAAGGCTGAGTCAATGGGAGGTTCGCTGGAAATTGAGAAGAAAAAACTGCAGGATGAAATAAAAAGGGTGAGCCGCAAGCTATGCCGAGGTATGCTCTTTGTACTGCTTGTACTGGCTGTTACAATAATGAATTGGTTGCTTTGTTTTCAAGTTGTCTGACGAGAAGGCTGCTTTCCAAAACCAAGTCGCTGATCAAAATAGTGATTTGGCTGCTTTGAGGAAAGAGTTACTTCAAGCTGAGCAGCTTCGGTTGGATCTTGACTCAGAGAAGATTTCCCTCCATGAGAAGTGCAAGTTCCTGGAGATGGAAAAGGAAAAGGTCAGTTGTTGGCTAGTCTAATGTAGGTTGCTGCTGGAGTCAACACAATAATGAGTGGATGTGGTACCGAATTACGGTAAGAACGTTGCGAGTGCTTTGCCATTTTCAAGCTTGAATGAGTAACTTTTTGGGAGTTTTCGGTATCAAAGGCTACCGCTTCTTCTCCAGTTTTTTGGTTGGTTATTCCTTGAATAATCAACCTATGTTTTCCCCGATTCGGCCCAAAAATTTGTTCTGGGTGTTTCAATTTAAAAAAGTCATATGTCTGTCCGCCGTATGCTGTCCACACCGACTTAGGTAGTAGACAATTTTCTAAAAATCTGAAATTTGGGTCAGGGGTTCGTTTCTGGCTCTAGTTGGTCCTCAAAACTTTTCAGCCCAATCGGACCAAATTTGGGCGGAGTAGATGTCAAAATGTGTACTTTGAAAAATGGATTTTCGAGATTTCTGGAACCTAGGCGTGTGGGGTATCATTTTCCACTAAATTTTGGACGCTGAATCGATTGGAATGGGTCTGGGACAAGCCAGTCCCACTGTTCCCCCATTTTCGACGATTTTAAGCGGGTGGGGTATCGCTTTAAACTGCGTTCTGGAATCACCAGACATTGTTAATGAGCTGCTTCGCTTCCTTGGCGTCATCCTGATAAGCAGGGCTCCTCCGAGAATTCCCAAACCCATCTCTCCCTATCGAATTTAAGTTGACATTGAATACAATAAATTGTTCCATGTAGATCGAGCTTGAGTTGAGCCAAGTAACGAGGGACCGAAGTGAGCTGTCCAGCCAGCTTTCGGCCGCCGGCAGGAAACGAGAAGCCCTGAACGAGGAAATCAGCCGAATAAAACAAAGGCTGGAACAAGCCAACGAGACCAACTCCAGAATAAATCGCAGCCTGGAAGACCTCGTAAAGGACTGTGAAAATAAACAGGTTCGTTATTTTCTTTCAATCGTCAGCAACCGTTTTAAATAATTAATCTGATACACCTTGACCGTTATGTGGTTTTTCAGGTGATGCTGGAAGCGAACGAGAAAGACATCCAACGCCTTCAAGAGCAAATCGCTTCGATGAGGGCGGATAAAGAAGCTCTCGAAGCAACATTGTTCGACTCCCAAGCCAACATAGAGAACTTGGATGCCAAAAGGGTTCAACTGGAGAAAGAGCAGCAGGAGCTTCTCGTTCACCAGGTAAGATCGCCGGGTTCCTGGCTCATTTTGGTGATTTCATTAATCATTTAATACAGTAGAACAGTTCCCATCCCCTGGATACGCAAGGATGATTGATAAACCATCACTGGAGGGAGAGGGAGACTAAAAAATTAATATAAATTCTAATTTTCCACGTGCAAAGCGTTATTATTATTGAAAATGTTAGATTTCTAGAAATTCTGTAAACGGTGCTGGCGGTGGATAAACATTTCGGTTTCGGCTTATTATTTTCTTAGTAATACTTTAAACTATTTATTGATAGCGAGAACTGCCCAGAATAATAAACCGTAGTAGAATAATTTGCTACGTTTTTTGTTGAATGATGTAATTAAGCCCAAAGTGGTCCACGGACCAGGCGCATGGAGACTCTTTCTTCAACATGGGGCAAATGGGCAAATAGTGGGTGTGGCGGGTCTCAGGCACATTCCAATCGATTCTGACTCTAAAATTTAGTGGAAAATGATACCCCACACGACTAGGCACCGGAAATCTCGAAAACACGTATTGAAAATGGGTATATAGACCCATATTGACCCATAACCTCTTGAGTTGAGCGCCAATCGTTCCGGGACCCATTTCATTGGATTCAGCGTCCAAAATTTAGTGGAAAATGATACCCCACAAGACTAGGCACCGGAAATCTCGAAAACACATATTCAAAATGGGTACCATATTCCCAATTTGACCCATAAATTCTTCCAGTGGGTACCAATCGTTCTGAGACCCATTTCATTGGATTCAGCGTCCAAAATTTAGTGGAAAATGATACCCCACTCGCCTAGATCGCCCAAAATCTCAATCTCGTAAATCCATTTTTCAAAAAACACATTTTGACCCCTACCCCGCCCGAATTTGATCCAATCGGGCTGAAAAGTTTCGAGGACTAACTAGAGCTGGGAACGGACCTCTGACCCAAATTTAAGATTTTGAGAAAATTTTCCACTACCAAAATCGGCGTGGACGGCGGACGGACATTTGCTTAGGTATTTTGATCTAGACACCACGAAACGTCCAGAAAAAATTTTTTGGGCCGAATCGGGGGATTCCCAGGGGATTGTCCGCGCCGTTTTCGGTAGTAGAAAATTTTCTAAAAATCTGAAATTTGGGTCAGGGGTATGTTCCCGGCCTAGGACGGTCCTCAAAACTTTTCAGCCCGATCGGACCAAATTTGGGCGGGGTAGGGGTCAAAATATGTATTTCGAAAAATAGATTTTCCAGATTTTTTGCGTATTGGGTACCGTTTTCCACTAAATTTTGGACCCTCTGGATGAGGTTATTGGTCAAAATGGGTACCCATCTGTCCACTTGTGTGTTTTCGATATTTCTGGTGCCTAGGCGTGTGGGGTATCATTTTCCACTAAATTTTGGTCGCTGAATCGATTGAGATGGGTCGTAGACCAATCGGTGCCCAGCGGAGGTAAGTGTGGATGAAATAAGTTTACCTGCTTTTTTTTTTTTTTTTTTTTTTTTTTTAATAATTTATTTCATTTTAAGCACATGAAAAACATGACAAAATACAGCGGATGCACACATTTGTGTTTGACACTACCGGCATGATCCGCCGCGATCATATATCCTACGAAATTAATCCCCCATATGAGCAAGGGCTCGTCGTGGGGGATGAGCAGGGTTCTGGCGGTACGCTAGCATGCAGTGCCAGGCAAATAAATTTAATTTAGCTATAGCTATAGTTATGTAGTAAATAGGTTAACAGTTATGTAGGAAGTACATCATTAGCTGTTTTTTTAATGGTCCAGTCAGTTTATTGTGCAGTAATTTTTCCCTTAATTGGCTAGGTAGATCGTTGAAAACGTGAAGGCCCCTAAATTTGTATGATTTCTGAGCGAAGGTTGTGAGGAAGAATGAGTACTCAATTTTATAGTTAATACTGAATCTAGTGTTTGCTGTGTGAGAGGGGAGGCTGTAGTGTTTTGTCTTTATTATTTGCTTAATATTGTTAAGAGCGATTAATTTATTAAAAGGTAAAATCTGCAGTTCAGGGAAAAGTTGCGCAATATGTTCGAGCCTGCGTTTCTTGGCGATTTTTCTAATGAGAGCTTTCTGCATTTTCCTGATTGGCTCCAGCAATGTGCTGTAAGTACTACTCCAAACGGGGAGGCAGTAATTAAGCACGGATTCGACCATAGCAACGTACACTCGCTTCAACAAATCTCGGTTCAGGATCGGCGCGAGTTTTGAAAATACATATAGGAGTTTCCTGAGCTTCAAGTTGGTGTTTGGTATTTGCTGTTCGAACTTCATTTTGGTGTCAAAAATTACTCCTAGGTATCTGGCACAATGACTTGGATGTACGGGTAACTTTGATAGTGGGTTTTCGAGATTTTTGGGCACCTAGGCGTGTGGGTATTTTTTCCACTAAATTTTGACCATTCACCTTTGATTGACCACAGGCATGAAAACAGGGTCCCTTATTCAGAGTACAACACACCAAAAAAGTATACCTAGTGAACACAGAGTTGAGGGATCTTTTTAATAAATTCATTAGTTGAAAAAAAATGAACAAATGGTGGTAAGGAACATGTACTCTTTGTCTTTTAGTTGAGAAAGACTGACAGGGGTAACGTTCCTGCAAGAAAAGAGGAAACTTCATCTATTGAAACCTCAATCATTTACAACACTGAAGTAAAACTCTCGATCTGAAGTAAATACTATTATTAAGATGATGGGATTGGTCTGAAAGAAGCAGCAAGCTTGAAGTTGGACATTTGTGGCCTGGTTACTTGCGAGAAACCGGACCAAGATATCGGTGAATGAAAACGGTTTTCATTCAGTACAAGCCTCGGATATGCGTCATCAGCTTCCTTTTTGTTGGCAGTTTGTCACACAAAGGAAAATCACCTTTTTGTCGATACGCATCTCGTTAGCAATTTGCTTGATGGCTCCCTCAATGCGCCTTTCCACTAACGAGAGACGGTTTAGGGTGAAAAAGAACTTCCATCAATCCTGCGTGGCTTCTGCCCCTGGCACTGCCAGGCGACTTCCGCTGCTGCTTTCCAAGCTTCTTTCCCAGTTAGATCCGCTCTCCCAAGTCGAATATCCGTCGAGTCGATCCGCTTCAACTTTCGCCATGTTCTTGAAAAGTTTGAAGCCGCGGAACTTCTTCAAATCCCGAGATTCCAACGTCGATAAAACCAAACCGTTCGTAGTTCGACCAGTAAGGGGTTTTCCCGCTATTCACTTCTTGTGCTTTCAAAGCTCAACGCAGTTTACCTTCATCTCAATGACTTATCGTTCCGTCATATTGCAGGAGTCCCTGAAAGGAGAGATTTCAAAATTGAAATCCGACCTGGAAAACACTGAGAAGCGAGCGCAAGAAACCAAGGCCAACCTTCTCGCCCAGTCAGGCTCACTCGAGGGAGAGTACAAGCAAACCATCTCCAACTTGAAGAAGAAAAATGAAGAGAACGTCAGTAAAATGAACGAAGAACGGGTAAGCGTTTGACTATACACAGTGTTCTCTATACTCAATTTAATTGTATTTTCCTATCTGATAAACGAGTAGGTAACATTAAAATATTTGTTCATATTAAAAATAGTATTGCTCTTTCGCGATAGTTTGAAAGGCTTGCTCTTTTCCCGATAAAACTGCTAGGTTTCACTTGGACATTTTATTCTATTTCATTTCATTTATCAAATTTTTGGGGTCAATAGGGTAGTATATCTCCAGGGCTCAAAATTACGGTTTAACCCTACAAAGTACCTGTTTTCGTTACAACATTCGATGCTGATCCATGAGAGCACCGATAAAATGAGGGCATCAATAAAACGCTGCAAATTCTTACACACGGGTTGGTTATTCGTCAGACCAGGCGCATGGAAACTTATTTAAAACATGGGGGAAATGGGGAAAACGGTGGGTGCGGCGGGTCCCAGACCCATTCCAATCGATTCAGGATCCAAAATTTATTGGAAAATGATACCCCACACGCCCAGGTACCGGGAATCTCGAAAACGCATATTCAAAATGGGTAATATATACCCAATTTGACCCATAACTTATTCCAGTTGGTGCCAATCGTTCAGGGACCCATTTCATTGGAATTAGCGTCCAAGATTTAGTGGAAAATGATACCCCACTCGCGTAGATCGCCCAAAATCTCAAAATTCATTTTTCAAAACACACATTTTGACCCCTACCCCCGCCCAAATTTGGTCCGATCGAGCTGAAAAGCTTGGAGGACCGTCCTAGGCCGGGAACAGACCCCTGACCCAAATTTCAGATTTTTAGAAAATTTTCTACTACCAAAAACGGCGTGGACGGCGGACGGACATTGACATTTTGGTTGGTTATTCCTTGAATAATCAACCTATGTTTTCATGCAAATGGTCAACCTCTCCGATTCGGCTCAAAATTTTTTTCTGTACGTTTCATGATGTCCAGAAAAAAAAAGGTCAATGTCCGTCCGCCGTCCGCCGTACGCCGTACGCCGTCCGCCGTCCACGCCGTTTTTGGTAGTAGAAAATTTTCTAAAAATCTGAAATTTGGGTCAGGGGTCTGTTCCCGGCCTAGGACGGTCCTCCAAGCTTTTCAGCCCGATCGGACCAAATTTGGGCGGGGTAGGAGTCAAAATGTGTTTTTTGAAAAATGGATTTTCGAGATTTTGGGCGGTTCAGGCGAGTGGGGTATCATTTTCCACTAATTTTTGGACGCTGAATCCAATGAAATGGGTCCCAAAACGATCGGCACCCTCTGGAAGAAGTTATGGGTCAAATTGGGTATATATTACCCATTTTGGTTGGTTATTCCTTGAATAATCAACCTATGTTTTCATGATAATGGTCAACATCTCCGATTCGGCTCAAAATTTTTTTCTGGACGTTTCATGATGTCCTGATCAAAAAAGGTCAATGTCCGTCCGCCGTCCGCCGTCCGCCGTCCGCCGTCCGCCGTACGCCGTCCATTGTCCACGCCGTTTTTGGTAGTAGAAAATGTTCTAAAAATCTGAAATTTGGGTCAGGGGTCTGTTCCCAGCCGAGATGGGTCCTCGAAACTTTTCAGCCCGATCGGACCAAATTTGGAGGGGGTAGGGGTCAAAATGTGTTTTTTGAAAAATGGATTTTCGAGATTTTAGGTGATTTAGGCGAGTGGGGTGTCATTTTCCACTAAATTTCGGACGCTGAATCCAATAAAATGGGTCCCAGAACAATTGGCACCCACTGGAAGAAGTAATGGGTCAAATTGGGAATTTATTACCCATGTGGGTGACTTCAGCCGAATAGACAAACAAAACACATCGTCATATCCTGTTGTTTATAACCAGCTGTTAAACTTAGCAACCAATTTTGAGCAGTTGCCTACAATTCTTTTTACTGTCCGAGCTTTTTATTCGTACCATTCAATTCAATTTAATACAATTATTATAGCCTTCTAAATTACCTACGTTTTCTCAATATTATATTAGTAAATTAGTGTCGTAGTGCCCCATAGATACACCCATCTTGAATATGTGTTTTCGGGATTTCTGCTACCTAGGCGTGTGGGGTATCATTTTCCACTAAATTTTGGACGCTGAATCGATTGGAATGGGTCTGAGACCCGCCACACCCACTGTTTCCCCCATTCGAGGAATAACCAACCCGTGTGTAAGAATTTGCAGCGTTTGAATATGTGTTTTCGAGATTTCCGGTACCTGGGCGTGTGGGGTATCATTTTCTACTAAATTTTGGATCCTGAATCGATTGGAATAGGTCTGGGACCCGCCGCACCCACTGTTTCCCCATTTCCCCCATGTTGAAGAAATGAGTCTCCATGCGCCTGGTCCGAGGAATAACCAACCCCTGTGTAAGAATTTGCAGCGTTTTGGTTGGTTATTCCTTGAATAATCAACCTATGTTTTCATGCAAATGGTGAACCTCTCCGATTCGGCTCAAAATTTTTTTCTGGACGTTTCATGATGTCCTGATCAAAAAAGGTCAATGTCCGTCCGCCGTACGCCGTCCGCCGTCCACGCCGTTTTTGGTAGTAGAAATTTTTCTAAAAATCTGAAATTTGGGTCAGGGGTCTGTTCCCGGCCTAGGACGGTCCTCGAAACTTTTCAGCCCGATCGGACCAAATTTGGGCGGGGTAGGGGTCAAAATGTGTTTTTTGAAAAATGGATTTTCGAGATTTTGGGCGATTTAGGCGAGTGGGGTATCATTTTCCACTAAATTTTGGACGCTGAATCCAATGAAATGGGTCCCAAAACGATCGGCACCCTCTGGAAGAAGTTATGGGTCAAATTGGGTATATATTACCCATTTTGAATATGCGTTTTCGAGATTTCCGGTACCTGGGCGTGTGGGGTATCATTTTCTACTAAATTCTGGATCCTGAATCGATTGGAATAGGTCTGGGACCCGCCGCACCGGCGTTCAGTCCGATCGGACCAAATTCGGGCAGGGTAGGGGTCAAAATGTGTTTTTTGAAAAATGGATTTTTGGAGAAATGGATTTTTGGGCGATCTAGGCGAGTAGGGTATCATTTTCCACTAAATTTTGGACGCTGAATCCAATGAAATGGGTCCCAGAACGATTGGCACCAACTGGAAGAAGTTATGGGTCAAATTGGGTATTTATTACCCATTTTGAATATGTGTTTTCGGGATTTCTGGTACCTAGGCGTGTGGGGTGTCATTTTCCACTAAATCATGGACGCTGAATCCAATGAAGTGGGTCCCAGAACGATTGGCACCCACTGGAAGAAGTTATGGGTCAAATTTGGTATTTATTACCCATTTTGAATATGTGTTTTCGGGATTCCTGGTACCTAGGCGTGTGGGGTGTCATTTTCCACTAAATCAAGCACGCTGAATCCAATAAAATGGGTCCCAGAACGATTGGCACCAACTGGAAGAAGTTATGGGTCATATTAGGTATTTATTACCTATTTTGAATATGTGTTTTCGGGATTTCTGGTACCTAGGCGTGTGGGGTATCATTTTCCACTAAATTTTGGATCCTGAATCGATTGGAATGGGTCCGGGACCCGCCACACCCACTGTTTTCCCCATTCAAGGATTTTGAATTGGAATGCGTGGAAAACTAGAATAAAATGTCCTATTCCTATTTTTCCATTAGCTTTATGATTTAATTTCAACATTAAATTGTTTACAATGTCCACCGTGCGGTTTTTTAATCCGTTCCAATTTCTATTAAAGTTCTATATTGCAGTACAGTTTTCAAAATAAATATTTGAAATGTTCGATTGTTGATTGAGTGATCGATTCTTAGTTGATATCATTGAACCAATCAATTGTTGGCCACTTCTATAATTAGTCACTTAAACTATCGATTAAGGATCACCAACTGCCTCTTCCTCTTCTTTTTGTCAAACTTGATCGGGCATCATAATTTTTTCAGAATATTTTATATATTTATATATATATTTTTTATTCTTTATCTATACTTTCAATAAGATATGGATTTATAACAATTTTAGCCGTTTTTGAAAGTAAAATGAGAAGTTTTAATGTAACAAAGCATCTATATTTCTAGCCGCAATGAAACAATTTAATTAAATTTTGATGTGCGTTTGATTTTTCCAATATTTTTCTATATTTTCAACTTGGATCGAATATTTTCATTCCAAAGGAATTAGTTAGGAGCAGTTTAGAAAAGAAGTTGCTTCTTGCGGTCGAAAGTTTGAGCTCGGAAAAAGACGATGAAATTCGAAAGTTGGAAGAAAGGATTGCCGGGCTTCAACAGCAAATTGAAAACGTTGTACAACAACACGAAGAAGTTCTGCTCCGTGCCGAGAGTGACAAGCAACAAGCCCTTCTCATCGGTTAGTTCAACTTGGTTCTTTCTTGTATTGTATATTTCTTATACTGCCACATGTGACATTAAAGTAATCTGTTGAGAAATTAGAAAACTGTAACATTGTTTACTGCGTTCAAAAACTCTTATCGGAAAATATTTGCAGCTCAGCAAGACTTGCAAGCGGTAGTTGAAAAGCTGGAAGAGGCCAAAAGAGATATGGAGGCTGAGAAGTGAGTCAATTATGCGCCGATTTGACGTATCACAGTTGCTGAAGATTAATGGTAGGCTGTGATCATTTGCTGGTTTTTCGGTTGTCAGATTGTCTCACGACAGAAACCGGCGAGATGCTGCAGTTCGAACCGAGCAGGACCGAGCGACCATCAACTCTCTGAGAGACTCTGTCAATGCCGCAAACTCCAAGTTCGAGCAGTTTAGGTGTGATTTTACGATGCTTTCTCTTTCGATAATGTGTTCATTTTCCATTGGGTTCATTTGTCTATTTGTCCTTTGATGTGTCAATCACCCACCACGGATTCCACTCAGTCATTCATTTTGTGCAGGACCCGGGCTGAAGAAGACAAAACCCTGCTGGAAAATCGGATGGCCGAGCTCATCAAAGAACGGGACAGCGAAATCCAGCACTGCGAAGACCTGAAGCTCCAGCTTCATCTGATGGAAGACAAGCTGGACTCTGTGACTTCCCAGCTGAACGAAACCTCTCACAGGCTAAAAGATGGTATTTTATCGTGGCTCAAGTACGTTATCTTCGATAATCCTTCGAGTGTCTTTCTAAAACGTCTTGTCTTCAGTGGAGAACCACCGGGATACGTTGATGAAGGAGCTCACGGACGTCAGAAGAAGTCTCGCTGATGCTAGTTTCGAAAAAGACAAGTACAGCAGCTCCAACAAAGAACTGCGAGAACACGTCAAGCGAGTCGAAGGGCAAAAGAGAGAACAAGGCCGATCTTTGGAGGAGGCTCTCAACAAAATCACTGGTAATATCAACTAAACTGCAGGTCATTGGCTCTTTTACCGTAAAACCCCACTTATGTCATTGCGGCGTCCAATTTACGCAGCCCTGGACGAAGCACGGAGGAACTTGGAAAGTGAGAGATCTCGGCTGCAGTCACTCGTCCGAGAACTTGACAGGAATCTGATCGAATCGAAGCAGCACGCCGGTGGTACTGGAGAGGAGCTTACCAAAGCTAAGGACCTCATTAACCAGAAGATTGCTGACGAGCGGCAACTCCAAGCAAGAATCGCTTCAGTCCAAGAAGAACGAGATCGTGCTCAGCATCAGGCGCATCAGTTATCGAAGCAGGTCAGCGTGTTTCCTTGAAAAAAGTCTAACACCAGCAGTAATCAGACAAACTCTGATGTTCTTAAGAATGTTGCAGCCGACAAATTTATCTATACAAATGATATTGTTAATTTAGGTTCTTGAACTTGAAAATTCCTTGGAAGCGACGAGAGAAGAAGTTGCCAGGTCGAGAAGCAAAGGGGACGACGATGAGAGGCGGTTCCGCGAGCGGGAAGAAGAGCTGCTTATGAGGTTGGAAGACTCGCGAGGAAACGAGAAGAGGTTACAGGATCAAGCGCACAACCTGGAGGTCTGTCTTGCAGATGCAACGCAGCAGATTCAAGAACTCAAGGTGAGAGGTGCTGTTTGGGTACCCATCAAAAGGCTCCCATCATGAAAAAAAATGTCAAAATAATCCCCGGTACGAGTATATTAGAAAGCTCATGTCGTCGTCATGACTGGCTGGTTCTCTGGCTGCTGAAATAACTGTAGAATTTTCAATATTATCTACTGAGCATTGTTGTATGACTCAGGCACGTCTTGGAGGTTCAGAAGGCAGAGTTCGCGCTTTGGAAACCACACTGCAACAATTAGAGGGGTCGAAGAGAGAAGTTGAACAGAAACTCAGTTCTGTTGGATCAACCCTACGCCGAATTGCAGGTAATAAAGGACGAACGCCTTGGCGCAGTGACTTCAACTAAAACGCCAAGTATTCAATATTGACTTCTGCTTCCAGGCATTCAAATGGATGGCTCCGTCAACCTGCCCTACAAACTTCTCTCACCAACGAGAAGATGGAGTCCCGTGCGAGTTCCGCAAGACCATTCAGACTGTGGCCGCGAGTCCTCCAGGGACGTCATACTGGACGTGGACCCTGACTCAGTTCGTAAAGGCGTCAGGACTCTCATGCAGCAAGTTGCTCAGGTACGAGGAATGTAAAATTGCATGGCCCAATTGCTGATAATGTAGCAAATCTAGTGAGGTTTCATGATAATGTTGTTTGCGATAGATTGAGCGAGAGCGCGACGATCTGAAGGCGCACTTGATGGATTACAAGAAACAGTTGAAGGCTCAAAACGACGAATTGTCAAAAACTGAAAACAAGTTGAAGAACACAATGACCAGTTTGAGACAGGTGACGCTCTCCTCCTTTCGTCGTCAATTTCATTTAACAGAAGTTTTACGGACGTCATTAATTTTTAATGTTATCATAGGTTCAAGAAGAAAAAGGTTCTCTTGAGGTCAGACTGGGTCAGAAATCTGCTGCTCTCCAGTCACAGAAGCAGGCGATGCAATCGAAATCCAACGAATCTCAACATCTTTCTGAAAAGTTGACTGCTCTGGATATGGCGCTCAAGAGCGCCAATGAAGAGAAAGCTTTGTGCGAAGACAAATTAGAAAAGGTAGGTACGTTAGGGGAGAGAAATAATCGATATATCTAAGAAGAGTCAATTCTGCTTCGTCTACGCCCTGTGAATATTTCAGCAACCAATTTCATCCTATCAACTACGCCCTTCACTGGTCCTGGTGACGGAGGAGGTATCTGTTGTCAGGTTTCATTGGTATTCTTTCCTCTTGCAGTTGAAGCAAAGCTTGAGCAAGTGCGACGTAGAAAAGAGAACTTTACAAGACGAACTGGCTAAAGCAGAAGCAAGAGCGACCAAATTAGAACTGCAACGGATGGGAATGGAAGGCGACATTCAGCGGCTCCAGATGATGCTGCAAGAGAAGGAATCCAACATCCAAGTGAGTTTTCGTCTCGTCTAACTTATGTTTGTCTTCTTCAAATTACTTTTCTCATTTCATCATCCTTCCAGAAACTGCAAGAGCGAGTAGAATCGGAAAGTGCCACTGTTAGCTGAACTTGAAGAACGATGCGGTTCACTCAAAACAACTGTTGACCAGTTGAACCAAACTTTGGAAAGAGCGTCTGCTTCTGAGAGGGAATTGACCAAAGAGATGGCCAGCTTGCAGAGGACGTTAACCGAAGCTTCTGCCACGTCACAGTCAAACGCAGACAAATTAAAATCCTTGCAGAAACAAGTGTACAATGCTGAAAACGAAAAACGGGTTGCCCTCGAACGACTAGAAGCTGCCCAACAGAATCTTGCTGAGGTGAAGTGAAGCGACTTGTTAATTCTCGGAGCCATTCTTCCCTCTTGTTGACATGTTTTATCAAAGGTATTTTATCGCGGTTGGTCTAGGTGAGAAGGAGTTATACGGTACTCAAAGAAGCGCATGCGCGGCTCCAAGGGGAACTATCCGCCAACGAAGTAGAGAAATCTGCGCTGGAAGCTCAACTGCGCATGGCCAACTGGCCCAACGACAACGAAGACCTCAAACGACAAGCTAATGACCTCAATATGAAGATCGAGAGTCTGCAGGACAAGGTATGGTCTACATATCGTGACGATGACTGCTTTTAGTGGTAATTCCGTTCGCCTCCTGAAGCACGTGTTTCTTGTACAGGTGAGGAACTTGGAGACCGAGAAGCGAAGCTTGGAGCGGAAGTTACAGTCAGCACGATCCAAGAGTTACGAGCGCGGCGAGAAAGGGTCTTCGCGGGAGTGGCTTGATTGTGGGGACTCAGTCATTGGAGACCGCACGTCGATGCACGACAATCGTACGTTAATGGGAGGCTCGACTAACCTGATGATTGACCAAGAAAATATGGAGCTCAAAGCCCGAGTCAGAAGCCTAGAAACGGAGCTGGCCAAAAAAGAAGCAGAACTTCATCGGCTTAGGTCTCAGCTTGAAATAACAAGGCAAGGAACGCTCAAGCCATACGTCCAGATACTTAATGTTGATGTCCCATTGTGAGAATCATTGTCTCAGCTGCAGGTTGTGAGCAGAGCACCTCCCACAGCAGCCATCTTGTTGCTCTGAGCACTGCTAAAAATATTAGATGTGCTGTTGTCATCAGTGCTGACCATATTCTTTGCTATACTCAGAGAAAATGGATCATTAAGACGCTTTAGAATATTGGCTCAGTCACCATTCCTTGATCCTGAATCTTGCGGTTGTGTTGCGAATCATCGAGTGTAGGGATGCAGGAATTGCTTGAGTTGGAAGCTTGGTCCCACTTGCCATCCAGCAAATGCTCTGTCTTAGCAGGTGTAGAGATTGCTGGATGTTTCGGCCAGTGGCCCCTCCAACTCTATTCTCCATTAGGTAGCTTGGCTGACACGAATCTCTACAAATAAATTGACCTTTTGATGATGCTGAATTTTCCTATCACTCCCCCATAGTGGAAGAATCCTGTCCCTCCTCAATCTTCACCATTTAAAAGTCCTTATCATGCGTTCGTCTCTCTCAGGTCATCGAGTAAGGAGTGGTCAGGCGATCTTGAAAGATATAGATCAGCCCAACACCAGGCCGAAAGACTCCTAGAAGCTCGTGAGCAGAGCCACAGGCAGCAGATCTTGAGGCTGGAAAATCAGGTTGGTTGGCAGTCCAGTTTTCACGCGCACACTCGTAGATAGCCTGTTTAATGATGTGCATATTCTCTATTTCATCGATTTCTCAGGTGAAAATGCTGCGAGAGCAGCTGAATCAAGAAGTCAAACGGAGGCAGATGTTTGTGTTGAGGTCTGGAAGGACTGGGCGAGAGGTAATTTACCTTATTTTCGGTTATTGAAGACGTATAAACAAGTTGGACGTATTAATAAAGTTGGCACTCTAACCAATATCTTTTCCTCCAGGTTCAGCAACTCCATAACCTTCTGGATAATTCCCTACGAAACGTCTCTCAAGACCCAGCGGCTGACACGTTGGAGAGCGAAAACCGGAAATTGGACTCCCTAAACCTCCACTCGTCCTCTTCCTCAGCCCCCATCGCCCTTCCACCACCGAGGACTCCCAGGAAATAAGATGTGACTCCAGTGTAGACACTTTCCCATTCAAAGACGAAAATTGTGTCCCGATTGCTTCCCGGCCCGAAGTTAGCGGGACCAAAAAGGCAAGCGATTGGTTGGGGTATTTCACTCATGAGCTGGAGGAGGGACAAAGTTCACCCACCTGCAACAGACGCCTTAAAATGAACAAAGAGCGACGCTCGCTGTTTTTCAAGAGTTTTTGTACGTGGTAATCAACTAGGGCGTGTTGGTTTTACTGAAGCTGTCTGATGCTTGACAGTCGGCCATATTTGATCTCGTCGTCACGCGGATTCTTTCATATGAGCATCTAATGGAGAACACGTTCTACAGTTCAGACGTGCCGTTGCTCAACACTTTCTAGTCGCTTTAACTTGTGCTTGTCTTACTTAGACTAATAACGTCTACAGCCCAACCATGTCCTCCCAGAGTACAATATGCCTTTACTGTAGTCTCCCTAGAGTACTGCTGTAGCTCAGTTGTGGTTGAAGACACAAATCTTCCCAAGCCAGTGTAGAGTGCACCACTTTGCCTCTTTTTGGCCTTGCAAAAGATTCGAAATAGAAAGAGAATATTTTAGAAGGCATTTTCATAGTATCATTAGATGGTTCTTGGTGGTGCCTAACCTATCTTGATTAGTTCCTTGGCGCGGAATAAAAAGTTCTTCAGAAACGATGACTATTAAGCTGCGTAATTTTATCTAGACTTGGTAAGCTAAAGTAGTGTTAGTTCCTGCTTTCGTGATTATTTTACCACTTTAAATTAATTTTGTTGGATCTCAGAAGCAATTTATGAAGTTGTTTTAGTTTGTGCTAGTGATTCTATCTGTGAATATTTTAGCTTAGTTGTTAATGGCGATGGGCAAAGTCAACCTATTGCAATACAACAGCATGAGTATATGTGATACTGAGGATGAGTTCATCATGTGTAACCAGTAGTCCATGAGTAGGCCATTACATATACCAGCACTACCGTAAATGACAACCAGGAGAGGCCTGTACGTGGACCCTGATCCTGATTTGTTTTTTCTTGCCAACTTCTCAGGTTATGTAGATTCCCTTCTGCCTATTAAGTGGCGGAATGGTCGCATAGCGCTCAAAAAGGAATCGCTTCTATTGTAACCACAGCTACTTGTAATTGATTCAGATTTTGAAGTCTTGATCTTTTCTCCTACAATTACTGGGACACCCTGAATATATGCAACCTGCAGTGCTGACAGCGTTGAATGAACAAATCAACTTCAGGCTGAAAAGTTACAAACCAGGGAGATGCCCTGTCCAACCAGCCAAAGACTGGACGATGCCTGTGAAGAAAAGAAAGCTGCAGGCTATCTGCTCCCATTGAGGACTAAAGTGTACTACTGCTTTACCACCCTACAGCTGACAATTCTGAAATTTGTAATCGCTTTTTGGGGGAGGAAAAAAAGCCATGTGGTGATACTTCCTGTGGCACTGTTTTGAGATGCATGCTTGCGCCCCCCTCTGGTATGTTGCTCATGTTGGAACTCTGAGTGCATTCTGAAACTGCTGTTATGCTTGTTCTCATGTCATCTGAAGTGTTGTCCATTGACATAGCTACTGCAGTCACTCAGGTGTCAGCAATCATTTCCAAATGTACCAACGTTCAGTGCTTCTTTGCAGGGTTGGTCAATGCTGATGCTGCTTGCGTTTGCAGTTGTCAACCCATTTTTGTCTACAATGATGCAGGTCTACAAGAAGCTTCCACTGGGGTTTTCAAATCAAATCAAAATCAAAAATATTTTATTGTATTAACCGTCAGGTATTACAATGTTTGTGGAGTTGGCATAAGAATAAGAAGCATAGATAACTGACACGGATAATCAATAAAGAAAAAACTCATTCAGGAATAGCACCAAAATGCGTAATAAAAAACTTCTTTACTTCAGTTAGGGTTGATAGATCACCAATAATGCCGTAAAAACGGCCCAAAGACAATTCATCCACCTCGTAAAAACTAATTCTTTCTCCCCCCATGATTGGACATTCACAGAAGTGCTCCATTGTGTCTGGGTGGTGCAGGTTGCATAAGGGGCAGTCATTTTCCTTACAAAAACGAACGGACAGTCCTGGGACACTTAGGCGACAGAATTTCTCTCCTCCCATCCTCACGTCCATCTGCAAGTAGGGTGCACTCCGGTCACCAGTAGGCTGGACGAATCTGATGTGTCGGTTGAAGCAGGATGTCCGCACTCTCTCCTCGTCCGACATTTTCACGGAGCATTTCATCGCTTTGAGTATCGCTGGCCTCTGATTTCTGAAGTTCACGACGTCCTGATTTTCCCATATGTCAGAGAGCCCATTGTCATTGAACCACTTGGACAATTGAGAAGCCCAGTTATATCTTATGTCAGGCTTATCTGAGTGGAGCGAAAGTAAGCACCGAAAGCAAATCTTGGGTAGCCTGTCAGGGTTCATTTCAACCATTTTCAACCACCAACCGGTTGCTGCCTTGAAAATTTGACTCTTGGAGTGGCTCAGGTTACATTCCGATCTGATGGCGTAATCTGGAGTGTTCTTAGAGAGGAACAAAAAACTCTTGAACGTTCTTACTTGAACTCATTCCAGCTCCTCGCAATGATTGAGCCCCCACGCCTCAACTGCATAGAGTACCGTGGACAAAATCAGGGCTTGAGCAATTTTTGTCCAAGACTCAAGTGATCCACCTTTTCCTTTGTGAAGCAGCTGTAGCACAGATCTAATTGCAGCTTCTCCCTTTTTAACGGCCTGACTGGTGTTCATCCCAAAGAGCCCTGATGAGGAGAATGTAACCCCTAGGTACTTAACGGAGTTAACAATCTTCAGCTCATTCTCTCCGCAGAAAAACCTATACCTTTCCGACAGCCTGCCTCCTCTGAGTGCATTCTGAAACTGCTGTTATGCTTGTTCTCATGTCATCTGAAGTGTTGTCCATTGACATAGCTACTGCAGTCACTCAGGTGTCAGCAATCATTGCCAAATGTACCAACGTTCAGTGCTTCTTTGCAGGGTTGGTCAATGCTGATGCTGCTTGCGTTTGCAGTTGTCAACCCATTTTTGTCTACAATGATGCAGGTCTACAAGAAGCTTCCACTGGGGTTTTCAAATCAAATCAAAATCAAAAATATTTTATTGTATTAACCGTCAGGTATTACAATGTTTGTGGAGTTGGCATAAGAATAAGAAGCATAGATAACTGACACGGATAATCAATAAAGAAAAAACTCATTCAGGAATAGCACCAAAATGCGTAATAAAAAACTTCTTTACTTCAGTTAGGGTTGATAGATCACCAATAATGCCGTAAAAACGGCCCAAAGACAATTCATCCACCTCGTAAAAACTAATTCTTTCTCCCCCCATGATTGGACATTCACAGAAGTGCTCCATTGTGTCTGGGTGGTGCAGGTTGCATAAGGGGCAGTCATTTTCCTTACAAAAACGAACGGACAGTCCTGGGACACTTAGGCGACAGAATTTCTCTCCTCCCATCCTCACGTCCATCTGCAAGTAGGGTGCACTCCGGTCACCAGTAGGCTGGACGAATCTGATGTGTCGGTTGAAGCAGGATGTCCGCACTCTCTCCTCGTCCGACATTTTCACGGAGCATTTCATCGCTTTGAGTATCGCTGGCCTCTGATTTCTGAAGTTCACGACGTCCTGATTTTCCCATATGTCAGAGAGCCCATTGTCATTGAACCACTTGGACAATTGAGAAGCCCAGTTATATCTTATGTCAGGCTTATCTGAGTGGAGCGAAAGTAAGCACCGAAAGCAAATCTTGGGTAGCCTGTCAGGGTTCATTTCAACCATTTTCAACCACCAACCGGTTGCTGCCTTGAAAATTTGACTCTTGGAGTGGCTCAGGTTACATTCCGATCTGATGGCGTAATCTGGAGTGTTCTTAGAGAGGAACAAAAAACTCTTGAACGTTCTTACTTGAACTCGTTCCAGCTCCTCGCAATGATTGAGCCCCCACGCCTCAACTGCATACAGTACCGTGGACAAAATCAGGGCTTGAGCAATTTTTGTCCAAGACTCAAGTGATCCACCTTTTCCTTTGTGAAGCAGCTGTAGCACAGATCTAATTGCAGCTTCTCCCTTTTTAACGGCCTGACTGGTGTTCATCCCAAAGAGCCCTGATGAGGAGAATGTAACCCCTAGGTACTTAACGGAGTTAACAATCTTCAGCTCATTCTCTCCGCAGAAAAACCTATACCTTTCCGACAGCCTGCCTCCTCTGAGTGCATTCTGAAACTGCTGTTATGCTTGTTCTCATGTCATCTGAAGTGTTGTCCATTGACATAGCTACTGCAGTCACTCAGGTGTCAGCAATCATTGCCAAATGTACCAACGTTCAGTGCTTCTTTGCAGGGTTGGTCAATGCTGATGCTGCTTGCGTTTGCAGTTGTCAACCCATTTGTTTAGAATTGTCCACAATGATGCAGGTCTACAAGAAGCTTTCACTGGGGTTTGTTAACAAACTCCTCTTCAACTTCCATACCACTTTGCTAACAATTGAATTCATCTCAAATTAACTCGTCGACTCTTCAACAATTGTTTCTGAGATTCAAGCAGTCTTTCTTTTCCTGTTTTGACCAGTGACTCGTCTACCATTAATACCGCTGTTGCCAGAGCAACAGGTGTGAACCATTGATGGTCCAACGTGCAATATTAATTTTTAGTTTGTCTTGTCTGTAGAAAGACTTGGAGAGCATTTTTGAACAGGTATTCAAGATACAGTAATTTTGTGATATATTGCAATTGTATTCAAAAATAATTCTTAGTCCTCTTTGGAACTGAGTGTTTATTGTTTGATAAATGTACAACGGTTGTGGTGTAACTAATGAGTTCACTTCAATAAATGCCTTTGTTGCTCTCATATTCATTTGATGGTGTTGTCGGCTGGTAAAATTGTGTTTCTCCTAGCATTATGTGTAATTTGTTGAGTGAAGTTGACAGTCAAATCCTTTGTTTGAAACAATGTCAAATCTTTTTCCAGCTTCTCGTTTCCTTAACGCTGAAATCTGGTATTTGGACAACCTTGGCCTGTATTACTAAGCAGTTACGTTTGACTCTCTAATAACTCCAAGGCTGGCCGTCCACTGGACGCGAATTCGCGCGAAGGGGCGAAGAGGCGAAGTACGCGATTTCGCGCGAAGAGTTCGCCTCTTAACAAACACTATCATTCGTATAGGACCCCGTCCACTGCAAGCGCCATGATCGCGCGAAGTTGGAAGGCGAAGGAACATGTTTGATTCCGAACGCGCGAACTGGCGATCCCGGCGATGGAAATCTATACCTGCCGCACCCTTTTATCTAGCCCATATGTGTAGTCCCCATACTACTTCACTAAACAATGTACCTCATCTGTCTTTCGCACCCCATCATTGTAAATAATTAGAGTTGGTTCACATAGGTGGATAATGTTATGATCAGTTATACACTCCCCCACACCGCACGGAGCTTGTCTCTTGGTGTTGGGGTATTTCCAACCCGCGTACGGTTCTTTATTTTAATCTTTATCCCTTACTTCTTCTTCTGATAAATTGATAGTTTTGGTGCAGGAGAGACCACCCCTGTTGTTCATTTAAAATTGTGGGATGAAGTTAAAGTAGGTATGTTTTTTTTTTTTTTTTTTTTTTTAAGTACCTAATTGAAGACATTTTTCGGAGATAGATCTCCCTGCTGGTGAAACCACTCTCCATACTGATGCCGATGAACGAAAATATCTTTCACCCACTCTTCCCTCATATCCTGACAGGCCTGACGCAGGAGCTGATTCAAGGGGGGTCATAACCCCCCCCAAACCAAGTAGAATTTTGAAGATTTTTGAAATTTTGAGATTTTGGAGTTGAGTTTTGACATAAACAATCGAATTATGAATAAATATTAGATTGGAATAAAATGGATTTTATTGTTAAGAGATTGAAAAAGTGAGAAAATTTAGTTCATTTTGTTTGTTTGGTTATTATTATTATTTTTTTTTTTTAGCTTTTGATTTTACCCTGTGACCCCCCCCCCCCCCTTCCCCGAAAAAAATTTCTAGATCCGCGCCTGGCCTGACGCCAGTAGAACTGAAGAGTCCAAGGCATATAATTGCCACAATTCCGAAAGCGACATTAAGACCCAAAACAGCTGATAGAACGGGCGAAACTGACAGGAATTCGCGTGCAGTGGACGGGGTTTCGACGCGCGAAGAGGCGTAGAGGCGAAAACTTGCGAATTCGCCTCTTCGCGCGAATTCGCGTCCAGTGGACGGCCAGCCTAAGACTTTAGCGTATAAATCAGAACCGTTTCAGGATTGTTCGTTTGAACGTACAAACTATTGTTTTACTATTGTTACATACTCTATTTATGTTTGTATTTTTCCCACCAACCAACTTATTCAACACCAACCTCAACTTTACTCATCAAAATCAAAAATCAATGTGTCTAAGAGCAAAACTCTTCCAATTGAATCCTTCTAAGGGATTCCTAATGGATTTGCGTATAAAAAGAGTTAATTCGTCATTTAGTCCCCCCCCCCCCCTTTTGCTTTCCAGTATCCTACCCAAAATCTCGACATTCCGTCCTTTGGGGTTATAGACGATCATACTGATCTAGAGTACGCACGCCTCAATTATAGGTGCATGTGACAATCTCTAAACGCTTCATAGCTGCTTTGTACGTAAACTGCCTTAACCGACTGCCTTACGAAGACGTTTTTGTTACATTGATAATTTTAGAAAATCATTATAAACACAATAGCCTGTCATTGGATGTCAAAAATTTTAAAAATAAAATAAAATAGAATACGATTGACTTTTGTTTCCTATTTAGGCAAAGTGATCACATTGAATGGTCGCAGATTTGAAATTTCTTTTTATTAGCGTTAGATATTCTATACATTAATTACAGTCTTTACAAAATTTATAAATAACACAATATATACAACATTTACACACAGACACATTGTTAAGTAACTTCGTTGAAGAAAAACTTGGCAGTATGGGAGAAAATTGAGAAAAAGTTGCATTAGCTTGGGCATTTTCTCTAATCTTCTCCCAATGGAAAGCACTTACTAGCTAATGTGGGAGTATAAGGTAGTTTACCGTTGAAATTGTGACATATTCGGGCTTTTAGGGCTGCAAATCGGCAATACGTAATCAGTGTTAACTTCAACGTTAAATAATCCTTCTTTATGCTCGTATCAACTCATTCATGTTCAAAATATATATATTTACGGTAGGTAAAATGTTCAATGAGAACATGTTAATACTTGAGAACTACCTGCTCAGTGTGGAGTACATTCTAAATTACAACAACGGCTGAATTACAAAGATAATTTGGACTTCATGGGTTTGTCAAGAGGCAAAATCCAAGACGGTTAATATTACAACCGCCTCATTCGGTATGCTTTTTCTATTTCAGCCGGGCAGGACACTAAACGCAGCAGTAACACATGACCAGCTAAGAAGAAAAGCGATGTTCCATGTTCTTTTTGGACAATAGCGGTGGCAATCTCCTCCTACCTATTCCGAAAATGGCCAAGTGGAAGACACTAAGATGAACCTAGAAAGTTCTAAGAGAAACAGTAGTTGGTTACCTAAAAAAAGTCAACAATTCAATACCAAATGTACATGTGAAAACGATTTTGTACCTGCAAACGATGGTTTGGTTTTGGTATTTATTAGAGGATGAAACGTTTCGAGAAAAATCTAATTGAGAAGCCAATTGAGACCAAAATTAACTCTGAACAATTAGTATAATATGAGCTCCTATAGCGAATTAAATCCGGATTTTTAATGACAATTTCGCGACCGGAAAAAGCCGTTTTTTCAGCTCACTAACGTTGGTTTTCCATTTAAATTAAAATCAACTCTTGAGGAGCATTTGAGAAAAACTAACTCAAGTGCCGAGAGACAGTGATTTTTGATCTGCAAAATGTAATTTTGAAGGTTTCATTGTAAATTTCTTGTTTCTCCGAAGCAATCCCGACTTATTCAAATTCATAATAAATTTATAAATTACTTTAAAAAATGTGTGGACTGCTGATTATCTGTAAGCCGTTCATGCGGGATAATTGACGATGATTACTCATATGGAACGTATTACATAATCTGGAACGTTCCGGGTAACCATGGAGTCCACATACCGGCCTCTTTCTTGAAATGGTTAATTGGTAAATATACTATAACTGATGATCAATAAACCTTCGTGGTGATAATATTTAAGATATTTTAAAAAGAGAAGCAGAAAAATCAACGAGCTGGGCCTTTGTAATGATGTCTGAGCATGATTTTGGTCTCAAATTACATCAAATTTTATGGTAATTTAAAATCTACATCTGGTCAACTCATTCAGACTCGTATTTCACTGGCAGTACAATTTGAGATTTAGTGTTAAGAGGGGTTAGTAGTAGGGATGAACGATACTGATCGATATCGAGATGGTATCGATACTTTTCTTTTGGTATCGGTAAAAATAATCGGGATCGAAAAAAGTATCGAACAATAACAGTACCTCAAATTTTTGTTAAAAAATACCAATTAAAAATCAAGAAGGCTCTCCTAAAGGTTGCTACACTTGTTTTGGCCAGAACTTCCAGTATATACTTCGGGTAGGTATATACCATAGACTAAAGTATATACTCGAAGGGCCAGAAGCTTCAGAGAGAGATCCCTCTTCCCTGCTTTGGCTAGGGGTTGTCTCGTGAACAAGATGAAGTAGCCAAAAAAGCTAACGAAATTTCATAAAGGAAACTGGGACGACAACATGGATAGCGATGGAACTAAGGATCGTGAAACCTTTGCGATATTTTGTTATGACGCGGTGATTATACAAGGTTCTGATTTAGTGGGAGGAAAGTAGCGAAATTGTGTTAAAAGCGTCAGTAAAACACATTCTGTGTTTTTTACAATAATTTCTTCTGAAGCATGTAAATAGTGGTAACCGGGGGCAAGCCCCCTGGCAAGACGCGGAGCGCCATTTTGATTCGATACCGATACTGGTTAATATCGATACTTGCTTGGTATCGATACCATTCTCTTGATACCGATACTAGTACTTATATCGATCCCCCCCGGTATCGATCATCCCTAGTTATTAGGTCTCAAAGGACCTTCAACATGGCCAGAATAAACACATTTCTTGCATGAAAGTAATCATGGCTAGGCAAAAACGCCTATGAGAGATACAGTATTGAATTTGATCGAACGGGTGCACTTATTTCCTACTTGACACTAAGGCGATTTCATTTGTTTTCTATTCAGCCTAAATTTCGATCTGAGTTATATTATCTTTATGGAATGTAAACGACCTAGTTACGAGTCAGCCCCTAGAACGATTCTAGAAAATATTTGGGTACTTGTCAATTAGAACCCCTCCCGAGGGTGACCTGTTTACTAGCACCGTAACCTTCCCGTTGGACAGCGATATATCGCACAGCGATATATACGATATATCGCAACGTAGCCTGCACCGACTTTAACATATTTCAGAATTATTTATTTATTTCAACGGTAATAACCATTTATGAAGAGGATATAAAAATTTTCAGTTCAGAACCCGAAAGAGGTTACCAATTTGTATACCTACTGACAACAGCGTGGTAGCATAAACTAAAATTAACCGCTAACGTGGAGGTTATATATAGATCGATATATAGAAAATCGATTCATCACGCCATGTTTGGGATAGTTGGTTACCCTCGGGAGGGGGTCTAATTGACAAGTACCAATATTTGTTCTGCGGCACTCGAACTCCAAATGTAGCCATTTTAGTTTTCTACGTGTATCTAGGTATGGCTTCTTTAATGTTTCCAGTTCTTAATTTCTACTGTCTAACGGTTTAATTAACTAAGAACTACACGAGAATAACGTCACCAGAGCGCATCAGTCATTGGCTCAGCCCTGTGTGATGCGTCTTGGTAACTGGACGCGACTCAGGCAGAATTGAGGCTTCGTTTCTTCACGAACAAAGGCGATTGTCACAATTCCGTCGTCTCCAATTTCTTCGATATCAGCGGGTTGCCGAGTTTGTCCATGTGGTGGTAAAGATTACGGTGGTACGTGTTTCCGTTGCGGTTCAAGTCGTTTTGCTCTTTGATGGTCATTGAAACGGGAACTTCGTTCTTCAACATGTTTGATTGACTGTAAACAAGAAATAAATCGATGATTCGAACAGAAATTATACGCGCAGTAATGAACAGTATATAAAATGAATCATCAAAGTATAATATATGAAGATGTGGTCCTCAACTTGTCCTTAACCAACGAAATCGAGTTGAGAGGGAACCTTTCTTACTATTGTAAGCCTCTCTCGAATTAAAATGTTTGAATTTACGGCTAAAGTCAAGTATAGGGACCGTTGTCGCGTTATCAACTGATAGCAATGATATCGCGCATACGGTCGATAATCGATAATCGAAAGTTTTTGTGGGAGTGAGAGGCTTAGTGAAGCTTAGTGAGCACGAGGTAAGTTTATTTCAATTTATTTATTATTTTTTATTTATTATTTAATTATTTATTTATTTTAGTTTATTTCAATTTAGTATTTTCCCTCCTTTTTTATAAAAACAAATATGGCCGACAGGGATAAATATTTCGTGTATAATATATCGATAGTGCATATCGACTGAGCGTACTATCGATATCAGCTGATAACGCGACAATGGTCCCTATTCTTGACTTTTACCGAATTTACTATAATTTAATTCGGGTTTCTTCGGAGAATTTGGAAGGGACCTAGCGAGAGGATACGGGATGTAAGTCTAAGTCTTACGACTGAGCAACTAGGGATACCAAGGATGAACATAAAATACATTGATACAAAATGAATTATAATTGAAAACAAGGACTCGTTGCAAAGGAGAATATGCCTCAACCTGGGCTAGAATTGATACAAGACAAAGTAATTTGACAAAGTAAATTAGACAACATGTGGAGCATAAAATACAATTAATACAAGATACATGAAATAATGATATACATGAAATACAATTTAATGAGCAAGTGCAACGATACTGGCTGACGAAAACAGCGTCGACGTCGAAGGAAAAACAGGAGGGGGCATGCTGTCCCGCAGGTACACAGCGAGGCTTATTAACTTGAGTCCTTTATCATCTCATGGCATGGGGAACACAATATTACAGCTTCGGTCGACTTCAGCACGGTAGGAGAGTTCACTTCATAGCGAGCACAGGACAAAGCCAGGATGGACTGAGTGAGAAATCTCTTGCACGACAGGGTTACAAAAATATATGACTCCAACATGTTGGGCACCCCAGCAACGAGGGGCACCTCGACGACGACTGCCTGGTTGGGGGCCTTGGCAACGAGTGAGCGCTGGGCCTCTCTCCAAAATGCGACGTCTGGGCAGGAGCTGCGCGCACATCCTGGCACATGCTCCCTCCCTTCTGGCCTTCTGGAGGCAGCAAGCCTGGGGGCTTACACTAAGTTGAGTGTTAAGGGCAGGTTTCTGTCAGCAGAGCCAGAAAGTAACCCTCAAAATGCCGACAGTACAAAGTGTGGAATCACCTTTGTCCAAAAGCATTGCAGGGGTGGCTTTAGGACTTTAGGAAGTTTGAGTGTAAGAAGGAACCTGGTGATAAAAACGCTGCAAATTCGTTCACACAGGATGGTTATTTTTCAGACCAGGTGCATGGAGACTGATTTCTTCAAAATGGGGAAAACAGTGGTTGTGGCGGGTCCCAGACCCGTTCCAATCGAATCAGGGTCCAAAATTTAGTGGAAAATGATACCCCACCAGAAATCCTGAAAACGCATATTCAAAATGGGTAGATACATACCCATTTTGACCCATAACTTCTTCCGGTGGGTGCTAATCATTCTGGGTCCCATTTCGTTGGATTTGGATTCAGTTTCATTGGATTCAGCGTCCAAAATGTAGTGGAAAATGATACCCCACACGCCTAGATCCCCAAAAATCTCGAAAATCCATTTTTCAAAAAACACATTTTGACCCCTACCCCGCCCAAATGTTGTTCGATCGGGCTGATAAGTTTCGAAGACCGCCCTAGGCCGGGAACAGACCCCTGACCCAAATTTAAGATTTTTAGAAAATTGTTTACTAACAAAATCGGACATTAGACTTTTTTAATTGAAAAAAAAAAAAAAAAAAAAATTAGAAAAAAAATTTGGGCCAAATTGGAGAGATTGACTTTTTGTATAAAAACACAGGTTGGTTATTCCTTGAATAATCAAAATGTCAGCAACAAGATCATAATCCCAGTCAAAACCCTCCAAAGCTGAGCGCGTATCTGGGGTAACGTGGTCATATTACAATTATTTATTCGCCACCCGATGATTTGCTGGCCCTGTATTTGCCAAAAGACGTGTAAACAGTATGGAGTCTTGACAACTATTCACACAACACACAGTACGCTTTAGAGCAGATACCTTGGAACAGATCCTTGACAGCTGGTGAAAAAAAGGAAAGAAATTGGTTACTTTTATTATTTAGGCTAAAGGAGGAGACAAGCCCCTAGTAGGCAGAGTTAGGTGCATTCATAAATAGGTACGAATATTGTGACGTGTTGCAATTTAGGCACAAATGCCTGCTACCTTGGCTCGTCAATGGCCTTCCTATTGTTGCGAGATTACACCTGCACCAGTCTCCTGCGCAACCAGCCTTACAAGGTCAATGCCATGTGGAGGGTCAAGGGTCACTCTCAAACATTCGTGCATTGTATCAAATTGGCTGGAACCTTCCTGCTTGCTCGAGACAACCCCAGAACCAGGGAAGACTCGAGAAGGTTCTCGGCCAAGGGAGCGAGCATAAAAAGGGACCGAGGAACGCCGCAGAGAGCAGTACAGTTCAGAGTCTGAATATAGATGCTTCATGTTATAAATTAGTGCAACAACTGCATTACAACCATGTATTGTGCCTTGTGATTGTGTAAGTGTGTGAATGAGGACAGTGTATTTGAGTGAACAATTGTAATAAATTATTTACAAACAACATAAATCGTTACACTAGGGAGGGCTGGGATCTGAAGATGCCCCTTCCCCACAGTTTGAGCCCTTCTGCAGCAAATCTTGCACTCAATATTCGCTTACCCCTAATTATTTATTCTTATCCTTCTCCTCTCAACTTCACCTCGACAGGTTGTTTTCCTATTTCACAACCCTACATGGTGTTGTTGTTTCAAACCTAATAGCCGTTTCTTGTAGACTTATGGGAGCTGAATTCAGATCCGTTTGAATAGTCGTTATATCACGTCTAGATTTTTCACAATTCCTAATTAAAGAATTATAATAGCGGTTCATAAGTAGGCTACTGTGAAAATACTCAATACAAGAATCGATATTTGAATGATATCGATTGTTATGACTCGATGTATTTCCTCAAAAGAGGCTCAGATCACTCTCTTCGTTCTGCGTTCATTTCCTACCAAAAATGTATTGAATGATATTTTACTTTAATGTCTCTTTTTTGTATCCATTGTCTGAATTGATAATATGCATCAGGATGTCAAAAATAGAGTAAAATGTCTTCGGTTCTATAGCTTCATTTAGAAGGCTGTGGATAAGATCCCCACAGTCATTCTGTCCTATTTTGTCAGCAGTTGTATCCCAACCCCTTGCCACTATGCATCTCACATACCGCTTCTGTCTCTCTCTGATCAAGTGTCTACTTATTGAACATTAAAACGTGTCATAAGAATTCTGAAGTGTTTTCCTTCATCTACTACCAAGGGTGAGTCGATAATAATAATAATAATGATTTCAAACTAAGTTTCTGAGCTATCAATCCAAGAAGCGCCTGTAGGCTAACGACTTTTGAATCAATAGATACATTACTACATAGGTAGGATACATTACTCCCGAATAAACGTCTGGCAGCTCTGGTTCACAACCCAATCTTCTAGTAACCAGGTTTTGTTCTGCTGTTGGTAAACTTTTCATTCGTTCATTTGTTATTTTCATTGCACAGCAGCTACTTATCAGAGATGTAAATGTAAAAACAATCCTTTTTTGTTATATTTGTGGTCGATTTATGACGTGAAAACAAAAGGTGATAACTGGGTTCGTAATGAAAGCATATAAGGCTTATTTCGGTATAAAGTTGGGAGAGCAGGACAAACCATGACCCCCCCCCCCCCCCCCCCCACTTCCTGCGTGTGTCATACATGTGTTGAACAACTGAGATCTTGGAGCAAGGATAAATGTCTTTCAATGCCTTTTACCATTCCTGTGGTGAGGAGGGAACCCCAAAACCATGTCACCGCCTGTTATTTATTTATGACTAACGTGCCTGGGATGACATCCAAGACCAAAAAATTACTGGCTTATCCAAAGTTGTCCCCTGCAATAAGGCCCAAACCACACGACCAAACTTTACCAATCCCTGGATCCTCCCACAAATTCCAAAGACTTTCCAATGGATGACGAAGGTGGACGAACACCATGATGTGCACACTCAAGACCCCCTCTACTTGAGCGGAAGGTTCATTTTCTCCACTTGCATAATTGAGTATTTCCCCGAAAATCTTGGAGACTACAGCGAAGAACACGGCGAAAAATTCCACCAAGATATCAAGACGATAGAAAACCATTATCAAGGGCGTGTGGAATTTGAAGAGGGACAACGCAGATCCAAATTCATCGCGGATGTCCACGAAATGAAAATTAACTGAATCTTAATAACATTAATTATTATGTTGCCTTGTTACGCATTGTTTTCATCCCTCACCTTGAAAAAATAAAGAGTATACAATGTTCAGTAAAATTTCTAAATAAATAGGCGCATACCTAGGCATTATCCCATTCAGTTGAAAAAAAGCGTTTCAAAACCAGACCAATTGTGAAAAATATGGACTCCTTACAGTGCAGACCTGTGTTTTTGGCCTCCCAACCATTCAACTCTACCTTATAATTATAATCAATACCATACCCCCTCCATGCATACTCCCTCGTATTCATTAATTCGAAGAAAACTCATAAGTCTGAATAAGCGAACAAACATATACCTGTTGCATGAGGAATTCCCATTGGAGTCAGTCGGATCCCCATTGACGTTGACGACAGCATTCTCGTCAAGAGAATCCCTTTCTGACGTGTGGCTGGAAATGAAATGTTTCCAGTTATTTCCCGTCACTTGGGGAGTTCGGTGAAGTAGTTTACCGTGTAGGTTGTCTCACCTGATTTCGTCGTCCTTGTACCATTCGTTCTCGTACGCCTGCATCCAAATGGGGTTTGACCCCTCGACGCTGTGCATGTTTGTGTTGGGTACGCGGCTGGGTGCAACTCGCGTCATGTCGGATTCTGTTGAACCTGGAAAAAGAATATTTATCACTATCAAGAATCGCCAGGTCTGACGTATTATAATAAGAGTAGGCTCGAGGAGCACTCACCGAACGCAGTGACTGTTGCGGCTTTGATCTGTCTCTGGTAGGAAGACCTCTGAGACAAGCACAAGGAGATGACCACGACGAGGAGGACGGCTAAGAAGGCCGTAGCACCCAAGAGCCACAGTATCAGCACACCATCTGGCTGGGCTACACGAGCCAGGGATATTGCCTCCCCCGCTTGTGTATCCAAAACGTTGAATTCCTGAAAGTCGTTCATTTACAATTATCTGCGCCAAATATGTTTGGTATCATTCCATTCAACAGAAAATAATTGCGGCAAACCATACTTTAAATAACGAGTCTAAGTGTTCGATGCTGTGGTCAATGTTGCTAAGAACTTGTTGGACTTCAAGCACCGAATGGTCTCTCGGGTCGACGAAATGCATGTAAAGATCCGTTTTGGTTTTGTCGACTCGTCCATCTTGCGACTCGTGAACTCTGAATAAGTCCACATTGGCTATTGACCCTGTTACGTTACCCAGCACCCTGGAACGTACGCAACGTTATCATAATCATCATCACCATCAACTCTTGTTCTGCATGTTGTTGCATGTCTTACTCACTCTCTAAACCGATCAGTCTTTCCTCTCAATTCTGGTGGATGTTGCCTTAACACAAAGCGAACTCTTTGATCTTCCCTCAGCAAATAAATAAATACATGCGCCGAATCAGTCAAACCTCCCGTGTCATTGACCAGCACCTGAAAGAGCATGGAATGATTAGGAATACAAAACATTTCCACTAGTCGCTCGCGTTTTGCTCAATCCACTCGGAGCTGCTGCCTCACCGTGAAGTCGAAGTATCCCTTCATCCCTTTTTGAGGGTCGAAGTTGAGGTAGACGCTGCCTGTGGTCTGGTCAATGACGAACGGCGGGACTTGAACATTGTCCATCTCCTCGCTGAGGGTCGTCCGGATGTCACCATCAATGAAATAAAACAATTCAGCGTTTGCCCCAACATCTGGATCTACCGCCTGGAAAATTGACAATTTATAATTCTACAGTAGTACGGTCAGTAGGCGGTTTAGACGCTTCTGGAGAGATGCGGGTCAGACCACTAGATGCCTGAGATTGTGTTTGCTGCACGGCATCTGAAGCAACTGCGGTGGTCTTACCTTCACTTGTAACGCTTCCGTTCCGAATTCTGCCTCTGTCGTCACTCCTCCAGTGAAAACCCTCTTTTTGAAATGAGGCGGATTATCGTTTACGTCAACCACCCAAATGACGAGCTTGAGTGTTGTGTCGTCTCTGAGCGAGTTTTCTTCCAGAGAGATGTTGGTCATTTTTTGTGGAGCTTTGGTGCAGTCTTCAGACGCCTTGATGATTAAAATGTGCACTTCTTTTCCTTCCCTGTCCAACTCTCTGACAGTCTGCAAGATTGAAATGGTAATGAAGACAATACTCTGGCAATGGTAATCCATTGGTGATTCACAATATCCTTCAATAATCAAGAAATACAGCAGCGTTCTCGGATTACCGTTATTTGATGACTGATTGGCTCCAGATTGAAGTTGTTGTCTTCGTTGCCAGCAATGATGTAGTAACAAACTGGTGGCGTCGGGTCGTCCAAATCGTCCGTATCGTCCCGATCAACGGTGTCAATAATTTGCCTTCTTTCCACACCTGGTCTCATGTTTTCTGTTAAACAAACAACATGTTTAGCGTTAAAGCGTAAATTTTGACAAATGAGTTTCCTGAAACGTCACTACCAATGGGCCTTTCTTATTTTCCCCTTTGCCTCCAATTCGAACCAGTAGCCTGGAAAACTGGACCAGACACGTCTCTAGCCACAGAGACCAACGCCCATTATGGCCTAGAAAATACGTTTACTTCAACTCACCAGTGAAATTGACAGCAAACTCCTCCACGAGGAACTGAGGTTGGAAGTCATTGACATTTCTCACGTAAATTGTCAAATCCAGATCTGTTGACAAAGGCGTGGGAGTTCCATGATCGTAGGCTTCAACGCGTATCTGTGGGAAAACGGTAATATTCGGGAGTTATCTTCACATGAAGAACTTGCCTGAACTGGCTTCCAGTTCACGCGTTAAGGTAAGGAGGTGGATCTAGGTAAGTTGTCCTAGTTGACGCTTTTGGCTTCTCAAAGTCAGAACTTCAGGCTAGGGGTTATAACGGCAACTGTCAGTTGTACATAGTTCAGTAGAGAAGGCAGTACAGCCCCTCAACCAGCTTTCTGCCCAATGCTAGCATTCTCAAGACAGTCTTCAAGAAAACTGTAAATTGATGGGTTGCCAATTAGAACATCTGGGCATTGGGCTGAATCTGGTCAAGCCGCACCTGATCCTTGTACTGGCGATGACTTGATGCTTAGCTGGTAGGACGTCAAGGTGGTGACAGGACTTGTGACAAGCCTTTCACTCTGAATACATCACCATATCTGTGCTGCTTTATGAGCTGATTGTTTGGAGAGGCTGATGAAATGTCATCCATCATTATCATTGGCCGTGCAGCTCAAGTAATTCATAGCCTTATTCTAGCATTGCCAACACCAATTTAGCAAAAGCCAAGGTCCAGGGCTTGACGCAAAGCAATTATGAGCCCTATGAGTAGCTAGTTTCAGTGCTTGAGCTGCTTACCCTGAGCTTTGGAGATCCAACAACAGAAAGATAGCAGAGAGACCTAATGCTTAACAGTTTTTCCTGGAGAATTCCTGTTCTTTCAACTAACCTTGACACATCCATTCAATAGTGTTTGACAAGAGGCGCAATTCGTACATTTATGACCATAATTTCCTTAATTTCAGACTCACATTGTAGATTTTTTGTGTTTCTCGGTCCAAAGGGTTCTTCAAAGTCATAACGCCTGTGTTGGGATCTATGTTGAAAGTTTTCCAATCACCAGACAGGTCTTGTTTCAATTTGTAGCTGACGAGGGCGTTTGGACCAACATCGCGGTCAATGGCTTCCACTATGATGATCTCGCTACCCACTGTGGCATTCTAGAATGAACATTTTTTGATGATGGCAAAGTCTTACAGAAATAGCAATCTAGACTACTGAAAACGTGAACTCACTTCGGGTACTCTAATGGTGGTGTTCTGCGAAGGGTTGATAAACACAGGGGCGTTATCATTGAAGTCTGTGATGCAAATGTCGAGGGTAGTGGTGGCAGACTTTGGCGGACGCCCTGTGAAGTTGACAAACTGGTTATAAATACTTATAAATAAATTAATAAAGTTAGGTCGTAGATAAATTAATTATGGTCATAGTACATGGAGGAAGCAAGGGAAGCTATACCTTGATCCACAGCTTGTATGGTGAGAGAGTGGTTACCATAGCGCCCTTTGAGCGATCCAACACTCAGCAACTTGGAAGACCATGGGTCTACTGGGTCCAGCTCAAACAGCTCTGAAAGTCACATTGAACCATGATGTCAAAGATACCTCAAGAAACTTTAAGCGGCAAGTGCAATTAATTGTGCATACATTTCTAAGGACTTACTCTTCTCATTGCCAGCCAGGATTGAAAAAACCAGCTGGCCGTTGGGTGTATTAGGGTCGTCAGCATCTGTTGCTTTAAGCAGGATTATGGTGTCTTGTGGCTCGTGGAATTCCGTTATCACAACGCATCCTTCTGGCAGGTGAGTAAACTGCGGAGCTTCATCGTTGACGTCCAGTAAGATGACACTATCAGTCGAGCAAACAACCACGAAAATGAATACGTTGAATGTACACCTTTGAGCTCATGATTGATTGATGAATATTTAGATATTTAGAAATACTCACGAAATTTGTTTGAACGCATTCCTGCTCTCTCCGCTAGCATAACCAAACTGATAGTTGTCCCACGCTTGGACAATCAGCATGTAGGAGCTGGTCTCCTCCCTATTCAGCTGGTCAGTCACATTAAGAACGCCTGTTTCAGAGTTGATTTGGAATTTACCCTGAAACCAATTTTCTGTCAGTAAGTGGTACATGAGTACAAGGAAAGAAGATAATTATGACCAAAAAAGAGCTACCTGAGAGGAGCGCCTGTCAAGCAGATACGTCACTTTTCCGTAATCTCCAGCGTCTGCATCTGCTGCTTCAATTCTAGCAATTTCAGTTCCTGTAGAAAAAGCAGATTTTTAATGTATGCTACATGTATAAGGTATGTATAAAAGTTAAGAGAAAATTCACTCACCAATTGTTGTGTTTTCCAATATGCTGATGGAGTTGATGTCAGACAAGAAGTAAGGATTGTTGTCATTCTCGTCCAAAACTTGGATAAACACGTCGACGAAAGAAGACCGAGGAGGTACGCCCGAGTCAGTGGCTTTGACTGTCAGGTTGATCCAAGGCACTTGCTCTCGGTCAATCCTGCTTGCCACAAGCAATTCTCCGGTTGTTGAGTCCAAGTGTACGAGATCAATCAGGCTGCGTCCTCCTAATTGTAAATATATAAGCAAGTGAGAAAATCCTGTTTAAATGAAAACGAGACCAGGATTCAACGAGACATGCAATTTGTTTACATCATGGTGAAAGCCTGCAGAGGGCCTGCATCCTGACTGAAAGAGGTGCTCAGAGCTTTAAGGGACTGCCAAGCGCCCAGATTTCTCTTAGTGGGATGGCAGGGCTAAGAACAAACTAGGTTGAGGAGATTGACACACTGCCCTAGGACTTGAACCTGTTGAGGCAGCTCATATTTAATGCTTACCTTGAAGTGAATAGGTGATAGTTCGATTCTTATCCTTGTCATCTGCCACTATGTTCGCTATGGTCACTCCATTCTGACTGTTTTCAGTCACTGATCTCTTATAAAATGGCTTCCGGAACTCAGGATTGTTGTCATTTTCATCCTCTATGACGATATTGAGCAATGCTGTGAAGGAAATAGGATAATCGTCATATTTTTCTGTATGAGAAATGTTGCATATCTATTTTCAAATTTCTATCAGCCTCACCAGAATCAGTTTGTTTCCCTTTTTTAGCCTCCAAATCTTCAACGATGATGATGAGTTTGATAGTTTCCACTTCTTCCCTATCAAGGAGGCGATTGACTCGGAGAGTGCCGTCATTGGGGTCTAGTTCCAAGCTGGCATCTAGATTCACCTCACTGTTTCTGACTATCCGCCCTTCTTCGTTTCTTCCCTCCGTTCCAGTGTGGTCGATTGTGTAGCGAAGCCTGGCATTTGAGTCAGGATCATGAGCAACTACTTTGGTCACAATGTGGCCAACCTGAACAGAAAAAGACTATGATCAAAACAAGCCCAGGCAGCAATTCATACAAGAAACAGCCACAAAAATTAACGTAATTACCGGAGTATTCTCTCGAATCTTCACTAATCCTGGGTCTTTGAGGACTGGCGGTTTATTGTTGACGTCTCTGACTATGACGATCACTGAGGCAGTGGCGCTCAACTGCTGTTTACCAATCCCTCCATCAAGGGCAATGATGTTCAAGTGATACCTGCAAACTCATCAGTTTAGCTCTCTTTCATGACCTTCGTCAGACACTGGTAGCTTCCTAAGACCAAACTATACCTGATTGTCCGAGGTTGGGTTAGGTCTGGATCCAAGCTGGAGCCCATCGCAGTGCTGATCACCCCAGTTTTAGAGTCCATAACGAATTTGTCGCCAGCTCCATCAACTATCCTGTAAGCCACTGCATTGTTTGGCGCAGACCCATCAGCATCGTGCGCTATCAACTGCACAAAAGAGGGCAAGTAGTGGAAGTACTGTGAGTATAATCCGAATGTAGTTTTATTGGTGGGTTAGGCCGGGTACACACGTTGAGGATTTCCGGAGAGGAATTCCTCTGAGGAAAACCTCAGAGGCGGCCGGAGCCGGACGGAGCATCCACACGACGCGCGAGGCCTTTTGAGGAAACTGTGTAGTTGTAGTGGCCGGAACCCCGGCCTCAGGCGGCCTTTCCAATTTTTGGAAAGGCCTGGCGGCCTGTTCAGTCCGCCTCATCTGAAGGCCTCGACCCGTCCACACGGTCCGTCGGCCGGAGAGGTTGGCCTCAACGGGGAATCCTCTCCGGAATCCTCAACGTGTGTACCCGGCCTAGGGGTGCAGGCAAGGGTTTGATCAGATTTTGCTCAAATGTTGGTGGTTAGAGGTTAGGTATTCAAAATCTACTGTGACACTTGATGTTCTGCATTACCGCGAAGCTATCTATTCAGTCATGGTTGGCTCGACTGTTTTACCTGTGCCTTAAGTCTCTTTCTTCACTTAAATCGCTAAGGCCAAAATGGAGGCCGACCCAGACACAATTATGACTTATGTCAAGAATGCCCAAGGCCACTTAAACTGCTCAGAAGCCGCGTTTTACCTTGAGAACTGAAGTGCCGCCTGGTGTGTCTTCAGGTATTGTGGTTGAAAAATTCGCTATTTCAAATATTGGAGCATTGTCGTTGATGTCCTGCACATGAATCGTGACTGTAGTCAGCGACGACAAACTGGGACGTCCACCGTCTTCTGCCTTCACCTGTTGAAGGGGGGGGGGGGACAAAACAAATTAAAAAGTTGTCAATGAGTCTATACAACGCTTACTTCGACTTCCAAATGTTTCACCCACCTGCAGGCTGATTGGAAAAGATCCTAAACGGGTTTTGATATCTTGCTGAACTATAGCTTCAAAATCTATGGGTTTCTTCGGCTTCAGCTCGCCAGTGACAGGATCCAAAGTGAAGTTTCGTTTGTATTGGGAGTAGCCAACTAACGAGTAACGTATTTCGCTATTTTTGGTCCCTAGAACGAAACAGAATAAATTGTCAGTCCTTTCTCAATAAGAGGGACTTATTAGGAAATTCAGGAGCGACATGTTTGCATAAAGCCAAGGCTGGTCATCATCCGTTTTCAATGTAGGAGCAGCGGTCACAATCCCACTCAAGGAACGCTGAAATCTGTGCTCCTCCCTCCTCCTGCACATTTTCAATTGGTGTTATCCAAACGTAAGGATATAGTCTACCTTACAATGAGGTGTTAGCATTGAAGCAAATCCATCTCTCTTATTCGAGACTTAGAAAGACAACTGTATTTCAACACCCCAATGTTGCCTTAATTGCGAACCCTCATTATTATGTGACCTTGCCCACAACCAATATTCCAGCAGTCCACCTTCACAAACTGTTTAACTCATGACTGAAAACCTTGACCATAAAATGTTTTAAGCAGGGGAGACAACGGATTCCAGTGTTGCTTGAATAAGTTGTTAACGTCACTCTTAGGTGGAGGCCCTTTCTGGTTAGCCTTTGATCAGACATCTAGGACAGGCCTCGAACAGTTCATTTCATCAAATTGCAGTTACTGCGGAACTCATCATTACCGTTAAGATCAGCGTCTCTGGCTTCGATGAATAACGGAGAGTCAAAGTTGGACTCATTCTCGAGGAGCCTGGCTTCGTAAGAACTCTGAAGAAACGTCGGCGCATTGTCGTTGACATCTTCGACGTTTATCACCAATTGAACCGTATTTCTGAAACGAGATTCTTTTGTGATTCCCTTTCAACCTCTGGAGAATTTTAAATAAATTGGTAATTGTTAGTCTCACCTGTTGCCCATTCCCAAGTCATCTCTGGCTTCGACCGTTAAGTAGTGCTTGTCAATTTTCTCTCGGTCGAAGATCGGCACCTCCGATTTAATCGTGATGGCGCCAGAAATGGAGTCCAAGGACAGACTGTGAAGAAAAGCGGTATTAGTCTGAGGTCCATCTTCAGGTCTCTGTCCAAAGTTGGTATGTTCTTCAATTGTTTGAATTGTGTTAAATTTCCTTCAATTTTGCTCAACGACGAAAAATTTGAAAACAAAACAAAAACTCGAATAATTACCAATTTTACGAAAATGTCGTGGCAGGTAAGTTAAGTAATAAAGTTCATTAGTCTATTGAAACTCTAGTATTCATTAATAACAAATTGATATACATTTTTCATTTGTGTTGCCATGAGGGCACTTATGCCAACGTACTTTACTCAGCTTGACTGTCTGGGAAAAAGAAAATCCCAGACCCATTCCAATCGATTCAGGGTCCAAAATTTAGTGGAAAATGATACCCCACACGCCTAGGTACCAGAAATCCCGAAAACACATATTCAAAATGGGTAATATATACCCAATTTGACCCATTACTTCTTCCAGTGGGTGCAAATCGATCTGGGACCCACTTAATTGGATTCAGCGTCCATGATTTAGTGGAAAATGACACCCCACACGCCTAGGTACCAGAAATCCCGAAAACACATATTCAAAATGGGTAATATATACCCAATTTGACCCATAACTTCTTCCAGTGGGTGCCAATCGTTCTGGGACCCATTTTATTGGATTCAGCGTCCAAAATTTAGTGGAAAATGATACCCTACTCGCCTAGATCGCCCAAAATCTCCATTTTTCAAAAAACACATTTTGACCTCTACCCCGCCCAAATTTGGTCCGATCGGGCTAAAAAGTTTCGAGGACCGTTCTAGGCCGGGAACAGACACCTGACCCAAATTTCAGATTTTTAGCAAATTTTCTACTACCAAAAAACGGCGCGGACAATGGACGGCGTACGACGTACTGGCGGACGGACATTGACCTTTTATGATCCAGACACCATGAAACGTCCAGAAAAAATTTTTGAGCCGAATCGGAGAGGTTGACCATTATCATAAAAATTGGTGTTAGGTAGTTAGGCAATCTGGCTTTGAGCAATAGGAAAGATCACCCCAAACAAAGAACAAAGAGTGCTCAAGAGATTGGCCGTTGTGCTTTACCTGCTGCAGGCGCAGGGCAGTTCCTAAGCCAAGAAAGTGATTGTTACCACTTAAGTACTCACAGTTCAGCAATACTTCCTCCCAGACCCGTGTAGCGGATGCCCTCTGTCCCGTACTTCCCAGAATCCATGTCTCGCGCGTAAACTATCGCCACTGTCGTCCCTGGACCAGAGTTTTCAGGAACGGAAGCCTTGAAAAAGACAGAAAACTAGTAGAATTCACACAAATGTAAATATTTGTATCTTCGATCTTGAATTAAGCCGCTTACCTCGTACAGCGGTTTGCTGAATTCAGGGAAGTTGTCATTCATATCTAAAATGAACACAGTTACAGGCACCGCCGAAGATTTGGGTTCGAATGTTACTGTCTCTCTCGCCACCAGTGTAAAATTTATCACTGAAAGCAGGAGAACTATATTAAAAAACGCAGCAAATTCTTCTACACGGGTTGGTTATTTCTCGGACCAGGCGCGTGGAGACTCATTTTCTTCAAAATGGGGAAAATAGGGGAAACGGTGGGTGTGGTGGGTATCGGACCCATTTCAATAGATTCAGGGTCCAAAATTTAGAGGAAAATGATACCCCACACGCCTAGGTACCAGAAATCTCAAAAACACATATTCAAAATGGGTAGATAGATACTCATTTTGACCCATAACCTCCTCCGGTGGGCGCCAACCGTTCCGGGAGCCATTTTCTTGGATTCAGCGTCCAAAAGTTAGTGGAAAATCATACCCCACACGCCTAGGTACCAGAAATCTTGAAAACACTTATTCGAAATGGGTTGATAGGCGGACATTTGCTAATTTTGATCTAGACACCGAATAGGAGAGATTGACTTTTTGCATTGCTGGTTATTCAAGGAATAACCAGCCAAAATGTATTGAACTGACAACGTTTCAGTGCGCCTAGTCATATTCTGGCTTGCTGGGCTGTGCCTTGATTCGGCGCTGCCGAATAACATCACGAATCAGCTATACGATTCACACTCGGACTATCGTTCCTCACCAGTAGTTTTCTCGTAGTCCAGCCTGGCAGAATCTTTGACTCGAATGAGGAAAGAGGCGTCGTTGATGCCTTGGCGTGGGGTAACTTCAAATAAGCCGTCGTCTCCTTGGAGAAACATTTCAAAAGTGCCGTTGGCCCCCTGAAACACCCGATTTCCATAAGTGACATCGCTAATTTTGTAATTCTACCCTGGAATCTCCAGTAGGTACTTCCAAAATCTTTCAGTGGAACTCTAGAGACACAAAACATTTCTGCCTAAGTGTACTTGTGAGGCACTTTTTACCTGGTCATAATCGTAAACCTGAGGCTCTGCTGGTGGCAAAAATGTAACCGGAGTGTTGACCTGAGCGTTTTCGTTCACTCTACACGTGTATCTGCTGCTGCGGAAAGTGGGTTCCTCGTCGTTGACGTCGGTAATGATAACTGTCACTTCCGTCCTCGCAGTTGGAGTTGGGTAGACTCTGGATGATTCTTCTTTTGCCTTGAAAAGTGTAGGTGAAATTGTTAGAAATGTCATTTGAAATTGAGATGTTTGCTCAACTGGAGGACGCTTCAAGACATACCTCGATCTCCAATATGTAAGCGCCACTATTGACGTTGATAATGGCCTCGCGATCGATTTTCTTCAAAGTGAAAACCTTTCCTGTGTTGGATTCTATGTCGAAGACACCGTCGCTCCCGCTGACTATGGAGTATTTTATGGGGTTGTTAATGCCTCTGTCTCCGTCAACGGCTTTGACTGCAATCCGGCGTTAACGTAATTTTTTGTTTTTTCTCATTACATAAAGTTTAAGAGAACTGGTTCTATCAAATGAAAATATACCTTGAAGAACGGAAGTGCCCACTCGGACATCTTCAGAGAGCCTCGCTACAGGCGAGACAACAACGAATTCAGGCGGCATGTCTTCCACATCGTCCACTTTTATTACGAGGCCGGCAGTTGCTGTATTCACCTGGCAAAACAAAGAGCGTACATGTTTTCATGATACTGCCACTGTGAGCAGTGTACGAGTTTGGAAATGGTGCAGTAGGGCGAAAACCCGCCACTCAAGGTGTAAATGCGTGTAATGTTCATGATGCAACGCTCAATATCACTTACCCGTTGACCGTTGGATCGATCCGTGGCCAATACTTTGAGATGATAAAGGAACTTCTTCTCGTAGTCGAGCTGACCGACGAGTTTAATGAGACCTTTGCCATTGGCTGTCGTCACCGTGAATATGTTGTCCTCGTTGTCCTGTTCAGCCAATGTGTACTTCACCTGGAACGAATAAAGTAATGTAATATCAAACCCTTTCATCCCCAACCAGCAGGGTCAGGCTGGAGTAATATTCTTCTTCATTCGACGAGAGAAAGGAGGTTTTTTTCTGAAGAAGCATGAAAGATGGGATCATGAGGTTTTTGAAGAAATACATGGAAAGCTTCCCTGCTGTAAGAGCAGTCTGTAAATACTCGTATTACGATCCACTCAGTGACTACCCAGTGCCATCAGTACCTGTCCGTACGGTCCTTCATCAGCGTCTGTGGCCTCCAGCGTGGTGAGTATGCCAGGCCCAGAAGTCTTCAGGGACGGTGACTGTGCTCTTGTAGGGTTTGAAAATGGGCTCGTTATCGTTGACATCTTCGACAAGGATCAGAAGAGACTGAGTTATGTAGTTGCCATCACCTAGTCTTCCATCCGTTAGTGAGAGCACCACCATGTATTCATCCCTTTCCTGTAGGGAACCAAAATTGATCAGCACTATTGATATGCTCTTAGTGGGTTGGTAAAATGGTTGTGCTCAGCATCAGAAAAATAAATACCTCTCGGTCAAGCTCTCTAGCTAGAATGATGTTTGCCTCGTTGTGGTTTATGTTGACGATCTTGATGATGTCAGAACCTTGAGATTCGCGTTTTCCGAAGGTGAGGTTGTCACCGTCGACGTCAAAAGCTCTTAACCGGTAAATTGTACTTCCTTGAAATGAAAATGATTTGTGTTTCGGTCTGGTTTTATGATTTAAAGTGTGATAATATGGTGTTTCTTGTAGGCACTTACCAACTGGAGTGTCAGGCCCTTCTTTCAGCCTGAGGACGATTTCCGTTTTGTCCCCTTCGATGATAAACCTTGGAGGATGGTTAGGACGGTCGACGGCGCCTGAAGCGACCGCGAACAGGAGCGCAAAAGTGACCAGGATGCGCATCCTGGAGACGAGCCCCAGGAACGAGGTAAATGTGAAAACCCGAGCGAGGCTGAATCGCCATTTCCAATCTGGCGGTGGCGGCAGTGAGCTTCGTTGTGTGGGATGCGCCATCAGACGGATCGACGCTGTACATGGAGCACACTCAGTGCGCTCACATGCTGGCTAAGTTTCCAGGGTCCTCCACGTCACTTTACCTGGACGTACAGCCGACAATACCGCATTCTGTAACAAAAAGATGGAATCATGTTATCAAAGCCAATATTGACATTCAAGCTAATTTCTCTAGTTCTCCAGATCGGCGATTGATCAATCAAACTGCAACCGATTGCTCCCATTAAACGATAGCATCCGAAGATTATGGCCCCTGTCCAACATGGCCTATCTAACGCTATAAATCACCCAGACCGGGATTTATCTCTTGAGGCTGAGCGAAAGCTGATTTGAATAATAAGCCGTAATGAGAAGTCCTCCGCCCTCCGAGATGTCTTCAGCAGGCCAACAACGCTGATGGAGAAGGGAATCAAAACGCCCTTCGAATGTCACGAGGAAGATTTACAGTAGCGTTAAAATTGAGTGTTTTGCAACTTTCCATCAGTGCATATTATCTTCAAGGTTCCCATTATCATATCAGATTCTGAGTCCGAAGGGAGATTACTAATTTAGTGATTTTTGTGAGAGATTGTATTCGACGATGAACGTTCATATTTTGTCGTTCCTTATGCCTCATCAAATGATCAATTCAGGCCAATAAAATGGGTAGTAAATCTTCCAAAATATGCGCAGTATTTAAATAAGGTCAGAAATGTGAATGTGCTTGTTAAAATTACCACCCTTTTGGTATATTATCCTCATTGGAATGGTACACTTATTTATTCGTATCGACGTTAGAGATAAATAAGGTCTTTAAAATGCTCCGAAAAGTTCAAAACATCACACAAAATCCATTCAAGTCTTAGTGGTAACTGACTGATAGCCCGATCGCACTTTGAATAATAAAACACTGTCAATACACATTCAATACTTTACTGCAGATTAATTAAAATCTGAGGAATGAAAAAATTGTTGAAAACTTGCCTTTGACCTTTTGGTTGGTTATTCCTTGAATAATCAACCTATGTTTTCATGCCGTACGCCGTACGCGCCGTTTTTGGTAGTAGAAAATTTTCTAAAAAATCTGAAATTTGGGTCAGGGGTCTGCTCCCGGCCGAGGACGGTCCTCGAAACTTTTCAGCCCGATCGGTCCAAATTTGGGCGGGTTAGGGGTCAAAATGTGTTTTTTGAAAAATGGATTTTCGAGATTTTGGGCGATCTAGGCAAGTGGGGTGTCAATTTCCACTAAATCTTGGACGCTGAATTCAATGAAGTGGGTCCCAGAACGATTGGCACCCACTGGAAGAAGTTATGGGTCAAATTGGGTATATATTACCCATTTTGAATATGTGTTTTCGGGATTTCTAGAACCTGGGCGTGTGGGGTATCATTTTCCACTAAATTTTGGATCCTGAATCGATTGGAATGGGTCTGGGACCCACCGCACCCACTGTTTTCCCCGTATCCCCCATGTTGAAGAAATTAGTCTCCATGCGCCTGGTCCGAGGAATAACCAACCCGTGTGTAAGAATTTGTAGCGTTTTTTTTTTCTTGTTACATGGTTTATTTGCTTCGGAAGCGCAGCATTTTGGAACAACCTATTTCGCCAGCCGCGTGAAAGTATTTCCGAAAACCAGGGAAATGCGGCTCTGCCCTTGGCCTCCAGGTGAGGTCGAGTGGCCAGCGATGCGTGGTCACAGGGCAGGTGCTGGTCCTGGACAACTGGAGTGTATTACCCTTGGCTTCCTCTCGACTAATTAGCCGCCGTGGCCACCGGAGTGCGTCGGCCCAAGGGCACGAGGCCATTGTGCACCATATCTCTACTAATTATCTATCATTCGTCTCCACGAATGCAGGAGAACGTTCGCTCTGAGCCGTCGTCGTGTACTTTCAGTCACCTCACGAGTTCATATGAAGCTGATGATATGTTGACATGATTAGGTGGACTCAGCGCCCTAATCGAGGCCTCTGGACTGTGGACTCTGCAGATTGTGGCACCAGACGCTTGAGAGTTGAATAAGGGAATCTTGGTCCATAAAGGGGGAAAAAGCAGAAAGTTTTCATTCCGAAAACGGAACATATGAGAAGGAATTGCAACATGGCTGATTCACCGGTAGAAAATGAGTTGGTTGATGGTGATGAATGATAGGGATTTTTATTTTCATTATTTCAACATCAACAGAATAGGAACATTAAATTTGATAATCCAATAAGTACGAATAAAGCCATCTTCAACCTACTTTCCATATAAAATAAATTATTAACAGCCATAGTTACAACTCAAGCCTTTTTTACCAAGGTTGGGTAAAACTTAATGAACATAATAAACCAACTATAGCTTGTCGGTAATGAAAAGAATACGTAGGAGTTGTAATCGATTCAGCGTCCAAAATTTAGTGGAAAACGATACCCCACTTTCTGGTATACTGGAGGAGCGATCTGAAGTGAAGGCTGCCTTCACGCGCCAAACGTGTGCGACGCAAACAGATTGGAACAGAGCTCACGCGCTGAGCGCGTGACCCGCAGCGAACCTGTTAAAGAGAGCTGATTGATTTATATGAACGGTGTCGGTTGTCCGGACGTTGTTCCACTTGTTTGAACGTCGATGGACCGCAGATGCGGTAGCTTCCATTCAAGAAACACATGCTCTTACAGTTTTCTTCGTTTTAGAAACAGAAGACTATGTAAGCTTTACACTTGACCAATAACTAGTTCCGCTATTTCTAAGAGCATTCAAAGGTCCAACCAATAACGCCCTCAGGAAATTGCGGTTGAAGATTGGGACGCCCAGCCTGAACATCGTAATAACAAGGTCGGGAGTAAGGTGTTTAGATGGTCCTCACGTCCACTCACGATCCTATAGATTAATTTGAGCATTTAGTTATTAAACTAGTCGTGACTAAAATCGGCATACCAGCAAGAAACTGGTGCATATCGCAACATTTAAAAACGCAGGGAGGTCGCCCCCATAAAACCATCAGTTTTGATGTTAAAAAATCAAAATTTTTCAAAAAACGTAAAAAATTGCCCATTTTTAATAAATTAAATATAAAAAAAAATCTTACACACGGGTTGGTTATTCTTCGGACCCGGCTAATATTATATATGAGCGTAGAGGTTCTCGTTCATTCTTTATGAATAAAGGTTCTTTAATTTTTATACCTAGAATATCAATATTGTGATTTTTATTTATTATGAATAATATATCTAGTCCCCCATCTTTGAATTTTTTTAGTGACGTTTTTATTATTATCGGGATTATATCTTGATGTTCTTTAAGATTTTTATTTTTAATGTTTTCTTCCTTTATTAGTTGTTTATATAGAATTTACTTATATAGATCAGTAAATCACGGGTTTATTCATAGTTCAATAAATTCAATATCTGGAGGTTTATTTTCTGAATATTTATTATTATTTATACATTTAATTCCCCTTAATTTTGTTTTTTGATACCCCACACACCTAGATTGCGAAATCTCAAAAATCCATTTTTCAAAGTACACATATAAATTCTTTCGAGCACAATAGATTAAAATAATTCGTTGACGCGTTTTGGTTGGTTATTCCTTGAATAATCAACCTATGTTTTCGTGCAGAAGTGGAGAAAAATACGACTGAATAAGCCAAAAAAGTGATAAAATAGAGGGTTCTTCGTGTTTCAGGATATCTTTCTTTTCAAAGCAGTTGTATGAGCTTCCATGTTCCGACTTCTTGAACAAACTGGGTACCTGAGGGAAAGAGACAATTCTATAATCATTATTATTGCCCATTTGGCCGCAGGCAGTGGAACAAATTACCTTTTTGTGCAAATGAAATGCTAGAAATGTAAAGTCACGCATGAAAAGGAAGTAATTCAATACCGGTGAGCTTATAATGAATTTCAGATGAAAGTCCCTTATTCGTATACACGGTCAATTCGATGATGAGCGAGTCTGCGGCCTTTTCCTACCTAACCAGATCGAATCCAACGCCTTCAAGGGGAATCCGTGAAATGCGGGAGGAGAGTTTCGTGATTCGTATTGGTCCAGTTAAAAAAAAAAAAAAAAAAAAACCTGATTCCTATACCTTTCACGAGACCGTACTGAACAACTGTGGCTTTCACCCGAAAGGGCCAATACGTGAGGGATTTTCATATCGAGGAAACAGTAGACAACATCACATTGAGGGAATGAGGCGACAATAATTAATACGTAACGCACTAGAGCTGTACACCGCCAAAAATCGTGGATATTGGTTGGTTATTTCTTGAATAATCAACCCATGTTTTCATGCAAAAAGTCAATCTCTCCGATTCGGCCCAAATATTTTTTCTGGGCGTTTCAAAGTGTCTGAATCAAAAACCCTGCAAATTATAACACACGGGTTGGTTATTCCTCGAATGGGGGAAACAGTGGGTGTGGCGGATCCCGGACCCATTCCAATCGATTCAGGGTCCAAAATATAGTGGAAAATGATACCCCACACGCCTAGGTTTCAGAAATCTCGAAAACACACATTCGAAATGGGTAGGTAGGTACCCATTTTGACCCATAACCTCATCCGGAGGGCACTAATCGTTCCGGGACCCGTCTCATTGGAATCAGCGTCCAAAATTTCATGGAAAATGATACCCCACTCGCCCAAAATCTCAAAAAATCAATTTTTCAAAAACACATTTTGACCCCAACCCCGCCCAAATTTGGTCCGATCGGGCTGAAAAGATTCGAGGACCGTCCTAGGCCGGGAACAGACCCCTGACCCAAATTTCAGATTTTTAGAAAATTTTCTACTACCAAAAACGGCGCGGACGGCGGACGGCGTACGGCGGACATTGACCTTTTGGTTGGTTATTTTGATCTAGACACCATGAAACGTCCAGAAAAAAATGTTGAGCTGAATCGGAGAGGTTGACCTTTTGCATGAAGACATAGGTTGATTATGACCATAACTGAAATATTGGTCAGGGACCCGTTTCCGGCTCTAGTTGGTCCTCAAAACTTTGCCCGTTCGGACCAAATTTGGGCGGGGTAGGGGTCAAAATGTGTTTTTTGGAAAATGGATTTTCGAGATTTTTGGCGATCTAAGCGAGTGGGGTATCATTTTTCACTACATTTTGGACGCTGAATCCAATGAAATGAGTCCCAAAACGATTGGCACCCCCGGGATAAGTTATGGGTTAAAATGGGTATCTATCTACCCATTTTGAATATGCATTTTCGAGATTTCTGGTACCTGGGCGTGTGGGGTATCATTTTCCACAAACTTTGGACGTTGAATCGATTGGAATGGGTCGGGGAACCACCACACCCACTGTTTTCCCCATTTCCCCCATGTTGAAGAAATGAGTCTCCATGCGCCTGGTCCGAGGAATAACCAACCCCTGTGTAAGAATTTGCAGCGTTTTCATTCTTTATTTCGTAGATTTTGATTGGCGTCAATCATATAATTAAATCTAAATCGGACTCCTCTTCGACGTTCGGCTATTTCTCGCTGTTTCATGTCTTAGCATTCTAAATTACCCCCTTACGAACAATCTCATGAAAATCGTACCACATTCAGACGCAATTTGGGAAGAAACAAGAGTGGATCAACAATTTGTTTCCCCATAAAGTACGTACTCATTTTCTAAATGACTATCTAGACCTAAAAGCGGCAGTCGGGTCGATCACAAATTGTCCAAAATGGAAATACTCCCTACGCCTAATGCCAAAAACAGCAAAGAATCAGTCTTCACTTCTACCCTACCTCCGTTTTCAAGTTCAAGTTTCAAGGGCTAGTTCCACTTTAAGATTGCTATTGAACGTGTTGAAGGTGCTTCAGGCTAGAAGACGACAACGGTCTCTCGGAATGGGCCTTTTCTTTAGTCTGCTAGGTTAGGTATCCACCGAAACGACTCTGGTATACTTCACACAGTATGGTTGGTTAGTTTAGGAGGCTGTCGAAGCGATTGGCAGGGGAAAAAAACGTAGGAATCTTAGCGGAAGATGAAACACGGTTCTTAGTACGAGTATGTCACAGTCGCTCTCCCTTCTGCTCGGATCGAGACGTCTGATTGGATGACAGTCGCGGTCGATCGCGTCTGTGCTTACTGCAGCGTGTCTGAGCGCGTGGGACCGACGAGGGAACTCCCCAAGAACATGCATTACCTTCGCTGTGGGTGGCTTTCCAACCATTTCCTACAATGAAATTCGCCCGGGCAGGATGCGAGAGAAGGCGCTGCGGTCACAGGGAAATTGACTCAAGGTTCGTTCAAATGAAAGATAATATTCATCTGACGGAATATCTGCCGCAACCGCAGAATGGCATCAAAAACTGGGTAAAACGTCCGTAAATCTTCCGGTTTTTTTTACGGCACTATGGGTGACTTATCAGCAACTCTCTGCCCCTCAAAAACTCCGGGGATGTAGAAGCGTATCAAGATACGTTCACATCAACCGGATCCACAACAAAACTTGCTGACGTGCTAATGCAAAAGATACTCAGAAGAATGCTGCAGATGGGTTCCTGAAAACCCGATCCCCTGGAAAAAGCATGATTTCAACGTTGGCTTCCCTACTGCGATCTTAGCCATCTGCTCAGCAGTCCATGTTCATCAAAAGAGACCCTGCGTTTCAGAACTTGCTTACAAGTAAAGCGTATCGTCTTTTACATTATCTCGTTGTTATCGGCAGAAGGTAATTCTCACTTCTGAGCCAAATTTCGTGCAAATTTGGAGCATCCTCTGAGGACGCATTACCTGGAATGACTGGATTTGATTTTCAGGAATTTGTAAAATATGTTTTCCATACAAGGAATCATGTGTAAGGTAAAAAAAATTTGATGAGTAAATGTCCGCCGTTTGACTTTACGCATTCCATCGGCCCGAAAGGCCGATCATGAGGCATTTCTTCCACTGCTGTGACTTGGGCTCGTTTTTGGGAGTCGATGTGAAGCGTTCTGCAGGCCATTGCCTTCAACTCTACACCATAATCTGTAATCCATGGGATCAAGATCGGGGAAAGCTGAGAGCCATTTCTGAATTTCTCTCAACCAGACTTGTGGGCTGGCGCATAGTCTTGCACACCCATTGCTCTCCATTGAACAATAATTCATTCGGGGAAGTACGGCGTTTCGTAAAACGGTTTCCTGGTACAATTTTGCTCTGGTTTTCACACCCTCTTTGTTTTGTGACACCTTTCCACGGAACGCCCCGCCAAACATCACATTTCCTGGATGATGCTCCCTGAGCCCTTGTCACTACTTCCAAAGCTTCTTGAGAACTTCTAGCGTAGACCACTCTCCTTTTGGAAGTTGAGTTTTTCTTTCTCTTCTACAGCAAAAATGCTGTCTTCTGGGAACAGGATTTATTTATTTATTTAATTGGAAAACGGGACGAACTCAATAACAGATATGTGTACAGAACGTCAGATAAGAACAGTTGAGGAAGGAAATTACATACAAGGAGCTATACTGTACGATCTTCTTCAGAAAGGAGATGTCGGAAGAGGACAGTTTTAATGGATGAGAGGGGCGAGGACACAATATCAAGGAACGTAGGAGTCGTGGAGAAGAGATTCACATGGCGGGGGATGCGGTACGTTGGACGACTGTAGAGGTAGTTGGAAGCAAAGAGATGGCAAAGGGTATGGCAGAACGAGGCATGAGGAAGCCAACACGAGAGCAAGGAGATCCGGAGAATCTATGCGCCTTGAGAGCAATCCATGGAGGAATGAGACGTCGGAACAGATGCGACGATCCCAGGGAGACGATAGGTTGAAGCGGCAGGCGAGCTCGTCATAGTCCAGGTTCTCGCGGGGAATGGAGAGCTTATAAGCCAGGAACCGCAGGAATGCTCTAAAGACACGCTCAATTTGTATAATATGGCAGTCATAGTGAAGGCTCCAGATCACCGACGCGTACTCCAGGACGGGCTGCACGAGAGTCTTGTAAAGGTACACTAGGGATAATGCCTGAGAAAATTCTCTGGTGCACCTCTTCACAAATTCCAGCACACGCATACCGCGGGATGCCACCTGCGCAATGTGATCTGCAAAAGAGAGCTGGGAATCCAGGTGAACGCCCAGGTCGACAATGCCATCCTTGCGGGGCAGAACCACTTCATTGATTGAGCAGGGGTGAATGACTGGAGAGTGAGAGCAGTGGAATGAGATGACAGAATTTTTGGACAGGTTCAGAGCCAAACCCGTGAGGTCACACCAAAGAGAGGGCGTCGAGGTTCCGCAGGAGGAGAAGACAGCCCAAGAGGTCACCAATGGATTTGAATATCTTCTGGTCACCTGCGTATATAAGGAACTCGGTGCAATGAAGGAAGGAGGCAACTCCATTGATCACAAGATTTAAGACTTATTAAGAGCACACTCTTATTTTAAATGGGAACCCCAATATTTTATTGCAGATTTTGAATGCAGTTCAATGATGTTTGATGAGTTTGCAGTTGATTCTCTGCGGCAACCCAGCCAATGGTAAATGAGACGAAGTAGCTTTCGTACACATACTGGGTATACCAGTCACACTAGTCACACTTCGAAATGGTGTCACGACGAAATTGAACAGTCCATCGCTGCCCGTCCATGCCGACTATTTTTTCCTCGCGACTGAAGCGACACACGGATGAGCCGTGAAAACGAGGGTTTGACTTTTTTCACGCTGACGTGCTCGAGAATAGTCCACTTGTGGCAGGTTAAACTGCGGATAGACGGTTCATTGCTTGGAGGAAGAAATCCGAATGACCTGGAATTGAGCTCTGAAGGGGTCTGGAGATCAAATGAGGGTCCTTATGAGATATCGTGCGGAATGGTGCCACGCGAGTGACAGGCGCAGAAAGAAGAGAACGAAATAAACAAAATTATTCATCTTGAACCGACGGAATGAGTTGGTAAATTACCCTCACTAAAATATACAAAAGCAATCACTCCATAGTTCTGAAGTTTCGGACGGTTTTGGTGGGCAGATGAGTTTAATTACTGAATCAAGGTGGTTTTGGTTGGTTATTCCTGGAACATCGTTTCAAGGTGTCTAGATCAAAAAGTCAAAGTCAAAACTTTTCAGCCCGATCGGACCAAATTTGGGCGGGGTAGGGGTCAAAAAGTGTATTTCGAAACATGGATTTTTGAGATTCTTGGCGAACTAGGCGTGTGGGGTATCATTATCCACTAAATTTTGGACGCTGAATCCAATGAGGTGGGTCCCAGAACGATTGGCGCCCACTGGAAGAGGTTACAGGTCAAGATGGATACTTATTTACTATGGATACTTATGGATATGGATACCTATTGTTGCAAGGTCAACGACCTGTGGAGGGCTAAGGGACCGTTCTCGAATATTTGCGCATCCTATCAAATTGGCTGGAACCTTCCCGTTCGCTCGAGACAACATGTCGAGTTCCCAGAACCAGGGAACTTTCTGGAAGGTACTCGACCGAGAGGCAGCAGGTATAAAACGGACCCAGGAACGCCACACAGTTCAGTTTGGTTTGGAGTCTGAGTACAGATGCTTCGTGTTATAAATTGTGCCGTGCCGTGTTATAAATAGTGTTATAAATAGTGCAACAACTGCGTAACCATGTATTGTGCTTTGTGATTGTGTAAGTGCGCGAATGTGAACAGTGTATTTAAGTGAACGATTGTTAATAAATTAATTACAAAGAATATAAATCGTTAACTATTTTGAATGGATGTTTTCGAAATTTCTGGTATCATTTTCCTCTAAATTTTGGACCCTGAATCTATTGAAATGGGTCCGGTACCCACCACACCCATGATTTCCCCCATATTCCCCATGTTGAAGAAATGAGTCTCTATGGGCCTGGTCCGAGGATTAACCAACCCCTGTGAATGAATATTAGCGACTGAATTTAAAGGGACATAATTTAAGGAGGGACAGGATTAGCGAGGGCCAGCCTAAAAACCACAAAAAATTGGGCTAAACCCAAGAATATAGACCGTTGTCGCGTTATCAACTGATAGCAATGATATCGCGCATACGGTCGATAATCGATAATCGAAAGTTTTTGTTGTTGCCTCCTTTTTGTCTCCTCCTGCTATCTTCAGTCACTTCACTTCAGTCGGTGTACATTTTCCCTCCATCCTTCCTTGTGCGTGTCCACTGTTCCTGCGCGAGCGTATTACTGTGGGAATCTCCAGTCCTGCTCTGAATTTACATTTGTTTAACTTGGATTACTACTCATTTCAATTCGTACCTCTCCGAATATATTTGGAGGAGAACGAAAAGTGAAAGTGATGATCTGATGAGGGAATTTCTCAAGGATGTGGCCAATGTATATTGGCCAGATGGCGGGAGTGAGAGGCTTAGTGAAGCTTAATATTTTCCAAAAGATTCAATTTCAAGTCAATTTCAATTTTTTCATTACGTTCACTTCTTCCAATAATTATTCGATTTACATTCTACGCCATTTTACGCCAAAAGTACGAGGTAAGTTTATTTCAATTTATTTATTTTATTTCAATTTAGTATTTTCCCTCCTTTTTTATAAAAACAAATATGGCCGACAGGGATAAATATTTCGCGTATATATCGATAGTGCATATCGACAGAGCGTACTATCGATATCAGCTGATAACGCGACAACGGTCCATATTCTTGGGTTTTACCAAAAATTGGACTTCTGAGCTCCTATCATGGTTGCTGTTTTCTCAAAGAAAACGGCCTTAACCTAAAATACCCTGAATCCTATCTGCTATAGGACCAAAAATGATCGCGAGTTAGCCTATGTTCCTTCGTACGGCCCAATAAAGAGAAATTGTTTTTTCGAGATGATTATGAGGCTGACGGCTATAAGTAGTATATAATAATTTGGCTTCAAGATACCAAAAAAGAAGAAGAAAATGACTTTAAAGAGCTAATGTTTCTTTGTAGTGTTGAAAATTACCTCCGAGTCGCTCCTCATTCAAGTCCCATTAGCGCCTGTAAAGGTTTCGATTTCTTTCTTATGGCTCTTCTATTGCTTAAGGGGACCATCGACCTTCGCAGTGAAGAAGAAATAACACACGTTGAAACGCTAACGCTCATATAAAGCTCCTACATCTAGTTCAGAAGGTATGAGTCATGATGTGCCGTTCTCGAGGCTGGTAAAAGTAATATTCGGCTTATTGGATCCAAATTCACATACTGCCTCCTCAAAAAATGATTCAGAGTTGTGTGACTGATGGAAAATTCACGTGAGATCGCAAAAAATATGCGTTAGTTAAAATTTGAAAAGTACCGACTATGACACGTCACTGAAGGATAGGAATGGCCGTCGGCGTATAAACGAGAGCGTTTTTAGTCGAGACAACCTTGTGGATGTATAAACGTTACCGCTAGTTACCGTTGGAAAGATGGTATTTTGGAAAAGTTTTCCCATAAGTAAACACAGGAATTTTCTGAAAAAAGGTTTCCTTTCCCGGCTGAATGTTGACGATGTTTCGCGATTTCATCAATTTCCTAACATTAGACTGAATTAATGGATACCAGGTTGTGGTGTAAAATGAACGGATGTATCGCCAATTCAAAGGCTTAATTCACCAGAATGAAAGAAATAAGAAATTAGGGAAACCATGTAAAGAAGTTTGTAGCAACGAGACCTGTGATGGAACTGGTTGGTTATTCCTCGAATGGGGGAAAAAGTGGGTGTGGCGGGCCCAGACCCATTCCAATCGATTCAGCGTCCAAGATTTAGAGGAAAATTATACCCCACACGCCTAGGTACCAGAAATCCCGAAAACACATATTCAAAATGGGTAATAAATACCCAATTTGACCCATAACTTCTTCCAGTGGGTGCCAATCGTTCTGGGACCCATTTCATTGGATTCAGCGTCCAAAATTTAGTGGAAAATGATACCCTACTTGCCTAGATCGCCCAAAATCTCGAAAAATCCATTTTTCGAAAAACACATTTTGACCCCTACCCCGCCCAAATTTGGTCCGATCGAGCTGAAAAGTTTCGAGGACCATTCTAGGCCGGGAACAGACCCCTGACCCAAATTTCAGATTTTTAGAAAATGTTCATCGACCTGAGCCCCTAGCTAGGGGACGTGGGCCAGACGGCTTCAGGTGATGATTGGGGTAGCAACTGCCACCAGGTCCTTTTCAGATGTTGAGTCACGCAGATCTCAATTATCGGAAACTATGAGGAACCTATCAGAAGGTAAATTTTGCATCCTTTTCAACAGTGAACTCAGATTTGAGATTATCCCGAAAATTACGGAGTTATGGCTGTTTCAGTGACGTCAGGTCGAAAACACAAGAAAAATCTAAAATCGTGAATAACTCGGAAACGATGCCTCTGAAAAAATATGTCCTTAAGACAGTTTTTGTAACAAATGAGTTGCAAAATCGACCCTTGAAGGCTGAAGGCGCTAACCTTAAAGGGCAACACCCTGCTAAAAAGTAGGTTACTGCACAATTGGGCTCATTTGGGCACAATTTCAACCAAAAATCTTCAGTGAATATATCCAATTTTGCTTGAACACACCATTCTTGGGCCCAGTCAACCTTATCGTTATTTCAGCGCGATCAAACGAAACTGAAGCCACGTATCCGTAAAAAAGGTATTTTGAAAAAAAAGTGTTTTTTTGAACAAGGTGTGTGGAAGGTTCCCAAAATCATTGAATTTACCAAACCTTATGATTTACCTAATGAGTCAAAATAGTTTTAATGGGAGAGGGGGGGGGGGTTGCTTGGCGTATAATTTTCAACAAAATTTAGGATGCCAAATTGATTGAGATATTCATTTCCCTCACAGAACCACAGAACTGGCAACAGGACAGTGCTGATATGAAGGTTGGGCAGCGTAAATTTGGAACCGTTCTCCTTTGGAAGCCCTAAAAGGTAGCCAGAGCACCTACGCTGTCACCAATACGTGGTAATAATTTTGTTTTTAAATTGAGTTATTCAAATTTTAAATAAAGGATGCCATCTTGACAAAAACATTCTCTAAATACCAACTTACTAGGCTTAAGCTGTAATTCGTACATTATTTCAGGTGTCAAAAAGTCAATTTTAAGGCCCACTTGCAGCAACACTAGCCTCAGAACTCACTACCTGGCGATTCCAGTTGTTGCATTCGACGCGGACTGCACTCACAAAATATGTATCGCGTATTCGTACGACCATACGCAGTACATGGTTATGTATACGCGCAATGGCTTTTCTATCCGGTAATTTGTAAATGGCTCAGAGTTTTCATATCCATGTGAACCAACTCTGGACTCCTATTGAAAGACTATTCGATTTTGGTAGGTTATTCCTTGAATAATCGATAATTACCAATGATCAATTGGTCCTCGAAACGTTTCAGCCCGATCGGACCAAATTCGGGAGGGGTCAAAATGTGTTTTTTGAAAAATGGATTTTCGAGATTTTTGGCGATCGAGGCAAGTAGGGTATCATTTTCCACTAAATTTTTGACGCTGAATCCAATGAAGTGGGTCGCAGAACGATTGGCGACCTCTGGATGAGGTTATGGGTCAGGATGGGTGCCATCTACCCATTTCGAATGTGAGTTTTCGAGATTTCTGGTCCGTAGGCGTGTGGGGTATCATTTTCCACTAAATTTTGGACGCTGAATCCAATAAAATGGGTCCCGGATTGATTGGCACCCAGCGGAAGAAGGTATGGGTCAAAATGGGTACCTATCTACCCATTTCGAATGTGTATTTTCGAGATTTCTGGTACCTAGGCGTGTGGGGTATCATTTTCCACTAAATTTTGGACTCTGAATCGATTGGAATGGGCCCGGGACCCACCACACTCACTTTTCACTCATTTTCCCATGTTGAAGAAATGAGTCTCCATGCTCCTGGTCCGAGGAATAACCAACCCGTGTGTAAGAATTTGCAGCGTTTTTATTAACGTTTTAATGTGGATCGTATACGTTCGGGTAATGTTCAACAAGAACATTATTGTGAAGAAAGTATTGTGATCCTTTGGTATAAATAACCATTAATCGACTGGCGCGTTTCAGAATGGTTAACAGATGACTGAAGAAATGAAAGTCACAGATTATATGCCTGCTGAAAATGAATCTACTGGCAATTTTTGTCTGTTCAAACCATGCAGGGACAGCCCATTTTGGTGATGATTCGCTCACGACTGTGCTCCTTGGAATTGCGGAAGGCCTCGAAGGATCACAATTGCGAATCATCCGAAGACGGCGTCGCTTCAGGAGCGGATATTGGCCTAATGAGCTCTCTCCAAGAATCGACCAACTGTGCCATTTCACCTTCGTCCTTCCGGAGCCCTCCTATTCCCAAAACTCATCGAACGGAACGCCCGAGTCCTTTCTCTTTCTCTATTTCATTCCTTCCGAACCAACCACACGGTAAAATCCCAAGTGTGTGTTTACCTCCCAGGCGATAGGCCAATTCGTGAGCGTCATCCAAGGCGAGGCGCGACTGAAATGTATAACACCCCCGATATCATCAAGTCGAAACTTTTACTTTGTATTTCAGAGCCGAACGTTCGTGAGTGAGAATTTACCACGATTTCCGCTCAGCACCGTTCAACTGTCAGTGTTGGGCAAATAGGAAGTAGAATAAAAACCATTGCGTAACTCGCACTCGTCGGGTGGTTCCACAGAAAAGGCAAATCGGAGATTTAATTCTTCAGAAAATATTTGGTCACGTGGATATTTGGAGCAAATTACCAATATTTTGAACATTAGTCCTAGACTCTTCTTGAAACAAAAATGTTCCCCCTCAATTTGTGAGAAAAGTCAGACCATAAATGGATATCCTTGCAATAAAGTGGCAGTCAATCTACTCAAATTGAGCCAAATACCAGAGCATGACGCAGGTCGGCATGCTCAGACGGAATGAACAAGTCGTACCTAAGCTGGTTTAGGCGTATGGAGCGCATATGTTAGGTCGCACAACCAATAGACAGATATTGTAAGTCTCGAGTTCCTGGCTGCATCTTTATCGGACTACAACATCATTCTTGCAGCGGATTATAATTTGCCTGGTATTTCTGTGAGTGACTGGTGATGGTGAGACTCTATTTTGCCAGCCCAGTTCCAAGGCCTATGCCTTCAAGTCGACACAGCTCCTATGCCAGAAGAACCATTTGGCCAATGTGTACGGGAACATTTTGGACCTCGTCCTTTCCTCTGTGTACTCCCTCTATGAATTTCATGGCACTCCGCTTGTCAGCGAGGACCCCGCTCAGCCAACATTAAGTCTCAACCTAACAGTAAAGTCTTCGCTTCATGAAATCCATCCATGTCATCGTTGCACTTATAACTTCAAGAGAACTAGGCAAGATTGGTCACCTTTTCTTTCCCAGCCTGTCGACCTTGCTCTCAACCATCTTTATCGTTTGTTAAATGAGGCTATCGCCCTGATTGTACCCAGGATTGTCTCCTTCCCTAGTTCCTACCCGAAATGGTTCTCTCCAGAGCTCATCCAGCTCGTTCGACGTAAAAATCTCGCCCAGTACCTGTATAAGTTATCGACCGCCTCCTGTACAACCCTTGTCGGCCTCTTCCTGAACCCTAGCAAGTGCACGGTATCCACCTTTTATCGATCGTCATCTCCTATATACCATGTCTACAGCATCAATGAATCTCAACTTGCGCGTCCGTCACTCATCCTTGGGGTGTATCTGGATCCGCAGCTCACGTTCAATGAGCACGTGTTGCAGGTGAACTCTCGAGCAAAACGGTCTCTGGGTTTCCTCAAGCGGAATACTAGGGAATTCACTCATATCCCAGCCCTCATCATTGTATCGTGCCATTGTTCAGCCATGCCTCGAGTACGCCTCAGTCGTCTGGAGCCCGTTTTATGGCTGCCACATTGACCTAATTGATCGGGTGCATAGGGCGTTCCTCCGCTACCTTGCCTTCAAGTCAGGCATACCTCGAGACGGCATTGACTACGGCGCACGGAGTATCGCCTCCCCAGCCCTGCTGACCGACGCATCATCGCGGATATGGCTTTCCTCAGCGGTCTGTTCTCTGGGCGTATTGACGCGCTGTCTCTCCTGGACCAAATTGGTCTCCGGGTCCCAAGACCAGGCTCCCGCACCGCCAACCATCTGCTTACTGCTGCAGATATGGATCTGTTCACCCTCCCCCCCGTCATCCTCAAGAGACGCCTGCTGGATGCCTTACTCCTCGCTGGTAATGCAACTCTCACTAATTTTTGTATTGTGTATTGTAAATAAATAAATAAATCAACACCCATCCCTATCCTGGTAGCTCCATGAATCACCGCGCATGCGCCGTAGTACCGTTCTTTCCGGCTTTTCAGAAAAGAAACGGGGGTTGCGTTCAAGAAATCAGGTAATGCTGGGGCCACCTAACAAACTTTCCCGGATCGTACCAACGTTCCGAAATGGGTGAGCGCGTCACCCTAATTTCGTCAGGGACATTTGCTGCGTTTCGTCACAAATTTGTTACGGGAGGGTGATCAACCCGAGCGTTCATCCAGTGGTCACTTCTCGAATGACGTCGACACTATCCCATCAATTGGCAGCAACTTACCTACATTATCCATGATTTGTCCGAACATTCGTTAAATTTAAATCACATTTTGAACTGAAATTTCAATAGGGAATCCTACTCAGTATCACTAAAGATGCCAACAACAATTTTGAAACGGAAGGTGAATGAAAGAGAGTGGCAGCTCACCAGCACCCAACACGGCAGACACCCAGCTAGCGTGGAGAATCTATTGACGACCTTGTCTTTCTCTTCATTTCTCACCATTTTTTCTCTCCAGTCGTAACCGCATTGTATCGCCAAGTGAAAATCTGAAAAGTTTGGCCCAAGGTGGTCCTGCTGAGTCACCCACTACACTCGTATTGTGTACCTCGTCGCCATCACGACTCTTATTGACACCGTAAGCTCGTGCATCAATATTCAGTGAAATCCTATGCTGAACACGTTCGCTGCGGGTCACGCGCTCAGCGCGTGAGCTCTGTTTCAATCTGCGTGCGTCGCACGCGCCTGGCGCGTGAAGGTAGCCTTCACTTCAGATCGCTCCTCCAGTATACCAGAAAGTGAAATCGAACATATTTCTACTTCCCGCGCCAGCTTTGAACCTTCTGAGGGTACCGTAAACGTCGGAGTCAGTTGTGGTGTTGCTAAGATGCAAAAAAATAAGTCCGAAATAGGGGACTGGTTTGGAGTGTTCTTGCCATTTTGCATCGTTTTCAGTGTTCCCGCCTCAAGATTTCTTTCAGTGCTAGTACACGAAATATTTCGGTACAAGTAGTTTACTCCAAGGTAAATAGGCGCGTGAGCCGCACTGGGTTAGGAGCTCGCTTCGAATTTCTTTCCACATGCGGCGCACTCACCTGGCGCGTTCCTATTTCAGACGACTCCGGCACAGCTGCTCAAACGAGCTCAACAATACCGCAGCAAACGTGTTAAGATGAACAGAAGCAGAGTAGAAGAGAAACCAACGAGAGTACGAAGTTAGCCCAGAACAATCGACGGCTTCCTAAGTGGCAAATTCAACGCGTCTGGGCAATATATTTGAGAACGGTTAATCAACAAGAGAGGAGAAGCTATGCCGATAACTCGAGCTTATAATTAAGTCCTCATCGGTCAGCCAACACTTTCTCCTCATCAACAACTTGTTACCAATCCAACATTCGGGAGAGTTGCAAAATAAAAACGCTCCTTCATCAGATAATCCTCAAACTTCCCGAGCTCTTCGTGAAGAAAATATGGAGATTGATGATTCCGTCTGTTCCTTGGGTGTAATTCCTCGTGTCAAACTCGTATTTCCTTCAATCCCGATTGAAACAAGTCTGAAGTCAACTTCGACGCTCATTTATTTGACACGTTCAGTCGCCTCATTTCCCCTTGAAAAAATCTTGGAGAAACCGGTGATTTAGTTTGTCAGTGGGCCAAGTCGTTGCGGCTCATTACCTGCTGGCTCCTGCGAATTATAGTTTTCCTAATTTGTTCCACGTTATTCAACCGTCGTCCCGCTGGTTATTTGGCGTGCTTACTTTGCTACAAGAAAATATTGAACATAATTAATTAAATAAAATTTTGGAAAACGGAATAATTTAATCTCAACTAATTTTCACGGCCAAAACCTAAAAATTTGTGATTTTTAAGTGTACCAAATACATAACATATTAATGTTCTTCAACGCCAAAATATACAATTTTTTGGTGTTGCTGAGCGAGTTGCTTGCAGTCAGTTGAGGGGGTTCTCTTCATTTTTGATTGGTTATTCCATGCAAAAAGTCAATCTTTCCGATACGGCCCTACATTTTTTCTGGACGTTTCAAGGTGTCTAGATCAAAATTAGCAAATGTCCGTCCGCCGTCCACGCCGATTTTGGTGGTAGAAAATTTTCTAAAAATCTGAAAATTGGGTCAGGGGTCCGTTCTATGCTCTAGTTGGTCCTCGAAACTTTTCAGCCCGATAGAACCGAATTTGGGCGGGGTAGGGGTCAAAATGTGTACTTCGAAAAGTATATTATCGAGATTTTTGACAATCTAGGCGTGTGGGGTATTATTTTTCACTAAATTTTGGACGCTGAATCCAATGAAGTGGGTCCCGGAACGAAAAGGTTATGGGTCAAAATGGGTATCTATCACCCATTTTGAATATGTGTTTTCGACATTTCTGGTACCTAGGCGTGTGGGGTACCATTTTCCACTACATTTTGGAACCTGAATCGATTGGAATGGGTTCGGGACCCGCCGCACCCACTGTTTCCCCCATTTTTCCCATGTTGAAGAAATGAGTCTCCATGCCTGGCCAACCCCTGTGAAGATGGATGATTTTGGAGTTGGGTTGCGCCAGAAATCTTCAAGTTGAAGAGTTTTTGAGTTCTCCTGAGCTTTTGAGGGCAAAAATGATGGGAGAGAAAAAAACTGAAAATTCATTGTTGGCAATCCTAGAAGGTACTATGAAGGATTTATATGGGAAACATTTGTTTTGGTAAGCACATCGCACTCCGTTCCACGTTTTTCGTGACTCCAGGGCGGGAGGGGGTTTACATTGACTGAAACTCAAACCTAAAATTTGCATGATCAAGTCGTATATTTTATGGAGAGAACCGCTCGCCGGAAAGTGGACCAGCAGAAATAAACATTGTCCTTATCTCGAACCCAAAATCAGCGCTGGTGAAAGGACGGAGGACTTCTTTTTTTTTTCTTTTTTGATCTGCTGCATAATGCATGAAGAGCTGCTCGGAATCCCAGGAGCCTTCAGAAGAGACTCAGACGGATTAAGATGTTATCGGAGGGCAGGTCATGTCCGAGTTGGGGATTATTTTCGGCAAGATTGAACACTCAAATTTTACTGGGTGATTTTCGGTTTCTCGTATCGACAAGAGATCTGAAGCTTGCTCCTGCCCTCACAAAATAGAAAATTATCATGGGCCAATACTTAATAATTTGTCTCCCTTAACTTTTTCCTTGTCACACAGAGTATTGAAACAAATCTTTCCAATTCTGGTCAGAGAGAGTGGAAACAAGAGTGTTAACATTTTCCTTCACTGTAACAGCATTTGAATGGTTTCTGATTGTATATTCTGCTCTGCTGCAAAAAAACAATCTCTCAGATTTGGCCCAAAATTATTTCTAGACGTTTCAAAGTGTCTAGATCAAAACAGTCAAATGTCCGTCCGCCGCCCATGCCGACTTTGGTAGTAGACAATTTTCTAAGAATCTGAAATTTAGGCCCTTGAAACTTTTTAGCCCGATCGGACCAAATTTGAGCGAGGTAGCGGTCAAAATGTGTGTTTCGAAAAATGGACTTTTGAGAATTTTTGCGATCTAGGCGTGTGGGGTATCATTTTCCAATAAATTATGGACCCTGAATCGATTGGAATGGGTCAGGGACCCGCCACACCCACTGTTTCCCCTATTTTCCCTTTGTTGAAGAAATGAGTCTCCATGCGCCTAGTTCGATGAATAACCAACCTGTGTGAATGAATTTACAGCGTTTTATCCCTACCAATAAGGGAGTTGACAGCAGACGCACAACGCTGATAGAACTTGAGGCTAACCTGCCGAAGCTTTTCAAATTCAGCACTCAAAAATACCAACGACTCACTTCAAATCTACAAGGAAGGACTCAGAATGTCGTAACGAACGGCTGTTGTAACGATGAATTCTCTTTTGTCCCCACTCAACGTGGAAGCATCGATTTGTCCGTCAATCATCGTTCATTTGCATAATTTTTACGCCGAACTTTCTCCCAATCGCTGCAAACTGAAGACTGATAGCTCCTTGTCGAGCACAAAAGAGCTGAAAGTGCTTGTTTCCCAATTGAAGACAATACCTCTGACGCCTTTCCGTTCTGTTCGCGAACCCTCGCCATTCATTTTGTCGAAAACTACGAGAGCGTTGTCAGTGAGGAAATGGAGCATGTTGAATGGGACTGGGTTGGGCCCTTCAAATAATAATTCCTTTTCCCGTTGTGCTCGACAGACCAAGTTCCCATTCGACACACTAATTTTTCCTTGCATATAGTGTTTTGAGAATCGCCTAAACAAATTTGATTCTGTAACTACGTGGATCTTCTCGGCAATCATGTCAGTCAACCATGTCTCGGCTACCTTACTTGTTCAAATCTTCGTAGGTAAGGGCCGATGAGAGTGGGAGCATGGATGGATGGACACAGTCTCTCACTAGCCACTGCCAAGACAGAGGTGGTACTATTCACACGAAAACGCATCCCAAATATCATGCAAATCAGAGCGGGGGAAGTTGAGGTGGAAACAAAACCAGTCAGGTACTTGGGAATAATGCTGGACACCAAGATAACTTTTGGGGAGCACATTAGGATGGCAGCAGCCAAGGCAGCAAAGACAACTGCAGCCCTGAGTCGACTAATGTCAAACATTCAAGGACCTAGACCGTGTAAGAGACAACTATTAATGTCAGTGGTACACTCCATCCTGCTATATGGGGCAGAAGTGTGGGTGGACGCTCTGAATGTCAAATGCCACCAAAAACGGATGCTCACAGTGCAAAGAAGAGGAGCACTTCGCATTGTCAGCGCCTATAAGACAGTATCAGAACCAGCCGTGCTCCTCCTGGCAGGAGTGATACCAATACATCTGCTTGCAAGGGAGAGGAAAAGGATGTACTAAGGATGTGTGACGGGAAGAGGAGCCATGGCCTCAATTAGCCAAACAAGAGTGGGAACATACACTCGACTCCTGGCAGGAAATCTGAGAGACAGAAACAAGAGGAAGATGGACGGCTCGACTGGTGCCCAATATACATCCCTGGGTAGAGAGGAAACACGGTGAAGTTAACTATCATATAACGCAGTTCCTCTCGGGTCACGGGATGTTCTATCAGTATCTCCGTATTGTGGAATCTCCAGGATGCCAACATTCCACCAACGAAGAGGACAGCGCTCAACACACAGTCTTCGAATGCAAGAGGTGGGAGAGAGAGCGATGGCAGATTGCAAGGTAGCTAGAAATGACCAGCCCTCCCACCCCATGCATATGATGACCAGGATGCTCGAGAGCCAGTCAAAGTGGAATGCCGTGGCAGGGTACATCCAAAACATCCTGGAAGGCAAGCTCGTCGAGGAAACGGCCCGGCAAAGGGAACTTCAGGCAAACGGGACCAGCTAGCAGGCAGAAATCGGAACCCAGCCTGAAGTAATGTGTCAAACAGTTCCGGGCTGGGCTCCAACGTGGGAAAAGGAAGTGAGGTTTTTAGTGGGTAAAAATCTCCACATACCCGGGTCTTTGGTTGCGGTCCCCCCAGATATCTTATGAAGATTTTCCTCACCTTCCTCCGGAGGAAAAAAAAACAAAACGATGAGGTCTCCCCACAAAGACTTTAATCACACCTGGCAACTATGGATTGGTGTGGAGTTAGCAGACATTAGCAATCCAAAACTCGCATTTTCATTGCCGACACAGGATTCTCAAGTCATATCATGAGAAAGGAAAAGACTCCCAAGTTTGGCAGCTTATCAGTTTAAGGATTCGAGGCACACCAGATGCCGTATGGTGACGCAAACCCTTTCATCCCTCAACATCCCAGGTGCTTCAAAGAAGAAAAGGCTCTTTTTGTCCTACTGAATCACTTTTCAATGCTCGTTCATGAACACAAGTGTCAAGGTGGCCTGACCGACTCACCCATTCAACGCTGGCATAACAATACACACTTTGTTCAGCGCATCTCCCCCTAAAAAACCAACTGTTACGGCCAGTTGATTCCCTGATGCTTGCGTACAGTTAGTAATGATCATTATTGTTTAATTCTCTTGTTTCTATATGACCTTTAGGGGGCCTGGTGGTGATTAGGGGAAGTTTGAGGCCAAGAAACAGTACTTGCTCAAAGAGGTGATCAATTAGCCTGTCCTCAATTGTACGCTCCTTCCTCAGTGGCCATGAGAAGGCAAAACGTTAGAAAAATTTATGAGCAGTAAATAGCCGAAAGCGGATATTTTTGAAAGCCATAAGCGGCCATCATGCCACGGTTAGCGAATTCAAAATTAAATAATAACGTTGAACAATACAAAGCGAATAAAATGGAAGACATTACGGAGAAATAAACTATTTGAAGAGAATTGCGCTATAAACTAAGCCCCACGCACAAAGAAGGTGATTTTTGGATACCAACTTGATTTTGATTGGTTATTCCTTGAATAATCAATCTGTTTTCATGCAAAAAGTTAATCTCGCCGACTCGGCCCAAAAATTTTATCTGGGCGTTTAAAAGGGTCTAAATCAAAAAAGTCAAATGTCCGTCCACCGTCCACTCCAACATTGGTAGTAGACAATTTTCTAAAAATCTGAAATTTTGGTCAGGGGTCCGTTCATAGCTTTAGTTGATCCTCGAAACTTTTCAACCCGATCGGACCAAATTTAGGCGGGGTAAGGATCAAAATGTGTACTTCGAAAAATTGATTTTCGAGATTTTTTGCGATCCAGGCAAGTGGGGTACCAATTTCCACTAAATCATGTACGCTGAATTCAATGAGGTGGGTCCCAGAACGATTGGCACCCACTGGAAGAAGTTATGGGTCAAATTGTGTATATTGTTGCGAGCTGGCACCTGCGCCCATCACATGGGCAGGATCAAAGACCTGTGGAGGGCTAACGGAGTCATTTCGAGGAATTGTGAGTTGTATCGAATTGGCTAGAACCTTCCCATTCACTCGAGACAACATGTCGAGTTCCCAGAACCAGGGAAGGTTCGAGAATGTTCTCGGCCAGGCAGCAGGTATAAAACGGACCCAGAAACGCCGCGGGAGTCAGTTCAATTCGGAGTCCGGATATAGACACTTCGGGTTATAAATCCTGTTATAAATAGTGGGCATGAATTGTGCTTTGTGATTGTGTCATTGTGTAAGTGCGCGAATGTGAACAGCGTATTCAAGTGAACGATTGTAATAAATTATTTAACAAAGAATATAAATCGTTACAATATATTACCCATTTTAAATATGTGTTATCGAGATTTCTGGAACCTGGGCGTGTGGGGTATCATTTTCCACAAAATTTTGGATCCTGAATCGATTGGAATAGATCTGGGACCCGCCGCACCCTATGTTTTCCCCATTTTCCCCTTTTTGAAGAAATTAGCATCGTTTTTTAAACAATCAGTAGTATTAGGTTAGGGTGTAACATACTCATACAAAGTCATAAAAAAATATAAGTTACGCTCTGTTTCTCTTCTAAATTTCCAAAAATCGTGCTGAACAATCGTTCACTTCAAAATTACTGCATTAATGCCACTCAGAATCACTAAAGAATGTTAGAAGCTCGACAACCTGTTTAGGTTCGCTGCCGAAATGTTTGGAGAGAGTAGGAAATTATACTACTTGATTACTATAATTCCTGAGGAGAATACGTGAGGGATTGAACTTCCTTCGGAAGTGTTCATCGTCAGTTTCGAGTTGTAAATGCATACTATTACAATATCTACCCGGCTAAATGGCTCTCAAAATCACGATGATCAAATGAACGATGAGCTCTAGAGGTGGCTTATTAGAGATCGTTTGTGATCATTCAACGTCTACTGTCAAAATCATTACAGAAACGGCTATTCTCACCTTGAAAATCGCTGCACTCAATTCTGTAGGTGGATTTTCTCTTTCAGATTAGAGGAGAAACCCAACTTATTGGATCTGCGAACAGAAATAGGTTCAGAGTTAGTGATAATGATAATCAGGCGGTAGAATTAATGAAATATTGAAGATCTCGGACGTTTATGACGGTTCGAGGTTTGAACGAGATTGGATCATTACATTAATTTAAAAGGTTCGTGAACTCTTTTAAAAGGTAAATGATTTTATTGTCGTTATCAAAAATGAGAAGCGTTGTTCCTTGAATAATCATCCTATGTTTTCATGCAAAAGGTCAACCTCTCCGATTCGGTTCAAAAAATTTTTCTGGACGTTTCATGGTGTCTAGATAAAAAAATTCAAATGTCCGTCCGCCGTCCGCGCCGTTTTTGGCAGTTGAAAATTTCCCAAAAATCTGAAATTTGGGTCAGGGGTCTGTTCCCGGCCTAGGACGGTCCTCAAAACTTTTCAGCCCGATCAAACCAAATTTGGGCGGAGTAGGAGTCAAAATGTGTTTTTTGAAAATGGATTTTCGAGATTTTGGGCGATCTAGGCAAGTGGGGTATCATTTTCCACTAAATTTTGGACGCTGAATCCGATGAAATGGGTTGCAGAACAATTGGAACCCACTGGAAGAAGTAATGGGTCAAATTGGGTCTATATTACCCATTTTGAATATGTGTTTTCGGGATTACTAGGCGTGTGGGGGATCACTTTCCACTATATTTTCGATTCTGAACCGATTGGAATGGGTCTGGGAACCGTCGCACCCACTGTTTTCCCCATCTCCCCCATGTTGAAGAAATAAGTCTCCATGCGCCTGGTCCGAGGAATAACCAACCCGTGTGTAAGAATTTGCAGCGTTTTATTTGTGAGGCGCCAATGAATGCAGTTCGTATTAAAAACCTATTCCCAGTTCTTCCCCAGTACGCCTCAACACGCGACCAAATGAATGGGAAAGACGTGAGATCAGCTGTGACAGAAGGCTGTTCACAAATGAATGAGGAAGATCCGACTGCAGCGGCTTCTTAAGTTTCTGAATGGAATCAAGTTCAAGGTGAAAGCCCCTCGGGTTCCCTGGTTCGTGTGAGAAGAATCGCTGGAGAAACTCTTGGGACCAGAGGAATCGGTCTGAGCGTCGAAAACGAGAATATTATCTTCATTAGACTTCTGACTCAGATCTGATGACCTGAGCACCGGGTACAGCTCAAGGAGTCTGTTAAGAACGACAAAAGGTGATCATTTAGACGCGTAAAGGACCTCGATAACCTGGCAGATAAGAGGCACCGCTAAAGCCACGTCCAATATGAAGAAACCTACTCAGGTGTTTTCATTTCCAATATCAAATCGCCATCTCATAAGCACATGTTGGGAAATGACCAATGGGGGTGTCACAGTCAGAATACGACAGTCGATGGCAAAAAATTTTTTAGGGGTTGGTTATTCCTCGGACTAGATGCATGGAGAAAATGGGGTAAATTGGTAGATACATCCTCATTTCTACTTCCGGTGAGCGCCAATTGGTCTGGGACGAACCTCAATGGATTCAGTATCCACAATCTAGGGAAAGATGGGTGAAGATGAATGAAAATGAGGTTGGACAAGCGCGAAATAGAGCATCTTCCGCATCTCCTTTGACAAGGAATTCCTCACTCCCCGACACACATATAAATAACAATTTTCTCATCCTCTCTCTCTCTCTCCAAAAAAAAAAAAAAAAAAAAAAAGTGCCATTTGTTCCGGGACCCATTTAATTTGATTCCGCGTCCAAAATGTAGTTGAAAATGATACCCCACACGCATGAACCGCCAAACATCTCGAAAATCCATTTTTCGAAATACACATTTTGACTCCTACTCCACCCAAATTTGGTCCGATCGGGCTGAAAAGAGATTCGAGGACCAAAACACATATTCAAAATGAATGGGTAATAAATACCCATTTTGACCCATAACTTCTTCCGGTGGGCGCTAATCGTTCTGGGACCCATTTCATTGGATTTAGCGTCCATAATTTAGTGGAAAATTATTCGCAAAAAATCTCGATAATCCATTTTTTGAAGTACACATTTTGATTTTTGGTCCGATCGGACTTAAAAGTGTCGAGGACCAACTGGAGCCGGGAACGGAACCCTGATCCAAATTTATGATTTTTAGAAATTTTTCCACTACCAAAATCGGCGTGGACGGCGGACGGCGCACAAATATTTGCTAATATTGATCTAGACACCTTGAAACGTCCCGAAAATTTTTTTGGGTCGATTCGGAGAAATTGAATTTTTGCATGAAAACATAGGTTGATTATTCAAGAAATAACCAACCAAAACACCAACGTCCGTTCGCCGTGTGAGCCTAAGAATCTGTTAAATGCTCCATAATATCTGAAATTTTGAACAACTTTCGCCCGGAACTTCAATTTTAGTCTCGCAGATAAGATCGGCGATCGATGTGAATACATCAGTAACTGAGCGCAATCGAGATGTGAATGTGATGCAAAACTATTCATTACCCACCTAAGCACATACAATCTACGAAGAGGAGTTCCCTGACTATCAGCTTTATTCGTCGAGCAGATGAACCAAATACGGGGTTGAAGGCAGTGAAAAGAAAATCACGTCTTTAGCCAACGTCGGCTCGGCTAATAGTCGCTCATTCTGACAGTCGTCCCTCGGCTTAGTCCCTGTAATGACAGGTTCGTTTCATGCCACCGATTATAAACCGTGCACAGGGTAACTAAATGGTTTCCGACTTGAGGCGATAGCCATTCTTACTCCGCCTCCACAACAAGAGCCAGCATTGTAGGAACCGACTCGGTCCTGTTACGTTTTATGCGCTCAACAAGGAAAGAAGGGAATGGAAAGATGGGGGAGGGGGGATAAGAAGTGAAAGACCATCAATCTCTTTCGATAAACTTACAGGTGTTTTGTTCTCGATCTCAATTGCATAAAAAAACCAAACCTAAAGCGTACCTACGACTTCATTCATCTACCTCAGCCACAGATTTATATTGGTGACTGCACGCACTGATAAAGTGTACAAGGTTCGCACCCCCAGAGGGGAACAGTCAACTTCAGTGGCAGTCGACTTCAGGAGGCAGACGTTCCTGAAGTAGCCACGGACTGGCAACCACCAAGCAAACCACCCCAGCCCAGTCAACCAGCAGTGATGCAGCGCAGCAAGGCCAACCTTGTTCTACCTTCCACCCACTCCCAACCCCAAGGAGAGGGCGACATGTGCGTTTCCCATCCAGATTTCGTTGACACTGGGAGGGGACTGCTGTGGGAGATGTCCGCCACAGGTGGAATCCAGTTGTTGGAGAAACAACTCGTTCAAGAACCAAAAATATCGAATTAGTGTTTGCAGAAAACCAAGTTGAATACAGTTCTTTGTAAATAATTTATTACAATTGTTCACTCCAATACATTGTCCTCATTCACACACTTACACAATCACAAGGCACAATACATGGTTGTAACGCAGTTGTCGCACTAATTTATAACAGGGTACAATTTATAACACAAAGCATCTATACTTGGACTCCCTTGGCCGAGAACCTTCTCGAGTAAGCAGGAAGCACATATGTTCGAGAGTGACCCTTAGCCCTTCACATGTCATTGACCTTGTAATGCTGGTTGCCCAGGAGACTGGTGCAAGTGTAATATCGCAACAATATAAATGTCGGGGATTATGGTTGATCATTGATGGCCGATGTTAGCCAAACATCGATTGGTGAGCCTCGATGTTCGGTGTTTTTACCATCGATGGCAAAGGTTCGATGTTTTCCGACTATAATTGGTTTGAAGCAATGTTGGAAAAACGTACTACCTACTTTAGTTATTTGAACAGATTTTGGTTGCAGGTGAGAAAAATAGATTCTTTTTCACTCCAAAAGCTGAACATATGATAATCTTCCAAAGTCCTCCACTCCAAAATCCTTAAAGAATTAAAGAAAAGATTCAGGTTCATTGAGCAATGCCAGCCTTTGGCCATAGCAACTATCCTGGACCCAAGTTTCAAGTCCACAATGTATTTTGATGTGGTGGAATCCTTTTGCTCGACACCTGCGCCAGAAAATCAAAACGATTCCATTGGATTCAGCGTCCAAGATTTCAAATTCAATTCAGAATCACACAAGACTTGCTATTTCCTCAGAAAATCTTATTCGTGGAAGAAATCGGGTCTTCGATTTGAGAGGAAGAATATTTTCGTAATTTTTCCATGCTTCATTCATCCTCAAACGAGAGCGCGGATATCGCTAATAGCCAGTCGGTAGAACACGACCACCCACTTACGGAAAAATGCTGGTATTATCAGCCTTTGCGGGTTCATCGATCCTTCGGCAGATGTTCGAACATGATCGCCCTACACGTATGCAGGTTCCGGTGAAAATTATAATGGCAGTAACACATAAAAGTAGATTGGAGTTCGTAGGGTGACTTGAGGTTTATGCACAGTATGCGCGCTAATTAATGGTCGTCAAATTTAGACGTTTCTCGCAGGGAACACATAATTTGTTTTGAAAATTCATAGAGTATTTTGCTAAAATATACAAATATATGACAAAGTTAGAGAAGACAGAGTTAGCAAATTTGCGCTGTCGTAGCTGAAATTTCTGATTTTCAAGATGCTATCGTTTGCTATAATATAACGAACCGATAAGGTAAGTGAATTTATACTTTGTATTGACTTAATTGTTTCGTTTTTTAAATATTTCTTGTGCTTATAAAGCTCTCAAATAATCCAGTTGACCAAGGAGAAGAGCAAAAGCGAAAAAAAAAGGTTTCTTATGTTAAGCCCCGTTTACACTGGAGTTAATAACACGATTTTTTAACTGATGTTAATAACAAAAGTCATTAACATCTATGTTAATAGCATTTTTCTTTTGGCTGCTAGTTTAGTTATCAATAAAAGTTAGATTTTAAGCTGGGTTCACATTGACGCGGTTTTTCCGTATGCGGCAACTGGAGGCGTTTGTGGAGCTGATTGGTGGCAAATCGGAGATAACAAAAATGAGATAACATGAGACAAGAAAAATGGCGGGGAGAGCTGCGCCGAGAACCACTGCGCATGCGTTACTGCGGCAAATATCAAAATGATTTGATGTATACAGACCGCTTCAAAAGTTCACCTGCAGAGCCAATCAGATGGCCAAACGCGTTTGCCGCCCAACGGACCAATGGAAAAACCGCGTCCATGTGAACCCAGCTTTACTCCGCCATTATCAACGCTCATGCACAGCCAGCAGTTCTAGGCAAGACAATGGTGCCAGAGGATGATGTAGGAGATACTGGGGGGAACCATCACTCAGAGCAATGACTGTGTACAGTGGGAGTGATATGCTAAATGATCTGCGTCAACAATAAACTGAATAACAAATCGCAGCAAAACACACAAACTAACCTCACTCTGTCTCCACGTGTTTCGTCCACTGATATAGTTGGTACTGAGGGGCGACTGTGCAGCAGGATGCCGGGCAAGGGGGTTGTGAGGAAGAGAGGAACTTGTTGTTAACCAAAGTTAACGCGCTAAAAGAGACTGTTAACTTTTGTTATTAATGCTAAATGAAAGTGGTAGATGTCCTCCCATTTTCCCCGGTTGACTTCTCACCATTGGGAATGGTGTGAATATCTCATGTTCACAATTATACTACCCAGTTTATTGTGAATATTGAGTTGGCACTCAGAGTTTATTACTAGCCCTCACTACCCATCAGGAAGGCAGTGGTTTCAGCTGATTCGACTTCTACTCGAACGCACGCCATCTTGGGACGCCGCTTCTCATTCTTGTCCTCTCGGCTCTCCTCTGAAATACTACTTTGCTAATAACCCATCTTCTGAATTCATCCTGTTTTGAATACTTGATTTCCTCGCCTCTACTGAAAAAATACATCCC
>CM034003.1:17553263-17582364 GCA_019603395.1 Cyrtorhinus lividipennis | reverse complement strand
AATTTGCCTGCCATTTTCTTATTTTGATCTAGACACCTTGAAACACCCAGAAATAAATTTTGGACCGTTTCGGAGAGATAGAATTTTCGCATGAAAACATAAGTTGATAATTAGTGGAATAATCCCAAAATGTCCATCCGCCCTCCAACCAGTTATTGGTAGTAGAAAATTTCGATAAAATATTACATTTTCGTAAAATGTAAATTATCAAAAATATGTAATTTTAGTCGGAGACCTCATTCTGGCTCTAGTTGGTCCTCAAAAAGTTTCAGCCCAATCGGCGTGAATTTTGAAAAAAAAAAATTTTGAATTTGAGTTTCGTAATGTTTTTGGAATTAGGTATGCGAGCTTATCATTTTCCTGGGACGCTATATCGATTGGAATGAAATCTGTACCCCACCATCTTCTGCTTCTTCGTCTGACCCGAGTGCTTAGGGTCTCGCGTTTCCATTTCTGCCTTTCGAACTTCCTTTTTCTTTTCCTTTTTCGTTCCGTCCCTTCTTCTTACCCTGCTGGTTCTGTGGCTGTTACTCGATCTCCATTTCCCCCCCTTCGATTCTACCAGCCTCCTTCTCGTGTCTTGGCTCTCTTTCATATCACCCCGTTTTCCCCCACTCCTTCACTCTAGGGAATAATAAACCATTGTGGATGAATTTGCTGTGCTTGTGGGGCGTGCGCCGCCCCCTTTACCACCCCTTAACCGTCTGCCATTACTGTTTCCGTGTACAGAAAAAAAATCAGCCATTTTGAACCGGTGCTCTTTCAAAAATAAAACAAGCGAAATACCTGGCAAATTCGACAAACCGACGGCTACTCAAAGGTGAAATTTAATCTTCATTGGGTTTTAATTTAATTTCTAGGCCGTCGGTATTTTCTTCAGGGGTTGTTATTCTATGGAGGTGGGTCCTCAGCTCGCCAACCTGTTAGCCGACCTGATGATGATGCAGGGAGAGACGAGGGGTTAGGGGTGGCTCTCAGGGGCGAAGACTCTGGAACTGCCCGCCCCAATTGGTGGGGTGTTGCGCTGCCTCTCTGACGGCGTCGTGTAGGTCAGAACTCGTTGCCAGTCGAGCTTTGGAGCCCGAGCTTCCTGGTCGCATCCAACCACCTGGCCGAGCCTTCGCTGATCACGTTGTCGTAAGTGATTCAGTGGATCTCCACCTAAAACAACACCTGCACATACCCTGCACCCTCTTAAATTACCCTAATCGTGCCTGCAACCGAATATTGCTGTTCATTTCCCAACATTTAAACATAATAAATTTGGCTCGGTTTTCTGCAATCGAATCCAGAATACCGAAATATTTATTCTAATTAAACCCAGTTGTACTTCCTCCTCCTTTTCTCAATCCAAAAATCTTCTGTTCAGCTCTTAAGAAAATTTTTCCTCTCCAAAATGAATTACCATAACGTGCGACACCTCAAAAAAAAACTCTCTTCTCTCATGGTTTGAGTGTCCATGGTTTGAGTTGGTCCATTTCGTTAGTTAATTTTAACTAATTAAAGAAATTACTTCGCTTTTAAACTTTACAATCTGATCAATAGGGATGGAGTACGTCTAGTTTGGTACCCATCTCAAGTAATAATGTGTTTTAATTGACACAAATTTATTGAAAAAAAAACGACGCACTAGGCAGGTATCATGTGCCAAAAAGCACGAAAATCTTACCTCGTGTCTTAATTCGAACCAAAATTTCATTAAATTGAACGTACAACGCGGAATTTTCATGTTTTTGACAAATTTTTCAATTCCAAATGTGTAACAGATGTTGTGTTAACTTATTAAAACGTGTTTTCGTCGACTTCTATTTACAATTTGAACCCTTAATTCTCAATATTTACGTCGCATAATCCAGCAAAAACGATATTTTCACAACTTAATTTAGTTTAGTTTGCGAAAAATACATTTTATTTAGAATTATAATGGAAATTAGGCATCTTCGAGAGCGTAATTTGCCGAGTACGCTATGAATTCAATGGCGTTCAACGGTTGGTAAGGTTTAAAGTTGTTCCAGGAAGATAAAACAGCTATTTCTATTACTATTTTTAATTATTTATTTAAAATTGCTCTTATTCTGAAAAAGCTCCTCCTGGAAAAAAATCTATTAGGGCGTGTATTAATGTTTCATATTCCAACTGATAAACTTTAGGGAGATTCAATTGAATGCTATTATTAATCGTTTATGGGTATTTGTTGATTGGCAGCAGTTTAATGATATTCAAAGTGATAAAACGTCAAAATTTCATTTAATGCTGATAGGATTGTACGTTTACTAAAATTACTCGCGTTCGAGAAATTTCGTTTTAAATGAAACTATTTTCAAATTAATGGATAAACAAAAAACAGAGTCAATCGTTTCAGAATCGAAAATGTAGTTGAAAATGCCTATATCACCGAAAATCTCAAAAATCAATTTTTCAAAAAACACATTTTGGCCCCTATTTCCCCCAAATTTGGTCCTATCGGGCTGAAAAGTTTCGAGCACCAACTTGAGGCAGAAAGAGGTCCAAGACTGAAATTTTAGATTTTTTAGAAAATTTTCTACTAGTACCTACTAAAAAATAATGTGGTGTTTTGATGTAGACATCATGAAACATATTCTAGGTTGATATCCAGCATGATTACACAGGTTAATAATGAAGGAATAGCCAACAAAAATAACAAATGCTGTAAATTTTTCACAAGGGTTGGATATTATTCGAATCAGGAAACCCATTCCAATCAATTTAGCGTCCAAAATTTAGTGGAAGATGATACGTAACACTCCTAGGTACAAGAAATCTCGAAAACGCACATTTGAAATTGGGTAGATAGGTACCAATTTCGACCCATAACCCCTTTTTAGTGGGCGCCAATCATTTTGGGACCCGTCGCAGTGGATTCAGCGTCCAAAATTTAGTCGAAAATAATACCCCACTTGCCTACAACGCCGAAAATCTCGAAAATGCAATTATTAAAACACATTTTAAATCCCCAAATTTAATCCTATCGGGCTGAAATGTTTTGAGGACTAACTAGTTTCATCCAGGGTCTGAAATTTAGTGGAAAATCATACCCAACACGTCTAGGTACAAGAAATCTTGATAACATACATTTGATACAGGCCGATAGATACCCATTTTGGCAAATATGGGGGCGCAAATCGTTTCGGGACCCATCTCATTGTATTTAGAGTCCAAAATTTTGTCAATAGTACCCCACACGCCCGGGGTTCGCCAAAAATCTCAAAATGCATAATTCAAAATACACATTTTGACCCCTAACCCCTTCAAATTTGGTCCGATTGGGCTGAAATGTTTCGAGGACTAACTAGACCCAAAAAAGGGTTCCTGACCCATATAATTTCAGATTAAAAAAAATAATAATAATAATAAAAATTTATTGCCAAAACGTGAACGGCGGACGTATATTTGCAAATTTTGATCTTGACTCTTCAAAACGCCCAGGAATAAGTGTTTGGCCGAATTGGCGGAGGAATAACCAACCAAAAACGGCTCCAGAAAACTATTTTGTTTGTCTTCAAGGTAGGTTTTTTTTTTCAATTTTCAAGAATTACTTGAGGATACTCGGCCACCTGGTGACAGTTCACTCAGTTGGCCACTAGAAAGTAGGAACTCATCAATCTGGATATTCACAATATTGACGACGACAGAGAACGCCCTCTGTTGCCAGGCGGTGCAGGTTGAATAGAAACATGAACTTTTTCTTTCCAGTTCTAATTAGCCGAGTGGCCTATCAATGCGTTCATTTGACTGCAAGATTAATCGTACCTTTTTTCTCGGAAAACCCGTTTTGTTAGAATCTCAGTCAAGAGTCTGCTCACCGTTCAACTAATTCACTCATCAGCGATCCATCAAAGTACGACGAATTTACTCGAGGGTCGAGAGTTTTTCAAGGATCTTTGAAAGATCCAATTAGGTAGGTTGGGGCTGATGTTCGGGAAGAAAACGTTAGAAACCCTGTTCGGCTCTCAACTTGATGGACGTCGGCCAACGAAAGAATGAGTTAGCCGCAAAGCCTCGTTTATCTCCACTAATACATCTCGAAGCGTTGTGGGAATGCCTAGAAAACCTTCCTCACGATCACATTTCTATATCATCAGATTTTCATTATGTGGCAACAAATGTGTCGTCACTTTCGTAGATTCAAACCGCAAGTCTGCGGCGCAAAGAGGAAAGTATAGTTTCGATTTTTGTAAAGTTCAGTTCCACCAATAGTCAATTTTGACAAGATTATGGCAGTAGAGAGAGAGCAGCCGTCTGTCAAAACTTAGGAACACCAAAAAGTGATACTCCAGTAGGAAGATGACGTCGTAAATTTATCAAAGGACGACTGCATCAATTGAATAAAACGACGGAACAAAATTTTTATATTCACGTCGTTTATTCTAGTGATGAGACATCTCCATCAAACTACTAGAATTCCCACGTTAAATTTTTATATCTTCTGAACAGACAATGAAACTAAATCACACAAAAAATCTAAAACCAGAGAAAAAACTTTGACCAAATCGATTTTCCTTCATGAATTTTAGAATCAGTGACAACCAGATTGTGCACGATTTCGAATTTTGATCGCAATTTCAAACGCGTTATTTTCTTAAATTGCAAATTGACAGGTATGATGGTATTTTCGTTCCTTTTTTGTCGGTTGTTCCTTGAATAATCAACCTATCTTTTCATGCAAAAAGTCAATCTCTTTGGCCCAAAACTTTTTTCTGGCCGTTTCAAGTTGTTTGGATCAAAATAAGCAAATGTCCGTCGTCCACACCGATTTTGGTAGTAGAAAATTGTTGAAATTTGGGCCGGGGACTCATTTCCGGCTTTAGTTGGTCCTCTTTTCAACCCGATCGGACCAAATTTGAGGGGGTTAGGGGTCAAAATGTGTATTTCAAAAAATGAATTTTCAAGATTTTTGGCGACCCAGGCGTAGTGGGGTACTATTTCTGACCACATTTTGGACTCTAAATACAATTAGATGGGTCCCAAAACGATTTTCGCCCCCTGGAAAAGGTTATGTGCCAAAATGAGCACCTATCTGCCTATTTCGGAAGTATTTTATCAAGATTTCTTGTACCTAAACGTGTGGTGTATGATTTTCCACTAAATTTTGGACCCTGAATGAAAAAATTTGCATCATTTTTACACCAGCTACTTGGGCGTGTCCGTCATTGACAGCCTTGAAGGGGTCGATTTTACAACTCATATGCATCAAAAAGTATCTCCAAGAGTTTTCTTTTATAGGTTTCGATTCAGAGTTATTCACGATTTAAGACTCTTTTCGTGTTTTGCGACCTGGAGTCACTAAAACGGCCATAACTCCCTTAATTTACAAGATAATCACAAATTTGAGTCTGATAAGCCCCTCAACGTTACCAATTTCTGCCTTTATTCGTAGTAAAACTTCCTAATACCGCCAGCTTTCCAACGGTGTATTCAAATGTGATGGTAAAATTTATGTTTTAGGCGGAAAATAATTAGAAATTTTTACCCAAATTGGGTTTTTTTTTTCAAGAAAGTAGCGAATTACACGACTATTGAACTATTTTTTAATCTTTATCGAATGAGAGGAAAGTCGTTGAGGGGATCATCTGAAGAGAAATTTGATGCTCTTTCCAACGGAGTACTCACATTTTAGATTAGTTTGTAGATCTACTTATCTCTATTTTGGTAATATTACCATCTGGTCTATCTCAGTTTAGTTTGTGGGGCCGTAGGGGGTAGATTAGTACAGAAATCAATGTTATACTTGTGAAAACCCTTTACAGATTGGACATATACTCTGCCTGCAACGCACTCATGACTTGAGTGTCCAAATAGTTGGATTTCCCAGATTATAAAAATTCAATTAATTTCTTTTGTGTAATGAATATTTTCGGGAGTGATAATAAGTATATTAACAACATATTTCTGGCCCCCGAATTTTATTATTTATTGTTCATCATAATTTTCTGAGACGTGGCAGTACGTATTATCTCGTCCGTAGGGGAGGACAAACTGGTTATGCTAACCTGCAATGAACGCATATTTATGCCGGTTGCATAACTAGTTCGTCCTATAACACCCGTACAAGCGATGTGCGTTGAGGCACCGCGCTGAATACATTTAAGGGGTTATGGACGTTTAAATAACGTCAGGTTGAAAAAAATGAAAAAAAAAATTTAAATCGTAAATAACTCAGAACTGAAGCCTTAAAAAAGAAAAGTCCTAGAGACACTTTTAATTGCAAATGAGTTTTAAAAACGACCCCTTGTAGGCTTTCAACAATAAATTTTACCACCCTGTATAATATAACGCACCTTTCTATCTCCGTTCTCAATATAGGTTTTTTCGAACGATCGGAAAATTTATTCGTATAATAAAATCTTCTTCTCGACTTGTTTCAACATTTGTTCACGGTTTTCGATTCCACACTGAATTTCCACAACGCTTAGAGAATATTCATAGCCAAATACCCAACCAACGACCACAAAAGTAGTTCAAATAATGTAGTCGACAAATCCCGTATTCTTTACAATACTCGTACGTTACCTGCGTTCCTAGACAAGGCGTTGGTATAATAATATAGTCGACTTCACACGATACAGTTTTCGTTGCGAAATTATTCGGGTTAGCTCCCGTTTATTTTTGATTATAAATTGTGCATTAGACAGGAAATTCAACGCTAAATCTGATAATGTAGTTGAAAGTTGAGTAGTTTTTAAAGTAAGTAGGTCAATATGAGAAAAACCCGTAATTTTGCTATTTAGAGATCAGACGAAAACTGAAAATATGCATAATTTAGGAACGATTTGAAATAGGAGGGTGCGATTGGAAGTATTTTCAAAAATATTTAAGTGTAGCCTGACGATGACCCATTATTTGATTAAGGACTCTCCACGGCTAATTCCACACAGTTTCCGATTTTATTAATATTGAAAAAGAAAACTTTTCAAATCCTAAAATTCACTATATTCTCGCACGCTCAGAGCCTCGCGTTCGTTCAATTATTATAAAATCCATAAATGGAACCTCCTACTAGCGGAAACCGCATCAACCCTTCAAGTTTGAACCAAATCGAATCACAATTGTGGAAGATATCGCTGTAACAAGGGAATTCGAACTGACGCGAAACCTAATTTGTTCAAGAGGAGTCGCAACTTAAGATGAGAAATGAGTTTGGTGGTGAAAAATGGTTTCGGTTCTGTAAAATTATAATCAAATTCACATTTGTAAAAGACAAAATTGAACTTAAAATGTGTCTTAGTTGAAATTCAAAGTGGTAATATTACGATAATACTTCCAGAACGTTTTATTTTTATCAGTGCGACTCGAGGCGCAATTTTTCCTGCCTCCAAGGGTTTTAATCTATGATGAAAAAAACCCCAAAAAAAAAAGAAATACGCGACGAAAATAAAGAAGAAACTCAGACGACCGGAAAAATAGCGCTTAATGGCTACTACTCTCAACCGGACTGTATTCAAAGAGTGGAAGGAAGCTCACTCGTAATTCCATTTTTCTTTAAAATAAACGAACACCGTTGGAAAAATATTTACCAAAGTGGTTGATCTCTGTACTTTGAACGAATAACACAAGACAGTTGAATTTGGATTTTTAAAAATATTATTCATCTCCGATCGATCGTAGCGAGAAGGGTTTTGTTGTGTATTTTGATTAGTAGATAACGCCATTGATTGAATCAATGATGTTTCGAACACTGTGAGAATCACTCATTGTTTGGGAAAAGTGTTCATTTCATTGTCGCTGCGAGAAAACAATGGAGCTTTTCTCAATCAAACTCAATGATTATTCGTTTCCGTCATTAAGGAATGACCTCCGTCAATGTTGATAACAACTTACCACTGAGTTTTACTTAATGATACCCAAGGATAAGAAGTTAACGTTGAAACTGAATTAATTATTATTTAAAGGTTGAATTTTTATTAAATGAAAAATAAGTTAAATTTGAATCGTTAAAGTTGAAATGTTGAGTTAAAAGTTAAATTGTTAACAGCTCTAAATTAACAACTGGGGTTTATGTGGTTCCTTAGTATAACAGGTAAAAGTTTCTTAGTACACTGGGTACAGTCCTACTATAACTATAGAGACTTCCAGGGAAGATGTAAAGGAGCCCCTACACTATCAAGCCGCTTGATCAAATGCTTGACCAAATTGATTGTATCAAGCGTGATTGATAGTTTAGAAGCCTGTTTGACGCTTGAACCAAGCGTTGACGGTGATTGATAGAAATTTTGAATGACTCAAGCGGTTGATGAAGCGGCTTGATAGTCTAGGGCAATTTCCGTCAAGCATTGCGAGCATTTCCATTCTAAATCCATGCCAGACAACAGGTACCTCAATGTGATAGACAATCTCTGACTTGCAGGATTCGCATTTTTGTATCTTTCTTCTCAGTGTCAGGGCAGAGTAAATCCTGTAGATGATCAAAACTTTCTTGGTCCATTCTCAAAAAGTTCCTGTAGTCCTCTGGTTCTGAATCACACAGGAAGTTTAGGGGATGTTCATGAGTGAAGCGGTTTCTCATTTTGTACCACTCCTTGGACCACCGTCGTTTTTTCTTTTCCTTCTTTTTCTGCTTCACGGCAACCAATATTGCGATTAAGAAGCCCAAATGTGCGTTCGACACCATTTTAATCGAAAAAGCAATTAAAAAAGAGTTATTATTTATTACAATTATTTTTAATCGAAAAAGCAAAAGCACGATCGCAACAAACTCTGTTCTACTTCCACTTCTCAGCTTCAACTGACCAGAGAGTTTTGATCAAAAGATTGAAGGGTTGATTGAAGCACGCTTGAAGCTCCCATCAATCAGAGGGTCAAGCATTTGATCAAGCCGCTTGATAGTGTAGGGGCTCCTTAAGGCCTCAGGTGTGTGCAATGGCAACAAGGGAGGCGATTTCCATGAAATAATATTGGTACCTTGTTTCCAAGATTATAGGAGAATAGAAGGAGTTCACTGTGGGGAAATGAAAAGTCCTCGTATAACTGTAGAGAGTTCCAGGGAAAATGTCCCAGAATACAAGGACGACAAAGGAAGAGAATTCCAACTAAAGGTCTCAGGTGTGTGCAATGCAACAAGGGAGGCGATTTCCATGAAATAATATTGGTACCTTGTTTCCAAGATTATAGGAGAGTGGAAGGAGTTCATCGTGGGGAAATGAAAAGTCCTGGTATAACTCTGAAGAGTTCCAGGGAAAATGTCTCAAAATACAAGGACGACACAGGAAGAGAATGTCCAACTGAGAATGTGGGCACCTGGTTTCCAAGAAAATTAAAGGATGCAAGTTCATCGTGGGAAAATAACCAATGGCTTCCCTTGAACTGAACAATAACCCTCCGTAGATTTCATAGAATTGCGATGAGTCCCTCTACGAGTATGTACTTGGAATCCCTTCCTCAGTAACACGTGGGGGTCGTGAGCGAATAGAAAATTCAATCAGATCTCACCCTGCTGTCACCATTTTTGTAAGCCTCTTTCGAATTTAAATGAATTTGAATTGATTAAAATCGGGTTTCTTCGGAGACTTTGGATTCAACGTAGAGAGAATACAGGGTTTAAGTGAAAGACACCACTGCGTTATAATTAGGGATACCCAAGGATGAGAAATAAAAATTGAAACTGGATTGATTAGTATTAAAATTAACACAACATAATAAACGACAGAATGAATTAACGCGCCTTAACATGGCCTGAGCCTAACTTAACTGGCTGGAATGTTTAGGCCTACCGACCATGGACACGTTGAAAAGTAGGATAAAGACCAACCTGAGCTAGAGTGTTTTAACAACAAGACGAAATTATATAAAATATTCAACCTGTGCTGGGAAAGTAATAAACAAATAGGCATAATTTTACATCAAATAAATTAATATAGCACAGGTTGCTGACAAAAACGGCGTCGAAGTCGAAGGAAGAGCTGGAGGGGGAACGCTGTCCTAAAGGTGCCTTATGGAGGCTGGCAATCAGAAAATCAACCAATCAACCTCCTACATAATAATAATCAGCTCATTTGAAATTGCATTGACACGGAAAGTGGTGAAAATCCGTGTACAATCGTGTATGCCCATGAATTCGCCAGGACAATAGTGGTTAGCCTTAAGCTGGGTCCACATGGACGCGGTTTCTCCGTGAATGGTGGGGGAAATACGTGAGTTTGGGTGTTCACATGGATGCAGTGCGGCAAGTGCGTTCGTGGAGCTGATTGGTGGCAAATCGGAGATAACAAAAATTATATAACATGTGACGACAAAAACAGCTGGGAGAGCTACGCCGAGACCACTGCGCATGCGTGACTGCGGCAAATATCAAAATAATTTGATTTATACAGACTGCTTCAAAAGTTCACCTGCGGCAGCTGTGATAGACCCGTGGAGCCCATCAGATGGCTGAACGCGTTTGCCCCCCAACGGACCAACGGAAAAACCGCGTCCATGTGAACCATGTGCTGCACTCTCGAGGGAAGTATTGCCACCAAAACGCATGTCCCTTGACAACCAAAATGTTTTGAGTTCGGATTAGTTTGGAAGTAGGCTGTATGAATGAGAATATTTACTCGCGATTAAGTTTACAAACAACTATACAAAGAATTGAAGCTAAGTCTCTGGAAGCGCTCTTTACAGCAGTTGCCATATACAATGCGCGTTGTCGTGGCAGTACTTCCCTCGAGCGCGCAGCACAGGGGAACAATCTCCAATTTATTGTCCTGGCGGTGGCGGGTGAATTCAAACGTTAAAATTCCCCCAAAAGATCGTTCGGGAGACTTTGAAGCTTATTTGCGTGCTCTTACCGAAGAAAACCACGAAATAAACACCTTCAACATCGCATCACAGTCACGAAATCGTCCTCCGAAGCTACCATATCGCCTTGCATCATGAGCCAACCATTACCTACGGCAAAAGCCCGCTTTGTTCGATACTCGGTAGAAAGGTCGGCGTTTCAAAGTCCTTGGCGAAAGTTGCCGTTCACAATGTAATTATAGGTCTGCGAGACCTGTTTGAGTGATAAGAGGATGTCAATGCGGGGGCTGATAACGCACCCTGTGGGTCTCGTGCCCGTCAGTTGTCCCAATGAAAATGTTGGGCGTTCAACAAGCTTCGAGCTTCATTATTATCTCCAAACGTTCTCCAAAGTTGGACATTTCCGTATGTAAGGAAATGACTGACATTTTTTAACTAAAGTAACTGCTACTATGTAGTGTGAATAATTATCACTTACGTTGATTATGGTTTGGGCTATTGGGCTATTCGAAATAATCGAAGACAAATATGAAAAAAGTCATTGTTTTTCCGCCATTTTGGAGAGTTGAAATATAAAATTTCCAATCTTGAATGGCCAAATCTATGCCAATGAGGTTACGAAAACGCCGGGCTAAAACATATCAATTTCTTTGAATGAAAATCACTGCTGGGTTGTTATTTTAGGTGGGCCAATCTTCCAGTGGGTGCCAATCGTCCCAAGACCATTGGATTCAGCGTCCAAAATTTATTCGAAAATAATACCCCACATGTCATGATAGCCAAAATCTCGAAAATTCACATTTCAAGAAACACATTCTGACAAAACCGAAAACCTCTTCTCCTCGCAGTATCACCAGCTCAATATACTCAGACGAAATTGGCTGTATTCTCTGTAGAGAACGTTTCCGTAATGTTTTATCGGTAGAAATTCTCTATCCAGGGCAACTCAATCTTTCAAGCGTCGGTTTCTACTCTTTTTCACGCCTACCACGTCCACACGAGATCTACGAGAGTGATGTTGATGAAGCGCCAACGCCGTGATATGATGTCAAGAGTTATTAGATGTAATAAAGAGCACGTGAGCGGGAGATGTTTTTTTTTCTCTCTCTTTTCCTGAAGTGTACCGGAGATGATATCGATGCCTAGCATAGGTGGGTTTCAAATATCATTAGTTTTTAGAAAAAAACACGCTGCAAATTCTTTCAAAGGGGTTGGTTATTCCTTGGAGCAGGCGAATGGAGACTCATTTCTTCAATAAGGGGGAAAAAAAGGGAAAGAGCTGGTGTGATAAGTCCCGTACCCATTCCAATCGATTCAGGGTCCAAAATTTAGTGGAAAATGATACCCCACACGCCTAGGTACCAGAAATCACGAGAGTTCATTTTTCAAAATATACGTTTTGACCCCTACCCCGCCCAAATTTGGTCCGATCGGGCTGAAAAGTTTCAAGGACAACTAGAGGCGGAATGCGATCTTTTTTAAACCGATTAGCCCAAATTTGGGGAGAATATGGGTACAAATATGTTTTTTAACTCGATTCTTGGTTGGTTATTCGTTGAATAATCAACCTATGTATTCAGGCTAATACGTCAATTCGGCCCAAAATTTTTTTTTCTGGGAGTTTCAAAGTGTCTAGATAAAACAAATGTCCGTCCGCCGTACGCCGTCTGCACCGTTTTTGGTAGTAGACAATTTTCTAAAAATTTGAAATTTGGGATAGGGGTTCGTTCCCGGCTCTAGCTGGTCCTCGAAACTTTTCAGCCCGATCGGACCACATTTGGATGGGGTGGGGGTCAAAATGTGTATTTTGAAAATGGATTTTCGAGATTCTTGGCGGTCTAGGGCTGTGGGGTATCATTTTCCACCAAATTTTGAACCCTGAATCGTTCGTAATGGGCCACATCCGTTTCCCCATTTTGAAGAAATGAGTCTCCATGCGCCTGGTCCGAGGAATAACCAACCCCTGTGAAAGAATTTGCCGCGTTTACGTCTGGCCGTCCACTGGACGCGAATTCGCGCGAAGAGGCCCCCTCCACTGCACGCGAATTCCTGTCAGTTTCGCCCGTCCTATCAGCTGTTTTGGATCTTAATGTCGCTTTCGGAATTGTGGCAATTATATGCCTTGGACTCTTCAGTTCTACTGGGGTCAGGCCAGGCGCGGATCTAGAATTTTTTTCGGGGAAGGGGGGGGGGATCACAGGATAAAATCAAAAGCTAAAAAAAAAATAAATAAATAAAATAACCAAACAAACAAAATGAACTAAATTTTCTCACTTTTCAATCTTAAAAAAAAATAACCAAAAAACAAAATGAACTAATTTTCTCACTTTTTCAATCTCTTAAAAAATCTCTTAAAAAAAAAAATAAATAACCAAACAAACAAAATAAACTAAATTTTCTCACTTTTCAATCTCTTAAAAAAATAACCAAACAAACAAAATGAACTAAATTTCTCACTTTTCAATCTCTTAAAAAATCTCATAAAAAAAATAAATAAATACACAAACAAACAAAATGAACTAAATTTTCTCACTTTTCAATCTCTTAACAATAAAGTCCATTTTATTCCAATCCAATATCTATTCATAATTCGATTGTTTATGTCAAAACTCCACTCCAAAATTTCAAAAATTTTCAAAATTCTACCTGGTTTGTGGGGAGGGAGTCATGACCCCCGTGACCCCCCCTTGAATCAGCGCCTGCGTCAGGCCAGTCAGGATAGGGAAGAGTGGGTGAAAGATATTTTCGTTCATCGGAATCTGTATGGAGAGTGGTTTCACCAGCAGGGAGATCTATCTCCGGAAAATTTCTTCAATTAGGTACTTTCCAAAAAAAAAAAACCATACCTATGTAAACCAACTTTAATTATTTACAATGATGGGGTGCGAAAGACAGATGAGGTACATTGTTTGGGGACTACACATATGGGCTAGATAAAAGGGTGCGGCAGGTATCGGGTTCGCCAGTTCGCGCGTTTGGAATCAAACATGTTTGATTCTCTTCGCCTTCGCCAGACTTCGCGCGATCATGGCGCTTGCAGTGGACGGGGTCCTATACGAATGATAGTGGTTGTTAAGAGGCGAACTCTTCGCGCGAAATCGCGTACTTCCTACTAGTCACTAAAATTTAGACGGTAAATCGATTGGAATGAGACACCTCACACTCACCGTTTTCCCCATATTGTTGCTGTAAAAATAATAAACTATTGACAGAGAATTTGCAGCGTAGTCAATTAGGCGCTATCCGCTCAGGAACGCGAAATCTAATAAAAAAAACTTGAGTCACTTTTGAACGACCACCCGATTGCGAGTAAACATGGAGTTTACGGACTTTTTATTCTCTTCGCAACCACGATTGCATTGGAGTAAAGCGGTTGACTCGAAGTCAGATAAGTGAAATCGCATTAACATTCAACGCTGAGTCACATTTGTGACTCCGTTTATTATCGGATCGAATGTTAGGACACGTACGAGAATCTGACTGTGATTCACTTTTTACGTCGATCGGTTCAAACGCATCTGTTTTTTACGATGTGAAAATGTATTATTCTTATTAGCGAGATGGACGTAGAGTGATGATCTAAAATAACCACTCTGTTGGAAAATCCGCACATTTACGCAATTTCGCGTGAAATTATCTCATTGTTTTGTTCTTGGAAAAAATACGAAGATTAAAAAGGATGATTTTGTTGTTTTTCTGCTACCTCCGGAATTGACGAAATGTTTTATACGAGCAAGATTATTAAATCTTTTCTTGTTGCAAAGTAAGAACGATGGAAATTCGAGCCTGAGCTAAGTTCCTCGGAACTGAGAAACCCCCTTACCACCTCCGATCGCTCGCACCGAAAACCACTGCTTTAGCAGTTGGATGAGTCTAATCCATCGAATAATTTCCATCTCTTTCAATTGAGCAGAACGAGGAGAGACTTTTGATAAAAGAAATGAACGAACAGCCGAGTTATTTAAGAAGCATTGGCTGAAGCAACTTTCATCTCTCGTTGATACCAGGTTTCAGATGAATTTGGGTTTTCAACGTGATTCTCCGAGTCTTTTCACTTGAGTTCATTTTCAATCACCTCCCCTTCTGGGCCACCGTCTCTGTTGCTCATCTCCTCACCCCTCCTGCCACATCCTCGGCGAGCTAAACTAATTACCGAGAAAGGCAGGTAGGAGCGCCGGAGCCTTCCTTTTCAACGTAGTTGGTTGGAGGCCATCAGAGGGTTGAAGTGAAGAGAGGAGATCCACCGATCGACTTCTTCCTCGATGGACTTCTTCCTGGGACCCGAGCCACAGAGAACTGCAGGTCTGTTGAACTCTGAAATGGCCCGTAACATAGTTGTTCACGACAAAACGAGCTCTTGTTTACTTCCAACGCACGAATAGCGTTGAACGTGAACCCTTCGAAAAAGAGGTTCGTATTTCCAATAATTCCAATCTCGAACGAAGACCAGGAAGGAGACCGTGTGACCGAGCCTCGAACCTATTTTGCCAAAGAGCTGATTTGTAACCACTGCCGTCGGGGAACCTGCAGAACGCCCACGAAAAGTAGAAAGAATTCGCAGCGTCCTTGAATCATCAAGTTATGTTTTCATGCAAAAAGTCAATCTCTCCGATTCGGCCCAAAATTTTTTTTTGGACTTATCAAGATGTCTAGATCAAAATGAGCAAATGTCCCGTCCGCCGTCCACGCCGATTTTAGTAGTAGAAAATTTTCTAAAAATCTGAAATTTTGGTCAGGGACCCGTTTCCGGCTTTAGTCGGTCCTCGAAACATTTCAGCCCGATCGGACCAAATTTGGGCGGGGTAGGGGTCAAAATGTGTTTTTTTGAAAAATGGATTTTTCGAGATTTTGGGCGATCTAGGCGAGTAGGGTATCATTTTCCACTAAATTTTGGACGCTGAATCCAATGAAATGGGTCCCAGAACGATTGGCACCCACTGGAAGAAGTTATGGGTCTAATTGGGTATTTATTACCCATTTTGAATATGTGTTTTTGGGATTTCTGGTACCTAGGCGTGTGGGGTATCATTTTCCTCTAAATTTTGGACCCTGAATCGATTGGAATGGGTCCGGGACCCGCCACACCCACTGTTTCCCCTATGTTGAAGAAATGAGTCTCCAAGCGCCTCGGTCCGAGAAATAACCAACCCGTGTGAAAGAATTTGCAGCGTTTTGTTATAACAGAAACATTCTGAAGTTGATATAGAAACGACACGAACTCAACGTCAAAAGGTTGCCTTTCTCGCCCACAAGATCATCGAGGTGGAATCCCAAATTTGCGGTTGAAACAAGTTTATTGAAATTCAACACACAAAGTAATTCGATGAACCAACATAAAAGTTTGAGTTCCTAAGCCGCGTCATGCTCGTGACTGCGGCGATGGGAATAAGTTGGGGCCTCGAAGTTGGGGAAATGCGAAGTAAGTTTGGAATATTTAAAACTGTGGGTTTTAGTAACGAAGTTTGACCACGACTGATTTTCTCTGACGACGGACCATATAAACACAATTAAGAGATGTCAGTGGGTGTTTCTTCCACGGATTTGATGTTCTGAACAGTTCCCTTCAAAATCGTCGGCAAATTATACGCTCAAGATTTTAAAACGATCTGATTGTTGGGGACATTTTATTTGTTCCGTCGTTTTCTGGTTGAGGGTAGTAGCATCGGTCGTGTGGTTTGAGGATAACATGTCTACCGGGAATGCGATATCAAGGTCGATCCACACTAGCCCGTGACGTGACCGTACCGTGCAGTGCCGTGACCGGCAGGTGATTTCACTGGCCGTGATCGACTATTCACAGTGGTCAGTGTTTCAAACGTGGCAATGAAGTTGAGTGGCCATGTTTTAGACGACGAACTTGTTATGATCGCCTTGATTTTGGATGATGAAAACCACGAGGAAACCCAGAAAAAAAGCGGAAGTGGGTGAGAGGGGCGGAAGGGGAATTTGCGACGTTATGTATAAGGAATTAATAGATGATGGAGCAAAATTTTTTGAATACTTCAGAATGTCAGAAAATTCGTTCAACTTATTGCTGAGCAAATTGGAAGTTCATCTCGAAAAGCAAACCACACGCTGGAGAAAAGCCATCTCACCAAGAGAATGACTCGCTGTTTGTTTGAGGATGGTGAGCGTTTTCAATTTAAAACTCCGTAGGTATTTAACGAAAGCAGTCAAAAAGAACGTAACTTTATTAGGACAAAAAATGTTATAACGAAAGTGAAATTAAATTTCACAATTAATTAATTTAATTAATTAATTAAGATTTAAATTAAATTAAATTCAGTAAATTTTACTGAATTAGTTGTTGTTTGGAAAATCGTGGAAATAATCTTGCAATGAGTAGTCGAGCAACCTATAATCTTGGTGATCACTAGTAGACCTTGACGGTCAGAATACCGGCCGTGAAAATCAAAAAATATCGTCCTCAACTAATGTGCCGGATCACTGAACGAGCACGGTGGCCGTTCCATTTGCACTGTCACTGTCACGTGCCTAGCGAGTGGGAACAGGCCCCTTCATTTCCCTGGAAGAATATTGTTACCCTCGCCGGACGGATCACGTTCCGGTAACGCCACTGTCACGTCACGGGCAAGTGTGGATCGACCTTTAGGAGACCTATCCTACCTGAACGACACAGTTTTCTCACTGTCTCTCGTGGATGTTTTCGCGCTTGGTTATTCGAGTCTGAGAGCATTTCATGATATTTAGATCAAAAATCTGCAAATTCTTACACACGGGTTGGTTATTCCTCGAATGGGGGAAACAGTGGGGGGTCCCAGACCCATTCCAATCGATTCAGGGTCCAAAATTTAGTGGAATATGATACCCCACACGCCTAGGTAGCAGAAATCCCGAAAACACATGGGTAATTAATACCCAATTTGACCCATTACTTCTTCCAGTGGATGCCAATCGTTCTGGGACCCGTTTCATTGGATTCAGCGTCCAAAATTTAGTGGAAAATGACACCCTACTCGCCTAGATCGCCCAAAATCTCGAAAATCCATTTTTCAAAAAACACATTTAGACCCCTACCCCGCCCAAGTTTGGTCCGATCGGGCTGAAAAGTTTGGAGGACCGCCCTAGGACAGACCCCTGACCCAAATTTAAGATTTTAAGAAAATTTTCTACTACCAATAACACCGTGGACGGAGGACGGCGTACGGCGGACGGACATTGACCTTTTTCGATCTAGAGACCATGAAACGTCCAGAAAAAAATTTTGAGCCGAATCGGAGAGGTCCACCATTTGCATGAAAACAGGTTGATTATTCAAGGAATAACCAACCAAAATGATACCCCACACGCCTAGGTACCAAAGATTTCGAAAACTCACATTCGAAATGGGTAGATTGGTACACATTTGGACCCGTAACCACCCCTTGGGCACCAAACTGTCCGGGACTCATTTCAATAAATTTGGTCCTAAACATAGTAGAAAATGATACCCCACAAGCCAAAATCGCCCAAAATCTTAAAAATCACATCTTTCCAAAAACACATATTCACCCATAGCGGTATTTAAGGTTGCTCACAGCTGTTGCAATACTGCCTAAAATGTAATGGAAAATATTTGAAATCATCGGTTTTAGTCTCTATAAAGGCATGATAAACACTTCTTCTTATAATAGCAGTATATATTTATAGATGGCATTGTTGCGATCACGCATGATAGGTGACGGGATCAGGAACGCTGTCATGGTACGTCACTATTGGAATATATTCACCCGTAAAGCATGATCGTGTGTACGGGCTTATAATCCCCTGTCTGTATTACATTCTAGGAATTTCTGACGATATAATATAACCAGCGGGCTGGAAACGACAATTCAAGATAATCCTTCCGATCATTTGAGAGTTCCGAGACATCGAAATCAATATTATTCGGTATTTAACGAGCTAATTGGCTCAACGGTGATCAATAACTTGCTCATTTGAGCATCTAGGCTGTCGTGAGGAGCAATGCCACTTGTCATTCTCATCAATTTATCTAGTTCTTCTGGTTTTTCTAAAATAATGAGCACGTTTTGTCCTGCCTTTTGGTTGATTATTCAAGGAAGTTTTCTTGCCGAAAGTCAATTTATCCGATTTGCACCAAAATTAATAAGCAAACGTCCGTCCAACGTACGCCGTCCACGCCATTTTTGGTAGTAAAATGTTTTCTAAAAATCCGATATTTTGGTCAAGGACCCGAAACTTTCAGCCCTATTGCGCAAATATTGGGAAGGGGGGTTAGGGGTCAAAATGTGTTTTCCAAAACAATGAATTTTTGAGATTTTTGGCGATTTAGGCGTGTGGGGTATCATTTTCGACTAAACTTTTGACGCATAATCCAATTGACTTAATAACATTTGGCGCCCACAGGGAGACGGTATGGGTCATATTGGGTACCTTTTAACCTATTTCGAAAGTGGGTTTCCTAGATTTTCGGTATCTGGGTGTGCGGGGTATCATTTTCCTCAAATTTCGGACGCTGAATCGATTGGAATGATTCTCCATGCTCCTGGTCCGAGGAATAACCTGTTTAGAACATAATGAAAATGATAGTTCCTTGAGTGGATAGTAAATAAATAAAATAGGGATGACTGAAATGAAATAGTTTTATTAACTGAAATTAAATAGGTTCTTATTGATTGATTGCCTATCATCTACCTATCTAGGGCCCATGGACGAATATAATGAATAATTTGATAATTAAATAATTTCTTCCTTAAATAAATAAATCTGGCTTGAATTCGGGTGAGGTTGATGACGGCGGTGGTGAGTGTTGACGATGGTGAACGGGTCGACGGCCTTCGAAGTCCAGGTGAGCCATTACCGAGGTTTATGGTCACTGGGAGTTGGCGTTTCTCTGGATATTCAGAAGATTTCGAGGAGACGTACGAAGGTACAGGTGGGATACTGCGACCCACGGGTATGCACCTTCTCGATAATTTCTCCGAATTCGTAGTTAGTTGACCGAGCCAGCAACTGTCTGCATGGACTCGGCGATATTAAAGGTTTTGTCCCGACTCGCGGTGATCCCCTCGAGGCCAGGTAATCTGGACGGGGCCTTCCACCCCTCCAATCTGTCGTGAGTGAGCAGGATCTGACAGGCGCCCGGTGAGACGAGAATCAGCCGAGATACCGATAGCCAGGAAAACAACACACATAAAAAAAACAACGTCCCCTATTTCGAACATAACCAACCCCTGTGAATGAATTTGCAGCGTTTTAATTTAGGAGATAAGGCAACCATCGAATAATATAACTTCTAACTGCCGTTCAGATTAGGAGTCAGTCAGTTTAGGTTCACTTCAACATCAAACTTGGTAGTGATGGGAACCAAGATTGCGCATATTTGGAACTGAGTTCCAGCACCTGGCGACTAATGGTCAAGGGTTGTACAAATATGTGTTCATATTGGCTGCTGAGAGCCTGAGCAGGATGCGTGCTGCTGGTCAGGGCGGTGCTTGTACAGCAGGCTCATTCCAGGTGAGACGAACATATTGTGTACTAGTGCCTAGAGGAAGCCCAGTACTCTTTAACCTCACAATGGCAGCAATGGCGACGTTGGTTGGACGATCAACTTTTCTGACGATTTAGCTTCACAAATACAACTGTTCGTACGTATATGTTCAACTGGTGAACAATTTGACTGAACCCAACCTTCGTCGCAAGCCACTTAATCAAGTCTTTGACCCGTTGATTGAGGAAAACACCGCGAACGGAGTTGGCCCTTTCCTCCCACTGTCCTCCGAGTGTACACGAATGTCGAGATAGAACGAGTTCCCGCCACATTGTGAGGAAAGTTGCCAAGAGAGGAAACCTCTTTCCTTTGACTACGGATGCATGCTGAATTTTGAGCTCGTGCAAATACGTGGGGTTTTCAAGATTAAAACTTGAAGGCGGTTAGACCGATCGACTAATTACTTCTCGAAGGTAACAGGTGGAGAACGTGACGAAGAGTGGAGGGGTCTTCACCTGTCGCGTTTCCGAACTACAACTAACCTGTTTCGATCCGCTTATCCGAAAAGCAACCGCTATCAAGCGGAGTAATGAGGTCATTTGGGACATTCAGATTGAATATGAAACATCTCTCACCAGGTTGAGACGGTTTGAGGGCATTTGATCATGATTTACTCCGCGTTGTTTAGTTATTCCAAATCTGTGAATTTCTACCCTATTTGACCATTGCTCAATCAGCGAATGTTTTACGATAACAGAGAGAGATTATCCTTACAAAGAACGATTGGTGCCCAAGATGAAGCTCCTTCAATTATTTTATTATGCGTCCTTCATTCATAATGAAGGTTTCAGGGCGCGGGAAGTTCCCTCATTGGATAGATTTTCGAAATTTTCGGCGATCTAGGTTGTATGGGGTATGGTTTTCGACTAAATTTTGGACGCTGAATTCAATGAAACAAGTGCCGGAACGATTGGCGCCCGTCAGAAGTTGTTATGGGCCAAAATGGGTACCCATTTCGAATGTGTTTTCGAGATTTCTGGTACCTAGGCATATGGGGTTTCATCTTCCATAACATTTGGACCCTGAATCGATTGTAACGGGCCGGGGACACGCCACATCCACTGATTTCCCCATTTTCGATATTTTCGGCGATTTAGGCGTGTGGGGTATCATTTCCCGTTAAATTCTGGACGCTGAATCTATTCGAATGAGTCTCTATACTGCTGTTCGAAGAACAATCAACCCCTGTGAACGAATTGGCAGGGTTTGTCGAATACATTTTTTACGTTTCATGTTTTGGACATTAATCTAGACGGATCCTTAACCGATTGGTCCTACTGGGGGTGGCTATTGGTCAAAATGGAAACCTACCTACCTATTTTGAAAGTGGGTTTTGAGATTTATTACTACCCAGGCGTGGGGTGTCATTTTCAACTAAATCCGGAACACTCCACACTCACTTTTTTCCCCATATGTCGCCCCCAGAATACCAACAATTGTAGAAGGATTTGCAACGTTTTTGGTTGGTTATTCCTGAATAATCAACCATATGTTTCATGCAGATGGTCCAACCTCTCTGATTCGGGCTCAAAATTTTTTTCTGGACGTTTCATGGTGTCTAGATCAAAAATCTGCAAATTCTTACACACGGGGCTGTGGTTATTCTCGAATGGGGAAAACAGTGGGTTTGCGATCGTTTTGCAATCGTGTTGCTGACTCAAGTGGTCCAAAGAAGTCAGTAACACGATAACAACCACTTGTCAAATTTCTTACACACATGGGTGGTGGGCGGGTCGCCGGACCCATTCCAATCGATTCAGGGTCCGAAAATATTAGTGGAATATGATTACCCCACACGCCTAGGTAGCAGAAAACCCGAAAACACATAATCAAATTGGGGTAATAAATACCCGATTTGGAACCCATAACTTCTTCCAATGGGTGCCAATTTGTTCTGGGACGTGGTGGGCCATTTTATTGGATTCAGCGTCCAAAATTGAGTGTGAATGATGACACCGGGGACCACTCGCCTAAATCACCCTAAATAAATCTCGAAAATCCATTTTTCAAAAAACCCCTACCCCCTCCAAATTTGGTCCGATCGGGCTGAAAAGTTTCGAGGACCCATCTCGGCTGGGAACAGACCCCTGACCCAAATTTCAGATTTTTAGAAAATTTTCTACTACCAAAAACGGCGTGGTCAAAATGTGTTTTTTGAAAAAATGGATTTTCGAGATTTTGGGCGATCTAGGCAAGTGGGGTATCAATTTCCACTAAATCTTGGACACTGAATCCAATGAAGTGGGTCTCAGCACGATTGGCACCCATTGGAAGAAGTTATAGGTCAAATTGGGTACATATTATCCATTTTGAATGTGTTTTCGAGATTTCTGGAACCTGGGCGTGTGGGGTATCATTTTCCACTAAATTTTAGATCCTGAATCGATTGGAATGGGTCTGGGACCCGCCGCACCCACTGTTTCCCTCATTTTTCCCATGTTGAAGAAATGAGTCTCCATGCGCCTGGTCCGAGGAATAACCAACCCGTGTGTAAGAATTTGCAGCGTTTTTGATCTATAAATCATGTATACTGTCAGATTTCGGGACAAATCGGAGAGATTAATCTCTGGCATGAGCACATAGGTTGATTATTCAAGATAATAATCCAAAATCCGATACCTACACGAGGTCCTGAGCCGTAAAAGGGGTTTTACGGGGAAGCCATACAGCTATACAGGAGGGCTCTCATCTGATCGAGCGCACAAACATTCTCAAGAGACTGATAAATTTGCTGCGTTTTGATCTAGAAACGCTAATCTTCAAATTTTGAGCCGTTTGAGAGATCGACCTCTCGCATGAAAACGTACGTTGATTATTCAAGGAATAATCAACCAGTAGGCGTTTGAGCGAATTCTAGTGCCGCTGTCGAAATCGGATCAGGTCGGAGGCTTTGTTTGCCCTCTATTTACAGGCAGCGATGATTTAGGCTCCTGTACGCTCCTCTGATCCCCTATATCTCAAGAACGGTAACGCTGACTTCATACCCTCATTGCGGGATCGATTAGAGGGTAGTTTATTATTCTTGTCGAGATTTACGAGGGAGGTCCTACTCGGTGGTGTATATGGTGTATGTACTCCTGGTATTTATCTCCCGAGAGCGATATACCGATTTATGTTACGATTTGACAACTCAAACGGTAGGGTCCCACACTCCTTACTGGCGCTATTACGAAACAACCTTGTAATTCTCTTAAATTAGCTTTAATAAAAAGGCTGAAGAGTAACTTTGCGTAATTAATTGCGTCGGCGGCAAATACATTCTTTTCGCGCGACGGCGTAACAGCTATAAATTTTTTCCATCGCTAAAGTTTTGCTTTATAATTCTCAGGTATACCATCTCTTATCGACAAAGACAATTCTTTTTTGTCTCCCTAAAACGTCCATTATTATGTTCGTGAATAGATTAGAACTCCAGATGCTCCGTCAGCTGTACAGGCCGAAAAAGTCGTATAAAAATCTGAAATTTCGCGCATAATCCCCGTGCGAGAATTTGCAGCGTTTTTTGAACTGCGCTTTTTAGTTTTCTAATTTTCATCTCCTGCATTGCTCATAAATTTAATTCCACTAGGAATTATCCTTCTTAACCAAAACATAATAAAGTCGAACGATGAAAATCACTTCAGTAGTCACCTCAGCGTCCCCTTTATTCACCCTGTTGGCTTAGCTATTATGTTCTCAAATGTAGCCAAAAACTGATTGTAAACATACCTGGTTCGAATTTGGCGTGAGAAAGGTATGAGGAGTGGCATTGTTTCAATACATTGTTCTCACTGGAACTAGCGGATTCGAGGATATTGGAGAATATGGCGTATGAGGTACTGTTTTCCCCGCAATTTCCCCGGTAAAATCGACTTACGTTTCCTTTTTTGACTTTACAATTCAGTTTATCCCAGAACTGGAAAAAATTTACCCAATAAAGTCTAGTATGGTCATGTTTTTGACGTTAACATCATCAAGATTGTTGAAATGAGCGAAGAGAATGTTTGATAATGTGTCAAAATCACACAAGGGGCGCCCCCATCAACAAGAGCGAACATATCGAGCATCCGTGTTGTAAATCAACAGACCACTGATCCCAAGAGGGTGGGAAATATTAACAACTATATTCTTTTCGGATGAAGGCATGCATGAAAAATTGAATAACTGGCCCTCCCTACACCAATTTTTTTTACGAAGTCTATCCCAATCAACGCTTAAATAATTTTCCTGCATGTTCCTTGCATGATGTTGCCTCCTAATTGTGTGCAGGATAGATTATAGCTTATGAGAAGGGAATTTGTATCAGCATGTAGCAAGCACATGTTATTCTATGCTCTCTGCTTTCAAACGTGCGGAGAGAAACCCGACACTGGGAGACCGGAGGCGAGGGGTGTAGCGCAATTTCTATCTAGTTATTTACGCATCAGGCAGATAGATTAGGTGCTGTACGTTAAACATTCTCTCTATCAAGTTCAGTGGCTCCGTTTCTGACACATTGCGGCTGACTGAAGGTGCGTAGGTGTATCCAAACCTTCATAATGGCTCTTCTCCCGAAACTTGGCTTTGAATGCTCTAAATTGATCTACCGGTTCGTAAATACAATGGAAGGACGACAGAAGAAAAGGCAGGACATATTTGGCTGCTCCGTTATCATCCCGTCCTAATGGGCCAATGTCCCTATTGTTCTCAAGAAAGGCTTCCAGCGATAAGATTGTGGACCCGTCTACCTCGCTCGGATCTGAAGGAATCGCCTTGCCGTCGAGCCCTCTTCACGTTAATCTCTTCACAATGCGCTCGATACTGGCATTACACCGCTCAGTGCCATCGTATTTACCCTCCTTTTCATGCCCGTTCTCGGAATATTTCATCTCGTCTTGTAGACGTACCTACACTCGGGCGGCTGGATACGGGGAAACGGAAAAGCAAAAACCGTCTTGGAAATACGTGGCGTGTTTACGTACTTTTCAAAATCACGGAGCGCCTACTTAGGATTTACTTGAAACTCAATTGAGCGATCCCCTGCGGTTGACAGATTGTTGGTTCCGCGTGGATTTCAATGAGATGCCATCGTCACGTCGCCTTCGGGAAAGTAGCCCCAAGCCTTTGACATGCTAATTCTCGAGAGCTTACATTCGGCTCGAATAAAACCCAGTTCATTATAATAGATTCAATTCTTGCACCCTTTGCGACCTGAATCTCGGGGCGCACGAGATCCCCTTACCACGAATTTTCGATTTGAATTAACTGTGATCGTCTTCTGCCTGCAATTGTCTACATTTAATTGTATTTGATTTCGATTCTATCTATTTTGGTTCACTGGTCAATATATATCAGATAGTACACCCGTACGAATACTACAATCGCACAACACAACTCTGTTTCTTAAAAAAGTGTAGATTCTAGAGCCATTTCATAATCAACCAATGTTTTCATGCAAAAGTCAATCCCTCCGGTTGGACCTGAAAATTTTTTTTTGGGCGTTTCGAGGTGTCTCGATCAAAATTAGTAAGTAAATGTCCGTCCGCCGTCCGCCGTCCACGCCAATTTTGGTAGAAATTTTTTCTAAAAATCTGAAATTCGGGTCAGGGAAATCGTTCCTGGGTCTAGTGGGTCCTTGTAACTTTTCAGCCTGATTGGACCAAATTAAGGGGGGGGGGGGGGGTAGAGTCAAAATGTGTTTTTTGAAGAATGGATTTTCGAGATTTTTGGCGACTAAATTTTAGATGAATTTTAAAAAGGATGCTGCAAATTCTTCCGCAGGTGTAGGTTATTCCTCAGACCAGGAGCATGGAAACTCATTCCAATTGATTCAGCGTCCAAAATTTAGTGGAAAATGATATCCCACACGCCTTGGTACAAGAAACCTCAAAACCCCGTTTTTGGTGGGTTATTCCTTGAATAATCAACCTATGTTTTCATAATAATGGTCAACCTCTCCGATTCGGCTCAAAATTTTTTCTGGACGTTTATGATGTCCTGATCAAAAAGGTCATGTCCGTCCGCCGTACGCCGTACCCCGTACGCCGTACGCCGTCATCGTCCGCGCCCTTTTTGGTAGTAGACAATTTTCTAAAAATCTGAAATTTGGGTCAGGGGTCTGTTCCCAGCCGAGACGGGTCCTCGAAACTTTTCAGCCCGATCGGACCAAATTGGGGGGGGGGGTGGGGGTGCGCCGCTATTTGGGGCGGTTTTTCGGGGTGTGTGTTGGGGGGGGGTTGGGGCTTGTGCGTGGTGTTTATTGTGGGATTGTTTTGTGGTATTTGTTGGTTTGCGGCGCTTTTTTCCTTCTTTTGCACGCTCTGTCCCTCTGTTGGAGTGTATTTTTTTTTACCATTGTACTCACCTCTTGTTCTCTACACTATGGTTTGTTTTTTCTGGTGTGTTGTCTAGCAGACCCTTATAGTCCGCTTTGTTGGTTTTGTTGTGGTTTTTGTATGTATTTTTGCTTCGTCTTTCGCTAGTTGTTTGTTTCGGCTAGCTGGTTCGTAGGTCGCGTTTACCTCGCTCCTTTCGTGTATCGGTTTTTATTGCATTAGTGTTGCAGTTATGGCCCTTATCTGCGCTAGTTTGCGTTGGTTCCTCCCACTGTGTACGAGTCCCTTGACCATTCGTTGTCTTTTTGCTTTTTCGCTTGTTGCCTTTTTTTTCTTGTGGTTTTGATGCGGGGTCAGTCTATAACTTTTCTCGTTTTTTTGAGTCTCTTTGTGTGAGCCGCTTTGTGGGTGTGTTTGCGTCTCTGTTGTGTCGTTTTGAGCTTGTGTTGTGGTTTCGGATAAGACTTTGTGTTTCCAGCTCTGCATGTGTCGTTATGTGGGTTTTTTTGGTAGTTATTTTTGGGTTTTTCTTTTCCCTAGCATGTTTATTATGGCTGTTTGGTTCTGCAATTCAGCTTGATTGGGGTGCTTTTTTACTCGTATCTTTGAACGAGTTGCTCCTTTTGTTCTTCTTTTTTCGCCGGCTGATTATTCTTTTCAGGTCTCGATACCTTGGCCCTCCTGGGTAGTCCTGGGTGTTTTTTTCGTATGTGGGGGTTTGCTGTTGGCTGTACGGCCGCTCGCGAAGGCGTGCTGTTGTTGCATTTTTCTGTGTTTGGGGTATTGTGGTTGTTCGCGTGCTTCTCCGCTCGCGCTGCGGACGTGGCGGGTTCGGGTGTTCGTTCGCATTCATTGTGTTCCTGGCTTTTCTTCTTTCGTGTCTTCCTTTTTTTAATTTTTTAGGTCCTGGTGTTCTTTCCTAGTTCTCTGGTTCTTTATTTCTGCTGTCTTGCGTTTCGTTAATTGGGTTTTTTATAGTCGTCACTCTTCTGTTCCCGTTGTTCTCTTGCTCGATTTGGCGGTGTTCCAATCCGTTCCAGTTTTGTTTCGCGTCCTATGATTGTCGTTACTGCTTCATTTACCTTGTTTTATGTCTCATTTATTTCATTCATTTTCTGAACGCTGTGGAATCGTGTTTGTTGTTTCCGTGTTTGTCTATGTTTGCTCAGTCTGTCGTATCTTCCTCCGCATTTCCGACTTTGTCTTTCTTCTCGCCGAGATTTTAGGTAATTTTCTTTTGTCTTGTTCAGCTTCCTAATGTCTTGGCGTCCCTCTCTTCTTCTTGGGTGCTTATGCTTTGGCGCTTGTGCTCCTTCCTCTGTTCCGTCCGTACTTTCTCTTATACAGTTTTCTTTTTCCTTGTTTTCTAGATAGATCCGGTGTTGTTAATTAACTGTCTTAGAGTTTGTGTTTATGTCGTGCTATGATCTTGTTTTTGTATATCCGCGTGGTTCTTTTTTTTCTTTTTCCCTTCCTTTTCCAGCCGTCGTTTCCTTTTATTGTTTCACTTTTCTTGTTTGGCATTCTTCTCTCGGGCTTTTTCTCCTCATCTCAGTTGTAGTTTCCCTCCTTCTGTATTGTTTTTAGCTACTCCTCTCTTCTTGCCCTGTGATTGCTCATTATTTTGTAGCACGTATGTCCTTATTGGTTTTCCCATCCGAATGGCTCATATAATCTCGGGCGTTACGTTATATTGTATCTAGACCAAATATTAGTGGAAGGGGGTTTTTTTTTGGCGTCTGGGCCGTTCAAAGCGGCCACACCCCCCGCAACCCCCCCACAATGCCCACACAAAATGGGGGGGGCCCCCAAACAACCAGGGAGGGGCAAATGTGTTTTTTAAAAATGGATTTTCGAGATTTTGGGCGATCTAGGCGAGTAGGGGTGTCATTTTCCACTAAATTTTGGACGCTGAATCCAATGAAATGGGTCCCAGAACGATTGGCACCCACTGGAGAAGTTATGGGTCAAATTGGGTATTTATTACCCATTTTGAATATGTGTTTTCGGGATTTCTGCTACCTAGGCGTGTGGGGTATAGTTTTCCACTAAATTTGGACGCTGAATTCAATTAAATGGGTCCCAAAACGATCGGCACCCTCTGGAAGAAGTATGGGTCAAATTGGGTATATTTACCATTTTGAATATGTGTTTTGGGATTTCTGCTACCTAGGCGTGTGGGTGTAGTTTTCCACTAAAGTTTGGACGCTGAATTCAATGATGTGTGTCCCAGAACGATTGGCACCCCGGAAGAAGTTATGGGTCAAAATGGGTATGATCCACAATTTTGGGTGGTGTCAGGATTTTGGTGCCTAGGCGTGTGGGGTATCATATTCCACTAAATTTTGGACCCTGAATCGATTGGAATGGGTCTGGGACCCCGCCACACCCACTGTTTCCCCCGTTCGAGGAATAACCAACCCGTGTGTAAGAATTTGCAGATTTTTTAACAAATATTATTTAACAATTATTTAATAATTCACACATCAAATGAAAAAGCGACCTACCTTTCTCTCTAAGTAGTAATGTATATTAACCTGTTTACAACCAGAACGGAAAA
>CM034003.1:17432267-17545004 GCA_019603395.1 Cyrtorhinus lividipennis | reverse complement strand
TGAAATAAAACAGGTGGTATATTTCCAGCTTTGGCTTTAATTAACGTTGAGTACGAAATTGATGTAGGTGTGCTAGGGAGGAACGATTTGAGATGCTTCAGGTGGGAAAAGTTCCCAATATAAACCCAAGGTCGAGTAAGAGGGCGATAATGCTGTTGATCATCGGACGAACGTAATCCTGGTTTATTTTAGGGCTGTGTTGACACTGCCCTAATTCCCTGACCGCGACCTCTGAGAAAACGTTCGTGTTGTGACGGCTTGGCAAAAACGTTGCAAATTCACACGGGTTGGTTATTCCTCGGACAAGACGCATGGAGACTCATTTCTTCAACATGGGGGAAATGGGGGAAACAGTGGGTTTGGCGGGTCTCGGACCCATTCCAGGCGATTCAGGGTCCAAAATTTAGTGGAAAATGATACCCCACACGCCTAGGTACCAGAAATCTCAAAAACACACTTTCGAAATGGGTAGATAGGTACCCATTTTGACCCATAACCTCATCCGAAGGGCGCCAATCGTTCCGGGACCCATTCCAATCGATTCAGGGTCCACAATTTAGTGGAAAATGACACCCAACACGCCTAGGTACAAGAAATCTCGAAAACACATTCCACTAAATTCTGGACGCTTAATCCAATGAGACGGGTCCCAGAACGATTGGCACCCACTGGAAGAAGTAATGGGTCAAATTGGGTATATATTGCCCATTTTGTATGTGTCAGGATTTCTGGTGCCTAGGCGTGTGGGTATCATATTACACTAAATTTTGGACCCTGAATCGATTGTATGGGTCTGGGACCCGCCACACCCACTGTTCCCCCATTTTCCCCATGTTTGAATAGTATTTTCGAGATTTCACCTACCTAGGCGTGTAGGGTATGATTTTCCAATAATTTTTTGACGCTGAATCCAATGAGTCGGGTCCCGAAACGATTGGTGCCCTCTTGGTGAGACTATGGGTCAATAGGGTACCTATCTACCCATTTTGAATGTGTGTTTTCGAGATTTTTGGTACCTAGACGTGTGGGGTATCATTTTCCACTAAATTGTGGACGTGATCCCAATGAGATGGGTCCCGGAACGATTGGTACCCTCTGGATGAGGTTATGGTCGAAATGGGTGCCTATCTACCCATTTTGAATGTGTTTTCGAGATTTCTGTAACCTAGGCATGTGGGGGATCATTTACCACTAAATTTTGGGCCCTAAATCGATTGGAATGGGTCCAGGACCACCCACTGTTTTTCTAATTTCCCCCATGTTGAAGAAATGAGTCTCCATGCGCCTGGTCCGAGGAATAACCAATCCGTGTGTAAGAATTTGCAGAGTTTTTAACAGAAAACGCTAGTAGTTTGTTCCGCAAGGATTACAATTAAGAAATAGATTTTCTTAGATATTTCACTTATTTTGCTAAATGTTTAACCAAACCTCTGAAAATAGAATTCACACTGCATCGAGCTGCGACTCTCAAACGGCATTGTGATCGTTTGTTTTATTTCCCCAAAAAAACACAGCCCCAGGCCGTGCCCTGACACCGCTCAAAGGGTCACGGAAGCCTTGGAAAACCAGAAGCTATCATTTCGTAAATAAACACGAGAGGTTCAAGAGCTTGAGCCTAAGATGAGCCTACTGACCCAATGACGATGAAACTCGACCCAGTTGAGCTCACTTTGAAACTCCCATTTATCACTCGTAGTTAGGGAAATACTAGTTTTATTCACTAAATTACTATTCGGCAGTCAATCCGCTCTACACTGTTTCATGCTGCTCCGTCGTCCGTTTTCGATGATTAAATTTTTTTTATTGACGGATACTAAATTGGATTAGGATGTTGGATCGACTCTCATTCCCTTCGAAACAACACCCATAATCCCGCTGGCAGCTATAAGCGGTAAACCGTCGCCTTCACACTGGGTCCTTTTTCGATCGATAAACCAACTTGACGGGAATGATATGGTGATGAAAGACGGTCCTGTAAAGAGAATCATCTCCATCTAATTTTCTCCAGTGATGAAAGGAACTCTACCGTCCGTTTAAACATATTTCAACCAGTCGTGCCTCCCCGTTATTAGAGTGATTTCTACACGGTGAATATACGTAAGTGATTTGAAAGGTTTTTTGAGAATTGAAATGTTTTTTTCAAGTATGCACATAAAATAACAAGAATACTATTATAATAGGTACGTATTATGGAACCAGAAAAACAACCATATCCTTCTACAATAGGCTCAGCAAACAACAACATTTTCTTTTGGTTGGTTACATTTGGGTCTGGGACCCGCCGCGCGGTATTTTTGGTATTAGAAAATTTTCTAAAAATCTGAAATTTGGGTCAGGGGTCTGTTCCCGGCCTAGGACGGTTCTCGAAACTTTTCAGCCCGATCGGACCAAATTTGGGCGGGGTAGGGGTCAAAATGTGTTTTTTGAAAAATGGATTTTCTAGATTTTGGGCGATCTAGGCAAGTGGGGTATCAATTTCCACTAAATCTTGGACGCTGAATTCAATGAAGTGGGTCCCAGAACGATTGGCACCCACTGGAAAAAGTTATGGGTAAAAATGGGTATGTATCCACCCATTTTGTGTATGTGTCAAGATTTCTGGTGCCTAGCCGTGTGGGGTATCATTTTCCTCTATATTTTGGACCCTGAATCGATTGGAATGGGTCCGGGACCCGCCACACCCACTGTTGCCCCCCATTTTCCCCATGTTGAAGAAATGAATCTCCATGCGCCTGGTTTGAGGAATAACCAACCCGTGTGTAAGAATTTGCAGCGTTTATCATATACGTGCATTTGCTGGAGACCTTGATGATAAGCTTAATATTAAAAAGCGAGAGACTTCTTGAAAATAAATAAGCAACTTGCAGTGGTTTCTGTACACCTGGGGGACGATGTCTGCTTGAACAGTGGCCGAATTGTGAAAATTGCAGCACACCATAGGGAGGGGGAGGAAGGTAGTTTTTTTTTTTTTTTTTTTTTTTTTTTAATCCCAATTCTCCCAAGCGATTTTTGATGTTTGACTATTACGACCGTATTTGCCAAAAACTCAAAAATTCCAAATTTGGAGATTTTAGACATCAAGTTGGAGGTTTCCCTTTTCAAATGGGATCTTTTCCGAGTTAAATTTTAGGTGTCACCCATCAATTTTGGGAATACGAAACATCCAATTTGAGGAAAATGCTATGAGCGTGTTAACCGTAGGACGATGAAAAACTTGGATTATTTCAGGACTAAATGATTACCATTCGACCATTAACTACAACAAATACGAATAATACGAAAGACAAATAATACTCGTACAGAGACAGAATGTAGTTTTTTTTTTTTTTTTTTTAGCCTGAAGGAAGAGTCTATTTTTTTCAACGAGTCTCAAGAAAGAAAGAGATAACCTCGGAAAAAAAAACCCCAAACGATAAAACACGCAACTAGAAACATTAACGTACTCAACGTCTAGTTTTCATTTTTCCTCCGTTGATCGCGATTTGCCTCACACGTGACACACAGGTCAAATCACGCTCTTATTGAGGTTATCGCACCTTGAAACCCTAATTAATTTATTGTCGCTTCCTACAAGAAGTTTTGAATATTTAAATTGTCTTGAACGTTTAAATATTTAATGCCTAATAGATTAATACCAGCCTTCAAAAATATTTTTCTATTTGAACAGATCTTTTTATAATAATTATAAGAGTTTTGTTATGTTTAGTCATTTAATTCAATTATATGCTTTAAGAGAGGTCAAATTACTCGATATAAAGAAAATAAAATCCAAATCAAATTCGAGGTAGTTGTAGTTGTTTCAAAATAACGTTAGATTATGTGTTACCTAACTTTGAGTTTAGAACGCCGCTGCATACGGATTTGAGTTAAGGCAGAGCTGATTTCTAAAATTGTTTATGAATATATAAACCAAAATACATAGAAGAATAACGTTATTCACTACCGCGTAGTTTTCATCTCAATTGTCGCCACGAAAAACACTCTCGTGTCGCCTCTTCTTTATTTTTCACTCAGCGGTACGTTTTTATAGGAGCTTTGATTAAAACTGTCGTAAGTGCCATTCATCATCCAAGATCGATCGGTTATTTTGACAAATTTCACGTCGTTCACTGGTATTACCTTGGCACGTTTATCGTTTGAGTCGAAAGAGCAAAATTGTTCAAGGAAGTTACTCCATGATTGGAGTAAAAACGCTGCAAACTGTTATTACTCGGACCAGGCTCATGGAGACTCATTTCTTCAACATGGGGGAAATGGAAAAGGGTAGGTGTAGCGGGTCCCAGACCCATTCCAATCGATTGAGGGTCCACAATTTAGTGGAAAATGATACCCCACACGCCTAGGTTACAGCAATCTCGAAAACACACATTCGAAATGGGTGAATAGGTACCCATTTTGACCCATAGCCTCATCCAGAGGGCACCAATCGTTCCGGGACCCGTCTCATTGGATTCAGCGTCAAAAAATTAGTGGAAAATCATACCCTACACGCCTAGGTAGCAGAAATCTCGAAAATACATATTCAAACATGGGGAAAATGGGGGAAACAGTGGGTGTGGCGGGTCCCGGACCCATTTCAATCGATCCAGGGTCCAGAATTTAGTGGAAAATGATACCCCACACGCCTAGGTACCAGAAATCTCAAAAACACATATTCAAAATGGGTATTAGATACCCATTTTGACCCATAACCTCTTCCAATGGGTTCCAATCGTTCTGGGACCCATCACATTGGATTTAGCGTCCAGAATTTAGTGGAAAATGATACCCCACACTCCTAGATTGCAAAAAATCTCAAAAATCCATTTTTCAAAATTCACATTTTGACCCCTACCCCACCCAAATTTGCTTCGATTGGGCTGAAGAGTTTCGAGGACCAACTAGAGCCGGAAACGGGCCCCTGACCAAAATTCCTTCTTTTCTTTTTTAACCGATCGTTATGGGTAGGCATCATATCTATAAAAATAGTAAAATAATTAATTAAATAACATTATCGCATTCGTATTTTTACACTCTTACACGAGTAACTATAAACCTTTACCACACTCGAACAAATCATTACAAGAAATCGCATAATTTTCTATCGAGACACCGAGTGAATTCTCTGAACCCGATCAAGGACGAAAGCCGTTTCTCAGAGCAGCTGGTCCAAACTCATGCCGCTCATTAGGGCCAATTATCCGCATGGTCGTTTTTCAAGACAGGAGTGAAGGAACTTGGCGATGAAATTGGTCTTGTAACGGAAGAGCGATTTCAGAGTTTCAAGATTTTTTGCGAATATCGACGGATGCAAGGTGGAAGATCTTGACATCGACTTCAGTGGATAACAACGATTATTAATTAATTAGTAATAAAAGCGGTAAATTCTTTCACAGGGGTTGGTTATTCCTCGGACCAGGCGCATGGAGACTCATTTCAGATGAAAATGATACCCCACCCGCCTTGGTACCAGAAATTCGAAAACACATTCAAAATGGGTAGATAGGTACCAATTTTGACCCATAACCTATCCCAGTGAGAGCCAATCGTTCCGGGACTCATTTCATAGGATTAGGCGTCCAGAATTTAGTGGAAAATGATACCCCACACGCCTAGGTTAAAGAAATCTCGAAAACACAAATTCGAAATGGGTAGATAGGTACCCATTTTGAGCCATTACCTCATCCAGAGGGCGCCAATCGTTCCGGGACCCGTCCCATTGGAATCAACGTCCAGAATTTAGTGGAAAATGATACCCCACATGCCTAGGTTAAAGAAATCTCGAAAACACACATTCGAAATGGGTAGATAGGTACCCATATTGAGCCATTACCTCATCCAGAGGGCGCCAATCGTTCTGGGACTCATTTCATTGGATTAAGCGTCCAAAATTTAGTAGAAAATGATACCCCACACGCCTAGGTTAAAGAAATCTCGAAAACATACATTCGAAATGGGTAGATAGGCACCCATAACCTCATCCAGAGGGTGCCAATCGTTCCGGGACCCGTCCCATAGGAATCAGCGTCCAGAATTTAGTGGAAAATGATACCCCACACGCCTAGGTACCTCAAATCTCAAAAACACATATTAAAAATTGGTATTAGATACCCATTTTGACCCATAACCTCTTCCAGTGGGTGCCAATCGTCCCGGGACACGTCTCATTGGATCCAAAATTAAATCAAAAATAATACCCCACACGTCTAGATCGCCGATGATCTTTAAAACCCTTTTTTCGAAATACACATTTTGATATACTTAATAATAATAAGTTATGTATTGCAAAATATGTTTAAAACTTGTGGAATTAACTGAAAGCATTAAATGAAAAGAGTCAGTAACACGATGGTAAAACTCAAATGATACATTTTGTAGGTTACTTTCCATACAATAAAAGTAGTGAATAAATATGTAGAATGAGGTTTACACAATAGATGTTGAAATTGCTAAAAACTATTTCTTGAGTTGTTAGTCGAGTAAAACTGAGTCAATGGAGGTAATGAGGAAATGTTAAGAATCTTGCTCGACTAGATAGAAAACTAAATAAACTACTAAATTGTTAATCTTTATAGGCACCCCACCTGACTAGACTTGCAGGAGGTTGAGGGGGAGGGCATGCAGAAGCACTTTTTTTAATTTTTATTTTATATTTTTTGGGGATTTCCAGTCGTTTCCGGATCCTTTCTGCTCTTCGCATTATGATTTGAATATTGTAGTTGACTTGAACGCTGTAGGCTTGTCATCATGAACACTATAAAATACCGGTTATTAGCCAAAATTACCGCTCTCCAAACAGCAAAAGCCAAGATTCCAGTGCCAATCGCAGCAGGAATCGGAATCGGGTATGTATAAACTGGGTTTATCTCGTAACCTTCTTAAATCCGTTATAAATAGACTGAATCCCGCCCCGATACAAATAGAAGGAATCCATTTTACATTCGAATATAAATATTCGACTCCTATTCGCTGCACTCGTATGATTTGCCACTAAAGCAGGACCTAGGTGGCAGATTGTTTTGTAGTTACCGATTAAGGTATATCAAATTATCGTCCTCGCACATGTTTTGGAGCGTGAGTGTAACTTCTAATGCATTAAGAGGCTTTTCGCTGCGGGTCACGCGCTCAGCGCGTGAGCTCTGTTCCAATCTGTGTGCGTCGCACGCGCCTGGCGCGTGAAGGCAGCCTTTACTTCAGATCGCTCCTCCAGTATACCAGAAAGTGAAATGGAATATTGTTGAGGTTTGAGGACAACTACCCAATCCTTGACATTCCCCTCTTAGCTAAGTGACATCATACACGAGCGTCATCTACAGTTGAACTAGGGAAGTCTCTGTTGAGTGCTACTGTCGCGGAAAAGGTTGTAACCTCAAGGAGTCTTGTCGTTCGGCCATATTGACTTTGGTGCTTGGCTATGAAAGTGTTATAATATCTTCTTTCGAGGTGATACGTATTTAACGAGAATACAAGTATATCAATTCTATCCTATCATCTTCCCCAGGTTCCATTTAATTGAATTAGTAGTAGTTAAACCAATATCGCGTTATGTATACATCGCTTAGGCGGTTATAAATTCACTTCCACTCAAAGGGAAGTCCTTGGGAAGCATCTGATCATTGGCAGCGTCAATATTCGCTGGGAGTTCAGTGAGAAGTGGTTTTTATGAGTTTCACCCGCTCAGTTGTACCCGGCAGCTTTCGTGAGTAGAGAATTAAGGCTTTGAATTTTGTAATAGTTTAAATCGTCGTAAGAAGGGACGTGACCGAGAAGAATGAACGATATCCGAGACGAGACGTCGGTTCGAAGTGAAGTACTAGAACACAGCAAATACTAAAATTGGGGTAAGATTGAGCGAACCTAGGGTGGCGTTTCGTGGAGTAGGAAAGACGCGACATAAATCCATGGTAGTCAAGAAAATCCCCATTGCGGTTCCACTGGAACTGCTTATGTACGATGTATGTATGAAGGTTAGTGGACTCGGTCACGTAGATTCTAGCCAAAGATTACATGAACTCTAATCTATGATTCTAACTAGTGCAAGAGCTGTTCCACTAACAAATGAATGAAACGTCCCATAAAAATTAATATGAACGAAGGAAAATTAGTCGGGGGAAAGACGCTATGGGATGACGAAAGCTGGCCAAAACAAGAGAGTTTGAGTAAGATTAGTAGTTAATAGATTCTTGACTTGTGTAATCTAAGTGAAAGTAGAGTTGAAGGCATGTTTATGTTTCAATGCATGAAGCCCCCTACATTCGGTTGGCAAGCGCTGTGTCTGATTCGTTCGGATTTCAGGGAATAAAAATTGACAAGGCACGACGACGCAAAGACAGGACGCTGCTATGGGATCTCTGCAATATTTACTAACTAAATTTGTACCTTTTGAGTTTGTGTTTGTTCTGGTTGTCTGTGCTTACAGGGAGAAGAGGAAAGTTAATGTCAGAAGGAATAGAACGCATCGAAAAATGTGCAAGGAATTCCCAAGCTATCCAAAATGAAATATATTTATTTATAAATATGCAATTTACTAATACGCTGCCAATGTCGAATGCAAAACTAATTGAATTGACTCCTGTAAAAACATGATCACTGTAAGTAGGTAGTGATTATACAAGTCAAGGGTCTCGTGAGAGGTATGATCTGGATGAGTCCCAAGGTAACCCAAAAAAAAGCGACGCGGTCTCCGAGGGATCATGTAATTTGTCCGACTTGCCTGAAAAAGGTAGTCCAGCAAGCTTAGGGTTTAGGGTCGGAGTGCCCCCGTCCAAGTGGCCGTACCTGGGATAACGAAGGTACACTGGTACTCGTGCGTACCGTTGAAGTGCAGTCACCGGGGGTGGACAAAGTGGATACCTCAAATCAAATCGCTGTACTTACGGGGAAGAGGTATCAGACTGGTCTACTTTGAAAACTCGCGCAGAAACCAAATTGAAAAATGCCGGGGAAACGGTGGCTCACACGGTATCAATCCTGTCCGCAGTCCCTTCTTGCTGTAGTGGCATCTTTCATGAATTCACCGAAGGCGATAGGTTTTGTTCTCATGTTTTGGAAAAGGGAAGGATGTGTGAGTAAATATGATATTCCAGAGACGCGACGAGTCTTGATTGCAGATGGGGAACAGAGCTAACTAGCCGGTACTCACTGTAAGCAATGTAAGACCAATGGCGAATCTGGAGTCAGAATTTTAAAGTGTAAATACACAGAAATGAAATCGTTAGGAGCAAGTTGCACGTCTGGCTCAAGTCTGTCTGGCAATCACGCAATGATGTGAACTCACATCTAACTAGGGCAGCTTTGGGAACCATTATTAATTGCACGATTCTGAGAAAAATATACAGTTTGGCCACTGAGATATTTATGCTCTACTTAGTGCAAGGTGAATGGTCTCAATGCCTTCCTGGGGCAAGAGCATAGCCAGATCGATAAGGGACGGACGTAAAACGTAAAAATAAATGAATTCCCAAGTACCAAACTCATGAGAACGTGGAAAAAATGGTTGATCAATCAACCCAAAAGTAAGAAACTAACCGAATCAAATCAACTTGAATCATGAATGAATAATATCACATTTCATGGATGTGGAGAGCATCCTCAGAGGAAATATTTGCACTATTACAAAAAGTCAAACAACTGCAGTTAGGAAAGCATGTTCTTAAAATAATTCTGAGGAAGATGAGGAACCAAAGGGGATGTAGGATAAGACATGTATGATGATCCTCAGAAGGATGCCAGTTAAGTCAATATAGTGTAAGAGTGGAAAATTAATAAAGTGCTGTGTTCTAGGAAATGTGACTAATTTGTGTGGGTGAAGATAAACATGAATTAAACATAGAGGTTAATGCTCTGTGTAGTTTTGCAGGAAAGTAATGGTGGATAGCAAGACGATTCAGGCAAGACAAGCTAAGTTCAGGCAGAAGGTGATGAACATGTTCACGCAGGAAGTGGTAAGGAAGTGACCAGAATTTAGTGCGCTCATGGACAATACAGCTGAGGCGGCTGCCACTGGAAGACTGGGTAAGTTCCTAGACTTACTTACTTCTCCTTAGAAGAATTCAGAGATTGATCTTGACAAGCAAACTGAAAAGTAACTCAAGAACCCGGAGAAGAAAACGTGGCTGCAATTATTCCATGTGGAGAAGACAGAAGAGTATATTCTACGCCCTGGATGTCGGAAGTTCGATGAAACACAGGACTACTCCCTCTGGCGCGGCGTTCTTTGAAATGTAGTTGAGGTCAGCAGATTGTTGGCACTTGTTTGACCCAGACATCAGAACAGTCACAACTACACCAGGGAAGAACTCAAGCAGATGAAGAATTATGTGACACCATCTACTACCTAATTACTGTACCTGCTTATTAACATGACAGAGACACACCGACAATGGTGAGGCAAGAAGATAACCCAAGGGAGATGCTTTGTGAGATGGACAAAGCAATGGACCCCGCTATTACTTGGACGCAAATTTACCCTGAGACAAGAATATGTGAACATGAAATTTGATCCGAATTCCCAAACTGTGATGGATATCATCAAGTGCTTCGTGTTAAACTCGCCAAGAACAATCAATATTACCCAGGAGCTGCATTGGATGATCAAGAAGTAAGGAGGAACTTGGTTACACAATCTGAAATTGAATACTTGATCACAGCAATTGGTGAGGCCTGTCCTAAACTAAACTGGATGCTCTGAAGACAAAAAGCCAAGAATAGCTGTTGGCACCATCAAACAGATGATGTTTTAATTGTACTCTGCTATGGACAAAAACAGGAGGAGAGTTATGGCTCTGGATCTGGAGGAGCATTGATTGGCTACACCTGCGGTCAAGATGAGAAGAAAAGGAGCAGCCATAGCAAGCCAACAGAATGTAAGATACCCATATAACAATGTTACAAACGACCATATGGACACTTCGTGCAGAGCAATTTGGATTAGCGGTCCTACGCCTTGGCCACCTCGTCCTTTGCCACTTCGTGAATGAGCTACAGACCAAAATGCAACTGATGAGGCCAGTACAGTCAAATAGCAACAGGCCCTGCTGCTGCTGGGAGGAAGGATGGAAACAAAGCAACCCCAAGAAGGTAAGAAGAATGCAATCCACAAAACAGACAAGAGGAAATTTTATCATTATGCCATTATTCTTCAGCAAAGAAAACCGATACATGAAGGACTGGCAAGAGGAAGTCAAAAACCCCTGCCCAAGATCACATGGTTGTGCTCAAAAGTTTGGAACTAAAAGCCAGAAGCAGTTGGAAAGTGAAAGAGCAGACCTGAGATAGGACTCTAAACCTATGTCAAGTCTCATGAATGATGAAGTTGAAGGTGAGTCTTCAAAAACTGACTCCTCTGTATGCAATGATAAATTATGGTACAAGGTACTGCTACAACACGAAGAAGAGGAGGAGGATTTGGACTACAAGGGATATGGTCCAGCAAGTTGTACGGTTGGAGTAACTCTGCAGATCTGGAAATTTGACGGAACAGCGGTTTCTACTCTCAAACATGTCAGTGAGATGCAACTAATTGGCAGAAGAATTACAACCATTCTGAAGGAAGGACAACATGAAGGAAAGTTTTAGTGGGTCTCCTTTAACCTGCCAGCACCACGTGAACTGAAACTGAAACTGCAAATACTTGAGCAGGCAGACTCAAATTTGAGCTTGGTCGCTGACACACAGGAGGACAGCGTGACTTACAATCAGGGGTGCGGCAGTCAAAGCAGACTTCAAGTGACTCCACAAAGAGTTGTAGAGTCAGGAGGGAGAGAAACACCGTCAAAGCAACACGATGATAAAGAAAGCCATTGACAAGAGGAGAGTTCGACGCAACTTGAATTGTGGAATGAAGATGGCGCTCCTGAGATCCTAGTAACTTCAGAGAGAGAACAAAGGGATAGGAGGGAGTCCTTGAGAGAAAATAAAGGACTCAAGGCATTAATGAATGACCCATACCTCCAAATGATACCTGGAATTGGCATTGAAGTACCTGCCAGAATTGAAGAACATCCAATTCAAAAATGACATATTTGATTGCCCAGACGGCAAAAGGAAAAAGACAGCCAAGTATTCAGAAAAGGAATAGATCGGAAATCCCATTTGCAAGTTTCTACTCAGATCTAATGTGACCAATTAAACCTCAAGCAAAATATATAGCGACATTCACGGACGATGCGACAAGATATGCCTTTGCCTACGAACTTGTAGATAAAACAAGACTTAACATGGTACTAATGTAATGACTCGAAGATAGACGCAAGATAGCTGGCCCAAGCATGATGGTGGCAGAAATAAGGCCAGAGGCTTTGAGTACAAGATGACAGAAATGAACTCGCTATTGTTCAGAGAACAGATCGCATTAACTGTGTGCAAACCTGCGACGCCTCTGCACAATGCCACTGCAGAACGACTGAATCTAGAGCTTGAGCAGAAGATATGGTAAACCTAACTTTATCAGGCATACCAATGAACTTCTGGGCTCATGCCATGTGATTTGTGTTGAATGATCACAATCTTCTAACTCTACTTGTGGATTCAGAACGCAATATGGAATGGCAGTGGGTCGAGTGCCGTTTCTGAAATACCTGAGAAAGTTCGGATGTAAAGCTTTTGTTCTGGACAACCTGGCAAAGCAGAAATTAAAGTTTGCTCCCAGAGCTCACCGAGCATATTGGTTAGATTGGGAAGACTGGCTGTGTACTCTGGCTGGAAAGCAAGAAGACTATAATTTGATCGAAACACATCGAATTCGTCGAAGATAAAACCTATGAGGACTTCAACACAAGGGAAACGCACGTCCAAGTGAGGCAAGAAGCAATTCAAATATAAAACATTAAGCAAGAAGGAAATAAACAACTGGAAAAAGAACAGGACGCAGAAACAGAGGAGCAAGAAGAACTACGAGATAAAATACCAAAGAAAATTTGAGTCAAGGCAAGATAGAGGAGTACAACTTCTTCGAAGACAGCGAAGGCAAAACATAACTTGCCTAAATAAAAAATTATATATTAAAAGAAAAAAATAAAAAAATAAATAAATGAATAAAGGCAAAAGCAAACCCAGAAATCAATAGCTACGTTGAAGCAAGACAATGGATGGAAGCCATTAACCAGGAATTCCAGGCGTTGGAACGATATGAGACTTCGAAAATAATCCCGCGATCCTAAGTTTCTTTAGGGATCAGGATTATGGAAAAATGCTGGATGCACAGAAGGACGTTGGAAGTTGATGGAACTACAAGTCTCCGAAGCAAGCTGATTGTAAGAGTATGAGCTGCCAGAAATATATACGCCATTAGGTGGACTACCTAATGCTCATACCGCGCTACCTGCTCATAGTCGCAACGTAATGTAATCTATAGTAGAACTGAAATAGTTTCCTGAATGGCTTGTTGGATGAACCGATACCTATGTATAGATGTGCTGGATGGTTTCTGCAAGTACCTGGAAAAACCCATCAATTAAAAGAAAAAAAGAGTGTACGAAGTACATTGGGCTTTATATGGATTAAAGGTAGCGCCCAGAAGATGTTACGAATGATTCCTGGAAGTAATCGAAAGACGACCTGAAACTATACGAATTTTAGCAATGCCTATTCGTATGGAGGAAAGAAGAGAAATTGGCAATCATGCTGCTGTACATAGACAACATTCTCGCCGCCACCAACTTCAAAATGAAATCGGGACAAATTAAAGTAGTTCGGGAATCGTAATTCTCAATTACGGACCTGGAGGAACCAAAGAAATTTGTAAGTCTGGAAATTAAATGTAATAGGAAAGAGAGGACGATGCGAGTGCACCAACATTCATGCTACAGCATTCATGTAGATACCATTTTGGAGAGATACAATCCGAATGGCAGATCTCGGGAAGAGATACCCATGATGAGAAAGATGAAGAAAGGGAAGAAGAAGGAAGTATGATGAGATGCCTTAAAAGCATTCAAAACAGACAAGCAATTATGTTGCTTGTGCCTACAAGGAGGAAGCCAATGGATATTGCTTAAGCTGTTAGCATTCCCAGCAGAAGACAGAGAAACTATACGGAAGAAGACCTGGAGAGCGGTACTACGAGTTATCCAAAACCTAAGAGGAACCAGAGACGTTGGACTAACCTACAAGGGAAAAACGAAAAATTCTCAGGAATGCTACATGGACGCATTGCTCGGACGTCGAAGATGGATACTTAACAACAGGACTAGTGATAGAATTATTTAGTGACCTAATAATGTAGAAGGCTCAGAAGCCGAACTACATAGCACTCTTTTCAGCAGAAAGCGAATTTGTAGCTATGAGCTGGCATGCCTCAGAGCTATTTTCCACAAATTACTAAAATTAGGTACCTTTTTGCACCATCTTAGAATGAGGATTCAAAGCCAGCCATAAGATTGGCTGAAACTGATTACTTCTAAGCATTGAAACTTTTGGTCAGTGTTCAATTTGTTCATTTGAGAAGAGTACCTTCAGGGCAACATCAAAATTCAATAGATCTTTAAACAAAATAAAAAGGCGGATGTTCTGATCAAACCATTGCCAGAACAGTTTAATTAAATTTTGAAATATAATGATGTAATGAAGTATATTGAATATTTGATATTGTGGTGAATTCTAAAATTTGTAATGTGTTCTAGGTAATCGATGTGGAGAGCCCTAGCCTGGTTAAAATGCGTAAGACGAATAAGCAAGAAGAACGTGGAATGAAGATGTGTAAGACAGAAAGTTCCTTGGAGGAAAATGATGCAAGAAGAAGTCACACAGATGCTGAATCTAAGTTATGTATATAAACTTCATGGGTGGGCAACCATCAAGGTGGTAGCACATCCAGGAGCAAGATGTTATTGTCTAGAAAATGTTGTACATAAAACCAAGTTTATACACAGTGTGTGTTACATGCATCCTTTGTTTCTAGCACTTCACAGGTAACACTGGTGCAAGAGATCTAGTTCGACAGTTCCAGAGTCTACTGGACTACGGCAACAGCTGAGAATACGAGGATCTCCGCTGGAGCAGCAGGTCCACCAGACTCACAGACGACGCTGGACAGATGGCTGAGATCACGAGACTCGTCAAGGAAGCAGCTGAACCTCAGGCAACGTCGCGACAACTGGAACTACATGGATCATCACAGTAACGGCAGGGTCAACCAGACTGAAATTAAAACCTGGCAATTTGAAGAACTATGAGACGCCAGGGCCAACCAGACTGAAATTAAAACCTGGCAGTTTGAAGAACTAAGAGACTGTAGCAGTGATCAGCAAATCAGAATTTGTGGCAGCAGCTGAGTTTTGTGCCTACTGCAAGTAACATTGAAGTGCCTTGCCTTATAGACTGAGGAATCAAGCATTGTGCAGTTGGGAGGGAGTGTTGAGGTTTGAGGACAACTACCCAATCCTTGACATTCCCCTCTTAGCTAAGTGACATCATACACGAGCGTCATCTACAGTTGAACTAGGGAAGTCTCTGTTGAGTGCTACTGTCGCGGAAAAGGTTGTAACCTCAAGGAGTCTTGTCGTTCGGCCATATTGACTTTGGTGCTTGGCTATGAAAGTGTTATAATATCTTCTTTCGAGGTGATACGTATTTAACGAGAATACAAGTATATCAATTCTATCCTATCATCTTCCCCAGGTTCCATTTAATTGAATTAGTAGTAGTTAAACCAATATCGCGTTAAATATATTTCTACTTCCCGCGCCAGCTTTGAACTTTCTGAAGGTACTGTAAACGTCGGAGTCAGCTGGGGAGTTGGTAAGATGCAAAAAAATAAGTCCGAAATAGGGGACTGGTTTGGAGTTTTCTTAAGATTTCTTTCAGTGCTTCGCTTTAGTACACGAAATACATCGGTGCAAGTAGTTTTCTCCAAGGTATTATCTCATGGTATAGCCGCACTGGGTTAGGAGCTCGCTTCGAATTTCTTTCCACATGCGGCGCACTCACCTGGCGCGTTCCTATTTCAGATGATTCCCGCACAGCTGCTCAAACGAGCTCAACAATTCCGCAGCAAACTTGTTAAACGAACGAAATAGCCACATTTTCTCTCGCACATACGCCCTACAAATCATGGCAGATACAGAGGAAGGGAATGCGATTGCACCCAGTGAGTGAGCAATCACGATTGACGGCATTGATAGAAGACGTTTGGCGAAGAGGCACATCAGTTTGGATATTCTAGCAACATGAGCTGGATTCCGCCGATAGTGAGATAAGAACGTCCTCGTTCGGCTCGACCTAAAAACCGAGACGGTGTTCCTGAAAGTGGAAACAGCGAGGCGTTTACCATACATAATATGTGCGGGTCGCACTTAGCCACGCATGCGTTCTTGGCCACGAATCTGGTGTCAGGCAGAGCTTCATTTCAAGCATCAGGGCAAAACAATGTTGGGCGCTTGTGATCATGGAGCGTTACATCGAAATCACAGGTAAATCCTGACACATTTGTATAGGAAGAGAAATTGCGTTGTCGATTGAAAACTTGGCAAGACGTCTGAAGACACTAGGGTCGGCCTCCTCCAGTTATGTGGAAGTCCAATCCGCTAAAACCTCACACTCCCAATGGCCAACCTGGTACTATTTATCACATGACTTCGGGTTGGACCTGCACCAGAAGACACCTTGGATCCTGCAGATGCCCTCCTTGGAGCAAACCTGTAGATTTTCGACCGGCCAATGTCTGCTGCAACCAGTGACAACTCGCAATGAGTTCAAAAACCAAGTAGATAATTTTTGATAAACTTGTTCCGTAAAATACGCTCCATGGAAACTCAAGCGTATGGGGTACCATTTTCCACTAAATTTTGGACGCTGAATCCAATGAAATGGGTCCCAGAACCTCAGGCACCGACCGGAAGAAGTTATACGTCAAAATTGGTATTTATCTACCCATTTTGAATGTGTTTTCGAGATTTCTGGTACCAAGGCGTGTGGGGTATGATTTTCCACTAAATTTTGGACGCTGAATTCAATGAAACGGGTCCGGGAACGATTGGAGCCCTCTGGATGAGGTTATTGGTCAAGATGGGTGCCTATTTACCCATTTCAAATGTGTGTTTTCAAGATTTCTGGTACCTAGGCGTGTGGTGTACCATTTTCCACTAAATATTGGACCCTGAATCGATTGGAATAGGTCCAGGACCCACCACACCCACTGTTTCCCCCATTTTCTCATGTTGGAGAAATGAGTCTCCATGTGTCTGGTCCAACAAATAACCAACCCTTGCGAATGATTTTGCAGCGTTTTCTTTTTTAAATCAAAAACCCTTAATGTTTTGACAAAAATAGAAATTAAAAAGTGTTTGTCTTTTACTCAAATATTTTTCATACATTTCTCGCAAGGCACAGGCTGGAATTTCGTTACGTCAGTAGGATGACCATTATGCTGTTAAAATGCGCATACAACATATATTATGAGCTCAGAGTTAGTCTACAAAATTGTATGGCAACCAAAAAAGACATCGACAGTGGCATAAATATTCCTTGAATAACCAACCTATGTTTCCATGCCAGAGGTCAACCTCTCAGATTGGCCCCGAAATTCAACAGTTTGCGTTTCATGATGTCTAGAACGAAAAATTGCATTACGCTGTTAACAATCCTCGTTGTTTTTAGTAAATTTGGAAAATTTTTAAGAAATTTGTAATTTTTGTCAGGGAATTTTCCGGTTGATCCTCGAAACTTTCCAGCTCGGTTGGGCCCAAATTTGGTCGGAGGGGAGTCAAAATATGTTTTTTGAAACTCGATTATCGGAAACTAGGAATGTGGGGTATCATTTGCCCCTAAATTCCGGAGGCTGAATCCATTAAGATATTTTAGCCATACTTACGCTGCAAGGAATGATAAGCCATTGCGGAGGAATTTGCGAAGTTTATAAATAAGAATAGGATTTTTTTGTCGAGAAAAAAACACGTTGAGCCAAGAGATGACTGGAGGGATGAAGAAGAGGGTCGAAAGGGCTGACGACCCTTCCCCACAAAGGGGGACCGTGTTGTGGTGTTGCTAAGCAGAGGCTCCTCGATGAAGCGTGGATTGCACGAAGTGATTTTCAAATTTGAGTTTTAAAAATGTCAAATTCGGGTACTCACTCATTGTTTGCCATGGGAGGCGAAAGACGGAGCCGGTGATCGGGTGGACGAAGGGAAGGAGCAAATCACACAATCGCCGCGAAAACAAGTCCGCAACGAGTCGACTCGAACTGAGGGACTGAGGCCTAGCGCGGAGTTGAGTCAGAATCAGAACCAGCTGTTCGGAGGAGAGGGCCTCAACGAGGGAGCAGCCAGCTGGTTGAGGATGGTCGGGGGCCGCGTCGAGCGCATGCGCACAACACAAGGTCAATGGTACCGCGGGCCCTCAAGGGCTTCAAGGGCGAACGAACGATTCAATCACACGAATTGGACTTTCGCACTGTAACCACTGAAACAAGCCAGCAGACAGGGCTCCTGCCTGTACCAAACCAACGTAGGCTCGCTTCATATTTTTGGTTGGTTATTCCTTGAATAATCAACCTATGTTTTCATGCAAATGGTCAACCTCTCCGATTCGGCTCAAAATTTTTTTCTGGACGTTTCATGGTGTCTAGATCAAAAAAGGTCGATGTCCGTCGGCCGTCCGCCGTACGCCGTCCACGCCGTTTTTGGTAGTAGAAAAATTTCTAAAAATCTGAAATTTGGGCCAGGGGTCTGTAACCGGCCTGGGACGGTCCTCCAAGCTTTTCAGCCCGATCGGACCAAATTTGGGCGGGGTAGGGGTCAAAATGTGTTTTTTGAAAAATGGATTTTCGAGATTTTGGGCGATCTAGGCGAGTGGGGTATCATTTTCCACTAAATTTTGGACGCTGAATCAAATGAAATGGGTCTCAGGACGATTGGCACCCACTGGAAGAAGTTATGGGTCAAATTGGGTATACATCACCCATTTTAAATATGTGTTTATGAGATTTCTGGTACCTGGGCGTGTGGGGTATCATTTTCCACTAAATCATGGACACTGAATCGATTGGAATGGGTCTGGGACCCGCCGCACCCACCGTTATCCCCATGTTTTTAAATAAGTTTCCATGCGCCTGGTCTGACGAATAACCAACCCCTGTGTAAGAATTTGCAGCGTTTTTTGCATCCGGGGTCTTTACTCTTTAGCATCCCTTGAAAAAGTCTTGTATTTGGGGAGAAGGGGGGGGGGGGGCTCAATACTCGCATAGTAGCTACAATTACTAGCGAGTTATCATGCCACTTGACCACATTTGATTTTGGATCGTACGCCGTCACTCCACTTGGTTTTTGGTTGGTTATTCCTTGAATAATTAACCTATGTTTTCATGCAAAATGTCAATCTCTCCCAAGATCAATAAAGTCTGATGTCCGTCCGCCGTCCGCGCCGTTTTTGGTAATAGGAAATTTTCCAAAAAATCTGAAATTTTGGTCAGGGACCCGTTTTTGGCTAGTTGGTCCTCAAAACTTTTCAACCCGATCAGACCCAATTTGGCGAAGGAAGGGGAGGAGGGGTCAAAATGTTTTTTTTTTTTTAATTGGATTTTTGAAATTTTGCGATCTAGGCGAGTGGGATATCATTTTCCACTAAATTTTGGACGCTGAATTCAATGAAGTGGGTCCCAGAACGATTGGCGCCCACCGGAAGAGGATATGGACGTTGAATCTATTTTTAAATCAGTCTCCATGCGCCTGGTCCGAGGAATAACCAACCCCTGTGTAAGAATTTGCAGCGTTTTTCGGGATTTCATATCCTTTGAGATGGGTCCATGACCGATTAGTGCTCACCGGACGAAAGTATGGGTCAAAATAGGTATTTTGAAAATGGGTTTTGAGGCGTTTTCCACTAAATTTGGGACGCTGAATCGATTGTAATGATTCCTGAACACTATCCATTTTGTCTTCCCATTCTCTTGCTTATAGGCATAATAGGATTGCTGATTAGGATTGCTGAGGTTCTTATGAGTGGTGGCAGTAGAGTGAAGAAATCTGATGTGCAAGGACGTTAGAAATCCGTCCGTAGCTCTCAGTAACCAATTTATCTAAAACCTACTTCCACATGTCTTCTGATTAGTTCCTCGATCCTCCCAATTCCACCTGGTGTCATAGCATCGTTCTGCAACAGTTTGTACAATGCAGGAATGAACAACTGGTACAATATGTCGACATGATTCTCCTGGAAATGAGTCATTGTGTGTTGAGATTTGCACGTGGTGTTTTCAAGATCTTATTTTGTTGTTGTAATTTTCCAAAATTTTCCTGCGGTGCAGTGCAAATGAGTCACTGAAACAGCAAGATGTGTCACGATATAAAATTCTCGATGCAATTTTGTCAGACGGAGTTCATTACCTCTTCAGCTAGATAATTTCCAATCAACCGCGATCGCTATCGAAAGAAAGCAATCAGGTTTACATCTGAAGGTTAATCCAATAATTGAACCGGGGAGACCCCCTTTCCCGGAAGTTATTCCCGTACATGCGGTTACGGCACTTGAACCATTCAACGTTTATTGCCGGCCATTTGTGAGATGACTCGCCTGTAGAGTCTTTCCCGTATCGTATTCGAACGCTCCCTGATACAGGAGTTGAATACATAATTACATGTAATGGCCGGATTAGATGGGATTCATCAATATTAAGTACAATATGCAATATTAAGGTCCGTTCATTGCTCTGGTTGGTCCTCGAAACTTTTCAACCCGATCGGGCCAAATTCGGGAGGGGTAGGGGTCATAATGTGAATTTCGGAAAATGGATTTTCGAGATTTTTGACAATCTAGGTGTGTAGGGTATCATTTTCCACTGAATTTTGGACGCTGAATCCAATGAAATGGGTCCGAGCCAAAATGGGTACCTATCTACTCATTTCGAATGTCTGTTTTCGAGATCTCTGGTATCTAGGCGTGTGGGGTATAATTTTCCACTAAATTTTGGACCCTGAATCGATTGGAATGGGTCCGGGACCCGCCATACCCACTGTTTCCCCCATTGAAGAAATTAGTCTCCATGCGCCTGGTTCGAGGAATAACTAACCCGTGTGTAAGCAGTGTGTATTTGCAGCGTTTTTAGAATAATCACTTTTACCTGCCTTCGTTTGCTGAAAATGAGTTGGACCTGAAGGGAGTCTGCGAGCAAAATTGTCTTATCACAGCCCTAAACGCCCGATATTTGAAATGTTCCAGATTCCAGACTACAAAGGGGATTGTGTCTCTGGCAACGAGTTAGGCCCTAGAGCAAATGGTTGTCCCTAGCTTCCCACAAATTTAATAAAATTATCGTGAAGTTCGCAAGGAAGCTCATGTGACATGACATCCGGAGAAGTGATCCTATGGTGTTCGTACAAAAACGTAAAATTGGACACTCACTTTGTACTCGTGGATTACGATGTCGCACCAAAACTAGGTGCGAGGTCCTGCATGAAATTTGGTCTCGTAAAGCGGCTCTTCAATGAGGAAGACCAACGCGACAAGCAGTGGAGTGGACAGTTGAAGACTGACATTAGATTTAACAATGAAGACCGACAAGCTTAAAGAAAAAACAAAAGTCAAAGAACCACTGATGTTGACGCCTAACTCCGCTGTATCCATTTCAGAAGGTTAGAATGGACATAGGAGAATACCAACAAAAGAGCTCCCTAGCAGTTAGGGATTATTTCTAGCCAGCGTGAGTAATAATGTCCTTGAAAACAAGGACGGCAGGGGATATCATCAAGCACTTAAAACTCCTCTTCAGTACTTTTAGGATTCCAGAAGTAATAAGAAGTGACAACAACCCGTTCAATAGAGCTGAGATGCAGGAGTTTGCAAAATCTTGGGGTTTCAACATCCTCACGTCTAGTCCACATTACCCAAAATCAGACGGGCTCTCAGAGAAAGGATTCGGCATTGCCAAAAAACTTATTAAGAAATCAACGCAATCAGGAACCTCCAACTCGCGCTATTGGAGTATCGAGCAACTCCACTGACTGGACTGGATTACGGGACATACCAACTCATTATGCAACGTCTACTACGAACAATAACACCTACCATACTTGGTCTCCTGCTTCCGCAAGCGCCTTGGGAAGATATTCGTGACTAAGTGAGCTCCTTGAAGTTTAAACAGGTGTTTTACGGCACATCGGCGGGTAAGGAGAAGAAATTCGATCTGGAGCAACCAATCTACATACGAGCGAAAATTCCTGGAAGGAAGGTTGGATTGCCAAAGTTTTACCCCAACCAGGTTCATAAATGGGACAAACATGGACATAAACTTCGCCGAAATTCGTCGCACCTCACGAAAAGGAAGACATCTCAAGTATCCGACGGTTCTCTTACGCCAGCCAGAAATGGATAAATTGAGAAGCCTCAAACTCGACGTCTCACTTGCAGTCTCTCCTGCCAAGTTGCCAAGGACAAGCTCAAGTTTACCCAGGACCAGAATCCCATCTGCACCCGCAGCTGCGTTGCCAGCACAGACGGTAACGACTCCAACTATGCCGCTGCCAAGAAGACGTGATCTTCCCAACGTGATCGTCCTGTCGTTCGAATAGCATCTCTCGGCAGGACATCGCCATTGGTCCGAGGTGCCGTACGTCCAGATCAGTCGCGTCTTTCCACGGTCATATCTTTCCTTTTTATTTTCCATCAAATCCTGTGGACTGTGCTGCCCTGAGTCGCACCTCACGGAAAGGAAGACATCCCAAGTATCCGACGGTCCAGTTCTCTCACGCCAGCCAGAAATGGATAAATTGGGAAGCCTCAAACTCGACGTCTCACTTGCAGTCTCTCCTGCCAAGGACAAGCTCGGGTTTACCCAGGACCAATATCCCATCTGCACCCGCAGCTGCATGGCCAGCACAGACGGTAACGACTCCAACTATGCCGCTGCCAAGAAGACGTGATCTTCCCAACGTGATTGTCCTGTCGTTCGAATAGCATCTCTCGGCAGGACATCGCCATTGGTCCGAGGTGCCGTACGTCCAGATCAGTCGCAATCTTTATTTTCCATTAAATCCTGTGGACTGTGCTGCCCTGAGTCGCACCTCACGGAAAGGAAGACATCCCAAGTATCCGACGGTCCAGTTCTCTCACGCCAGCCAGAAATGGATAAATTGGGAAGCCTCAAACTCGACGTCTCACTTTAGGCTCTCCTGCCAAGGACAAGCTCGGGTTTACCCAGGACCAATATCCCATCTGCACCCGCAGCTGCGTTGCCAGCACAGACGGTAACAACTCCAACTATGCCGCTGCCAAGAAGACCAGCAAGAGTTGGTAAAGCTCCCGAGAGACTGCAATACTACACATAAGTCTACGTTCAGTTCAAACAGTAACAATGCAAAACACAAAGTGACTTTGTTCTGTAATCCCCGTTCTAGTTTTCTCTCAGTTAATTTCTTAATATCAATCTAGCGCTATCATCCATTTATACCAGAATTGTATTTATGTTTGTATAATTACCTAATAGCTATTACAGCTTGGTATTATAACCCTGCAGAAACCTACCTTTGCAGTTACTTATGAACTCAGAATAAAAGTGATACACGACACGTGTGATCTAATTAAAACCCCCTTAATTTTAAGTATAATATAATCTTAACGGTCTGGGGAGGACACAAACTAGAGGGATTTACATACGAAATTTCAAAAAACAGCCAGTAAAATTTGGGTTTAATAAATAACGAACGAAATTTCATTAACATCAATGATGAATGATCTATTAATAACGAAATCCACAGCCATTTCAAAATATCAAGGAGCAGGATAACTTTTCGCTTTTCAAAAATACACATTTGTTTACAACAACAAGTCTAAATATATGTATACATACTTCTATACAAACCTTCTGATCACATTTTGCTCTTAGTTCTTCAGTTTGCTCTTAGTGCTCTTTCTATCTCTTAGTAGGCGCTCTGCTCAAATATAATCGGTAAACCAGAACTGTAGGTCTTCAGAATCTCCAGGAAGGTACATTGGTGCTTTCGTAGAATCGAGTACGTAACACAAATTCATTTACGCTTACGTATTGTCGCATTCAATAGTTAAATATTCACTAATGAGGCTTCTCACGATGATCACCTGGAAATGATTGGAATTCAGAATATTATTGGCAAATTTGAAGTTGTATTTACTTTAATACTTTTTTAAATTTTACGTCCGATTTTTGAACAAATGTTTGTATATATACCAAAATAATTATAACATGATGTACTTATTTCGTGGTTCTACTGAACTATGTACGGTTTGATTTTAGATAGAAATTTTAAGAAAATGCACGAAATGCAACTGTTTGATTTTTTTTCATGATAATTTTGATTAATATATGAATTTTTCAACCATTTGAAAGCCATTTTTTGGCCAGGAAGACAGTTCTTCTTGTGAAACGGTTATGATAGGTTGAAAAATGCTGCAAATTCTTTCATACGGGTTGGTTATTCCTCGGACCAGGCGCATGGAGACTCATTTCTTCAACATGGGGGAAAAACTGGGGAAACAGTGGGTGTGGTGGGTCCCGGTCCCATATCAATCGATTCAGGGTCCAAAATTTAGTGGAAAATGATACTCCATACGCCTAGGTACCAGAAATCTCAAAAATCCATTTTCGAAAAACTCTTTTTGACCCCTACCCCACCCAAATTTGGTTCGATCGGGCTGAAAAGTTTCGAGGACCAACTAGAGCCGGGAACGGACTCCTGACCCAAATTTCAGATTTTTAGAAATTTTTCTACAACCGAAGTCGGCGTTTTAAATATGTGTTTTCGAGATTTCTGCTACCTGGGCGTGTGGGGTATCATTTTCCAATAAATTTTGGAGCCCTGAATCGATTGGTATGGGACCGGGTCCCGCCACACCCACTGTTTCCCCAGTTTTCCCCCATGTTGAAGAAATGAGTCTCTATGCGCCTGGTCCGAGGATTGACCAACCCGTGTGTAAAAATTTGCAGCGTTTTGGTTGGTTATTCCTTGAATAATCAACCTATGTTTTCATGCAAATGGTCAACCTCTCCGATTCGGCTCAAAATTTTTTTCTGGACGTTTCATGATGTCCTGATCAAAAAAGGTCGATGTCCGTCCGCCGTCCACGCTGTTTTTGGTAGTAGAAAATTTTCTAAAAATCTGAAATTTGGGTCAGGGGTCTGTTCCCGGCCTAGGACGGTCCTCCAAGCTTTTCAGCCCGATCGGACCAAATTTGGGCGGGATAGGGGTCAAAATGTGTTTTTTGAAAAATAAATTTTCGAGATTTTGGGCGATCTAGGCGAGTGGGGTATCATTTTCCACTAAATTTTGGACGCTGAATCCAATGAAATGGGTCCCAGAACGATCGGCAGCCACTGGAAGAAGTTATGGGTCAAATTGGGTATATATTACCCATTTTGAATATGTGTTTTTGAGATTTCTGGAACCTAGGCGTGTGAGGTACCTTTTTCCGCTAAATCTTGGGCGCTAATTCCAATGAAGTGGGTCCCGGAACGATTGGCACCCACTGGAAGAAGTTATGGGTCAAATTGGGTATATATTACCCATTTTGAATATGCGTTTTCGAGATTTCCGGTATCTGGGCGTGTGGGGTATCATTTTCCACTAAATTTTGGATCCTGAATCGATTGGAATGGGTCTGGGACCCGCCGCACCCACTGTTTTCCCCATTTCCCCCATGTTTATGAAATGAGTCTCCATACGCCTGGTCCGAGGAATAACCAACCCCTGTGTAAGAATTTGCAGCGTTTTTGATCTAGACACTTTGAAACGCCCAGAAAAAAATATTGTGGGCCGAATCGGAGAGATTGACTTATTGCTACAACGGGTTGATTATTCAGAGAATAACCAACAAAAAACAATACTTCGTCTGACTTGTAAGGAAAAATGATAAGTAATAGGAGTTCACTAAGAGCGAAATCATACTTACTTCCTGAATAGAGAGCTGATCAAGGAATTCCACCATTTACTGCTGTCAGGTCCGGGAGACGTCAGGTCTTGTTCAATTATTGGAACGTCGGTCGCATTCTTGCAATGGGACTCTTTAAGGACTTTTTCAGCTACGAGCGTCAAATTGAAATGGGTCATCTGCTTATTCAGTATAGGAACGACGAGATTGTAGAAATCTGCAATTGAAAATTCAATATTAACTTCAACAGGGGAGATGAGAGTAAATAGGGTAAGCACAAAAATTAAAAACGCTGCAAATTCTTTCACACAGGTTGGTTATTCCTTCGACCAAGCGCATGGAGACTCATTTCTTCAACATGGGGAAATTAGGGAAACAGTGGGTGTGACGGGTCCCGGACCCATTTTAATCGATTCAAGGTCCAAAATTTGGTGGAAAATGACGCCCCACTCGCCTAGGTACCAGTAATCTCGAAAACACATATTCAAAGTGGGTAATAGATTCCCATAACCTCATCCAGAGGGCGCCAATCGTCCCGGGACCCATTTAATTGGATTCAGCGTCAACAATTTAGTGGAAAATGATACCCCACACGCCTAGGTACCAGTAATCTCAAAAACACATATGTTTACGCCGAGTGAACCCTAGTACCTCTGGCTCTCCCCTTTCAACAGGAATAGGACCTTTGGTACCCGGTCTTATCGAGTCCCATTGTCAGTCTATTCCACGTTGCTCCTGCGTCCACACTGCTGAGGACTCGCATTGGTCATCAGCATCCATATTTCATTAAAATTCGTCGAACTAGGGTCATCAGAATCCCTGTTCATATATTCTCTTCGTCTCCTGGATACGCAGACTTGATACGCAGTGTTATTCCGTCGAATTATGCTAAGAGGAACGTCCTTATTCTAGCTTCTGCGTGCTTAACGTTAGAACCCTTAATTTCCGCTTTCAGTGGTATTTTTGGCCAACCGTGATCTTCCCAACGTGATCGTCCTGTCGTTCGAATAGCATCTCTCGCCCGGACATGGCCATTGGTCCGAGGTGCCGTACGTCCAGATCAGTCGCAATCCTCGATCCCAAATCTCCTGACGGGAATCGCGCGTAAGCCCGATCCAGTCGCGTCTTTCCACGGTCAGATCTTTCCTATTTATTTTCCATTAAATCCTGTGGACTGTGCTGCCCTGAGTCGCGGGCTTCAACTTCCTAGGCCGGCGGACAGGCGGGTTATCGCCGACATGACTTTTCTCCATGGGCTTCTCTCTGGTCGAGTCGACGAACCTGTTCTCCTGACCTGGGTCGGCTTCAGAGTTCCTCGACCGGCTGCGCGAAGCCCTGAGTTCTTCAGCGTCCCGTTTTCCGGGACCAACTATATGGTGCATCGTCCTTTGAGCCGGCTCCTGCGTGTTGCGAACTCTCTCCTTCTGCCCCCCCCCCCCCCCCCCCCTCCCATATATCGAACTGCTTGGTTCCTCCCTAGCCTCCGTCATGTCCCGCCTCCGTGACCACCTTCTGATCTCTTGCCGGGCGCATGGTCTCGTCGTGCTGTTATTTTTTTTATCTGGTTTGCATGGTCAATAGCATTGTTGGTGTGATTCTTTGTCATTATTGGGCTTAGCCCGTTCTACATTAAATTAATTAATGAATTTCTTCTTTTTCCCTTTGGCCTCCAACTGAAGGGCGTGGGGCAATTGCTGCCTCTACGGCACTGCAACCTCCAGAGTATATTGTACCCGCGCATACAGAAGGGATGTCGGATGGGCTTCTGAGAGCCTTTGCCAACCTCCCCACTCTCAGGCGAGAGGACGCTGGCAGAGGCTGTTCAGGCCCATCCGACATCTCCTCGCCCAAAGGTGAGAGTTGGTCAGTATTTGCAAGCCCCTACTAAGGCAGACACGCGTGTGTGTTGAGCCCCCGGACAACCGTATTCGGATACCTACTTACTGCCGGTACTGAGTTGGACTCACGACGTCGAGTAAACGCCGGGGGGTGCTGAACTAGCCTCGAAAACTCGAGCCCCAGGGACCGACGCCTTAACGACCTCGGCCACCCAGGCCCCCTTATCTAATTTCTTCACAATTGTTATCATTTTAAATCAAGTTATGTTTATTTATTTCATAATTTTCCGGAGCTGATTCGGTTGTTCATTTGTGCCACTTATATTTAGTTTCAAGGTTCTACAACCGCCTTATATTCTTCGTGAATTGAACCTCCAGTTTGAAATAAAATAGTTTCCCAATCAGTGGTAGTTGGTTGTTTACTATTAACACCCACCTCTGGCTGCTGGATGAAACAACATATTTAAAATGGGTAGATAGATACCCATTTTGACCCATAACCTCATCCAGAGGGCGCCAATCATTCCCGGGACCCATTTCATTGGATTCAGCGTCGAAAATTTAGTGGAAAATGATATCCACACGCCGAAAATATCGAAAATCCATTTTTCGAAAAACACATTTTGGCCCCTACCCCACCCAAATTTGGTCCGATCGGGCTGAAAAGTTTCGAGGACTAACGGACCACCCATTTTGGGTGGGGTAGGGGTCAAAATGTGAATTTTGAGAAATGGATTTTTGAGATTTTTTGCAATCTAGGCGCGTGGGGTATCATTTTCGACTAAATTTTGGACCCTGAATCGATTGGAATGGGTCCAGGACCCGCCACACCCACTGTTTCCCCCAATTTCCCCAAGTTGAAGAAATGAATCCCCATGCGCCTGGTCCGATGTCTAAATTAGTCTCCATGCGCCTGGTATAGAGAAAGGATCAGTATTGATCTATGTTTTATTAAAAAATACGGCTTTTTCAACCGCTTGTACACCCCATTATTCACACAATACTTCATCTGACACCTGATTGCGTATATAACCAACCTATTCTTGAGTTCACATAACGTTGTTCGTGTTCCAGTCTTTCCAGAGTCAAATCCCAATATATTTTGTCCTCGGAGTTGAGAGGCAAAGGACCGAGCGTTGACCTCACTTTGATGAGTTTCTTTCTTACTTGATCACAATGTTCCCGTATTTCTTTTTGCAGAGTTATCCATTGAGGCACGAATCCGTTGTCAATTAAAACCTGTATAACAAAAATTAATATTGTAGAATTCCTGATTTTTACAGTTTACAAAAAATTGTCTTTACATCTGTCTTAATTACTGTTGGAAATGCACACGCCTTTGTTACGTATAAGCCTATTAGGTCAATCAATCTCTCAAAATTTTTCCCCAGTTTAATAAAAACAAAATCACAAATCACCTACTTCGTTCATTTTATGAGTGACAAAGTCAACGTATGGATTGTGAGATGTACGGCTTTTCAAGGGTTTCCCTTTGCCCCCGATGTTATCGAATTCTCCTTTACTCATTGATTCTTGGATTAAATCTTCAACCAACCGCTCCATCCCAAATCTAGGCAACAATTAAGCATTGATAATTCTTTTAACCACATAACATTTTTGTAAAAAAGTTATGATGTGTCTTAGAATTGGTTGTTGATGAATAAAAATAACGTTGTCATTTGATAGTATAACTAATAATGATCCCTAAGCCGGGTAAACCAATTGATCAGCTAACATTGTACAGACTAATCTCGCTGCTGCCTAGGTTGTCTAAGCTGTTTGAAAAACTCATCAACAAACGATTACTCGCCCTCATGGAGGAGCGCAAGCTGATCCCAAACCACAAGTTTGGGTTTCGACAGCAGCACTCCACAATAGACCTTGTCCCTAGGATAGTTAACATCATCGAAGAAGCGCTAGAACAAAAGAAGGTTTGCTGAGCCATCTTTCTAGATGTGTCACAAGCGTTTGATAAAGTCTGGCACAAGGGCCTGGTGCATGAGTTAAAGAGAATGTTGCCATACTAATTCGTTGAACTGCTCCATTCCTATTTATCTGACCGGTACTTCCGCATCAAACAGGACGATGCCTACTCACAACCAAGGAAAACGCGAGCTGGTGTAGCCCAAGGAAGTACTCTTATACCTTCTGTACACAAGTGACCTACCAGAAGTCAAATTTAACACCACAGCTACGTTTTATTAACACACTGCAGTCCTGGCAGTTGGCAATTGCAACGAAGAATCCACATCAAAACCCAACAAATCCAAAATCAGTAAATGGAGATTGAAATGGAGAATCAAATTAAATTAGGTCAAGTCCGTGCATGTCGATTTTACCAATCTCAAGATCGGCTACATCCCACTTTCCTCAACAACACAGCCATTCCCTACTCGAATGAGGCCAAATACCTGGGGTGACGCTGGACGCCAAGCTCAGGTAGAAGGAGCACGTCAAAAAGAATAAAACTGAACTCCGCTTTAAACTCAGAAAAATGTATTGGCTCATTGGCCAACAATCTTCCATGACCATCGGACACAAACTGCTTCTGTACAATCAAGTACTGAAGCCAGTTTGAGCATACGGAGCGCAGTTGTGGGGCTGTACCGCTCCAACCAATTGGCAGATTATTCAGAGATTCCAAAACTCGGTGCTGCGGTGCATTACTGATGCACTTCCGAAAGGACGCTCTGCACCGCGAACTTGAAGTGGACAGTGTAGACGAAGTCATCAAGCAGAGGGCCACGGCCCATATTGCAAGACTCAGATACCACATTAACAAAGAAGCTGCAACGTTCCTTGACAAGAACTCACTCGGCAACTAGCATGAACTAGTGTAGGCGGTGAATGTGACGAAGTTCATAGGGACACGGGATTAAGTTATCTTTTGTCCTAATAAACAGTTATAGTAATGTAAGTCAGCGCAATATTGTTAATGAGACTAATCAGTGCAATAAAATTGTCAATGCAAAAAAAAGCACAGTGTAAAAAAGTAACGTTCAGGACCAATCATAGCTTATTGGATGAGATTGTTTAGAGTACCAGAGCCTCAAAGAATCGTGACGTCAAAGAGGCTAGCCATGGCTGGTGGAGTTGCCAGTTGTTATCTTTCAGTGAGCAAGACGTATCAACAAAGCAGCATTGCTCCAATCATACTGACAATGCTTCCAACCAATAATGTCACCAAGAGTCACGGTTCCAGTTGGCTGGCCAAGGTCATATTGAGTGCACATGACCAAGACCTCTACAAAGAGGAAAATTTATGCAAATGGGGTGTACCCACTGTTAAATAGAAAAAAATACATGTGAATAGAGGTGCTCTGGAGAGCATGAGGTTATCACTATCATAGGATTCAAAAACGCCGGCTGCTGCGCTTTGGTCAGTATTTTATCAGAAGTAGCTTATTATTTACAAAAGTTTGTTCCCAATAACAAAATTGAGGGGGGAGGGGGACTTTCAGTTGGTTACAGCTGTTTATTTATTTATTAACATACGGGACGAGCCCAATGCACATAAATATTTGCAGAAATTCACAATCAAGATAATAATATAGTACGTATCGCATAGAGAACCTCACTGTCATTGAGCAACAGGAATTCGCGGAGTTGCGACTTGAAGGAAGGAAGAGAAAAGGGGAGGATGAGAAGAAGAGATTGGCTTGACGGGGAAGGCGGTGAATCATGTAGTTGGTAGCTGAAAAGGGAAACGCAAAAGGTCCACAGTCAAGTTCAAACGTGGAGCTAGTAGTACAATGCCGGCAAGGAGAAGTGGGGCATCAATGCGTCCAGAGAGCAATCCATGGAGGAAGAACATATATGCCACAATACGACGGTCCACGGGACAAGGGATATTGAACTCCCTGGACAGAGCGCCGTAGTCTACGTCCTCACGAGGGATCTAAAGCTTGAAGGCAAGGTAGCGCAGGAAGGCTAGATGAACCCGATCAATTTGGTCGATATGGCAAGCGTAATAGGGGCTCCAGACTAGTGAACCATACTCAAGGATAGGGAGGACGAGGGCAGGAATGTGGGTAAGCTCGCGAGTGTTCCTCATGATGAATCCGACAGAACGCATGGCACAGGCAGATATCTTGTGTTTGGAAAATGAAAGCTGAGAATCGATGAGAATCCCCAGGTCCTCAACCACAAACCTCCTGCATAGAACGGCGTCACCGACGGTATAATCACGGAGCAGAGGATCATGGGAGCGATGAAACGATGAGACAGCACACTTGGCAACATTGAGCGAGAGACCGTTCAAAGAGCACCAATCAACTAGAGCGTTGAGGGCATCCTGGAGACGAGCACTGTCCGCCACATCACCGACTCGAGAGAAAAGCTTGAGATCGTCAGCGAAGACCAAGAACCGTACTCCTCGAAGGGAGGGGCAAACACCGTTCATGACAAGCGTAATTAGAATGGGCCCCAAGTGGGATCCCTGGGGATGCCGGACGTCGCTCGAAAGGGGGAAGAAATCACGCCAGCAGTCCTCACAAACAGGGTGCGATCAGCCAGATAACTACCCACCCAGCCAAGAAGGGGGCCAAACACACCTATCGACTCCAAAGCAGCCAGAATGACAGCGTGAGGGAGCTTGTCGAAGGCCTTCGAAAAGTCAGTCGTAATGAGGTCAACCTGGATTCCCTCTGAGATGGTCTGGAGGACAAACTCTTGGAAAGATAAGATGTTGGTGACGGTGGACCTCCCACGAACAAAACCATGCTGCTCCTCAGCAATGACGGACGCTAGGGCAGGCGTAAGTCGAGCCACAACCAACCTCTCAAAAATGTTAGGGATGGTGGATGGCGAGGCAATTGGATGGTAGTTAGTGAGTCAATGAAATTTTAGTCAGGGACGCGTTTCCGGCTCTGGTTGGTCCTCGAACCTTTTCAGCCCGATCGGACCAAATTTGGACGGGGTAGAGTCAAAATGTGTTTTTCAAAGAATGATTTTTCGAGAATTTTGGCGATCAAGGCGTGTGGGGTATTATTTTCGACTAAAATTTGGATGCTGAATCCAATGAGACGGGTCCCGGGACGATTGGATCCCAATGGGTATCCATCTACCCATTTCGAAGTGGGTTTTCGAGATTTCTGGTACCTAGGCGTGTGGGATATCGTTTTCCACTAATTTTTGGATGCTGAATCGATTGAAATGAGTCTCCACGCGCCTGATCCGAGGAATAACCAATCCCTGAGAAAGAATTTACAGCGTTTTTGGTCTCAAATGTTGCCCGCAATTCACTTTTTCAAACGGGTTGTGACCTCAACGTTCAGCGGGTAGCTTTTTTGAAAAATCGATCATTCACACTATTTCTGATCTATTTAAACCTTTTTCCCCTTCCATAGCCATGGACAACATCAGTGAAAAACAAAAATTGGCCAATTTCAGACCTTTTGGTGCAGCCCATTCTCTCAGCTTATTCTTATGAGAGTAATCACTTTCAACTATTGACTTTTATACTGCACGGCTCATAATAACGCCAATTAACGTGACACAAACTCCAAATTCCAACAATGACTGCAATGGGCGCTCTGGTAGGACTTTAACTGCAGATATGTTTACCGAAATCGGACAGAATGATGGCGATTACTCTCCAATTGCGCCAAAAACTGTCAAAGTGTGCTGTAAAATGGACAAAAGTTACAGGGGCTCTCACTTGATCTGGTCTTACCCGGTTCTGATGTCCTTCACTTTGGATTTCTCCTTTTGCTGTTGGAGGGACGTAGAATCATTATTGGCGATTCGAGAAATCTTGTAGTCAGTCACCCTTTCTGCCGCTTTGGACGCCCTGTGTTGTTCGTACTGTTTCTCTCTCTGAAATGGCGTGCCCATACCGTAACCGTGGTGACTCAAATATTGTCGATGTTGAGGCGCCGTGTGCTGATTTGAAACAAGTTTGAAGAAAAATTAACTTATAGGTTTGAAATTATAAGAAAAAAGTCATTCAGCGAAATCTTAATTTCACGTTGAAAAGGCCATGAAGACAAAGCAGAAATGAGAGTGGTTACGTTGAGATAAGATGATTTTGCCTGTTGGCCAAGTTAGCTTACTACAATATCTTGCTCGGTGCTCTCAACTGACTTATCTTTGAAGTATGGTCCATACTTAGCTTCACCTTCCTCAGCGTTGAAACGTTTTCTCACAAATTCGGTTTGAAGAGTTCTGTACGCTTCCTCAATCTTTATTTAATAAGAAAAATAAGATTTGATAGAGGGTGTGTAATATTTACAGCAATCAATTTTTCATAAAGGCAAAATGTAAAATTATTGGTAAATATGCACTGTTGGGGGCCCCTGTCATGGCGCCCTAATACATCGATACGTCCTGTCAAGCGAGATAATCGATAGTTTTTAGATTAGTCAAATTGATCACCAACGATCCGACTAGGTATGCCCCTTTTGATTGCAGACCATGTACCTTCAATGGAATTTGTATGCACATCATTTTCAGGGTTTTAAAAATGATTACTCCACCAACAGTGTGAATAGATGGTGGTCCCAGGCAGTATGCAGGTCTTAATAATGTTTAACAGAGTCTCCTTATCCCTTCTTTCAACAACCCAGAAAAAACACTTACCCAGGTTAAGCAGGATGTCAATTCCTGACATCCTGCCAAGCTCAAAGTAAGATCCCAAACGAACACTCTTTTTCACTCAATGGGAAGGAGCAGCTTTCATCCTGCAGTCCAACTCAAGCCTATCTTGCTTTGAAGGACATGGTCTGAGAGACATATTCTTCCCACATTCAGGACATATGCTCTTGTAATCAATCCCAGATCCATACAAATCTCAATCACTCTTTCTGGTCACTCATGCCTCAAACACCCAAAAAAAAATAAATAAAACACTTCCGTTAAATATTTGATCACTGGGAACAGCTAAATTGCTCCCAGCACCAACTACCTACCTAGCGGGAGGAGGATCAACTACTGAACCAGTCAAATCCTTACTTTGTTGAGATATGGTCTACCTGTCTTGATAGAAGAAAAACCTCAAGAAAATATAGAAGAAATATTACTCTCACATAAACAACCAGCAATACTAATTTATAATATCATATAAAAAAAATTAAGTTCACCTTGCAGTTGTCAACACTGCAAGGCAAGGCCTCCTTGTTTTCTCTCTTTTGATGCTTGGCGTCTTTCTGGTTGTAGCCATGAGCTTGAGATCCAACAATATAAACCAAAGACCCAAAAGACTGAGTATTGTTCAATTATCAAATCCAGTATTATCCATATTCATAGGTAAATAAGAAGTGGTTCGTTTCATGTGTATGAAATTCAGTGAAGAAACACCGATAATTTGGCGACTTCCATTCCAACAAAAAGGAATATAATATAGAAGCAACGACACAAAGAATTATACAAAACAATAAACTAGGTCTAGTCTTTACTGAAGACTGTCTAGGCGCCTAATAAATGTAACCTTTTTTTCTTTAAGACAATAGCCAATCGTAACGCGTGATGTAACGGACATCGATACAGTGATCTCGAAGTCGAAATCGATATTTAGACGCTTTATCAAGCGTGTTATCAAGAGGCCCCTGACAGTGCATTTCAACCAAATTATTTCTTTCTAGATGGGATCAATTCAATTTCTCAAAAAAATTTCCGGCTAAACCCAAATATAGGGACCGCTGTCACGTAATCAACTGAGAGCAATGATATCGCGCATATGGTGACTATCGATACAATTTGAATGCCATTCATTTTGGTATTACTTACGTGACGTTTTATTTTATTTTTAAGTTTATTTCAATTTAGTATTTTCTCTCGTGGTAAAACTGTCGAATTAGGTGCGCACCCCCTCTTATCACTAAATTCGATATATCGAAGGAAAGAACTTAGTTCCCTCGATACTTCGAATTTAGGAATGGAGGTTACATAACCTAAAACATTTTTTCTGCAACATATTTGAACATTTTGTTGTGCATTTAACTCGGGGGCGTATTTGGAAAGAAAAAAACATCCCTGTTGTGTATTTAACTCGGGGGCGTATTTGGAAAGAAAAAAACATCCCTGTTGTGTATCTAACTCGATATATCGAAACGTGTAGGAAGGTCATAAGTGATAACAGGGGGTGCGCACCTAATAGCACAGTTCAACCTCTCTCGTTTTTATAAAAACACATATGGCGGACAGGGATATAATATTTCGCGTATATCGATAGTGCGCTCGACAGAGCTTACTATCGATACTTGCACTTATCAGTGACAACGGTCCCTATTCTTGGGCATTCCAGCATGGAATACTTATTCCATGATTCTTGGGTTTTACCAAAATTTCCAAAATCAGCTGTATTACAGAAGATAATATTATACTATACAGATACCTCTTTGAATTTAGCAGCATCCGCTTCCTTGCTCTGACTATCAGGATGAAACCTTTTCACCAGCCGAATAAAAGCCTTTCTCACTGTTTCTTGGTCGCTCTCGTTGGGTAATCCCAAAACATTGTAACATTTCTGCAATATATGACAAACGAGGATAATTTTCAAGTTCCAACGACAACTTTATACTTCGGGATAAAAATAAAATAATCTACATTCTTACAGCAATACTCTGAGGTGCAGCTGTCGAGATAGCCCGAACGTACAGCAACCGTTGCGTTGGTGAGCACCAATGATGGACCGGTTTGGCTATTCCGCTCAACATTTTTGAACGACGTACTAAGTACAATACCAACAGTTTTGATCAGAGTTCTCACCTGAAGCATTGGGATGAGAATTTTCGTTTAACTTGTATCATTACCATACAATTGTTCAAGTAGGTGCAATTAATAGGTTTTTAATAGGCAGCAAGACCTTCACATCATGTTCGATCCGTGAACACCTCAACAAGCGTAGTAAAAGCTAGTAAAAAGTAACGAAAACCTTCTTTCTTATAAGTGAAGAACCTATTTATAAAGAACTAATAAAAAAATAACTGTCATAACAGAAGTTATTTAATTTATCATTTCATCAGATGATAAAATCGGCTCTTATCAGTCAACACCATAAGTGGGACTTTCGAGGCAAGAAAAGACATGCCTCTTATTACCGAAGCGTAGAGGGATTTTCAGAGAGCTCTCTCTACGGTCTAGCCCAGTCAACACTTGAGCGGAGAATGGCGGTTTTATACAGCGTATGAGCAGAGAAGAAAACGGCAACAGCGCTGATCTATGAAGAGGTTGCAGAGCAGCTATTCAGAGATGTTACAGCGCAGATATTCAGAGATTACGGCGTAGATCATTGGTGGTGTTGCCACGTGGATCTTCTGAGAGTTTGCAGCATGGATCAGCAGGGTTTCTTCTGGCGGAACTTTAGAACCAGCGGTGTCTTATTCCATGACATATCCACGACAGTGGACATCCGAGCCTAGTCCAGTACTCCGAGAAGTGGTTGAAGGGGAGTGTCGGGAAAACAACCACTTTCATCCCTATGGTCGCTCACCTTCGTGGATGGTAGCCCTGTTTCTATCTGGAACAAACCTGGAAGTGTGGCAATCATCTTCTTCTGGGCTCTTGAAGGTTCACAAGGTCATGGCAAGGCGTAACTTTATGGTGTTCTGTTGCGTTTTGTATTCGAGAATATCAAAGCAATCCTACTGATTAAGCGATGGTTAACATCTTTGTCCGGTTAATACAATGTGTCGGAATTTCAATCTTCCACAATGATCTTAAGGTCGCTTCGCACTGCCAGTAGTACCTACGTCTGCCGCTGCACTGACACGCCGATTGCAGCCTGATCCTTTTCTCGTCGGTTCGATGGAATAAGTATATTCCATGGTTTCTCTTCAGTACGCTTACGAATATGGCGTCTGTTGTTGTGCGCGTAGTGTTCGTTTTGTGGAAAGACGCCCAGTGCAAATCGGTATAAAGCTATTCTGTTTCGTTTGAGATCTGACTTCATTGGAAGGTATGTAAATATATTGTGTCATCCGATCTTTTGGTTTCACTCATAAAAGCCCGGATTCCGATACAATGATATAAATTGTTCCACTTCATCTGTTGAAAAGGGGTTATAAGGTGGTTAATATATTATATTTATGTCGACAACAGTTTTGATGGCCTTTGATTTCTTCTTTCCTTTGCTTGCCAGGCCCTTTCCTCAACAAGCTTGTCTTCCTGGACATTTAGGATGAACCTTGTCACGGCATTCCACTTTGACACTCTCTTGAGTATCCTGGAAATTATTACGTGGAACTGCACGTCACAGATGAAAAGCTTCAAACTGTTTGATAGATTAATATCCTATAAAGGGAAAAAAGGGTGAGTTTCCTATACCGTATTCGTGGTTGCAACCTTGACATAGCTTGTATTCAATTCAGCTGTCAACACTAGCTATCTCAGATCAGCAATCAAAACTTAGGATATCTCAGAGTTTCTGGCATGCAGCACTTCATCAAAATTGAATTATTCAATTAATAGTTACTACGCTAATGATATTCGTCTGCACTGAAAATAAGTCTCTACACGACATGCCAAATGAAAGTGGTAGTTGTCCTCCCATTTTCCAGGTTGACTTCTCACCATTGGGAATGGCGTGAATAGCCAATCTCATGTTCATAATTATCCTACCCTGTATATCGTGAAATTGAGTTGACACTCAGAGTTTGTTATGAGTTTATTACTAGCCCTCACTACCCATCAGGAAGGCAGTGGTTTCAGCTGATTCAACTTCTACTTGAATGGACGCCATCTTGGGACGCTTCTCATTCTTGTCTTCTTGGCTCTCCTCTGAAATACTATGCTTCGCTAATAACCCATCTTCTGAATTCATCCTGTTTCAAATACTTGGTTTCCTCGCCTCTACTGAAGAAATACATTGAGAACAAAGTAGTTTACTTCAGTATCATGTAACGTACTTAGACACCAGATTATTGGGTGAGTTACTTTAGTATTCTTAATTTCGTACATACCCAGGTTACCTAGGGGCACTAGGTGATAGGAATCAGATTTATCAAGAAATACTTGCAAGTAAAATATGATTCTACACCGCTTTACGGCGACACGTACCATTTTCTCGTACGCCTATTTCTGAGACCATCACTGTGTTGAGTTTTTTGGAATACCAGGGGCCTGTTCCTAGAAACTCTTCACTCCACGCTTTGCGACTCTTCATCTCATACTCTTTACATTGAAATTACGAAGTGTTGGAGAGCTTCCAGTTCCTAGAAACCTTTCACTCCAACTTTCTTGTTCTACTCGAAATGTAGAGGGAATTGTTGTTGTGTACCTATTTTGTTGTAACCTTCCTCACGCTTAGGACACCTAAACGAGAACAACTCAAGACTTCTATTGCATATATATATTCGAAGTATAAATTATCTCCTAAATGATATTTGGAGAGTACTAAACTATTTGGCAAAGTCATTGATTACTCTACAAAAAAATGGACGAATCTTCATTTGAAACCCACAGTATTGGCTCTTCATAGGACTGAAATGTTTCTTAGAACAGAACCCGAGTAGAACACCAAAAACTCTGCAAACATTGACTCTTCATTTCGACTACATCTTCTTAATGCTCTGCACTTTCTAGGAACGAAAAGTTTTCGCAGAGTGGAGAGTTTGCACATTCAGAGTGGAGAGTGAGGAGTGAAGAGTTTCTAGGAATAGGCCCCAAAAGAGTGACTGTAACCATGCTTTGTAGGTGTCACTACTAAGCGACCCTTATAATTGGACAGCTACAGAACGAATGTCGTCGAGGGCGATCAACATCGATTTAAGAGGAAAAATGAAGGAAAATTTAATCGAAAGTGGGAATAGTAACGTAATTAATAGTAGTTTGAAACTCGTTCTTAGGGTCGCTAACGTTAACAAAACAGGTACAACAACTGCAACGATACCCTTATCTCTTTATCAGTTTGATATGAAGTAAAAACCAACGATCTGAACTGTGCCCAATTTTAATCATTTCCAATTTTGAATAGGGAATTTAGCTTTTAAGGTGGTATTTGAGCCGTTTAGAGGCAACTTGGATTGTTCTCGTGTGTGTACTTGTGCCGTTTCGATTCTATTGAGAATTTTTATTGCGGTTTGTAACTCTTCATTGGAACTAAAGACTCAACAGGTTGACCGGCAGTAACGCAATTCGATTAAAATCTAGTGACCATGGATCTGGACGACAGTAAACCCGAAGAGAAACCGGAAACACTTGACCCTTTTCAGTGCGTCAAAAGCGGAAAGCTGAGAGAAGTGGGCAGCCAAGCCATTTGGACGTTGTCCTCTTGCAAGCCAGGTAGGGTTTTTCACGTATTTGATAAGTTCTACACTTACCACAATTTCCCCTCAGCAAGTCTTACACATCCTCGATGACTTCGTTTTCGCAGGTTTCGGAGTGGACCAATTGAGGGACGAATTACTTGACACTTACTGGCAATCTGATGGACAGCTCCCTCATTTGGTCACCATTCAATTCAAGAGGAAAACAACAGTGTCTGACGTTTGTATATTCACCGATTACAAACTTGACGAAAGTTACACGCCTTCCAGGTAAACTATGAATAGCCTTAAATCTCTGATTATTGAAACGGTTTTCATCGTTAATGCGCGTGCTATAAAACAAATTTAACCTGTCGATGAAATTTTTTCACTCACTGCTACTGTAACTTCAAAACAGTTGTACCTTTCTGGTTTATTCTCACTTGGATAATCAACCTATGTTTAATGCTAGAGATCGATTCCAACAAATAGCCCCAAAATTAGGCATGTTCAAGATATCTACAGAAAAAAAAAGCAAATTCATTCCGGTAGGTTATCCCTCGGACCAGGCTGATGGAGACTCATTCCTTCAACATGGGGGAAACAGTGGGTGTGGCGGGTCTTGGGCCCATTCCAATCGATTCAGGATCCAAAATTTAGTGGAAAATGATACCCCACATGCCTAGGTACCAGAAATATCGAAAACAGATATATTCAAAATTGGTAATAAATACCCAATGTGACCCATAACTTCTTTCGTGGATGCCAATCGTTCTGGGACCCATTTCATTGGACTCAGCGTCCAAAGTTTAGTGGAAAATGACACCCCTCATGCCTAAATCGCCCAAAATCTCGAAAATTCATTTTTCAAAAAACACATATTGACCCCTACCCCGCCCAAATTTGGTCCGATCGGATACCCACAACCTCATCCAGAGGGCGCCAATTGTTTCAGGGCCCATTTCATTGGATTCAGCATCCAAAATTGAGTGGAAAATGATACCCCACACGCCTAGGTATCAGAAATCTCGAAAATTTATTTTCGGTTGGTTATTGGTTGTATTCCTTGAATAATCAACCTGTTTTCATCAATGTTTTCATGCAAAAAGTCAATCTCTCCGATTTGGCCCAAAATTGTTTTTTGGACGTATCAAGGTGTCTTGATCAAAATTAGGGTTGAACTGTGCTATTAGGTGCCCACCCGCTGTTATCACTTATGACCTTCCTACACGTTTCGATATATCGATTTTTGAAAATGTATCGTTCTGGTGCACTTGGGTCCTCTTCTTCCCTCTGCGCCCGCCTAGTTTTTCCCCGTATTCAGAATTTTTCTAACTTTAAATACGCCCCCGAGTTAAATACACAACAGGGATGTTTTTTTCTTTCCAAATACGCCCCCGAGTTAAATACACATCAGGGATGTTTTTTTCTTTCCAAATACGCCCCCGAGGTAAATACACAACAAAATGTTCAAATATGTTGCAGAAAAAATGTTTTAGGTTATGTAACCTCCACTCCTAAATTCGAAATATCGAGGGAACTAAGTTCTTTCCTTCGATATATCGAATATATATCGAATCTAGTGATCTATATATCGAACCTAGTGATAACAGCGGGTGGGCACCTAATAGCGCAGTTTTACCAAAATTAGTAAATGTCCGTCCGCCGTACGCCGTCTAAGCCAATTTTAGTAGTAGACAATTTCTAAAAATCTGAAATTTTGGTCAGGGACCAGTTTCCGGCTTTAGTTGGTCCTCGAAACTTTTCAGCCCGATCGGACCAAATTTGGACGGGGTAGGGGTCAAAATGTGTTTTTTGAAAAATGAATTTTCGAGATTTTGGGCGATCTAGGCGTGTGGGGTATCATTTTCCACTAAATTTTGGACCCTCAATCGATTGAAATGGGTCCAGGACCCGCCACACCCACTTTTCCCCCCATTTCCCCCATGTTGATGAAATGAGTCTCCATGCGCCTGGTCCGAGGAATAACCAACCCCTGTGTATGAATTTGCAGCGTTTTTCATTAATATTCTTTCCGTACAGTGTCTTTGATTATTGTGAAATAAGTGAAGTTTATGTTTTTGCCAATGTACCCGACCAATTTGGTTATTTACAGAGTTTCGGTCCGCGCCGGTTCGAGCTACAACGACATCCAAGAAGTGGAAGTGCTCGACCTTCACGAGCCCGCCGGTTGGATCGTCATTCCAGTCAAAGACACCAAATCCCGTCGTCTTCGAACTTTCATGATTCAAATAGCGGTTATGTCCAACCACCAAAACGGCCGCGACACTCACATACGACAAATTAAAGTTCATTCGCCCATCGAAAGGGGTGGTTTGACGCCAGTTCCCGAATGCCCCAAGAACTTCACCACCGTCGAATTTCAACAGTACAGCTGCATACGATGAAAATTGCAACGAACAATCCTCAATTCATGTGGATGATTGTTTAATATTGTGACTCAGTGCTTAATTAACTTATAATCAGTTCAATTGAAGACAGTGCACTTCAGAAATACGACTGTTTCAATACATTTTTGTTGTATAAATATTTTCATACTAAATAAAAAGCCAGCTTTTGAAGAATTACGTGCACAGGGTGTCCAACGAGTTTCTCAAGTTTTAAGGAATAATGACTGATTTGTTTATTTTGGTTTTGGTTGGTTATTCCTTAAACCTATATTTTCTTGCAAGAAGTAAATCTCTTCTATTCGGCCCAAAGTATATTTCAGGGCGTTCCAAAGTGGCCAGATAAAAATTCGCAAATGTCCGTACGCCGTCCACGCCGACTTTGGTAATTTCTAAAAATATGAAATTTTGGGCAGGGACCCGTTTCCGGCTCTTGTTGGTCCTCGAAACTTTTCAGTCCGATCGGACCAAATTTGGACGGTGTAGGGGTCAAAATGTGTTTTAAAATTTTCGAGATTTCTGGTACCTAGGCGTGTAGAGTTTCATTTTCCACTAAATTTCGGATGGAAATTCTCTGTCGGAATGGGTCCGGGATACGCCACACCCTTTGTTTTCCCAATTTTTGATATTTAGTCGATTTAAGCATGTTGGGTATTTTTGGATGCTGAATCGATTGAAGTGAGTCTCCATGCGCCTGGTCCTAATGAAGAATAACCAATCCCTGTGATTTTATTTAACGGGTGTTAATTCTAATTCTAATTGAAATCCCCAATGTAACCGAGGTCTGCTTGAGAAAGAACGAGGAAAAGTAATTGGAGAATTTCAATTAAAAATAATAATAATTAAACAAAAATTTACAAACTTATGACATTTTATGTGGAAACACCTAAAAAAGATGATTTTTATTATTTTTTTTTTTCACGCAAAATAAACAAATCGGCGATTATTTCACAAAAATTAAGTCGAATCAAGAAACGGATTGCATCACGTGAATTAGCGTTAAAAAAAATAAAGAAAATTATTATGCTATACTTTAGAGTTCACCATTTATTCACTATTGGACAATGTTGGGGTTGCGCAACTAATTTGTGAAAATAGTACTTCTTCCCCACAGTGCAAGTCTTTGACTTCCAGTGGGGAGTGGCATAAGGATTATTTTGAATCTTGTGAAATGTACACCTTTTCTACAAATGAAAACAATAATAATAAACAAAATAATAGTAACGAAATGCAGGATACACTGTATGATTGTCACCCTGGTCCAGTTAGGACACCTGATAACTCGAATGGATAAGGCTCACCACCTATATGCTAAACTCAATTCAAAATGAAGATTTGTTCACTTGTACTCGAGGATGAAGGTCGAAACGTTTGATTACGTACTTGATACCTACTTCTGAAATCGCTTAGTAAATAAATTTAAGAGGATTTGTCCTCAAACAAAACAAAAACCCACTCATTTTCTACAAAGTATATATAATTAGATATATTACGGCTTAAGTTGTTTGGAACTCGTTCCGTACTTTTAGTCTCTGAAGATCACTCAATTTTGGTTGGTTATTCCTTGAATAATCAACCTAAGTTTTCATGCAAAGGGTCAACCACTCCGATCGGACCAAATTTAGGAGGGGTATGTGTAATCAAAATCAATTCAAAATGTGTATTTTAGAGAGATTTTTGGCAATCTAGGCGTGTGGGGTATTATTTCCCACTGAATTTTGGACGCTGAATCCAATGAAATGGGTCCCAGAACGATTGGCGCTCTCTGGATGAGGTTATGGGTCAAAATGGGTACCTATCTACCCATTTCGAATGGTGTTTTCGAGATTTCTGGTACCTAGGCGTGTGGGGTATCATTTTCCACTAAATTTTGGACGCTGAATTGATTGGAATGGGTCCACGACCCGCCACACCCACCGTTTCCCCATTTCCCCCATGTTGAAGAAATGAGTCTCCATGTGCCTGGTCCGAGGAATAACCAACCCTTGTTCAAGAATTTGCAGCGTTTTGTATTTCGGAAATGATTCTTTCCATTTCGATCACCAAAACAACACAACACTCGACAAAGTGGTTGACAATCCTTCAAGCGACTAGCGATTTGAGCGACAAAAAACAAACTGATTTGAAAATCAGAACTACGCGACTGAACAACTTACACGATGAACGCGTCTGATGCTTTAACGATTCAAACTAATCCAAAATCATCTAAATTGGTTCAGCCGTTCTAGAGTTATAAATGCCTTTTTTATAATATATTTTGATTTAAGATTTATTTCGTATTTTCGACAAGTCGTCATTAAAACGGCCATAACTTCCATAATTTACAAGATAATCTCAAATCCGAGTACACCGTTGGAAGGAACGTCTAATCTGATGGGACCCTTTACGTCCCACAATAATTGAGCACTGGTATTCACTAATTCAGCCTCAAGTTAGAAAAATAAATAAAAACGCAAAATCTTGTCAACATTCAGCGGGGTGAAGAAAACGTTTTCCCAAGATAAATTCCCTCGTTCATTCGTGGAACTTCCCCAGAATACCAGCATTCCAACAGTATGTTCAAAATTATTTTTGTAACATAATAAAAAAGTATAAATGACGTTTTAAGTGATAAAACGCTGCCAATTCTTACACACGGTTTGGTTATTCTCGGATCGGGCGCATGGATTTCTTCAACGTGGAGAAAATGGAGGAAACTGTGGGTGTGGCGGGTCCCGGACCCATTCTAATCGATTGAGGGTCCAAAAGTCAGTGGAAAATGATACCCCACTCGCCTAGGTTACAGAAATCTCGAAACCACACGTTCGAAATGGATAGATGAACACCCATTTCGACCCATAACCTCATCCAGAGGGCGCCAATCGTTTTGGGACCCGTCTCATTGGAATAAGCGTCCAAAATTCAGTGGAAAATGATACCCCACACGCCTAGGTACCAGAAATCTCGAAAACACATATTGTAAATGGGTAATATATACCCAGTTTGACCCATAACTTCTTCCAGTGGGTGCCAATCGTTCTGGGACCCACTTCATTGGATTCAGCGTCAAAGATTTAGTGGAAAATGATACCCCACACGCCTAGGTACCAGAAATCCCGAAAATCCATTTTTCACAAACATATTTTGACCCCTACCCCGCCCAAATTTGGCAAAACGCGGCGTGCAAGCTCAATACGACATCACGGAAACTCGACTACAAATGAACACTGGAAGATTGAGTGAAGCGTTGAGTGATGCGCCACCGCGTGCTATCAGTAAAACTGAGGGACCAGCCTGTTAATGTATTAATAATAATGTATTAATAATGTCGGATAGTCGTAGGCACGCTGACAAGCGTAGGCTATCTGTAAGCATTACGTTTCCGTTGCGGTGGTTGAGGACGAGGCGGGGTGCAGCCCGGCGGTGGGGGTCGCTCCGCACGGACGGAGGACTCCGAGGCGGCCCAAGTCTTCAGCGCCTTCAGTGTCTTCGCGGTTGTGCTTTAGTGATCGTGACTTGTCCTACGACGTCTGTTTCTATACGATCTCCGAACATCGCGAGCGTCCTGAAAAGGTAAAGTGTAATTAATAATAATTATAAATATAGTTTCAATATAAAAACTATACGTTTTATAGTCTTGCCCTTTACCCTGCACAAGGTGTTTTCTCAAAAAAGTTACCCTGAGAAAGTTTTTGCGCTCCACCAAAGTAATAGATTTTTCGACTCATTCACTAACAATAATACCCGCCTGGTGCAATGCAATTTTTTTTTTTCATTTGTGTCCCTGCTTCAAATCTATTTTTAGGCGTCCAATAATGCAAAAATTACTAAATAAACATACATCAGTTAGCCACTGTCTATTCCTTGTTTTCAGTTGAAAATAAAAGTCGGAATCTTTTTAATATTATCGTCGTACTTACATAAAAAAAAAAAAAAAAAAATCGTTTAAAAAAACTACCTCAGGGTTGATTGAGAACCATTGCTGACGGCGACTCTTTTTCTAAGGTGCCTTTGTATTTGAAAATGTACCATAACGCAGTGGCCAAATTGGGATAAATTTTCCCCATTAAAAACCAATGTGTCAAGTTATTTATTTATTCTCTATATTTTTCCAATAATTCTTTGAATGGAATTTTAAAAATAATTTAATTGTTTATTTTCAATAATTTTCCAATGAGCTCTACATAGTAGAAAAATCTATTTGTTTAATTATTTTATTTTGAATCATTACTGATGAAATGTATAAATTAAACTTATACTATTTTTTTTCAACGATCTCAATCGTTACAATGTATTTTTACAGTCGTGTTTTAAACAGAAACATGACCTCAACTTAGTGCCGCTATTGGTTATTCCTTGAATAATCAACCTATGTTTTCATGAAAAAATTCAATCTTTGCGATTCGGCCCAAAAATTTTTTCTGGGCGTTTCAAATTGTCTAGATAAAAAAGTCAAATGTCCGTCCGCCGTCCACGCCGACTTTGGTATCATTTCCACTAAATTTTGGACGCTGAATTCAATAAAACCGGTCGGGAAACAATTGTTGCCCTCTGGATGTGGTTATGGATCAAAATGGGTGCCTATATACCCATTTCAAAGGTGTGTTTTCGATATTTCTGCTACCTAGTCGTGTGGGGTATCATTTTCCACTAAATTTCGTACCCTGAATCGATTGGAGTAAATTCGGGACCCGCCACACCCACTGTTTCCCCCATTTTCCCCATATTGGAGAAATGAGTTTCCACGCGCCTGGTCCAGTTCTCTCAAGTACCACATTTGGCGCAGATTCCATACCAATTTGTCGGTTTGTGTTATTTTTTTATGTTTTGACGAAGGATTCGAAACGAAACAGAAAAGGGGTAGACTAGAGCCAAGCTCCGTATCAAATGAAATTGACATTTAGAACAAAACTTTCTTCCAAATATAACTGAGTAACTAATAAGACGAACAAATTCTGAAAGGATAATAATTTATTCCCTCTGAATTTGTTAATTTTTCTAATATAAGACCGCTTTGTAAGTGTTTCCTCTGAGGATTATCTTTACAATGAAGGAAATTAATCGCATGATGCAAAATGAATTTAAGTCAAATTGCCTATACATACTGGCTCTCGCTATATGTGATTTGGAAGGTAATAAACGCTTCGCGACTATCTCCCTCCTTTCTCAACCAATTTGAGACCCTAACGATAACGAAATCTTACTACAACATGGTTGAATTCGCTCGTCCATTGACCAGCGCGTGCCCCGGGCATCTCCGATCGTAATCTCACTGGTCGAAGACGAAGCACGTCTGGAGTGAATAGGCCAGGAGGATCCTCTCTGAAATAATCATCCGTTCTACCTACCACACAATGAGGAGATGCAGCAATTTCACCCGACCTGGTCTATTGTTTGCCTGAGAAGTGATTAGTCGAGTAGCAATCACCCAACTTGTACCAACGTAGCGGGAGCGAAATACGGTGTCAAATACCTAGTATTTTGCCTGAAATGAGTTCGGGATCAATTTCTGTCGGTTCGCTGTACAAACTTTTGAGGAAAAGGGCTCCTCATAATAACCTAAATTACCAAATCTTGAATGTAGGTATTAATCACGCTGGAAATTCCTGAAATTCCGAGGAGAACTGAGGTCGAAATAGATGTTTCGTATAAACATCTAAAAACCTATAAAATGTTATGTGGTTGATGCAAATACATGATATTTCTGATGGAATAATAAACCAGAAGAACGAACAAGTACATTGAAAGAGTACTTTGTTGCGTTTGAATTCAACATACCTCATTGAACATCTAAAAATTTGACATGGGCTGGTGGTCCCCCCCCATAGATGTGGAGGTCCCCTTTGAGGGGTGGTCTCCTTCCATAGATGTGGAGGTCCTCTTTGAGGGGTGGTTTCCTTCCATAGATGTGGAAGTAATCTTTGAGAGAAAGTTTCCTTCCATGGATGTGGAGGTGTTCTCTGAGAGATGGTTTCCTTCTGTAGATATGGAGGTCCCCTTTGAGGGATGGTTTCCTTCCATAGATGTAGAGGTCCCTTTGAGGGGTGGTTTCCTTCCTTAGATGTGGAAGTCATCTTTGAGAGATAGTTTCCTTCTATAGATGTGGAGGTCCCTATTGAGGAGGGTTTCCTTCATAGATGTGAAGGTCCCCTTTGAGGGGTGGTTTCCTTCCTTAGATGTGGAAGTCATCTTTGAGAAATAGTTTCCTTCTATAGGTGTGGAGGTCCCTATTGAGGAGGGTTTCCTTGTATAGATGTGGAGGTCCCTTTGAGGGGTGGTTTCCTTCTATAGATGTGGAGGTCCCCTTTGAGGGATGGTTTCCTTCCATAGATGTGGAAGTCATCTTTGAGAGATAGTTTCCTTCTATAGATGTGGAGGTCCCTTTTGAGGAGGGTTTCCTCCTATAGATGTAGAGGTCCACTTTGAGGGGTGGTTTCCTTCCATAGATGTAGAGGTCCCCTTTGAGGGTGGTTTCCTCCCACAGATGTGGAGGTCCGTTTTGAGGGGTGACCCACCTCAATCGCAGGCGTGCATTGTTTGTGCTGATTAAGGCTTTTAAGACCTTGACGCTAAAAATTTTGTACAGCGCGCACCCATAAAAACAATATTACCCCTGATGTCAGTCTAATCATTTTTTGTCGTGTGCCCAGGGTCACTCCCATCTCATCTCACGTTGGTGACCAAATGGTGAAATATTAGATAAACAAGCAATCATTTCAGCCCTACCCACTTCTGAAAGGCTTAGACGAAGATGAGAATAATTCATGTGAATAATGATACAAGTTCAAGGCAGGTTTCACGATTAAAAATTTTATTTTTTTCAACAGTTTCACTTTACATGATTCAAAATCTATCTCAATTAAGGAACTAACTAACTAAAACTAATGATCCCCTAAAACAATTTTAAAAGTTCAGACCAAAATCTTCCCAAGTCCAGCGTTTTGAATTCACGAGGTAATAGCCGCTGGCAAAATGAGGCCGACCCCATGGATGTGGGCAGGTTGTAAACTTTCAATAGTTTGCAGAAGCGTTACGCCATTGAAAAAGACAAAAGTCGTCACCAGCTTCGCCAAAAGAAAAAAAAAAAAATAAAAAAAAATTTGCGATTTATTTACTACCGGAACGCTCCGTTATTATTTTCTGTACCGACCTATTCGACGTAAAATATGGGTTAATAACCTAAGAACTCACCTGCTTTGTGCAGTGTACGTGTTCGAATTAATTTTTTCCTCGAGTTTACCGAAACTTAACTTGTCATCAACTTTGAGCCGTGCCAGTGAACAAAATGTTAAATCACGCTGTCAAAGTGAAACAAAACTCTAAAAAACTATCCTCTGCTCTCCCTGTACTGAATAAAAGTTTTAATCGAGTGACTTGGTGGAAACGGAGAAAGCTAACGTGAAAAACATCACAGCGATGTCGGGGTCAGAGTTTTTATCCATCCTTTAATAACCTTGACGAGATCCAAGACCGTTATCATCCAATATACGAGGCGGCATATGGTTCTTTAGCCGCGATGGAAGATTTTTTTATTTCTCATCACTGTCACGTCAACGGAGTGTTGAACTCGGAAACTTCTTGGGCGTGAAAGGCAGATTTCAAGGAACGTAAGCCGTGAAATAGTTGAGCCTCAATACGTCTAATAGGTGTTATTTAATGTTAAATGTACAAATTTAAGTGGGATTGGCGTCGATGGAGCCGGCACCGCACACTTGTGTCGTTCCTGTACGCGTAGAACTCGTCATGTGTACGGTTATACGTGACATGACCCATCCACTTGGAAGATGTCAAAAATGGGACGAACTTGGAGCGTTATGAGAGTCTGGAGCGGCATTTTCCAAGCTCGAGGTTGATCAACCTGGCGGAACCACAGAGGAAGTACCTCCATGGCTGGGTGAGCCAATAGTTCAGCCAGGGTGTTCCGGACGCTGACGTTGGTAGGTAAGTGAGTGAAAAATGTCGAGTGAACCTCAAAAGTACGATGACAGTTCTCAATCCGAGCGGTTCAACGGCTGCAGTTTGGTCGTTGTGGAACGTTCAGGGTCAATCTTTGAGAACAGATGATGTTGATTTTCCTGAATGCCTCCAAAAATAATTCGACTTCCGTCATGGCAACCACATAGGATGTGTAAGCCCCTGACGAGAGCCTGTCCCCAATCAGCTCACGTACTGGTTTGCTCGTTGAATGAATTAAGCACGCGACAATCCTCTGTGGTCAGATACCTGAGCATTGCGTGGCACGAAGTGAAGTACCTGTCTCTGGAGCAGAAAAAGGCTTCATGAAACCCCCAGGCAAATTGCCATTCGCTGTCACGTAGATCGCTGTTGTACACGATTGCCATAATGATCATGATGAATACAAAACCGACGTCGGACTGTGATGTTGACTAATCTTTGAGTTTTCCTCCAAAGCGCTCTGCCTGTCTATTACTGACAAAACCTACGAAATGACCGGCACCCGTGTGGTTTCCCATAGACCACAATGGAACCTACCTAAAAAGCCGACAGTTCGTCCAAAAATGAAGAAGAAGCAGCTGTTGGACATTACACCTGCCGCTGTCGGATCTATCAAACGACAAAATAATGACGCGTTGTAGTGAATGTCCTCGTCGCAAGAGGCTATTTCTGCCCCCTAACCTATTAGAGGCGTTGACCTGTTAAATGTGTCGTGGAACTGAGCAGATTAAAAATATTCCTCTGAGACAAGAGATAGGGAATGTGAAACAAAAAGATAAAAACTATTAGTTGATTCTTATCATTCCAGAAAGTTCGAACGAAGTTTGATCTTAAACAAAATCGCTTACAAAACCGCACATTGAAGTTCCGTTCTACAACCACGTGTTGTGTTTTGGAGTTAAAAGTGACTTCAGTGCATTCACAATACAGTAGAACTCCAATTATCCGAATTAATGGGGACCGGGATCCATTCGAATAACCAAATATTCGAATAATCGGAGTTTTTTTTTATTGAAGTTTTTTTTAACGTTTTTAAATGCTCTTGGATTTTTTGATTTTCCTATCAAAAGAAGTGGTAGTTTATCATTTCCAGTGGAGTTGGCACAGTTAAGCACTGTAAGGCTGGGTACACAAGTTGAGGATTCCGGAGAGGATTCCGAAGAGGGATTCCTCTGAGAAAAACCTCTGAGGCGGCCGGAGCCGGACAGAGCATCCACACATACGGGAAAACCAGGAGGCTTCGGCCAGAGGGTTCGACACGCGAGAGGCCTTTCGAGGAAAACTGAAAAAATTAACGAGGAGCTACGACCACTGTGACGATACTTAGCGATACCTACAACCGATCACCTCATCCACACGTGAAGGAAGGGGTTCAATTCTGGGAACCGCAACCCCGGCCTCAGGTAGCAGGTAGCCAGGCCTTTCCAAAAATTGGAAAGGCCTGGCGGCTTGTTCGGTCCGCCTCAACTGAAGGCCTCGACCCGTCCACACGGACCGTCGGCCAGAGAGGAATCGATCAACGATGAAGGCCTAAGGCTGGGTACACACATTGAGGATTCCGGAGAGGATTCCTCGTTGATCGATTCCTTTCCGGCCGACGGACCGTGTGGACGGGTCGAGGCCTTCAGTTGAGGCGGACCGAACAGTTTCCAATTTCCAGTCCAATTTTTGGAAAGGCCACCTGAGGCCGGGGTTCCAGTTCCCGGAATTGAACCCCTTCCTTCACGTGTGGATGAGGTGATCGGTTGTAGGTATCGCTAAGTATCGTCACAGTGGTCGTAGCTCCTCGTTAATTTTTTCCTGGAAAGGCCTTGTGCGTGTCGAAACCTCTGGCCGAAGCCTCCTGGTTTTCCCGTAGGTGTGGATGCTCCGTCCGGCTCCGGCCGCCTCAGAGGTTTTCCTCAGAGGAATCCCTCTTCGGAATCCTCTCCGGAATCCTCAACGTGTGTACCCGGCCTAATACGTCCTTTACTGACCTTATGTCCAGGGGCACTAGATTCCCTTTTAGAAGCCAAAGTGGTTTTTGGTAATGCTTTCCAAACAAGGCCAGTTTCATCAGCATTATAAACTAACTCCGGATCATAGGATTCTGCTGAAGTTTTAAATTTGTCAATACAATTTTCAGCAGCTGCTGAGTCTGCTGAATGCTTCTCACCAGCCAAATCTAACTCGCGTACTCCATGCCTGAATTTGAAGTTCCTTAGCCAGCCGTTACTTGCCTTAAAAGATGAATAACCAAGCTTTTCTGCTAAGATTTTGGCTTTTGGTTGGTTATTCCTTGAATAATCAACCTATGTTTTCATGATAATGGTCAACCTCTCCGATTTGGCTCAAAATTTTTTTCTGGACGTTTCATGATGTCCTGATCAAAAAAGGTCAATGTCCGTCCGCCGTACGCCGTCCATCGTCGGCGCCGTTTTTGGTAGTAGAAAATTTTCTAAAAATCTGAAATTTGGGTCAGGGGTCTGTTCCCAGCCGAGATGGGTCCTCGAAACTTTTCAGCCCGATCGGACCAAATTTGGAGGGGGTAAGGGTCAAAATATGTTTTTTGAAAAATGGATTTTCGAGATTTTGGGTGATTTAGGCGAGTGGGGTGTCATTTTCCACTAAATTTTGGACGCTGAATCCAATAAAATGGGTCCCAGAACGATTGGCACCCACTGGAAGAAGTAATGGGTCAAATTGGGTATTTATTACCCATTTTGAACACGCGTTTTCGGGATTTCTGGTACCTAGGTGTGTGGGGTATCATTTTCCACTAAATCTTGGACGCTGAATCCAATGGAGTGGGTCCCAGATCGATTGACACCCACTGGAAGAAGTTATGGGTCATAGGTTTTTATTACCCATTTTGAATACGTGTTTTCGGGATTTCTGCTACCTAGGCGTGTAGGGTATTATTTTCCACTAAATTTTACACGCTGAATCGATTGGAATGGGTCTGGGACCCGCCACACCCACTGTTTCCCCCATTCGAGGAATAACCAACCCGTGTGTAAGTATTTGCAGTGTTTTTTTACGGTGAATCCAGAGAGATGAATCCCGGTTCGATTGGTGCCAACAAAATCCCGATATTCATTCGGCCGTCAATTGTGCCCATAACAGTTGACAGGCGTCTAATACAAACATGCTCATAAGCTCTTCATGCATTAACAAGGTATAAAACACACCTGATCTCACGCCGTATTATAATGATTCAAGGTTAGACTATTGAAGGATTGAATTTAGGCTGCCTATCTCTTGTGTTTTGGAGTTAAAAGTGACCTCAGTGCGTTCACAATACCCGAGTTCTGCTGGGCCAATCATCGCCCACGAACATATGTGCGGCGTGTGGGCAATCATCCCCGGAAGGCACTACGCTCGTTGGCCACACCTGCCCTTATCTACCCTTGACACACTACCAAGGCTTCTTCGGAGCCTTTTTTACTATGTTTTGTTGATACTCCGAAAGACCAATATGAGTTCCAATTTTGTTACACTCAGGCCTCATTTCAAATTAACAAATTACTTGCTGAGCTCTTGAGTGGTTAGGTGTTCTTCTTGTCCAGATTCTAGGAGATCTTGAGCGATGTATGAGTGAAGAATCTCAAGATCCGAACAATCTCGGTCACTCGGCTCACATTTCAGCTAGAGGCACCCAGATGTCCTCAGTTGTTCTAAAACAATGTAATTAAAACGCTGCAAATTCTTTCACACGGTGTGGTTATTCCTCGGACCAGGCGTACGGAGATTCATTTCTTCAACATGGGGAAAATAGAGGGAAACAGTGGGTGTGGTGGGTCCCGGACCCATTCCAATCGATTTAGGGTCCAAAATTAAGTGGAAAATGATACCCCACACGCCTAGGTATCAGAAATCTTGAAAATACAGGGTCCGCCAACGAAGTAGGACGTTTTTGAAATGGGTAGTACTCAGCGTAGGGAACTCTGTGAGGGGTGGGGTTGGGATCATCGTGTTCACAATGAAGGGAAGTTTTTTTAGGTTAGTTGCAAAGATGCCACAACGTGTTTTCGCGGTAAGTCGGTTTTTAGTGAACGGTGAGTCGATAATTCAAACACAGGGAGATTTCCGTCGAGAGTATGCGATTTCTCCCCGCGGAGCTATCCCAACTCGTAATGTAATCCTAAGGTGGGTTGAAAACTTCAGGGAAACGGGCAGTGCTACGAAAAAAAGGAGGGGAGGAGATCGAACAGCGCAAACTCCAGAGAACGTTGAGCGCATGAGATTTGCTGCCCTCCAGAGCCCACACCATTCCCTCTGACTTTGTGCAGCAAATTTGAACCTCTCACAATCAACTGTTTGTCGAATATTGAAAGTCGATCTACACTTTCATCCGTATAAGTTGGTGATTTGTCAGCAATTATTGCTGGCGGATTATAATGTAAGATGTTTTGTGAGAGGATGATGTCTGTGTTTGACGACAACAAAAATGTCGTTCTTTTCACTAGCGATGAGGCACATTTCCACTTGGATGGGTTTGTCAACAAACAAAACTTCAGGTATTGGGGGCCTGAAAATCCAAGAGAGACTCACGAAAGACCTCTACACAGCCCTTGTGTTACAGTGTGGTGTGCTGTTGGGAAGAGAGCTGTCATCGGACCTTACTTCTTCGAGGAAAATGGAGTGACTGTAACTGTGAACTCTGAGCGTTATCTGGCCATGTTGAACAATTGTTTTCTTCCACAACTCCGACGTAGGTAAATAGTACATAAATAGCTACACATTTTGACCCATAACTTCTTCCGGTGGGTGCCAATCGTTCTGGGACCCATTTGAATGGATTCAGCGACCAAAATTTACTGGAAATGATACCCCACACGCCTAGGTACGCCAAAAATCTCGAATATCCATCCTTCAAAATACACATTTTGACAGCTACCCCGCCCAAATTCGGTCCGATCGGGCTGAAAGGTTTCGAGGACCGACCTAGGCCGGGAACAGACCCCTGATCCAAATTTTAGATTTTTAGAAATTGTTCTACTACCAAAGTCTTTTTTGATCTAGACACTTTGATACGCCCAGACAATGTTTTGGGCCGAATCGGGGAGATTGAATTTGTGCATGAAAACACAGGTTGATTATGACAAAAGTGACAAAATTACTCGAGGGTTTATTAATAAATAATTGGAACTTTTGGAACTAAACCTACTTCTGGATGAGCACGAATGAAGCAATAATATTATTTTCGGAAGAATTCCTTTAAAAATAACACTTATTCATAAATTTGGATAGTTCCAACGTGTTTAAAACCCCAAATTTGTCGTGTGGACGCAATGTTGTGATTCACTGGACACTCCTGTTGAAATGGCGAATCTCTCGCTAGAAGCTATAATTTACCTCGTAACATACATCAGGAAGTGACAAGTCAATACGAGTCCGTTCGATTGATTTACATCCCGTACGACCTCGGAACCGCTTAGAACTAAACTCTTCTGACATGGAGGACCAAACTCTGGGAGAAAGGGTTGACCTATGTCCCTGAGCTGTTGGCTAATCCTGAGGGAACGTCTGGGTCGAAATGTCAGCTCCAGAAGATCGTGCGATTCACTTCACGACTCTTCTTCGCCAACTTCCCACTTACTTGAGCTTGCTCAACTTCTCCTGGATGTTGAGGTGTATCGAAAGGGATCTAGTGAGTAAATGAGCCGAGGATAAAATGTACCTTTTTCCTCAAGAACAAACAATAGAGTCCGCTATTACCCGGTATTTTGCATTTCATTTGGAAGAAACGATAACAACACAAAGCATAAATCTCAGGGCAGTACGAGCTGCTTCTTTTCAATCACGTCTTCATGCTTACTCCCTCAAACAGAATAAGAAGAACTATTTATGCAACGGCTCTCCCCCGTGGTTTGGTCCAGGCATGATTTCACTCGAAATAAGCCGACATTTTGTCTCCTTATTAGAAAGTTAGGTAATAAAAGGTGAAATCAATGAAGTTATTTCAACGCAACTCTCAACAAATCAAATCAAATCAAATATTTATTTATTGGCAACAACATAATTTTTTCCACAAACCAAAAGGGAACAAAAAATATAAAATTATATAAATTTGTAAATTTAACATAACTCAAATAAATACCGTTGCCCACCGAAGAATAAGTTAAAAAAACGTGTGCTCTTCAGCGGAGTTCAGGAAATCAGAAACAATGCAAAGCACGAAATGGTGAACTATGTGCCAATATGGAAGAATAAACATAACTATCTATTGAAACAAAAAATTCTAAAATAGAGAATATAAAAAGAAAAAGAAAGGAAAAATCATCCTGAAAGCCAGTGAGCTATAAGTTAGAGCTTAATTTTTTCTTAAAAGAACCCAAGCTGTCAAAAAGAAAAACATTAATACCCTTTTCATACAGAAATCCAAGAGCTTTGACGTATGAATTCCTTTTGTGGAATTCAGTATTAGCTCTTGGCAAAATTATACCAGACAAAGTAAAATTTTGACTGCTAGGAGCAACTTTGATCCCAGAACGAAATAAATGTATACATGATTGAACTGAAAATATTAATATAAACATATTAAATCGAGCTGTTCATGAAGATGGGACATTGTGTACCTCATATTTTTATTTAATATAATTTTCAAAATACGATTTTGAACTGTTTGCACCTTTTTAATTAGAGTTTTATTTGCACTACCCCATAGAATGATGGCATACTTGATGATGGAGAATGCTATGCCAAAATAAATGGTTTTTAAATGTTTCCGGGACAAGAAACTACCAGTTTCCTTAAAACGTAAAATAATTTCCGCAGTCTAGCAATAAAAAAATCAATATGTTTGTCAAATTTCAAATTATTATCAATAGTAACCCCCAGATATTTCAACAACAGCAGCCAAGTAGCTGAATCGTCCACAAGTAACGCTGTGGAAACATGTAAAAATTATCTCTACTCCAAGTTTCGAGGACCAACTAAAGCAGGAAATGAACCCCTGACCAATATTTCAGATTTATAGAAAATGTCTACTACCAAAATCGGCGCGGACGGCTGAGGGACATTTGCTTACTTTGATCTAGACACCTTGAAACGCCTGAAAAAAAGTTGCAAATTCATGGGGAAAATGGGGGAAACGGTGGGTGTCGCGGGTCCCGGACCCATTCCAATCGATTCAGGGTCCAAAATTTAATGGAAAATGATACCCCACGTGCCTAGGCACCAGAAATCTCGAAAACACATATTAAAAATGGGTAGATAGCCATTTTGACCCATAACCTCTTCCAGTGGGTGCTAATCGTTCCAGGACCCATTTCATTGGATTCAGCGTCCAGAATTTAGTGGTAAGTGATACCCCACACACGTAGATTGCAAAAAATCTCAAAAATCCATTTCACGAAATTCACATGTTGACCCCCTACCCCACCCAAATTTGGTTCGATCGAGTTGAAATGTTTCGAGGACCAACTACAGCTATGAACGGACACCTGACCAAAATTTCAGATTTTTAGAATAATTTCTACTACCAAAGTCGGCGTGGACGGCGGACGGACATTTGCTAATATTGATGAAACGTCCAGAAAAAATGTTTGGACCGAATCGGAGAGATTGACTTTTTGCATGAAAACATATGTTGATTAAAGGAATAACCAACCAAAACTAAGAATTGTAGACTCGGCTAGCACGTTCGATCTATTCCCGGCAATGCAGGCTCGAGAAATAGTAATCAGAAACACGATCGCAAAGCTCGAATTCCTTCTCTTCACACATTGATGGCTTGACGATTTCTTCTTGTCAGATTCTCTTTAGTGTTGCCAGGTTCACGTAGTAAGCATACTTCTGCTCCAAAAGGAGCTCATCACAAAATCCTCTGCGGCCTTGTGGTTTCGACGAGGGTGGGCTCCCATGTATGCGTCAAAACGTGTGATCTCATTTGTAGGGCTGGGCACGTCTGGTATGATTTTCGAAGTGGCTGCGGTTCTTGAGGAAACGAGGATGCCCTTGATGGCGAATGTCATATCTCCGAGCCCAAAACCGCATCATCGCTTTCCATAATCATTGGATCTTGACGAATTGGGCGACCTGGATGGTCTCAAATACGAAAGATTGAGGTTGTACCTTGGATCCACGGACTAGGTATTCGGAATTTTTAATCAAAATGTCCTCGCGAAAGGCAACAATTACAAATCTCGGTACCGGTCCCGTATGCTATCTACACCGACACAGGTATCAGGCGTGTTGATATCTACGCCTGGGTTCCGGTGTATGGTATGCTGTCCATAAGCTGGACAAAAGGGGAGCAAAGGTTCATGTTCAGGTTCAAGAAGGTGCATATGGAAGAAGATATTGAGTCCAGTTGAAATGGACCAGTTCCGCTGAGGTTGCATACATATTTGACGACGTTGTGATAGTTTCTGCTATATTTGTGTGATTTTGTGTGTTTCGTATCAAGTATATTAACGATGAGCCACTATATAACGACGGGTAATTTTTACCGCAAAATTATTTATGACGATGAAACGTGTGTCCAATTTTTGCAAGAAAAGGGGGTTTTGCCTCGTGGACACAGTGGGCTTTCGCTGTGTGGCATTGTAGAACTCGTATGGTATTGGGCTCATTTAAGCAGTATCAGAGACGTGTCTAGGTGGACAGGAAGAGCCGAAGAAACCGTCGTTGACTGGTTCAACTTGTGTAGGGACGTATGCGTTGAGATTTTTGCGAAACGAGAGAAAATGGGAGGCCCAGGTGTCGAAGTCCAAATTGACGAATCCCTATTTCAGGGCAAAAGAAAGTACAACAGAGGCCGGGTGTTGGCGAGTGATCGTCGACCTGACTGCGCTGATGAAGATGATGAGTGACGATGATGACAGTGTGGATGAATCTTCATCTGCACCCAATAATAGAAACTATGGTCTCGGGTCCAAGGACCCTGGGTATTCGGCCTTTGTTGCCGGGGAAAAGGTGTGCTGGAAAGGCGATTATTCGTCGTTGATAAACGAGATAGGGCGACCCTGCTCGAGAAATCGCATCAGGATCCAAAATCGTCTCAGATGAATGGAAAGCCTACAGCAAGCTGGACAGGGAAGGCTACGTTCATTCGACAATCAACCACACCCAGAATCTTGTCGATCCTCGGACTGGAGCCCACACCCAGACCATCGAAGGTCTTTGGCGAATCGTCAAATCCCGCTATGGCATCAAGATGAATGGAGCATGCCCACTGTTGGAGCGGAAATTGATCGAGGAATGGCGGCGGTCCATGCATCCTGAAGATCCATTCAATTCTTTCTTCGAGGACATGAAGGAAACCTCCCTGACTCAATGAGTAGATATGGAATTTGACGTAGATAGCATACCGAAACAGCGGCAGGAACGTAGATAGCATACGGGACCGGTACCCAAATCTCATCCTTCAAAATCGATTCTTGACTCGAAAGTGAAACCAGGCCATCCAAAATCACTCAACACCTCCCAACTAACGACGCCCTTTCCACTAATTTTATTCGCATTGACGCCTCGTACTCGTGAGGCCACCTGACGCGCTTCTGGTGAAAGCTTCAGCGATTCCTCATAACTAAACTATATCTGTCCTCGCCGATGGATTCCGAACGCCTTTTTGCCACCTGGTGGAAAGTGGCCCGACTAACGGGCCTATACGGAGCCATTACCGAGCTCGTAAGCGAATCTTCACAGTAGTCGCGTGTTCTCCGAATTTTTGAAAGCGAATGTAAACATTTTTGTTGACAGGTACATTGGCAAACGGTTTTGGTTGGTTATTCCTCGAATAATCAACCTATGTTTTCATGCAAATGGTCAACCTCTCCGATTCGGCTCAAAAATTTTTTCTGGACGTTTCATGATGTCCTAATCAAAAAAGGTCAATGTCCGTCCGCCGTACGCCGTACGCCGTACGCCGTACGTTGTCCGCCGTCCGCCGTCCACGCTGTTTTTGGTAGTAGAAAATTTTCTAAAAATCTGAAATTTGGGTCAGGGGTCTGTTCCCGGCCTAGGACGGTCCTCCAAGCTTTTCAGCCCGATCGGACCAAATTTGGGCGGGGTAGGGGTCAAAATGTGTTTTTTGAAAAATGGATTTTCGAGATTTTGGGCGATTTAGGCGAGTGGGGTATCATTTTCCACTAAATTTTAGACGCTGAATCAAATGAAATGGGTCCCAGAACGATCGGCACCCACTGGAAAAAGTTATGGGTCAAATTGGGTATATATTACCCATTTTGAATATGTGTTTTTGAGATTTCTGGAACCTAGGCGTGTGGGGTATCATTTTCCGCTAAATCTTGGAAGCTGAATCCAATGAAGTGGGTCTCAGGACAATTGGCACCCACTGGAAGAAGTTATGGGTCAAATTGGGTATATATTACCCATTTTGAATATGTGTTTTTGAGATTTCTGGAACCTAGGCGTGTGGGGTACCATTTTCCGCTAAATCTTGGAAGCTGAATCCAATAAAATGGGTCCCAGAACGATCGGCACCCACTGGAAAAAGTTATGGGTCAAAATGGGTATGTATCCACCCATTTTGTATGTGTCAGGATTTCTGGTGCCTAGGCGTGTGGGGTATCATATTCCACTAAATTTTGGATCCTGAATCGATTGGAATGGGTCTGGGACCCGCCACACCCACTGTTTCCCCCATTCGAGGAATAACCAACCCGTGTGTAAGAATTTGCAGATTTTTTTACTGGGTGTTTTAAGTTGTCTAGATCAAAAGTCTGGGCGGGGTAGGGGTCAAAATGTGTTTTTTGAAAACTCGATTTTTCGAGATTTTGGGCGATCCAGGCGAGTAGGGTATCATTTTCCATTATTTTTTGGACGCTGAATCCAATTAAATGGGTCCCAGAACGATCGGCACCCACTGGAAGAATTTATGGGTCAAATTGGGTGTATATTATCCATTTTGAATATGTGTTTTCGAGATTTCTGGAACCTGGGCGTGTGGGGTAACATTTTCCACTAATTTTGGACCCTGAATCGATTGGAATGGGTCTGGGACCCGCCGCATCCACTGTTTCCCCCATTTCCCCCATGTTGAGGAAATGAGTCTGAAAAAAATTTGCCACGTTTTTACTGATTCTACCCATCATTTGCCTATTTTTTACTTCATCTGGACGAGTCTGCTTGGAAATGAGCACTTTCGTAATCTTTCAGGTTTCATTTCTTTACTATAGAATGGTAAGGTGTCAGGGTAGTTGTTTTTCATTTCCAATTAGGACAATGCGATTCCTTCCTTATATCATGTGCCATAACCACATTCAACTGAGTTTACTGATTTTTCGTTTCCGATTTCCCCTTGCTCTTGACCTGCTGTGTCTGAAATGGGGTGAAACCCTCATTGATGGCTCATTTGTACCCACATCCTTGAAGCCTGCTCGCTGCTGTTGGAGTAGATGGAATTTCCCAGTTCCGTTCACACGTCCGCAGGCCGATTTAGTACGCGAAGGGCGAGACAATTTACGGTTTACCACAAATAGCTGGCGACCCAGCTTGAGGTGATTGCTTTACCATATCCGCCTAAGTCCGCGCTGAGGGTAACCCTTGCTGCCTATATATCCCTATTTGTTTCGAAGGTTTGCCGCCCATTGTGTATCGAGCTCGGGGCACCTTCACGATCTGATTTGAATGCATGGGAAAAAGAGACATGTTAAAAAACAAATGAGCCCTGCAGGAAGCTGAGCTTTACTTTTTCTGAACCTTTCGAAACGTGTGTTGGGCGTGCCTTGATCGCTCATGACTTCTCCACTACTTGCTTTCAATTCCCTTTACCTTGGAATACACCGAGGCCCTCAAGGCAAATCGTGCCCTACGATCCAGAATCCTTGGATTTTCAAGTCCAAAGCCGTATTAATGAATCCTAAAACGAACGTAAATATTCAATAAAACAATATAATGTGACTGAGATTGGGAACGTCGCTGCTCAGGAACATTGCTCACCGAATAATGATTGATACATTCACAACTTGCAAAAGAGGGATGTCATTTTCAGAATTTTGCAATTGCAATACCACCCAATCGGGACCAAAATATTCGTCAGTTATCACTATATTCTTCCGCAAGCGACGTCCTGGTGGCCTAGAAAACTTTCCATACAAGGAAAGTGCCTTCGAAATTATCAACAATTCGATCGCCTTAATAATCACCTCATCGAAAATTCACAGAGGGAAAAGTGCATCTCCGCCAACAAAGAGTTTGACGAGAAAAACGTAGTATTACAGGGAGGAGCTGTTTGACCGTCTGTCCCAGTGTCCAGTTCACACCATTGTTTTCTTGGCTTTGTTGTTGGATGAAAACAGGAGATTCAATTGCTTCCTCAAGTTATATATTATTCTACTTTCGCTAACGACCGACTACCCATCTGATTAACGCCTACGAATGGATATTATTGTGACCTGATTACCTTTGTCTTGTCATGCTTTTACTTTCCCGGTTTTGATTGGTTATTCCTTGATTTGTGGTACCTAGGCGTGTGGGGTATCATTTTTCACTGAATTCTGGACCCTGGATCGATTGGAATGGGTCTGGGACCCGCCACACCCACTGTTTCTCCCATTTCCCCCAATATTTGGTTTGAATATGTGACATTTCTGGTACCTAGGCGTGTGGGGTACCATTTTCCACAAAATTTTGGACGCTGAATCCAATGAGACGGGTCCCGGAACGATTGGCGCCCACCGATTGAGGATATGGACGCTGAATATATTTTTAAATTAGTCTCCATGCGCCTGGTCCGAGGAATAACCAACCCCTATGTAAGAATTTGCAGTGTTTTTGTTAAAATCTTGTACATTTTGAGGAAGGAATCTGAATCTCTTCTCAATGGCGGCAGTAGACGGCATCTTCCCAACATTTTGGCTCGCGAATGATTCTATGTGGATGTAAGCCCCCAGGCTTGCTGCCTCCAGAAGGCCAGAAGGGAGGGAGCATGCACCAGGATGTGCGCGCAGCTCCTGCCCAGACGTCGCATTTTGGAGAGAGGCCCAGCGCTCACTCGTTGCTAAGGTGCCCAACTGGGCGGTCATTGTCAAGGTGCCCCTTGTTGCTGGGGCGCCCAACATGTTGGAGTCATATATTTTTGTAATCCTGTCGTGCAAGTGCATCTCACTCAGTCCATCCTGGCTTTGTCCTGTGCTCGCTCTGAAGTGAACTCTGCTGCCGTGCTGAAGTCGACCGAAGCTGTAATATTGTGTTCCCCATGAGATAAAGGACTCAAGTTAATAAGCCTCGCTGTGTGCCCCCTCCAGTTTTCCCTTTGACGTCGACGCCGTTTTCGTCAGCCGGTATCGTTGCGCTTGTTCATTAATTGTATTTCATGTATATCATCATTTCATGTATCATGTATTAATATTGTATTTTACGCTCCACATGTTGTCTAATTTACTTTGTCAAATTACTTTGTCTTGTATCAATTCTAGCCCAGGTTGAGGCATATTCTCCTTTGCAACGTGTCCTTGTTTTCAGTTATAATTCATTTTGTATCAATGTATTTTATGCCCATCCTTGGTATCCCTAGTTGCTCAGTCGTAAGTCTTGGACTTACATCCTGTATCCTCTCGCTAGGTCCCTTCCAAATTCTCCGAAGAAACCCGAATTAAATTATAGTAAATTCAAACACATTTTAATTCGAGAGAGGCTTACATGGTCATCTGATTAGAAACTCAATGATTGTGAACTCACCGCGTGTGGTCCGCTTTTATCAATTAGTATCGAAGTTGTCCCTGAAGAGGCAATTCCTATGGCTGTAAAAGTAAATGCCACGGGAAATTAAGGACGAGATTGTGGAACTGTGACCAGTTTGAGGACTAGGTCCGGACTATAGGAATGTCGCAGTGTTGACTTGGTCTCTCCTCCGTAATTGAGCAGAGATTCTTCAAGTTATTCGATCTCATTTTGACTGCTTGTAGTGCACTTGGGTGCACCTTGATCTCGTTCATAATTCAACGTAGAATTCTCAATGGACTATTTACCAAACGAAGCAATTTTTGCTTCAAGTACCCTCAATGTCGCCCCTTCAATATTATTGCCAAGTTCTCATCGGAGATGACAATAATTTGTGCATCATTTTACTGTAGGGACTGCAGTCATGCTGTGTAGAACACAGTAAGAAGTACTTGTTGGAACAAAGAATGTCGTGTCTAGGTACCTCATTTCCCTTGAACCTTCAGTGATTGCTAATTAGCAACAATCTCTTTCAATAATTATCCGCCTGATCTCGAAAATCTTCGCCAAGGTGACATCGTGTTGCTGGTTTTTCTTATCGAAAGTCATCTCGGTCACCACCTGCTGCGTCCTCGTTCCGATCGGACTGTTTCAGCCTGTTTTTCAACCTTGGCTGATCATTTCCCTTTATCCGTTCTTTTGTGTACTCACGAAGAGAAATCAATACTCGAAAAAAAAGCAGTTTTGTTTTGGACCTGACCAGGTGGGCAGTCGATGAGTCAGGTTGGCACTTGAGGGTCCTCGCGGATCTTACAGGGTGTTGGCTTCTTAAGGAAAAGAAATTGCCAACTCTACTTTTTGATGGCTTACGGGTGGTAATCCTGTGGTGCAAACATCACGTAAAACAACAGCTTAGTTTGGTGACGGTGACGTTTTTCATCGACCAAAGTGTTTTCTGTGCAGTTTTGTTGCTTCAGGCTCACGGATTATCGATGCCTAACTTCCGTTCTGCCTTTTGAGATCCATTTTCGAAAATCTGGACTTTATCAACATATCTACGGCAAGTTAGTTCAATATTCGGAGGCCTCCAAGTCTTGTCAATGACTCTCTGCAGATTCAACGGCACCTTAAATGGGCCACCAGTGTGTTTTTGCCCATTGATTGATTTTCACTCGGTGAATTGCAGGTTCGTGTGATCAGTGTAGTTTCACTACGCAATCTTCTACAGATAATTTCGGTCGAGACGAACTGAGGTTATGACATTGTTTGATCGGCTCTGGGCCTCTAGAACCTCCGGACTTAATTAACCCTCGCGATTGACTGTCTTCAAGAGAAATAAGGCCTTTTGCAAGAAGAAAACTGGCTAAGGTTTATTATGACCTCGAGCGGTAAAGCCCAGAATCGCTGGAAGATATATGTAGAAATGATAATAACTTTCGACGAAATTACTCTGAGTCGATTGGGGTTTAGCAGAATATCGTAATACTAGCGAGACAATGTTAATTATGAGGGTTTCAGCCCCCTCTACGTAACCTGATCATGTTCGGAGACCGCTTTCTCTTGAGTTGAATTATAGCGGGTGCATAAAAAGGCTAGTTGAATGTTGAAAAGTTTACAGCGTGAGGAAAAGACCAGGTTTAGTTTAACGCGCCTAATGAGCTCCGAAATTTCCAACAATATCAGTAAGCCCATTATTTGAGCTCACCATCACCAGTGAGACAGAAAAACGCTGCAAATCCTTCCACACGGGTTGGTTATTCCTCGGACAAGGTGCATGGAGACTCATTTTACAACATGGGGAAAATGGGGGAAACGGTGGGTGTCGCGGGTCCCGGACCCATTTTAATCGATTCAGGGTCCAAAATTTAATGGAAAATGATACCCCACTCGCCTAGACCGCCAAAAATCTCGAAAACCCATTTTTCGAAAAACACATTTTGACCCCTACCCCGCTCAAATTTGGTCCGATTAGGCTGAAAAGTTTCAAGGACCAACTAGAGCCGAGATTGGACCCCTGACCCAGATTTCAGATTTTTAGAAAATTTTCTACTACCAAAGTTGGACACCCAAAGAAGCGTGCTTGAATCAAAACGAATAAAATCTATAACATATATTCCCATCGTTAAATATTTGACCACTCGGGGCAGCTCAAATTGCTCCCTGCACCAACTACCTACCTAGCGGGAGAAGAATCAACTACTACCAGTCATATCCTTACTTCCTTGAGATATGATCTACCCGTCTTGATAGAAGAGAAACCTCAAGAAAATATAGAAGAAATATTACTCTCACATAAACAACAAGCAATACTATTTTATAATGTCATATCAAATTAATGAAGTTCACCTCGCAGTTGTCAACACTGCGAGGCCTCCGTGTTTACTCACTTCTGACGCTTGGCGTCATCTTTCTGGTCGTGGCGGTCGTAGAGCTTGTTGAGATTCAAGAATATAATTCGTTCAAGTGACTAAGTGTTGTTCAATTATCAAATCCAGTATTATCAATATTTGGAGATCGGTAGGTAAATAAGAAGTGGTTCATTTCATGTGTTGTGACGTAGACAAGAGACAGGTGGGGATGAACCCTCGGCAATATTTAAATAATGTGAGTAGGGAAAGAAGGAACTTGAATTAAATTGAAAAGAATAAAATTTATTTCTGTTTAAAGGAAAAAAAAAAGAAAGAAACGAAAGCCGATACTTCTCAGGGTATTCTTGTCACAGGTATAACCAGTAGACGATAAATTGCAAAAAGAAAATTAAGAAAAAGGAAATTAAACGTTACTTGACTATCTAGCAGTCTTTGTCTTTATCTGCTAGCTAGCACAGATACATACAGCTACGATACATTTTACCTGTTTCCGACGGCCGTGGAAATTTAGAGTAGAATTTTAGTCCTACCGGTTTGTTGGGTGGAAACAGACGGGAAACGATACGGAACGGGATAGGGAACGAGACGGAACGGGATATTTTCCAGTTGTCTTCACGATGTCCTGGACGAAACGGGCGAGGGATGGCGATAAACGGTTGACGCAGTATTCGTCGATAAATCGAGTCGTCCTTGCCACGGTTTTCTGGGCGACAGTTGACGATTGACGATAGCGGTACCCCGAAACTGCGAGACGGATGGCAATAGACGATAGACGAGGTATTATCGAGTCGTCCTTGCCACGATGTTCTGGGCGACGATTGACGATAGCGGTAGAGCGGTAATCCAAAACTGCAGGACGGATGGCGATAAACGGCAGACCATCCACGACGTTGATGAAGCCGAACGGAATTTAAATCGAATGGAAAAATAAGAGCACCCGAAAGCAAAAATTGGCAAACGGGAAAACAAAAGCGAGATTGGAACATCGGGACGGTAGATGGTACTACAAGCACGAGGAAGCTGATAAGATCCCCAGAAGATGCCAGTTCAGGAAAACTTCGCTCAGGTGGCAGCACCAGACAGATTGATGGGTGGCAATCGATGAGATATGGAAGGCAGCGAAACCGCGCTCAGTTTGAATTGGGAGGGAAGGCGAGAATTCAAATTTTTCATGGCACAGTGTATGAAATTCAGTGAAGAAACACCGATAATTTGGCGCCCATGATTACTGTTTGTTTGATTCCAACCATTGTAGACAATTTGTTTGACCTTTACCAATGAAATCGCACTTTTTTAATAACAATTCCCTTTTTAGGCGCATTTTTGCTACCCCTATGATACTGTAACGATTTATGTTCTTTGTAAATAATTTATTACAATTGTTCACTCAAATACACTGTCCTCATTCACACACTTACACAATCACAAGGCACAATATGCAGTTGTAATGTGGTTGTCACACTAATTTATAACACAAAGTATCTCTATTTGGACTCCAAACTGAACTGCACTCTGCGGCGTTCCTTGGTCCCTTTTTATGCTCGCTCCCTTGGCCAAGAACCTTCTCGAGTCTTCCTTGGTTCTGGGAACTCAATGTGTTGTCTCAAGCAAACAGGAAGGTTCCAGCCAATGTTCGAGGGTGACCCTTAGCCCTCCAAGGTCCTTGACCTTGTAATGCTGGTTGCCCAGGAGACTGGTGCAGGTGTAATCTCGCAACAATACTATTTAGTTTCTATGTGTAGCAAATACATCTTGATTTAATTGAATATACTTAGTAAATTTGTAAAAAATTAAAAAACAAAGAGCTTCCTTATGCAGGCGGTTTCAGGACAGAAAAATGAAACATTTTGGTAACTTAATCGTTTTTTGGCTACCTAAAATATGCAAAAGGCTCTCTTCTAGGTTGGATACACACTCCTCTGAAAAATTGTACCAATAACAGACATCACCTAAAATACACGGAGATTTGTGAAGTCCATCATATTGACTGCAGTACAACTTCTTAAGGAGTGTCATATCAATATCACGACGTATATGGAAACAAGGAAGTTGAGAAAGAATTTGAAAGTTTGACCCGAACAATGAATATTGAAGCTTTTCACTTCCCGTCATCATAAGAGATCTTTATCACGAGGAAGAGCCCGTTGTTCCCTTCTCCTTGGACGGAGGAATAATTAGAACTTAAATGAAAAAAATGAAAGGGAAATGACAAGGGACGTACGCTGTAGAGGCTGAAAAGAAAGTTCTCGGAGTCGATCGAATCCCCGAAGGGCGTGCAGTTGCTTCCTGCCTTGGAAAGACAAAACAGAAATCCTTGATCCGATCGGGGCCGTTTTCACCTGCTGAAGACCCAGATTTCCAGTAAAAACCTTCACATTAGCATTGTGACGCCCTCTAAGTATATCACATGCGTCACCTGCCATCTTCATGCTGAACTTTCACCGAAGTAAATCCACCGTCCACTACGATAGGTGGTCCTTTTTCGATGAAGGCCTCTCCACGGCCGTGGGAAGCTTTCACTATAGTTTTTGCCTCAATGATACGCTACTATCCGCGTTCGAAAGGATGTACAATGAATTGGTCGTGAAAGGGTCCTTGATTCAGAAAGGATGACTCGATAGTTGATCCTGTCAGAAGTCCGATGGTCACCGTTTTAGTGACTCATGATACAACCTGTAAAAATGTTGGCGATCCATCCTCAATGGTTTATTGTTCTTCACAAGTTGTTCATTATCGTGGAGAAAATCGCGTCCTCATCGTCAAAAGCATCCAAACTGAAAATGATCATCAGAAAATGATACTCCACATACCTAGGACCACAAAATTGTCGAAGCCCCATTTCAAAAAACCCGTGTCCTTCGTTCCCTTTAGTGTGCAGCGACTCGGATGAAAACCAGTAAGAAACAAATATTTTCACAGGGGTTGGTTATTCCTCGGACCAGGCGCATGAAGAAAAATTAAAAATGTATTCAGCGTCCATAACCTCTTCTTGAGCGGCAATTCCACACGCCTATGTCGTCGAAAATGTCGAACATGGGGCAAATAGGGAAAACATTGGATGTGGTGGGTACCAGACCCATTCCAATCGATTCGGTGTCACGAAGTAAGCGCACAGCGAAAAAAGCGCACAGCGAAAAAAGCGCACAGGAAACCCTTTTGGCGTTCCACAATGAATATCCCCTATCTTCTTAGAAATAAGGAATGTTACACACACAGAAAACTAAAGATGAATTAATCTTTATCCAGGCTTTGGTCTGGCTAAATGACAATCTTAACTTTTAAAATATTTACAATCCTAACAGTATATTTAAATGTATTAAAGTTGAATTAATTAGTTTTTGATTCCCATCACACTTTATCCAGGCTTTGGACTGGCTAAATGATTAAAAACTTAATAGTTTTTAATCATTTAGGCGTGTTTAAAATCAGCATGTAGCTTCGTCAATCTTAACTTTTAAAATATTTACAATCCTAACAGTATAAAATCAGCAAAAGTATAGCTTTGTCAAAAGTATATATATATGTACAGTTTTGATAGGCTTGTCTAATATCACCATGAATGTAGCTTCGTCAATATTATTTGTTTACTATTTACATTATATTTTTCCTCTTCTTGCTTTTCTTGTTTGAAGGTCTAACCCAATTTTTGCAGGTACGAAACTGTCTTCAAACACTCCTTTATGCTCCCATTTTCTTCATATTTCTTAACGGTTTTTGCCAGTTTCTTATCCAAGTCGACATATGTTTTCTTCCTCTTCTTACCATCTAAGTTTAGCTCCATCCTCATGTACATGAAAGAAGATACTTCCGCTTCGCCCTTCAAGCAAACTATTACATCTCTGATTTTGGGGTTGGGTCGTCTAAGAAGATTATTGATTTTATTATGCCAACCTTCCACAGCGTTCGTTGTTCGGTGTCGCCTGCCGTAGCAATTCCATTTCGTCATTATGCAGCCACTGTTCGATGAAGTAGTCGAGGAAGCGAGGTAATTTTGGGTTTGCAGGAGCCTGTGAGTGAATTTCAACCCATCCGTCTTGGACATCTTCAGTTTTTATGAAGGCTAACGCAGCACACATTTGAGCGGACAGTCTGATCTCATTTTCTCTGTATTCACAAGTCAATCCAATTTCTTGTATTTTTCTCCACAAAAATTTTTTAAAATGAAAGTAACACCCCTGGATTTCAACTGATGGCAGAACTTCTCTAATTGCAGCTATTGCACTCGCCTCGAAGTCAACGTGGATATGACTTGGATTCCATTCTGGGACTTCTTGTAGCACATGACGAAAAAAAAACGGACGTATGTAGCTTTCTTCTTGTTTGGAAGTAGGCCAAATACAACTGGATAAACGTTCGTTTCTGTGTCGGAGCTTCCGTAATCGGCATGGATTGTGTAAATCTGTCCAAATTGTTGACTGCAACTTTTAAAAGTCAGTGTTCCTCAGGCACTCTTTTCCTTTTTCTGAACAAAAAATTATCATCCGTTCCTCTGATCCTTCGTCCACTAAAATAAATGTTGATCCGTCGTTCATCTGAAGCAATTCTTCGTCCAAAACAATTTCTTCTCTAGTCTTAGGCTCCTTTTGTGTTCCACGTGCACTGCTCCTCTGTGTGTACATAGTTCTTTGTATGGTGAGTGGTAGTGGCATTTCTGTTACAAAATTGTAGCCCTTGTTGTGGAGTTCTCCCAGTTCTTCACTGCAGATCTTTGAAACGGACGTGTCTTCTTCTCGGGCTCTCTTCTTTGCAACGTTGATGCTTTTGAGAACTTCCAATCTTGCAGTGTCCGGGGCCGCACACGAGTGTTCACTCTCTTCTAAAACTTCGCCATTCTTACTTTTTAGCATTCCACGTAACGTAGGGTTTCCTGTGCGCTCTCTTCGCACATTTCTACCTGTGCGCTTTTTTCGCTGTGCGCTTATTTCGCATATTCATCGATTCAGGGTCCAAAATTTAGTGGAAAATGATACCCCACACACATAGGTACCGGAAATCTCGAAAACACACATTCAAAATGGGTAGACAGGTAACCATTTTGACCCATAACCTCATCCAGAGGGTGGTCAATCGTTCCCGGATCCATTTAATGGGTTCAGTCCCCAAAATTTAGTGGAAAATGATACCCCACGCGCCTATGTACCTAGAAACTCATCCGAGCGGAGTATTGAGTATCTGACCATCTGTAACTTCATGGTCGGATCATTTTCAGAACATTGGAAGACCTATTATGAGTTCAGAACCAGCCTTTCTTCCCACAGTCATCGAAGAACACAACAAAATGCACAAAATGGTGATTACAGGCAAGTTATGGGGAGCGGCCATTCTAAGAATGTGTTTCTACAAAAACAATAAGTCAAACTGACCAAATGTTAGCGAATGTGATAAATTGATGGATAAGACGGTGCAATAAGGGCGTTAAAGGTACGCTTTTGTGTCGACCCAGAGTGACGAGATATTGACAGGTGGGAAGCTTCAAAACGTACGCAGTGTCTTCATGTCAATGAAATGAAGCTCATCACTTCACCATCACAGGTCCATCTTGAGCGACATATGTCCACGTCGCCGAAATCGCCATTTGAAGGCGTTGCAGCAACCACGAAACGTCGGCGGGGTCGATATAAATGGCAGGAAAAGGTTCACGCAAGGACGACGAACTCACGAACTAATCAGTGTCACAAGTAACTGAAAAGTGGACCTGAACCCGATGAGGTCGGGGACATTTGGACCGCTAGCCAGAGCACGCCATCCTATGTTCGGAGCGAATTCCCGACCGAAAACGAATAAGGAAAAGAAGGTAAAAACAAAGGGAAGAGGATTTCAGGGCGGCAGTCAGCAAATCGTGTTTTGAAGAAAACCAAATTAGTCCGAACTGCGTACGCGATGAACGGGATCACCGTTTCGAATGACAAGAAATTATACGTTTCGAATCCAAATAGGTAACACTCGCCCGTAAATGGCTGAGTTGATAACACGACAACCTTCTCTCATTCGAAGTCATTAAACTAGGTTTCCATTTTGGTTGGTTATTCCTTCAATCATCAACCTGTTTTCATGGAAAAAGTCAATTTCTCCGATTCAGCCCATAATTTTTATCAGGTCGTTTAAAGGTGTCTAGATCAAAATAAGCAAATATCCGTCCACTGTCCACGCCGGTTCTGGTAATACAACATTTTCTAAAAATCTGAAATTCGATCGGACCAAATTTGGGGAGAGGGTAGGGGTCAAAATGTTCTGTTCTTGGTCTGAATGTCAGGCCAAGGCGCCCGCAAATTCGATTATCGGACCATACTTGATTAGCGACAGCACATAGGCTATATTGATGCACAATGGTCCCTACAAAATGAAAATGAATGAAATGAAATTGAAGTTTATTCCTCGTATAGATTTACATATACATATACATTGCATCTAAAAATAAAAACATTGGTTCTTCACAGAATAGGCTAAAGAAGAATCAAGAAATGAAGGATAATATAAAATATAATATTTAAAAAAAACGCGGGTAGGAAATACCCCAACACCAAGAGACAAGCTCCGTGCGGTGTGGGGGAGTGTATAGCTGATCATAACATTATCCACCTATGTAAACCATCTCTAATCATTTACAATGATGGGGTGCGAAAGACAGATGAGGTACATGATGAGTGAAGCAGTATGGGGACTACACATATGGGCTAGATAAAAGGGTGCGGCAGGTGTCGGGGCCAGTTAAAATGAGCCAAGAAAAGATTTTTTTTTTATACACATTTCGGGAGAAATCCGAGGGAGACTTCAGTTCCGCAGGGAGGGATCTGAACACGTATGGCATGCTATAGTAGATGTGATGAGATGTTGACCACAAACGAGAGGGAGGAGCAGGGACGATCGCCTGAGTTGTGGGGCGAGTAAGGTATGACGATGCAGGCCGGGGATATTGGAAGAAGTCAGGGTGTTTATGGTAAAAACAGAGGGCTACTTTTAGGTACAACTGGCACAAGTTAAAAACGGGAAGAGCCTTAAAAAGTTCATTGGAGGGGAAACGACGGGGTTTTCTTAAAATGACCTTTAGAATGGTTTTCTGAACAATTACCAGGGGGTACATAATTGTAGGTAGAGCCGAGCCCCATACGAGAATGCCAAAACTTAGAGTGCTTTGAACTAGTGCCTTATAAATTAAAATCAGGTTGTTAAGAGAAAGCAAATTTCTTAGGCAGTAAAAAATGTGAATATATTTTCGGATTTTTGACACCACAGTTGACACGTGCGAATCCCATCTTAAGTCCTCGTCTATTACAACCCCCAAGTACCTCGCAGACCTCGCCCTGTCCAGCGGTGGACACGAGCAGGCCAGCGAAGCAGCAGGGCCCCCGCAGACGTGGATCCTCACATTATAGTCCTCAAGGTTTCTCCTAGACGGAGACTTGGAAAACACCAAGTATTTAGTTTTTTTAATGTTAAGACTCAGGGAATGGTCACAAAGCCAACGGAAGACTATATTTACGTCTCTTGTAGCGACATCAAATACGTCATCCCAAGAATCCCCCTCGCACAGAATTGCCGTGTCATCGGCGAAAAGATAAATATTGCCTTTTAAGGGCAATTTGGGAAGATCATTTATAAAAATGAGGAAGAGCAAGGCCGCAAGAGTCCCACCCTGAATAACCCCATACTCTATATCTTTAGTTTGACTATTCTGGCCATCTACTGTGACAAATTGTCGCCGCCCCAGGAAATAGTCGCGCATCCACGCGTACTCGACTCCACGGAGGCCATAGTGTGCCAGGACTCCCAAGAGCATATCGCGATCGATTGAATCGAAAGCTTTCGCAAGATCGAGCGTAATCAGGATACCTTTCTTTCCTCGATCCATCAGGGAAGTTAAGTCCTTTGTCACCTCATACAGTGCCTCATCCACTCCAATACCCCTCCTAAAACCGAACTGCCGGCTTGACAGGAGATTTTGCCTCTCCAAGTGGTCGTACAGTAGCTGTTTTACCCATCTCTCAATTAACTTGGAGATTGTGCACAGAAGAGATATCGGACGGTAATTAGTTGGTTCGTGAATATCCCCTCCTTTAAACAAAGGAATTACTTTAGCTACTTTCAACGAGTTGGGGAATATGCCACTGCTAATACTTAAATTAATAATATGAACAAGTGACGTACCAAGTGTGCCGAGATATTTTTTAATGAATTTCAAAGAGATATTGTCTGTACCTGGCGCAGAATTTCCATTCATAGCGCCAATAATCTTGTCTAAGTCTGTGAGTGTAATTGGCTTGAAGATGAATTGTTCAACATCAGAAAGAGAATCCGTGCCTGAGGAATCCGAAGCCAGCGGACGGGAGAACCTAGGGATCTTCTCCACCAAAAGTTTGCCAACGTTGCTGAAAAAGGAGTTGAATTTTTCTGCCTCAATTTGTTTGGCACGCTGTTCATCTACGTTATGAGTTCTTGACGTATCTGAAATAAGCCTTTGATGAGAGATTACACTGGAGCCAGAATTCAAAATATCATTTTTCAGTATTTTCCAAAAGTCTTTAGGATTGTTTTGGTTATCTTTGAATTTTTTGGAATAGAATTCATTTTTGACTTTAGAGATTAGGCGCTTAATAGAGGCTCGGTAAATTTTGACTCTTTCACGCAGATTAGAATTAAAGGGTTCTCTTTTCAATCGTTTGCATAATTTGTCTCTATTTCGGATAGCTTTGAGTATGCCGTTAGTCATCCATGGGGTTAACTGTACTTTCGCATGAGGTATTTTTTTGACGGATGATGAGGCTCTAAGACATTGAGTGAAAGCATTTGTGAATAAAGTTACGGCGATCCTCACATCATTTTCCCTGAGTACAATGGACCAGTCAAAATTTGTCAGGAGTGATTCTAATTTGAAAAAATCTATTGTAGTTCTATAATTACTGGAAACAATTGGCTGGGCACTAGACTGGACGGTCAGAGAGGTGGCAACAGAGTAGTGATCCGATATGTAGGTTTTTATAACACCTGGTAAAAAGCATTTATTGCTGGTACGGCTGCGAACCATAATGTGATCAATACATGTAGAACTATTTTGTTGCACTCGGGTAGGTTTATTAATAAGAGCCTCGTATCCCAACTCATTTAGAGACGTGAGGTAGAAGATGGCGTCCTTATTAGTCAAGTCAAGTGTATTTATATTTATGTCGCCAACGACGAACGAGTGGGTTGAATCACGTTTGGTGTATAAGAATTCGGCAATCTCGTTTGTGAAAATTGAAGAATTCCCCGAGTTGTTCCTATATATTGCAAGTAGATCAATTAACTCCGCCCCTCTCTGAATACGAACATCAATGCATGTGGCAAAATTAAATTTCGGTAGGTTGTACGAATATTTGTACGAAGATCTTAGGTACATGATAACCCCATCATTTCTATTAAAATGATCAACAGTATGTATAATGTCGTAGCCGGGGATTTTATTAAACATCGCGCAACTGTCGAGCATGGCTTCGGAAAAAATCAGGGCGTCAAAGAATAGCAGGTCTTCTCCAGCATACGCCAAAAATTCGGAAAAATTACAACTGTAGCCTCGTATGTTCATATGGAAAATGGTAAATTTATGTGTCGAGGTTCTAAAGTTCTGCATTAAGCTATTGAGGCTTCCCGTTGGGGAATTTGGCCCCGTTCCCTCAAGGTTGATGTTGGCAAGGTATCATAAATTCCATTCTCCGACGGAGAACATAGCCCCACTCCCTCAATGTTGACTCCGCCAAGGCGCCCGCAAATTCGATTATCGGACCATACTTATTAGCGACAGCGCAGAGGCTATATTGATGCACAATGGTCCCTACAAAAGTTCTGCATTAAGCTATTGAGGCTTTCCTTCGGGGAATTTGGCCCCGTTCCCTCAAGGTTGATGTTGGCAAGGTATCATAAATTCTATTCTCCGGTGGAGAACATAGCCCCGCTCTCTCAATGTTGACTCCGCCAAGGCGCCCGCAAATTCCATTATCGGATCATACTTAATTAGCGACAGCGCAGAGGCTATATTGATGCACAATGGTCCCGAGAAAAGTTCTGCATTAAGCTATTGAGGCTTTCCGTTGGGGAATTTGGCCCCATTCCTTCAAGGTTGATGTTGGCAAGGTATCATAAATTCCATTCTCCGGCGGAGAACATAGCCCCGCACCCTCAATGTTGACTTTGCCAAGTCGCCCGCAAATTCGATTATCGGACCATACTTGATAAGCGACAGCGCAGAGGCTATATTGATGCACAATGGTCCCAACAAAAGTTCTGCATTAAGCTATTGAGGCTTTCCTTTGGGGAATTTGGCCCCGTTCCCTCAAGGTTGATGTTGGCAAGGTATCATAAATTCCATTCTCCGGCGGAGAACATAGCCCCGCACCCTCAATGTTGACTCCGCCAAGGCGCCCGCAAATTCGATTATCGGACCATACTTGATTAGCGACAGCGCAGAGGCTATACTGATGCACAATGGTCCCTACAAAAGTTCTGCATTAAGCTATTGAGGCTTCCCTTTGGGGAATTTGGCCCCGTTCCCTCAAGGTCGATGTTGGCAAGGTATCATAAATTCCATTCTCCGACGGAGAACATAGCCCCGCTCCCTCAATGTTGACTCCGCCAAGGCGCCCGCAAATTCGATTATCGGACCATACTTGATTAGCGACAGCGCAGAGGCCATATTGATGCACAATGGTCCCTACAAAAGTTCTGCATTAAGCTATTGAGGCTTTCCTTTGGGGAATTTGGCCCCGTTCCCTCAAGGTCGATGTTGGCAAGGTATCATAAATTCCATTCTCCGGCGGAGAACATAGCCCCACTCCCTCAATGTTGACTCCGCCAAGGCTCCCGCAAATTCTATTCTCGGACCATACTTGATTAGCGACAGCGCAGAGGCTATATTGATGCACAATGGTCCCGACAAAAGTTCTGCATTAAGCTATTGAGGCTTTCCTTTGGGGAATTTGGCCCCGTTCCCTCAAGGTTGATGTTGGCAAGGTATCATAAATTCCATTCTCCGGCGGAGAACATAGCCCCGCTCCCTCAATGTTGACTCCGCCAAGGCGCCCGCAAATTCGATTATCGGACCATACTTGATTAGCGACAGCGCAGAGGCTATACTGATGCACAATGGTCCCGACAAAAGTTCTGCATTCAAGCAATCTCTGCAAAAGTGTCTGCCTCACTCCGATTGTTCTTCACCCAATTACCGTCAGGCTGTTGGATGGGTGAGGTTTGAGGAATTGAACTAAAACAGGGAATGGGTGAAAACAAAAAACCAAATTTCTGGTACTTCGAAGAGCAGTATTGTTACTCATCAAGGGACCAAGAAACTCCAGGATTTGATTTTTTGTAGAAAACAACCTGCTGACTCAGGTGAGCGCGTTGGCAATTGTAAAAGGGCATAAAAGTACGTATTTCACCCCCTCAACAACAGCAATCAACGACTGACAAGGAGATAGATGGTAATAAACTTCAAAGGGCATCTAGTTTCACAGAGTACTTTAATGACTTTATTCGACGCAAACGCAGTGTTAGTTGTCGTGTCATAATTACGATGGAGGTCGACTGGACATTAGAGTAGCTGAGTGAGCACCGCTAACTTGACTGAAAGAAAAGAGTCAGAAAATCGACGTAATCATAAGCTGGCAATTTGAGACCCGCAATTGCCGAGGCTTTTTCTCAAAGTAGGCCAAAGAAAGATCTCGTCTAGCTTGAAAACTTCCCTTGTTGATAATTTGAATAAAGAACGTGAAAATTGGCATCCACGATTCACCATATGGTGGTGCCACCACAAAGGTGGTTGCGAGTAATAGAGGTTTGGATAGCCAACATTGCAAGACAACAATCCGCAGAGTCTACTGAAATCCATTAGGTTTGTAGTTGGTTATTCTTTGAATAATCAACCAATGTTTTCATGAAAATCTCTCCGATTCAAAATTAGCAAATGTCCGTCCGCCGTCCACGCTTCTTTGGTAGTAGAAATTATTCGAAAAATCTGACATTTTGGTCAGGGGTCCGTTCATGGCTCTAATTGGTCCCCGAAACTCGACGCTTAATCCAATGAGACGGGTCCCGGAACGATTGGTGCCCTCTGGATGAGGCTATGGGTACCTAATGGGTACCAATCTACCCATTTCGAATGTTTGTTTTCGAGATTTCTGGTACCTAGGCGTGTGGGGTATCATTTTCCACTAAATCTTGGACGCTGAATCCAATGAAGTGAGTCCCAGAACGATTGGCACCCACCGGAAGAAGTTTTGGGTCAAAATGGGTATGTATCTACCCATTTTGTACATGTGTTTTCATGGTTTCTGGTACCTAGGCTCGTGGGGTATCATTTCCATTCAATTTTGGACGCTGAATCGAAGAAAAAAGGTCCCGGAGCGATTGGTGCCACCGTAGATGGGTCAAAATGGGTATCTATCCACCCATTTTGAATGTGAGTTTTCGAGATTTCTGGTACATAGGCGTGTGGGGTATCATTTTCGACTGAATTTTGGACCCTGAATCGTTTGGAATGGGTTCGGGACCCGCCACACCCACTGTTTCCCCAATTTTCCCCATGCTGATGAAATGAGTCTCCTAGCGCCTGGTCCAGGGTTCTTAAAAAGTCTTTGCAAATTCCTCATTTATTGTGCATTTCTCCAATTTATTTTCCAGTCTTCTCCATTATAAAAACGAGCCAATGCAATTTTATCAGCATTTTCTGTAGACGTTGTAATTTTCTTATAATTTCCCTCGGAAAGCCACACTGATGTACCTGATCCTTGGCCATCCGCGTCCTTGAGTAATGAACGAGATCCCGATGGCTGTTGAGGTAGAAGTGTCCTGTTATTGGATGTGTGGCCCAGTTGCGGTGACAACAGACGTCGCTAAACAAATCGTGATTTCACGGTCGAGCTGGCACCGGCTTTTCGTGCTGTACCGTTTCATGTGGAGCATAACTAGCAACGTCTTTCATCCGAGTGCTCTGGTCCTCGAGAACCGTTCGCCCCGTTACTTATGCCGTGGGTTTCCTGCATGAGTACAGATCAACAACTTGAAGATTGAATCGAGCTTTTACTTTAATCGTTGAGGAATAGCCGGCAAATCTGAGCGTTCAACGGTGACCACGTAAAGCAGCTGCAGGCACTGAGCAATACGTTCAAAAGATAACCTATCAAATGTTCCTCATCCAGTAATGAATAATATACATGCGCCTGTTTTGAAAATTATATTAAATAAAAATATGAGGCACCCAACGTCCCATCTATATAAACAGCTTGATTTAAAAAACATCACTCAAATATTTTTAAATCAATCATGTATACATTTATTTCGTTCTGGGATCAAAAGTGAGCATGTTTCAGTTGCTTCTAGCAGTCGAAACTTTACTTCGTCGGGTAAAATTTTGCCAAGAGCTAATACTGAATTCTACAAAAGGAATTCATACGTCAAAGCTCTTAAATTTCTGTATGAAAAAGGTATTAATGTTTTTCTTTTTGACAGCTTGGGTTTCTTTTAAGAAAAAATTAAGCTCTAACTTATAGCTCACAGGCTTCCAGGATGGTTTTTCCTTTCTCTTTCTTTTTATATTCTTTATTTTATAATTTTTTGGTTCATTAGATAGTTATGTTTATATTTATTCTTCCATTTTGGCACACAGTTCACCATTTCGTGCTTTGCATTTTTTCTGATTGTCTGAACTCCGCCGAAGAGCACAAGTTTTTTTTAAAACTTATTCTTCGGTGGGCAACGGTATTTATTTGAGTTATGTTAAATTTTCAAATTTATATAATTTTGTCTTTTTTGTTCACTTTTGGTTTGTAGTAAATTTTATGTTGTTGCCAATAAATGAATATTTGATTTGATTTGATTTTGATTTTGTTCAGCCATTCTAAATGTTAGTGTGCACAAGAGTGTACTCATTATTTTTGGTGGAAATAGACTATCGTTTGATACGTGTTTGTTGATTCCTTGAATAATCAACTATAATAATTGTTTTCATGCAAAAAGTCAATCTCTCCGATTCGACCCAAAATTGTGTATAATATGCCGTCCGTCTTAGGCTGGCCGTCGACTGGAATTTGCAAGTTTTCGCCTCTACGCCTCTTCGCGCGTCGAAACCCCGTCCACTGCACGCGAATTCCTGTCAGTTTCGCCCGTCCTATCAGCTGTTTTGGGTCGAAAGACAGATGAGGTACAATGTGCTTAGTGAAGTAGTATGGGGACTACACATGTGGGCTAGGTAAAAGGGTGCGGCAGGTATATTTTTCCATCACCGTGTTCGCCTGTTCGCGCGTTCGGAAACAAACTGGTTCGGTTCTCTTCGCCTTCGCCAGACTTCGCGCGATCACAGCGCTTCCTGTGGACGGGGTCCTATACGAATGCTAGTGTTTGTTAAGAGGCGAACTCTTCGCGCGAATTCGCATACTTCGCCTCTTCGCCTCTTCGCGCGAATTCGCGTCCAGTGGACGGCCAGCCGTACTGTCAAGGGTCCGTTCATGGCTCTAGTTGGTCCTCGAAACTTTTCAACCCGATCGGACCAAATTTGGGAGGGGTCAAAATGTGAATTTCGAAAAATGGATTTTTGAGATTTTTTCAATCTAGGTGTGTGGGGTATCATTTTTCACTAAATTCTAGACGCTGAATCCAATGAAAAGGGTCCCAAAACGATTTGCACCCACTGGAATAGGTAATGGGTCAAAATGGCTATCTATTACCCATTTTGAATACGTGTCTTCGAGATTTCTGGTACCTAGGCGTGTGGGGTATCATTTTCCTCTAACTTTTGGACGCTGAATCCAATAAGACGGGAACTCTACTTGGTCTCCGAGAACCCTTTTTTGAAATACAAATTTTCATCCTTATGTAAGCCTCTCTCGAATTAAAATCTGTTATGAATTTACTATGATTTAATTCGGGTTTCTTCGGAGAATTCGGAAAGGACCTAGCGAGAGGATACGGGATGTAAGTCCAAGACTTACGACTGAGCAACTAGGGATACCAAGGATGAACATAAAATACATTGAAACAAAATGAATTATAATTAAAAACAAGGACTCGTTGCAAAGGAAAATATGCCTCAACCTGGGCTAGAATTGATACCAGACAAAGTAATTCGACAAAGTAAATTAGACAACATGTGGAGCATAAAATACAATTAATACAAGTGACATGAAATTATGATGTACATGAAATACAATTTAATGAACAAGTGCAACGATACCGGCTGACGAAAACGGCGTCGACGTCGAAGGAAAAACAGGAGGGGGCTCGCTGTCCCGCAGGTACACAGCAAGGCTTATTAACTTGAGTCCTTTATCTCATGGGGAAACACAATATCACAGCTTCGGTCGACTTCAGCACGGTAGAAGAGTTCACATCAGAGCGAGCACAGGACAAAGCCAGGATGGACTGAGTGAGAAATCTCTTGCACGACAGGGTTACAAAAATATATACTCCAACATGTTGGGCGCCTCGGCCCCAAGGGGCGCCTCGACGACGACCGCCTGGTTGGACGCCTTTGGAATGAGTGAGCGCTGGGCCTCTCTAAATAATGCGATGTCCAGGCAGGAGCTGCGCGCGCAATTGGCGCATGCTCCCTCCCTTCTGGCCTTCTGGAGGCAGCAAGCCTGGGGGCTTACACATACCCCACCCTTGCTGGCGCAGTCGGTTAACATTTTCAAATGCGTTGCCCTTCGAACCAACAGAAAAAAAATCGCAGGCTTCGGATAACATACGAGTTCATACATTTCAGCCGACCATTACGTGCACCGACCACTAATTGGATTGGCTCCAACGTGCTCCCCCAAAACTCGCTCAGTAAACCAAATCGAGAGAACAACGTTCCCAAATGTAAAAGAGAAAAAAAAAAAAAAATTAAAAAAAATTAAAAAAGCAAAGCAAAAACATCTTTTTCCCTCCAACGATCCAAAGTGATTTTCTTTTGAGAGAACACGAGCTACGGCCGATGATCTGGTTCCGGATGAGCCTGTCAGGGGTCATAGCCTAAACATCATTTGCCAGGCCCGCCCAGCGTTCATCATCCTCCACCGCTAATGGCCTCGAGTTGCACGGACCGAACAACCAAACGTCCAAAACTCGACCTGCACCATAGTCAAGTACAGTTAGATCTTCCTAACAAGCAGAAAGACCTCGTTCGACAAAAAAAAATGCCTTTTTTAAATTCGGCGAAGTAATAAACTTTGGCAGTATTTAAGTCGTTTTTTTTTTTTTTTTTTTTTTTTTTTTTTTTTTTTTTTTTTTTTTTTAAAGACATTTTTCCAATTTTATGAGGGGACCTTTTACAAAATGAAAAAGGTAAAGCGAAGACAGCTAATATGGGCTCAGAAGAAAGGGCGTTCACGGAAAATGTGTGTTTCGTCTGGGTCGACGAACGGTTGAATAATATCTTTGAAACATATACTTCAATTATCGGAAGAGAAAAAGAACAAAATACGACGAACTCTTGTCTGCCTCACATCCTGGTGCCACCCCCTCCCCTCTTTCATCACAAAATCACAAGTATCCTACTGAATACGACGCTTATTATACACATAAACCAAGAGAGGAAAGGAAAGCAGCCTTTATCAGTTAGAAATTGATAACCCTGCTAATTCTTACACAGGGGTTGGTTATTCCTCGAACCAAGCGCATGGAGACTCAATTCTTCAACATGGGGGACATGGGGAAAACAGTTTATGTGACGGGACCCAGACCCATCTTAATCGATTAAGGATCCAAAATTTAGTGGAAAATGATACCCCACACGCCTAGGTACCAGAAATCCCGAAAACACATATTCAAAATGGGTAACAGGTACCCAATTTGACCCATAACTTCTTCCATTGGGTGCCAATCGTTCTGGGACCCATTTCATTGGATTCAGCGTCCAAAATTTAGTGGAAAATGATACCCCACTCGCCTAGATCGCCAAAAATCTCGAAAATCCATTTTTTAAAATACACATTTTGACCCCTACCCCGCCCAAATTTGGTCCGATCGGGCTGAAAAGTTTTGAGGACAAACTAGAGCCAGGAACGGGCCCTGACCCGAATTTAAGATTTTCAGAATTTTTCTACTTCCGAAATCGGTATGGACGGCGAACGGCGGTTGGACACTTGTTCATTTTGATCTAGACACTTAAATGTCCAGAATAAAATTTTGGGCCGAATCGGAGAGATTGACTTTTTGCATGAAAACATAGGATTATTCAAGGAATAACCAACCACAATCCGTATTATGGAACATTCCCTCTCTACTAAATACAAAATTATGCTCCTTTTGAACATCATGATGCCATACCAAAGACGTACCAAGACGGACCGTCGTAGTGGCTTGGAAAATAGAACTGAATGGTAGGCATGGCAGAAACCAAGGAGAACACGGTCGAGTTTTTTATTTTTATTTTTTCAAGGTTTGATGCGTTTACCACTAGATCGGATGGCGGAAATCATTGAAGTGGACGCCTTTGCGGTTTTTCCGAACACCGACGAAAAGCGCAGCCGGAATGAGTTGCGAAAGAAAGACTGCGGAAAATCCACGCCAATGGGCCATTACAGGACCAGGACGGCATGTACGGCCCTCAAGATGAGACTGGAACTGCCCAGGAAGGATTTTGAGGATCGTTCGTCTGGCAGAGACTGTTCTTCCTCGACATGAACAGAAAACAAGAACAAAACAACACCAATACCGACTTGGAATATGCAGTGAAGGGCTGTCAGTTGCGAAGGTGATTCTCAGTATCAGATCTCGAAACGTGACACTCGATCAATGTGCCTGAAGTCCAGGGTGGAGCTGTCCGAAGGTGAGGTGAAATCCAAACTGATCCAGAGTATAATATTTCCGTCGGAATTTCAGTCACAATGACGATGATCTACAAGAAACTGTCAACTACGCTACTTCCGCACGGTTGCTGGGAGTTCCTGAAGACAAGAGGTTTTGTGCTTGTCGCTGCACCAGCAAAACGCAGCAGATTCATCAAAAATGAAAACATTTTGGTAGGTTATTCCTTGAATAATCAACGTTATGTTTTCATGAAAAAAGTCAATCTTCCGATTCGGCCCGAATTTTTTTTCTGGGCGTTTCAGGGTGTCTAGATCAATATTAGCAAATGTCTGTCCGCCGTCCATGCCAATTTTGGTAGAAGGTAGAAAATTTTCTAAAAATCTGAAATTTGCGTCAGGGGTCCGTTCCCGGCTCTAGTTGGTCTTCGAAACTTTTCAGTCCGATTGGACAAAATTTGGGTGGGGTAGGAGTCAAAATGTGTATTTCGAAAAATGGATTTTCTAATCTACCCATTTTGAATATGTGCATTCAAGATTTCTGGCACTTAGGCGTGTGGGGTATCATTTTCCACTAAATGTTGCACCCTGAATCGATTCAAATGTGTCCCGGAACGATTTTAATAAGGTATGTGTAGGTCGGAGAATGGAATGTGCGTGTTCTTGCCGACGTCGACCTTAGGGGAACGGGGCAAGTTCCCCATGGAAAGCCCCACTAAGTTTCAATACAGAACTTTTGACAACTCCATTGCACCTCCACTCCATTAACCTCCGCAGTGTCGCTAATAATGCGTGATCGGAGAATTGTATTTGTGGGTCCTAGCCGGCGTCAACTTTGGGGGAACGGGGAAAAGAATCCCCCAATGTGAAGCCTCAATAGCTTCCAATGCGAAGCTTATGTTAGAGCCATTTGGCATCAACTTGGACTCTATGCAATCGCTAATTAAGTATACGTCGGAGGGGAGGGGGAGGCAAATTTGTTGTTGCTGACCATAGGGGAATGGGGCAAATCCTCCCTCCCCCTCCCAGGAGGCCCAATTGCTTATAATGCGGAGCTTTTGTCAACGCCGTTGTGCATCAACTTCGCCTCCGCAACGTCGGTAATTGGATATTAACTCTGCGGGCAGGGGAAGTTTACTGCTCCTTGCTGTCTACCACTTTAGGGGAGCGGGGCTATGTTCTCCATAGCCCCGCATAATCTCAGTAGCTCTCAATGCAGAACTTTTTTTCAGAGCCGTTTCACCGTACTTGGTCAGAGATGGAATGTATGATACCATTCCGGCGGTCCGGGGTCATAGCTTTCAATGCGGAGCCATTGTGCATCAATTTAACCTCCGCATTTGCACTAATCAATTATGGTCGGTGAATGGTATTTGTGGGTCCTTGACGGCGTCAACTTTGGGGGAACGGGGAAAATTGTTCTCCAATGTGAAGCCTTAATAGCTTCCAATGCGAAGCTTATTTTAGAGCCATTTGGCATGAACTTGGACTCTAGGCAATCGCTTATTAAGTATACGTTGGGGTGGGATGGGGGGGGGGGGGCAAATTTGTGGTTGCTTGCCGGGTTGACCATAGGGGAACGGGGCAAATCCCCCCCCCCCCACTCACGGGAAGCTTAATTGCTTACAATTCGGAGCTTTTGTCAACACCATTGTGCATCAACTTCGCCACCGCAACGTCGCTAATTGAATAGTAAGTCTGCGGGCAGGGGAAGTTTACGGCTCTTTGCTGTCTACCACTTTAGGGGAGCGGGGCTATGTTCTCCATAGCCCCGCATAATCTCAGTAGCTCTCAATGCAGAACTTTTTTCACAGCCGTTTCACCTCCGCTGGAATGAATGATACCATACCGGCGTCAACCTTAAGGAAACGGGGCCATAGCTTTCAATGCGGAGCCATTGTCGGGGCCATTGTACTTATGTTAGAGCCATGTGGCATCAACTTGGACTCTTGCAGTCGCTAATTAAGTATACGGGGGGGGGGGGGGGGATTTGTGGTTGCTTGCCGGCGTTCACCAAAGGGGAACGGGGCACATCCCCCCTCTCACTCCCGGGAAGCCCAATTGCTTACAATTCGGAGCTTTTGTCAACACCATTGTGCATCAACTTCGCCACCGCAACGTCGCTAATTGAATAGTAAGTCTGCGGGCAGGGGAAGTTTACGGCTCTTTGCTGTCTACCACTTTAGGGGAGCGGGGCTATGTTCTCCATAGCCCCGCATAATCTCAGTAGCTCTCAATGCAGAACTTTTTTCACAGCCGTTTCACCTCCGCTGGAATGAATGATACCATACCGGCGTCAACCTTAAGGAAACGGGGCCATAGCTTTCAATGCGGAGCCATTGTCGGGGCCATTGTACTTATGTTAGAGCCATGTGGCATCAACTTGGACTCTTGCAGTCGCTAATTAAGTATATGTGGGGGGGGGGGGGGATTTGTGGTTGCTTGCCGGCGTTCACCAAAGGGGAACGGGGCACATCCCCCCTCTCACTCCCGGGAAGCCCAATTGCTTACAATGCGGAGCTTTTGTCAACGCCGTTGTGCATCAACTTCGCCTCTGCATCGTCGCTAATTGGATAGTAAGTCTGCGGGCAAGGGAAGTTTCCGACTCTTTGCTGTCTATTTGTGTCTCTATGTTCTCCATAGCCCCGCATATTCTCAATAGCTCTCAATGCAGAACTTTTTTCACAGGCGTTTCACCTCCACTCCATTAGCCTCCACACTGTCGCTGATAATACATGGTCAGAGGATGGAATGTTTGATACCGTACCGGCGTCAACCCTAAGGAAACGGAGCCATAGCTTTCAATGCGGAGCCATTGTACATCAATGTAACCTCCGCATTTGCGCTAACCAATTATGGTCGGAGAATGGAATTTGCGGTCTTTGCAGGGCCCCATTCCCCACGGGAAGGCTCGATAGCTGCAGAGCATTTGTCGGCGTCATCTTCACCAACTTTAACACCGCACCGTCGCTACTTGATTAGTTAGTTCCAACGCCTTCGCTTACGGGCAAGTATGGGTCCTTGCCGGCGCCAACTTTGGGGGAACGGAGCAAAGTTCCTCAAGCGGAAGCATCAATACCATTCATTGCAGAGCTTTTGTCGGGGCCATTGTGTCTCAAATTATCCTATGCACTGTCGTTTATACTGGGAGGGGGGCTTAATTGGCGGGTCCTTGTGGGAGTCAACATTGAGGGAGCGGGCCTATACTCCCCGTCGGAGAATGGAATTTATGATACCCTACGAACATCAACCTTTAAATATTTCTTTTTTATGCATACATTTAAACAGAAAAACAAATTGTACACTTTGCCTCCGCACGGTCATAAATTGATAAGGCTCAGTAGGAGTATGGAATTTGTGATATCTTGGTCGACCTAAGAGAACAGGGTCTATAGCATTCAAAGAGGAGCTTTTGTTGGAGCCATTGCGCACCGCATCGTCGCTAACTGGGTGGCTATGTTCTCCGTCGGAGAATGGAATTTATGATACCTTGCCAACATCAACCTTGAGGGAACGGGGCCAAATTCCCCAAAGGAAAGCCTCAATAGCTTGAAAACATTTTCAAATCTAATCCAGGAACCCCAGGTGAGTCACCTCTTGAGGAGCCCCTACTCCTTGAATCAGAGATAGGAACCCCTCAAGTCACAACCAATGAAGTTCAGAAGACGATTCAGTCTGAGATCAATCCCAAGAAAGCACCAGGATACGACCTCATCACAGGTCAAGTTCTGAAAAATCTGCCGAGGAAGGTCATTGCCATTTACAAAAATTATAAATGCATCTATCAGGCTCTTGTATGTGCCACAACTGTGGAAAATAACAGAGTCAATTATGATTTCTAAACCAGAGAAGCCTCCAGGAAGAACCTGCGTCATACATGCCCATCTCCCGCTTGCCTGTGTTATCAAAATTATTCGAAAAGCTCCTTTATAAGAGATTGGCTCAGGTTGTCTTCAAACGCAACCTGATTCCAGAACACCAATTCGGTTTCAGAAGCAAACATTCGACCATTGGAAAAGGTTACCAAGTACCCATTGGGCTTGAAAAAGCTCTTGAAAAGCAGAAAGTATTGTAACAATTAATGTTCATTGTAAATAATTTATTACAAATGTTCACTCAAATACACTGTCCTCATTCACACACTTACACAATCACAAGGCACAATACATGGTTATACCGCAGTTGTCGTACTAATTTATAAAAGGGCACAATTTATAACATGAAGCGTCTATATTCGGTCCCTTTTCATGCTGGCTCCCTTGGCCAAGAACCTTCTCTAGTCTTCCCTGGTTCTGGGAACTCAATATGTTGTCTTGAGCAAACGGGAAGGTTCCAGCCAATTTGATATGAAGAGTGACCCTTGTAAAGCGCTCGTAAAGTCCTTGACCTTGTAATGCTGGTCGGCCAGAGGACTGGTGCAGGTGTAATCTCGCAACACTATGCTCTGCCATCTTCCTCGACGTTACGCAAGCGTTTGACAAAGTTTGGCTCGAAGGGCTCAATCATAAACTCCAAAAGAAGCTACTGCATAAGTATGCACAGCTCTTAAGATCCTATTTATCAGATTGATATTTCCGCGTAAAACATGAAGATGCCTATTTGGAACCCAAAATGATCAATGCTGGAGTGCCACAGGGAAGCGTACTTGGCCCACTCTTGTATCTCCTGTACACCAGTGATCCACCTGAAAATGACGAAAACACAACAGCGACCTTCGCCGTTGACACGGCAATTCTGGCTGTGGGAAACAACAATGAATCAAAACTCAACCTCTCAATCTCCCAGAATGGACGGCCAAGTGGAGAATTAAAATGAATGAGGCCAAGTCGGTGCACGTGGACTTTACCAACAAAAGATTAGCCCCATTCCAACTCATCTCTACAACAAGTACCTCGCTATGACGCTCGACGCAACACTTCTTCTTCTTCTTCTTCAAGTGCCGTCTCCGTCATAGAAGGTTGGCGATCATTTCTGCATATTTCTCGCGGTCCTGCGCCAGGTGAAACAAATCTGCTGCTCGGTGAATCCCCGTCCAGCTTTGTATGTTAGATAACCATGATGCGCGCTTCCTTCCGACTCCTCTTCGTCCGCTGATCTTCCCCATCATTATGGTCTGCAACAAGCTGTACTTGGGCCCACGCATAACATGCCCCAAGTATGACACCTTGCGCTTCTTTATTGACACCAGCAGTTCACGCTGCAGGGAGTTCTGTTGAAGGATGTAATCATTGCGGAGTCGGGCGGTCCAGGGGATCCTCAGCATACGCAACACTTAACCACTTGAAACTTACACTTAAGTTCAGAAAAATGTACTGGATAATGGGGCGACACAACAGGATGATCCTTTACAAACAAGTCCTAAAACCAGTCTGGACTTATGTAGTGCACTTGTGGTGCTGCACCGCTCAAACCAATCGAGACATGATACAGAGGTTCCAGAATACGGCATTTAGGTGCATCACGAACGCTCCATGGTACTTCAGGACCGGCAACAAGACGAGACAGTAAACGAAACCATCAGGCTTCAAGCAGCAGCCTATCTCCAAGGCTACAAGATCATGTCAACGAAGAGGTTGTTCGACTTCTTGACGTCAATGATCTCCTCAGACGGCTTGAACGCACGAAACCACATGAATTAGTTCGCTAATGCAAAGACAATTGCACCACGTCAAGCTGTAAACCCTTTGAAGCTACGAGATGTTGATCGCTTGCTACAAAAACATTTTGGAGAGGATTGGAGGGGGAATCCTGCATTGAGTTTCTATTCATCTGCAATGAACAGTACGAGTGAGAACAACGTGGAAAGGGAGGACGACACAGAAGACCACAGTGACAATGAGGACCTTAATAAAAATGCCTTCATTTAATCAAGCCATAAAATTTGAATTTCTTTAATATTCAGTTCCTGTGCTGATCAAATTTAAAAAAGAAAATTCTTTTAGCAACCAGCACCAATGTTCACATACTTGAATGTGCAATTTCGTTGAACAAAATTCTACGCATTTTTGTTGTTGTAAAAATACAGTATTTTTTCTTAGTAAAATGAGTTAAAATTTGAGTTTAATGTCCCTTTTCTGAATACACGACACGTTATTAACAAAAGCCTTAGAAAAAGCTTTGAAACGACCAATTTGGTCGAAAAAATAATGTTTTAGAGTCAAAATTGAAATTTGAGAGTCAAAACCAGTCAGATTCAACACAAAATCGCCATTTTCTGCTTACGTCAGTGTGCTTAGTGATTACAGGGATGCACACGATGAAATTACAATGACCACGGCAGCTGCTCATGTTCAGTCGTGAAATAAAATTTTTGGTTTTTTGTCTCTCCTGTAAAATTTGCAAAAATGGATCTGTCTGGTTTTGATTCTAAACGCCTCAATTATAAGCTAAGCAATGTACCTTAGCTGAAGATGTTAACTTAAGACACAAAAATATTGCTAATAAGTTTTTAACTTGGTGCAATTCTAATAAACAGGAAAAAAATCCTCAAACTGCGCAATAATAAATATTGGTACCTAGTGTGATCTTCCTGATGGTTCAAATGAAAATACCCGCGCAACCTACTAATTACCTCTTGCGATCTAAAATGTGCAAAACCGGTCTTCCGCAAAACAAGTAGGTTTTCTAGGCCACGAGAAAGAATACACTTTCCGAGTAGAAAGTCAAACGATGCTTCCTTAGCGAGTGGTTTGTTTTACACATCGTCAGTTAGGTTATTCCAGCGCCCTATAGCCGCCTCATGGCGTCCGGCCAAAGCGCAAATTAGAAGAAAAACGGAACCAACAACACTGCAAATAACGGGCTCGAGTGTTTCACCTAGTTTGCTTCAGCTAACAGATTTTCATTCAAGGTGTGATTTACGCCTTGGGCAGGAACGTTCCGATACCACTATCAATACGATATTTGGTATCGAATCAGTATCAAAACAACGGTATTGATATCTATACAGTATCAAAAGGAAAGTATCGATATGGGTTGTATCGAATGAGTACCCAGTGTATATATATGTGAGTGGTAAAAGCCAAGAATATGGTCCGTTGTCGCGTTATCAGCTGATATCGATAGTACGCTCAGTCGATATGCACTATCGATATATTATACACGAAATATTTATCCCTGTCGGCCATATTTGTCTTTATAAAAAAGGAGGGAAAATACTAAATTGAAATAAACTAAAACTAACTAAAATAAATAAACACTAAATAAATAAACTAAAAAAAATAAACTAAACTAAATTAAACTAAACAACACTACACTGACTGAAGTGAAGTGACTGAAGATAGCCAGAGGAGACAAAAAGGAAGCAACAACAAAAACTTTCGATTATCGATTATCGACCGTATGCGCGATATCATTGCTATCAGTTGAAAACGCGACAACGGTCCATATACTTGACTTTAGCCATGTGAGTATAATGTAGTGTTGAGTATATACGGTGGTGGATTCGGAAGCACAAAATTCCAGGCAAAATCAGACGTTTGTAATCATACAAAATGTTTATTATAAAAACATAGGTTGATTATTCAAGGAATAACCAACCAAAATTGTTACTTATTACTGTGTTACTTATTGTTACTTGTTAACTTGATAACATTTAACAAAATAAAGAGATAAGATAACTGATCAGTGTTGTCAATCAGTGTTGCCAGACGACTTCGGCCTTCAGCCGGTTTTTCCCACCAAGGCCCTAAAAAATCCCCAAAGGCACGGAAATTCCCACTTCTTTTTTTTTTTATTTTTTAAAAACTTCAATGTTCTTCTCATCAGTGCCTTTATCGACCTGACTGGTTCGATATCGATATTGCAGATTTTCTGTCGATACTAGTATAATATCGGGTGATTCGATACCAATACGATACCAGTAGTATCGAAACGAAAGTATCGATAACTACCCATATCGGTAGTCAGCGAATTTTCTCAGTGGGGTTGGTAGAACAAGTTGATCAAATTATTGTGTTGAAAAATTCCGTTCTGATTGATTATTTCTATGATTTCAGGTAAACAACCACATTTGGAATTGAACTATGCGGATTGCTGCTTATCTGTAGAGAATAAAGGTGAGATAAATTTTCACCGACTTTTGATTGCGGCTGATCAATTCTCGAATCACGAGAATTGTAGAGAACCACCCCTCAAAGTGAAAGGGGATGAAATGAGGTGTCAATATATTTTGGTCCAATCTATAATTTCTGATGCTTTGGACTAAAAATGCGTGGGACGTGCGTGTAAAACCGCTTAGTTGGTACTAATTTTGCAACCAAAACTCAATGTCAGGTTACTGTCAGACAGAAAAGTTAATAAAATGTAGTCTTAACTATAACTATTGTGAATATTTTGATATTTTACGAATCCAGTAAATGGCAAGTTGGTGTCTGTCAGTGACTATGTTGCGACTCCTTTTCATACCACCCGTCTGTCCTTGCAAGCTGCACTGCAGAAAATAAACAAACCTCAGTCGTTACTCCGCTAAAATTGATTTGATCATTGATATTGATGGATAAAAAAACAATAAAAAAACAAACAACATCACGTTGTAAGCCCCCAGGCTTGCTGCCTCCAGAAGGCCAGAAGGGAGAGAGCATGCGCCAAATGCGCGCGCAGCTCCTGCCTGGACGTCGCATTTAGAGAGGCCCAGCGCTCACTCGTTCCAAAGGCGTCCAACATGTTGGAGTATATATTTTTGTAACCCTGTCGTGCAAGAGATTTCTCACTCAGTCCATCCTGGCTTCATCCTGTGCTCGCTCTGATGTGAACTCTTCTACTGTGCTGAAGTCGACCAAAGCTGTAATATTGTGTTCCCCATGAGATAAAGGACTCAAGTTAATAAGCCTTGCTGAGTACCTGCGGGACAGCGTATCATAGTAAAATTCATAACACATTTTAATTCGAGAGAGGCTTACAACGTAAATCAACGTTGAAAAAAAAATCTTGTGCCACATATTGAGTTTACTTCTATACACTATTTGACAATTTTGGGGTTGCAGCATTTTGTGCGTTTGGAAAATTTAGGGATACAATTTTTACACATATTTGAGTAGAATCTGAATCTGCAACAAAAGAATTAGGATTTCAATGTAAAATAAGAAAGTTCCTGTCACATAGTTGCGCAGTTGCGCAAATATGATATAAAATTCTTTGCATAATATGAAGAAAAAAAAATTCTTGTTTACTTGTCACGCAGTTGCGCAAATATGATATAAAATTCTTTGCATAATATGAAGAAAAAAAAAAAAGTGCCTTGTTTACTTCCATTTGGACGATTAGAGGAGGGAGGGAAGGAGGGTACATCATGGTCACCCTGTGTGACGTCCTACCTCACAGGTTGGCAGGGTTGAGCTGCCCTTTCAAGTTGTCTGCTGGTCTTCCCACTTATTGGCAAAAACGCTACAAATTCATTCACGCGGGTTGGTTATTCCTCGGACCTGGCGCATGGAGACTAATTTCTTCAACAGGGGAAAATTGGGGGAAACAGTGGGTGCGACGGGTCCCAGACCTATTCCAATCGATTCAGCGTCCAAAATTTAGTGGAAAATGATACCCCACACCCCTAGATCGCCAAAAATCTCGAAAATCCATTTTTCGAAATGCACATTTAGACACCTACTCCGCCCAAATTTGGTCCGATCGGGTTGAAAAGTTTGGAGGACCAACTTGAGCCGGGACGGACCCCAAAATTTTAGAAAATTTGCTACTACCTAAGTCGCCGTGGACGGCGGACGGACATTTGACATTTTTGATTGTCACTTTGAAACGTTCAGAAAAAAAATCAACTGGAATAGGAGAGATTGACCTTTTGCATGAAAACATAGGTTGATTTTTCAAGGAATAACCTACCAAAACGCTCAAATTGAAAAAAATGTTCCTAATTTTCATTTAAAAATTGTTGTAGTAGTTGTAAGTTGAGATACATGTTTCGTCAGTTTTTAAAAAGGATATAAAGAAGAAGGAAAATACAACTTAGAATTTATTAGATATAATGAGAAACATGAGTCGAATAATTTTCGTCTTGACCCTCTCGTGTTGTTAGTTTTGCCTTGCGTGTTAGGTGGTCTGAATACTTGGTAATAATATAATCCCTGAAAGTCACAGAACGCTCTTTACGAGTTGAATAGTAGCGCACTCACATCGCTGAGCAGGCGTGCGTGACGTCAGACATAGTTGTGGTCAGGACACCTCCTCGGGGTGTCTTCCCCGTTTCTTCTTCGGGCTATCCTCGACCAAGAATCTTCGTTCGAGTAAAAGTGAACGTTATTCTAACTCGAATGAGTTGACTTATATAATTATTGGAGTTGGGAGTTCATCTTCAATTGTAGAGCAACCATTATTATAGAAATCATATTATTTTGGTCTTTTCATTTTGTTTGTTATATGATCAAGCATCTCCTCATTGGGGAGGAAATGAAGAATTTGGTATAAGCGTAGTCAAAGCTTAACGTTTTGCTTAGATTTTCCTGTTTTCATGCAAAAAGTCAATCTCTCCGGATCAGAAAAAGCCAAATGTCCGTCCGCCGTACGCCATCCGCTGTCCACGCCAACTTTGGAAGTGGAAATTTTTCTAAAAATCTGACATTTGAGTCAGGGGTCCGTTTCCGGCTCTGGTTGGTTCTCGAAACTTTTCAGGCCGATCAGACCAAATTTGGACGGGGTAGGGGTCAAAATGTGTATACCAAAAAAAGGATTTTCGAGATTTTTGGCGATCCAATTTTGGACGCTGAATCCAATAAAATGGGTCCCGGAACGATTGGCACCCTCTGGATGCGGTTACGAGTCAAAATGTGTGCCTATCTACCCATTTCGAATGTGTGTTCTCGAGATTTCTGGCACCTAGGCGTGTGGGGTATCATATTCCACTAAATTTTGGACCCTGAATCGATTGAAATGGCTCCGGAACCCGCCACACCCACTGTTTCCATTTTCCCCATGTTGAAGAAATGTATCTCCATGCGCCTGGTCCGAGGAATAACCAACCCTTGTGATAGAATTTGCAGTTTTTCTAAATGTTGGCTGGCCTGGACTCTAGAACCACCGCCCAACACTACCACGACACAATCATGAGGTCACACAATACACATTGTACGGATGAAGTAGCGAGCTGTCAGGCAAAAATTCTTTCTCAGAATTTCTTGGAGGTGGTATACCCGCTGTATCTCATCCAATCTCTGACAGTTTGGCCCTCGAAAGCTCGATCATTAACCCCCAAATGACTTCGATGAGTCCTAAACGTGACTCGATGTCAATCTCTTTCGTTACATCCCAGTAGCGAACGAACCCGGAACGAGATTAGCCTCTGACGGTCACTTTCCACCGGTTATTTCGAAGTGTTTCGCAACGGATTTTTTGAGATGCACCAGCCGTCAGACTTAACGAGCGAGCGAATCTCGACGCCTAATCAAATTACTCCAGTCACGACGTGAGTGTTCGACGCTTCAGTTTTATCGCGGCCTCGTCTCTAGAGTATCAGAGAGTCATTTTATCATTTGAGAGACGCCCGGAAACTTCATTTGTCAACGTTGAACAGAGCTTGAACGTCGATAGGCATCGGCTTTGGAATTGGTATTTGTTTTAACGAGTCAAAAGCATCTTAATGAGATTGTTTGGCGATTGAAACGAGCGATAAGAATCACCTAACTCGAAATCCTTTCTACTACTAACGCTGTCCAACTGTGAAGCTTATTTTGGTTGGTCTCCTTGAATAATCAAGGTAGGATCAAAATAGTCAAATGTCCACCGTACACTGTCCGCCGTCCGTCCTGCTGTACCCACGCAAGACTGTTCCGAGGCCGTGTGGCCCATGACAGTCTTCCCTGATTTTCAGCGTCTGATCCTATTGGGGAGCCCTGCTCCATGGCTCTATGGCTTCCCCCGTACAACAGGCTGCCCCGCCCCCAAGCTGAAGGGCGTAGGTGGGCTGTGGAGTTTTTGGGACTTAGTGCTTTTGTGGCGGCACTCACTCGCCATGCCACTCGGCATCACTTAACTTACAGGCATTTTATACAGGAAGACGCCACCTGTGTCCTCCGCACTGGCATTCTTCTCCACCCACTCATGTGTGTCTCCACAGTCCTGCATGGGAGTCTCCTGCTAGAACGTTTTAGGTAGGGCGAGTACTCAATATTCCTCCCGTACCTGGATAAAAACCTAAGGCAACTGGGGAGAGGAGAGTACTGGTATAAATTGCCTCCCTCTCCCTTCTAAAAAAAGCCTATCCTAATTTTAAAACCTATGTTAAAAAGAAGAATGTTTTCAATTAAAAATTCCTCGCTCTACCTGACCACGTCAACTCCCTCGCCTCTTAGCGCATACCAGGCCAACGCAAACTTTTTGAATGCCCTGGTGGTAGTCAACCATGCCAGCGAGTTCACCCTGTCTGTCAGCCCAGCTCTGGAGGTTGGCTCTGGCTACACTGTGCAGGGGGCAGTTCCTGATGATGTGCTCCGCAGTCTCTTGTAGAGCACCACATGGGCACGATGGACTGTCTCTTCTTCGGAAATAATTGAGCTTGGCGCTGAAGTTGCCATGGCCTGTCAGCAGCTGGGTAACCTCATAACCATGCTCAAGGTTCTCCATGGCCAAGCAGTCCCTTACGTGTGGGAGGAATCCATAGGTGTGACGGCCTACATCTGCGTTCTCCCAGCGATACTGCCATTGGCTGTGGACCCAACTCTCAATGGCAGCCATCTTGGCCGACACATCTCTATGGTTCTCCATTGCTTGTCTCAGATCAGGGTGGACTGGGCCACAGCACCTGTCTGGCCATTTCACTGACACGCAAACCTGCAAGGACCTGCACTGTCCGCCGTCCACGCCGACTTTGGTAGTGGAAAGTTATCTAAAAATCTGAAATTTGGGTCAGGGTTCCGTTCTCGGCTCTAGTTGGTCCTCGAAACTTTTCAGCCCGATCGGACCAAATTTGGGGTGGGTGTATTTTGAAAAATGGATTTTAGAGATTTTTGATAATCTAGGCGTGTGGGGTATCATTTTCCACTAAATTTTGAACCCTGAATCGATTGGAATGGGTCCGAGATTCGCCACACCCACTGTTTCTTCTATTTTCCCCCACGTTGAAGAAATGAGTCTCCATGTGCCAGGTCCGAGGATTCCAACCCCTGTGAATGTATTTGCAGCGTTTAAAAAAAATATAATCTCTCAGTATTTGTATTATGACGTTCTATCCAACGAACTCGCCGCATCACGTTGAATAGGTGAAAACTTCACGTATAAGTTGAACATGGTCTGAATTTCCAGCGTATAGTCTATTCAAATAACTGGTGCATTAAAAGGCACCAAAGATTGACAAGGTTTGAATAGATTACTACGTACTTACTATACAATGGTCCATAACGAAGAGCGCTTAGCTGAAGCGAAAACAAACTAACGTTGGCTAACCTTTCTTTAAAATTATCATAGCCACCCTGTCAGTCCACAGTGTGTCCACATGGCCATAGTGTAACGATTTATATTCTTTAGTAAATAATTTATTAACAATCGTTCACTTAAATACACTGTTCACATTTGCGCACTTACACAATCACAAAGCACAATACACGGTTACGCGGTTGTCGCACTATTTATAACACGGCACCATTTATGACACAAAGCATCTATACTCAGACTCCAAACTGAACTGAACTGTGCAGCGTTCCTGGGTCCGTTTTATACCTGCTGCCTCTTGGTCGAGTACCTTCCAGAACGTTCCCTGGTTCTGGGAACTCGACGTGTTGTCTCGAGCGAACGGGAAGGTTCCGGCCAATTCGATATGATGTGTGAATGTTCGAGAACAGTCCCTTAGCCCTCCACAGGTCGTTGACCTTGCGACGCTGGCAGCCCATTTGACTGGCGCAGGTGCGAGCTTGCAACAATAGTTTCGTTGTGCACTCTCAGCCTTTAAGGGAAAGGGTTTTTTAGAATTATTATTATTTGCCAAATTATCAGTGCTTTTGCACTGAATTTCATACACACGAAACGAACCACTTCTTATTTACCTTTTGATCTATGAATATGGATAATACTGGATTTGATAATTGAACAACACTTCATCACTTGAATGCATTATAATCTTGGTTCTCAACAAGCTCACAACAACAACATGAAGACGCCATGCGTCAGAAGAGAGAAAGCAAGGAGGCCTCGCAGTGTTGACAACTGAACAATGTTGAACTTCATTATTTTGATATGACATTATAAATTAGTATTGATTGTCGTTTATGTGAGAGTAATATTTCTTCTATATTTTCTTGAGGTTTTTCTTCTATCAAGACAGGTAGATCATATTTCACCGAAGTAAGGATTGGACTGGTCCAGTAGTTGAGTGGTCAAATATTTAACGTTATTATTGGATTTTTGGTCGATAATGGCAATTTACAGGTAAATGTATACTTCTGACGTCATCAATAGGAATCATTGAAATTCCGACTATTCACAATGAAAACAGGAAGTGGGATATCAGTATTTTGATAATTCTGAATACAAATTATACGTTTTCCCTCTTGCTGGAACCTGGAATACGAGATGACGATGAGATTTCTTCTTAGCTTCCCCAAATATTTACCTACCATCCTATCGAACGACTCAATTATACCTGTTATATCAAGATTCACCTCTTCACAAGCTCCGGCTGTTTCTTCTCGTGTTTGAGCAAGAGAGCCCTATCACGATTTGCGAGAAAATGCTGAAGACTCCCTCGGGGGTTCCACCGTCTTAGGAGTTGCGTCAGAAAAGGGTGAATCTCGGTTTCGATCGCGTTGGTAGCTCCACAGGTGACTCATGAATTTTCCAAGTTGTCACGAAACTTCTTCATCTCGTTTAGAAAATGTTGAAGACCCTTCTCTTCATCTCATTGCCTCAATAGCTGAAATTGCTATCAAAAGTGGTATATTTTGAAAATTTTAGATTTGAAATGAATTCAATCGCTTGAAATTAAGTTAATTATTGAGAATCTCCAACTGACGACGTTGTGATTTCTGAATATCTCAGCTACTTTCTACAACGACTTACCACTGTGGCTAAAGTCAAGTATATGGACCGTTGTCGCGTTATCAACTGATAGCAACGATATCGCGCATACGGTCGATAATCGATAATCGAAAGTTTTTGTTGTTGCTTCCTTTTTGTCTCCTCCTGCTATCTTCAGTCACTTCACTTCAGTCAGTGTACATTTTCCCTCCATCCTTCCTTGTGAGTGTCACTGTTATTTATTTTAGTTTAGTTTAGTTTAATTTAGTTTGATTTAGTTTAGTTTATTTATTAATTTTTTAGTGTTTATTTATTTTAGTTAGTTTTAGTTTATTTCAATTTAGTATTTTCCCTCCTTTTTATAAAGACAAATATGGCCGACAGGGATAAATATTTCGTGTATAATATATCGATAGTGCATATCGACTGAGCGTACTATCGATATCAGCTGATAACGCGACAACGGTCCATATTCTTGGCTTTTACCGACTGTGTAAATAAGAAATTGTTCTTGCTCGTATTTTGGTTGGTTATTCCATGAATAATCAACCTATGTTTTCATACAAAAAGAAAAACCCTCCGATTCGGTCCGGGTTTGTTTCAAGGTGTCTAGATCAAAATTAGCAAAAGTCAGTCTGCCGATTTTAATTTTAGAAAATTAACAAAAAATCATAAATTTTGGTCAATGACCAGTTTCCCGCTCTAGTTGGTCCTCGAAACTTTTGAGCCCGATCGGACCAAATTTGGGGGAGGTAGGGGTCAAAATGTTTGATTTGATGCCAGAATTTTTGGCGATCAAGGCGTGTGGGGTATTATTTTTGACTAAATTTTGGATGTTGAATCCAATGAGACGGGCCTTGGGACGATTGGCGCCCACCCGAAGAGATTATGGGTCAAAATAGATATTTATCTACCAATTTTGAATGTGGGTTTCGAGATTTCTGGTACCTAGGCGTGTGGGGTATCGTTTTCACCTAAACTTTGGACGCTGAATTGATTGAAATGAGTCTCCATGCGCCTGATCCGAGGAATGACCAACCCCTGTGAATGAATTTGTAGTAATTTTATCGATTACAATTGATCAGTAAAATTATTTTATTTGATCCTTGTAGATTCAGCTCTCAATACTGATCGTCTTTTTCTGAAGAAGACCTTTTATCACCCAGCTGGCACAAGACCGTACAACCCTTCTTAATGTTACCCTCCCTTGTATGGGCAAGTCCTCTTACCTCGCTTTTGTAGCCTGAGTTAAAAAATTAGCTCTAGGGGCTATACCTATCTTGTCATGATGTAAATGTATATTATTCCGCCATTCGAGGTCGCTTTGTTCTGAAAATTGCCTTTCATCCACCTTTTGAGGGCCATAGTCAGCTAAGCTTTTGAATTATTATTTATAAAAAGACGAGAGATTTATTATGGTCATTGTTAACTTTTCTTTGGGTCAAGGAGAAACAGGGCAAAACGAATCCGAATCGAAGGGGATTTCGCTAGTATAGTCTCGGCTGTTATTCTGTTTGTTTTGTTTTTCTCGGTTCAGTGTGTTACTGGTACGAATTAGCGCCCGTAGCTCGTGAATTATTCGTTTTTACTTGAGCTTGTTACGTTCTATCATTCCTTACTTGGGCGGAAACGCCGTAACAGACCGCTATAATCCCGACAGGTAAGCACCAGGAAGACTTTTTTCTACTTTGACGTGGAATTTACCTGCGGGTACTGAAAAGGTCAATGTCATTCAGTTCAAAATAATGGCTTCATTTATTACAAACCACGGTAGAAAATTGTTGAATAATCAGCGTTCGTTTCTGACGGGGCAACCAAAATGGAATTTATGCTTGCGTACGAGAGGATTCAAGTCATGGACAGCCTAAATTAAAAACGCTGAAAATTCTTTCTGAGGGGTTGGTTATTCCTCGGACCAGGCGCATCGTGACTCATTTCTTCAACATGGAGAAAATGGGGGAAACAGTGGGCGGGTTCCGGACCCATTCGAAACGATTCAGGGTCCAAAATTTAGTGGAAAATGATACCCCACACGCCTAGGTACCAGAAATCTCGAAAACACACATTCGAAATGGGTAGATGGGTACCCATTTTGACCCATAACCTCATCCAGAGGGCGCCAATCATCCCGGGACCCATTTCATTGGATTCAGCGTCCAGAATTTAGTGGAAAATGATACCCCACACGCCTAGGTACCAGAAATCTCGAAAACACATTCAAAACGGGTAATATATACCCATTTTGACCCATAGCCTCATCCAGAGGGCGCCAATCGTCCCGGCACCCATTTCATTGGATTCAGCGTCCAAAATTTAGTGGAAAATGATACCCCACTCGCCTAGGTACCAGAAATCTCGAAAACACACATTCGAAATGGGTAGATGAGTACCCATTTTGACCCATAACCTCATCCAGAGGGTGGCAATCGTTCCGGGACCCATCTCATTGGATTCAGCGTCCAGAATTTAGTGGAAAATGATACCCCACACGCCTAGATCGCCAAAAATCTTGAAAATCCATTTTTCGAAATACACATTTTGACTCCTACTCCGCCCAAATTTGGTCCGATCGGGCTGAAAAGTTTTGAGGACCGTCCTAGGCCGGGAACAGACCCCTGACCCAAATTTCAGATTTTTAGAAAATTTTCTACTATCAAAATCGGCGTGGACGGCGGACGGACATTTGCTAATTTTAATCTAGACACCTTGAAACGGCCAGAAAAAATTTTGGGCCAAATCGGAGATTTACTTTTTGCATGAAAATATAGGTTGATTATTCAAGGATTAACCTACCGAAATCGTTGTCGTATATTGCCAAACAAAGCTGCACCAAACTGGAATCTTGTCTACGTATAGCGCTGCTTAGTGTCGATAGTAACTATCAACAAAAGAGTAACCTCTTCAAATAAATTAACTATACCGCTGTGTTGCTGATTCTATTACATTGGAATGGGATAATGTTGCTTCAGCCCAGCCCAAATAGTTTGAGTTGGTTTATCTGTTTATTTAATAAATAACTATATACACTCAAGAAGCTAACTCAACTGATGTAAATATGTTTCTATTGATTTAAAGATAAGAAGAATGATTTCAAACAGTTGTATAGCAGGATAATCTTTACCTCCGTGCTAATAATTAAGATGAAAGTAGCAACTTTGGCCGGGGCGTTCTCATCATACTTTCAATATTATGCTGTCCCAAATTCATAACATTGCACCACCTCTAGTGACGCCATAATGATTCGTTTGACTTGCAATCTCGCATCATCTCAACGTTCGGAGTTGCTTCATTTTCGAGTTGTGGATTGCGAAGAAAAATGTTACCGTAGGAAAAGAACGGGGTCGCACCTGATAATCTCGATGTAGGAGCGTTATGAAGGTAACTATCGGTATTGTTGAGCCCCTTAAGACAAAGGCGATTATCTTCCGAATGAACCGACCTTTTACTTTGGGCTTCACCTTGTCCATGTTCGGGCGTCTCAATCCGATTATGTAAAAAAAAAAAAAAAAATCTCCAACGTAAGGAGATGAGGGATAACCTGCTCGCTCCTAACCTTTTCCTCATAATACGGAACGTTATCGAACGTCCGATTAATACCACCCGATACACCCTCAACCTGGTGCATACCGCGCTTTTTCGAGTTTCACAATTCTCACTTGGATATCCCTTTAGGGCCTGATTGCACAAACCCTTTCACGCCCCGTAGAAACCGCTTCAACGCGGAGGTTTGTGATATAATGGAATAATTTTCTGAGCGTAATCGTTTCTTTCCTCCGTATTACCTGCCTTTGAGGCATTTTTCGAATCATTTTGAACCTCTGCTGCCCACCAGCACGCAACTTTTCGTGAGCCGACCTGCCGACCTGAAGGTAGCTGTCCTGTCCATTCATCGGCTGGCCGCAGATGTGCAATCTCAAATCTTGGACTGCCCTCCAGAAACGACCCCTCAGGTGTGGCAACTTCTTCAGTGAAAGTGCTTGACACCGAAAATTGATTTCGCTTTGGTGATTATTCGCACCAACATGGGAGTCTTTTCCCTCCACAAACGCACTCCACCGAAGGTGAGAAGCTCTGCTAATCACAAGGATCCCTATAACCTCACAGCACGTCTTTGTACTCGTACACACGCGAAGGAAGCCAAACATGAAATGCGGGAGTACTCGCGAATGTAACCTGATATACCTGCGCTAGACTGTTCCTGAGGCCATGTGGCCCATTACAGTCTATCCTTGTCTTGATGCGCCAGATCGTCTGGGAGCCCTGCTCTATGGCTTTCCCGTATATCAGGCACCCCATCCTCTTCCGGCCTGCCTTTGGCAGCCCAGGATGGACCGGGTTTTGCAAGGGGTCTTCTGTTTCTCATCTTTGCTCTGCACCTTGGTGGCATGCTATGAGCTATAGGGTGGGGGGTGGCTGTGGAGCTGCTGGGACTTAGTGCTTAACGTGGTGGTGGCGGCACTTGCCACTTTACTGGCCATCACTGAACCTACAGGCATTTTGTAGGGGTACCTAAATAGGAAAATGCGAATGTAACCAAGATTTGGTTGCAGTACCTACGTAAAAATCGCCTACCTCCTATTTCTTGACAATGTTGGATTCATTGCACTGTTCACTGTTGCATCACGAATAAAGCGGAAATCGAATGTGCATGTTTCATACATCTCATAATAAAATTTACAGTTATCTGTGAATTTTCAAAGATATTCCTACTCCTTTGATGGGAGGAACTCCATCATCCACTAATCAGAATATTTTTCTGTTGTCTTTCAGAATAAACAACCATCTTAGACCTCTTTTGCTACAAATTCGAATTCCGGTTATCTTAGTGTACCTGCATAAAGTTGCCTAAGTTCAAAATTCTCTTCTGGTTGGTTATTTCTTGAATAATCAACCTATGTTTTCATGCAAAAAGCAATCTCTCCGATTCGGCCCAAAATTTTTTCTGGACGTTTCATGGTGTCTAGATCAAAATTAGCTAATGTCCGTCCGCCGTCCATGCCGATTTTGATAGTAGAAATTTTTTTAAAAATCTGAAGTTTGGGTCAGGGGTGCGTACCCGGCTCTAGTTGGTCCTCGGAACTTTTCAGCCCGATCGGACCAAATTTGAGCGGAGTAGGGGTCAAAATGTGTAGTTCAAAAAATGGATTTTCGAGATTTTTGGCGATCTAGGCGTGTGGGGTATCATTTTCCACTAAATTTTGGACCCTGAATCGATTGGAATGGGTCCGGGACCTGCCACACCCACTGTTTCCCCCATTTTCCCCATGTTGAAGAAATGAGTCTCCATGTCCATTTTCCATGCGCCTGTTCCGAGGAATAACCAACCCGTGTGCAGAGTTCGCAATAGCATGATTGCTATTAGTAGTTGTGTCCGTAATGATACAATGTCTTTCGAAATGTACTAGGATAGGTTGATTGTGAAAAAAAAGTTTTGAAAAAAGTCAACAATAGTCTAATTTTACTGAATCGGCTGTAAGAGTGGTGTCGAACATTTCATTAAAAATGCTAGTAAAGTAGGTAATACGAGTAATTCATGTTAGGAGCAAACCAAAACTACAGAATTAAAAAAGAAAAACGTGATTTCAGTATTATGTTATAACGTAGAACCGTCGCGTGGGGGAGAGTGTCAATTTACGGGCCTTGAACAGGCCATTTCGTGACCCTTAGGGCCTCGCTCTGAATCCGGCAGAAGTGATTTACTCTTCATCCTCACAAAATCGGAAGAACGGACGTGAATTGGGGCCCAGGGCGGCTCATTCGTTAACTACCAATCGGTTGATTGGAAAGAAACCGCCGGGTAGGTAATAACCACCTACATTTACAAAAAAAACTGACCTCCAAACTCTCGGCGGTTGCGAGGAAATTCGTCTTTGAACTGTAATCAAACTTGGAAACCCTCTATCCTTTTAATGGCTCGTCTGATGGCCTTGCGAACGTCCCCCGAAGTGCCTGACCCTTGGACACACTACGTGAGCGTAGGCGGAAAACACCAGTTGGTCAGCCAAGTTCGAAAATCGGTCAATTTGGAACGAGATTGCTTATTATTCCACTAGGTAAGTACACTCTAGGAGCCACGGAAGATTGAAAGGAGGGAGATCCAGCAAAGGTTCTGGATCTTCTGGCCGCCAATGCGGCTGTGCCCTGTGAGAGATGACCTTACCTCGTTGTAGGTATTGGTTGTTGAGGTTTTATTGAACGGTTTTATTTAGCTCACCCCGTTTGTTTCATTTATTATTTATTCTTGGGTCAAATTTAGTAATTCAAATTTCACCCTCTTCCTGTCAACCGATTAATCTGAAATGTTGTATACACTTTGGATTTTGGTGACAATACAATTATGTTAATTCATAATCATAACTAATCCAAGATGGCTGCCACTACAAAATGGCGGTTAACTAAGGTTTTATCAGTCTATTGTTGGGAGATTACACCTGCACCAGTCTCCTGGGCAACCAGCATTACAAGGTCAACAACATGTGGAGGGCTACGGGTCACTCTCGAACATTTGTGCGTCATATCGAATTGGCTGGAACCTTCCCGTTTGTTTGAGACGACTTGTTGAGTTCCCAGAACCAGGGAAGACTTGAGAAGGTTCTCGACCAAGGTAGCGAGCATAAAAGGGACCAAGGAACGCTGCAGAGTGCAGTTCAGTTTGGAACCGTGTTACAACCTTGCATTGTGCCTTGTGATTGTGTAAGTGTGTGAATGAGGACAGTGTATTTGAGTGAACAATTGTAATAAATTATATACAAAGAACATGAATCGTTACACTATATAAATAAATAATGACGGCTGAAAGAAGAATGTTGCTTTTAATACTAGCTCGCACCTGCGCCTGTCAAATGGGCTGCCAGCATTGCAAGGTCAACAACCTGTGGACCTCGAACATTCGCGCGTCATATCGAATTGGCTGGAACCTTCCCGTTCGCTCGAGACAACAGGTCGAGTTCCCAGAACCAGGGAACGTTCTGGAAGGTACTCGACCAAGAGGCAGCAGGTATAAAACGGACCCAGGAATGCCGCGCAGTTCAGTTCAGTTTGGAGTCTGAGTATAGACGCTTCGTGTCATAAATTGTGCCGTGTTATAAATAGTGCGACAACTGCGTAACAACCGTGTATTGTGCATTGTGATTTGTCATTGTGTAAGTGCGCGAATGTGAACAGTGTATGTACTCAAGTGAACAATTGTTAATAAATTATTTACGAAGAATATAAATCGTTACAATACATAAAATGCAGGGCAGCACTGTGGATCACGCAGTCCTTTACTTAGATGCAAAACTGTTTGAAGAAGGTCAAGCCTACGTGGCTTTTAGTAGTGTCAGATCATTGCAGGGACTACGTATAGAGGAGTTGGACTGCAACAAACTAAGGGGCAAGGAAAGCAACGTGTCCGTTAATTGCTATTCACCGCAAACTGCTGCGGCATAGCACGTGGAATAAGCAGTAGTTTGCGGTGAATAGCAATTAACGGACACGTTGCTTTCCAATCTCATTCGAAAATCATCTCCAAGAAGGCTAGGAATCACTTTTTTTCCAGCCACCGAAAGTAAAAATTACATTGACACGGCAACGGTATCTAATGGCGGCCCGGAAATCGAAGTATAGAAATAGCCTTCCTCGGCCACAATAGTGAATCTATCTCCTGGGTAACAGCTACTCAGTTGTTCCTTGACGTGTTCTCTGTAAATGTATAAATTCAGAGCGGGACATCAGATACATATTAGATTCCCTTGCTCCGTTCAAACCATAACATTGTGTGATCTCACGTGAGTGCCCTTGTCTCGCATAAACCACGTATTAATACGAAATGAAAGAACGCTGCAAATTCATTCAAAGGGTTGGTTATTCCTTGGACCAGGCGCATGGAGACTCATTTCTTCAACATGGGGACAATGGGTGGCGGGTCCTGGACCCATTCCAATTGATTCTGGGTCCAAAATTTAGTGGAAAATGATACCCGACAAGCCTAGATAGCCAAAAATCTCAAAAATCCATTTTTCGAATTACAAATTTTGACCGTTACCCCACCCAAATTTGGTCCGATTGGGCTGAAAAGTTCCGAGGACCAACTAGAACCGGAACGGGGTCTCTGACCATTTTTGGGCCGAATCGGAGAGATTGCCTTTTTGCATGAAAACATGCATGATTATTCAAGGAATAACCAACCAAAAATTCAGAACGAATCAATCTGACGTTGGTAGCAAGTGAGGGCGGGTGATGAGTGAGGAGACTCAACTTCATGATGAACAACCCACTCCAAACATACACGCGTTTGTTTGGTCAACGCAAGATAACTCCCTCACATTACGAAACAAACATTCGTGAGAGTAAAGCCCATTACCGCGTTTTAATGGAACCATAAACTATCTGAGTGAAAGTGGATTTGTGAGCCGTATTTTGAATAAATTTGAGTACGATATTTTCTTTTAAAACGCACATAAAGCGGCGGATTTCTTACACAACATTCGAATTAATGGATATTATTTTACGGGGTGCTCACGAGAGTGAGAGGAAGATGGAGATTGAAAAATCTTAAACGCCGATTAGGTTCAGGCCACCCGGTACGATTGAGTTTTTCTCCCCAACAAAAACTGGACCCTAATGGGATCAGTAGAGCTCCTTGTCCCATGTTAGGATGAGAACGGCGATATACTTTGCATGCGGTTTCTCGAGAAAAGTTAGGTTCCAAATTTGGCATAATATGTTAATGGTAGTTTTCCTTCAAATGCAACGGACATGGAGAACTAACATGTAAATGAACATACATGAGCGTCACATATCAAAGATAAGAAAACATACGCGCTCCATATGTTAACTTGAACGTTACACTGTTACGAGTTACGTTGGAAGTAGCCAAAACATCTTGATAAGTCACATGTCTGAGAATTTGCCAGACCTTTTATGAAATTCAAAACATTGGCCTCCTTTATGAGCTTTATCGCACACTAGTGCACTTATTGAGTTATTTTGAACAAAGTCCCCGTGTTACGGATATTTCCTAAGGGCAAACTTAGCCCGATCGGACCAAATTTGGGCGGGGTAGGGGTCAAAATGTGTTTTTTGAAAAATGGATTTTCGAGTTTTTGGGGCGATTTAGTCGAGTAGGGTGTCATTTTCAATTAAATTTTGGACGCTGAATCCAATGAAATGGGTCCCAGAACGATTGGCACCCACTGGAAGAAGTTATTGGTTGTATATTACCGATTTTGAATATGTGTTTTTGGGATTTCTGGTACCTAGGGATTAGCAAAACATTGGTTGCACCGATTTCCCTCAAAATGTGACAGTTGATTTTGACCGAGCAGTCGTAAAGAGAACGCCTATTTGTTATTTCTCGGACCAGGAGCGACTAACCTAACTAACCTCTTCCAGTGGGCGTCAATCGATTTTTTGCCGAAGAAACTTTGGACCCCCCCCCCCTCAATCACAAATTACACAATTACCAAATTTGAGCCGGATTGGAAAAGGAGTCTTCTTACTAATATTTCCAATTGTGTTGCTGCTTTGAGTTCCTTCCATTAGACAGCAACACGAGAACGAACTCCTAACGAGTATTTCCAATTGTGTTGCTGTTTCGTATTATTTTCTTTAGACTGCAACACGAAAACGAATTCCTGACGAGTATTCTCAATTGTATTGCTGTATCAGGTTTCTTTCATTAGACAGTAACACGGAAACGAATTCCTCACGAGTATTTTCAATTGTGTACTCATTTTGAGTCTCCATGCTCCTGGTCAAAGGAATAACCAACCCCTGTTGCAGCGTTTCAGTTGTGGAATTTTCGTGCATCAAATAATTTTGGACCAAATCGGAGTGATTGACTTACTGCATGAAAACATTGGTTGATTATTACATAAAAGATAAAAACAGTTTTGCTGTTGTGTCTCTTTATGACCTTCATGAATTAAAATCCGGCTGATATTAACCAATTTGATGAAAGTCCTCATCCATGCCTATATGTTGAACGTTCGATTTCGCGGGCTTGTTGCGGTAATAATGGACGAAGAGAACGCTTCTTTGATCAAAAATGGTGACGTAGCACCTCCTGTAGTTCACCAACTGCCGCCGTTCCACCCGTTGAACTCCAAGCAGCTGCATGGCCGAGCGGTTGACGAGAGCATGTAAATTCTCACACAATACCCCCACATGCACATCTAATTCAACGATAGTCACTTATCGATTCTTTTGATTCAGTCGTAAGTAGAGATGTGCCGTACTAGCCTATCTTGTGGAACAGTTCCACATGGGACTAGCCTCATATACCTGTTCCGGCGGAACAGTTTGGAACAGTTAGGAACAGTCTGTTCCACGGGGTCTCATGATGACTGTTCTGCGAGTCTGACGACTCCGACGATGCTGTTGCGTTTCTATCCTGTTCTCTGTTACGGAACACTTTATAACAGCAAGTAATTCGTTAAAAAAAAATACTCGAAAACATCTCTATCCTGTTCTCTGTTGCGGAACACTTTATAACAGCAAGGTAATTCACGCCGATGCCCGTATAACGTACTAATTTAATACGAAAAATGATATATCTAAAAGTTATTTTGGGTAAGTTGAATTAAAACAATAAAATAAATTAGAAATTTTTTTAATTATGTCAAATTTTTTTGGATAAATTATTCAAACTTAATTAGGTCTTGTTCAAAATCATAATAAAATAAATCTGACCGTAGTGACAGTTATTAAATCATCTTATGGTTAGCATTTAGGAACACAATTTCTTTAACTTTACCGGGTTTCAGTCGTGATCGTCTTAAACTCTTGAACTTTCTTGGTGAGTAAATGGGAATTATAACTCTCGCGGATCACAATTTGAACAATATATTTTACTGTACTCACTTTCTTACAACACAACTAGAAGAAGGAGTTACTTGAGACTTAAGGGAACAGATCTGCAAACCCTCATGACCACTAACAGTCTAAGGAGAGCAATATGTAGTTCGTATGTTACATGGAATGTATAAGATATTCCATCATAAACATTGAAATGTTTTAATGCCAGTTTTGAAAGCGTTGGATCTACAAATATCTTTTCGTTCCACGATTGTAGAGGATCTTTCTTTCTCTCCAATACTGCATCTTCCAAATAACGCTGAAATACACTCGGCAGAATTTGTAACTTTGTAACCAAAAATTAAGTGCCACGACGTACTCGTCTGTGTTGCTGTTCCTAACTAGTGCGATTGCGAGAATTCTAGTAGTAGAGTGCGTATTCACGTATACTAGTTTCGCCGCACTCGTCTAGAACTCGGGGTATCGTTCGGAACAGTTGGAACAGGCTATTCCACCAGACTGTTCCGGAACGGAACTGTTCCAAACAGATACCTGTTCCAATATACCTGTTCTGTTCTTTTCGGCACATCTCTAGGCGTAAGTGATCTTTCGTTCTCGAAGTGCAGAGAGTTTGTTGAAGGACACAAATTTGACGAAAACTTCGTCAAACAAGCAAATTTTGATCTCAACTGCGGTCTGGAAACATTCATTTTGGATAACGTCATTTGACATTTAGAATTATCTCTTACCTTATTATTTACTTTCTTATACGTTAAACGGTCTGATATTCCCTTCCTCGCCAGTCCCCATTCCCTTTCTAACAGTCACAACGTTCTTATGAATTAACCAAAAGACATTTCCCGAATCGCCCACCCCCAACAATGGCCTTCGGCGGATCTTTCCCGCTTTCACTCTGAAATTTGAATCAAGGCCTCGATTTCGTTCTATATCTCATTATAATCCCGTTTGATTCATCGTTTCCTTCCTGTGTCCTCGGGGATCCCTGCTCTACTTCTTTCCGTGAAATCAATTTGGACTTGGTCACCGTCCTGTTGATTTTACGAGGCGGTATTATTTGGTCACCGTGGTAAAATTGTCATCTCCGGACGGCAAATACGTTTGAAGCAATTTATTTCGAAGGTTGAACATTGTTAGATTTCATGGGTTTTGAGGCTTGAAATCATATGAATTGCCTGCTAGTTGAGTCTCCTACTCAAGCATTAGTCAAGCCTTTGAGAAAAACATCACCTGTCATCAGGAAATTCACGTTGATAAATCCGGTAATTTCAAACGCTCTAGATTGGAACAGGCATTACTAGTAGTATATTATGCAGTCATCCCACCAACGCGGTGATACACGGATAATTGAATAGCATGACTGGTCTTAATATAAATTTTTATTTCAAATCATTCATCAAAGTCATGTTGAGCGCAGGAAGAGAGCGGCGGTGGCCTTGCATACCTCGTGAAGAGCATCCCTTTCTAAACAGTCCATTTTGGGTGCCAGGTGATCTGAACACCGACTTTCTGACCTTGTTCCGACACTGAAGCCACGTCCATTATGTGACTTTCGTTCTCACGAAGTGGAAAAAAAATCACGAAACCCTTCTTTTAGCCTCTAGGAGAATATTCGTTAAATACCATCGATCCCAGGTAAAGGAAAAGTAAGCGGACGGTCTATTTCCATGGGCAAACGGATTGAAAAATAACTTACCCTCAAGGTTTATTCATCTTGACTGCATTCTAAAGAAATAGGGTTTGAGAGGATTTACCAACTAACCGCAAGATTGCTTTTGGGAAATAAATAATTTCAAAACCGCGGGATTGGGCTCCGAAACGGTAAAACACCCATGCTTGTGATCTGCCTTGGAATATCAAATTGCTTTAATAACAGTAAGTTTTCTTCTTCCATCAATTTCTGGTGAAGTATAAAGGTTCTTATATCAGCATAATTATCAACAAAAGGCAAATAACAACGATATGGTAATCAATAAAAAAATTTTATTCGGGAAATACGTGAGTAATTTGTTTTTGAATATCAACCGGAAATGGAATTCAGTGTGAAGGTTCTCATAGTAAATGTGTGCGTCTATCAGTGCAACACACCTGAGTTCTCACGCATTGCACGCAACATTCTAATAAGTACGGCAATCATATCGCACGTCACCGAAGGCACCTGGAAATAGGAACCCCCCCCCCACCATTCCCCCTCAATTAACTTCATTCACCCAAGGCAATGACAGGAGTCATAAGGAAGAAATTATTCAAGACCTATTCGTGCCCTTGCAGCGAAGAATGTTCCTTATCAATGTCCGTATGACCGAAAAAATCGTCGAAAATGTCGAACATGGAGGAAATGGGGGAAACAGTGGGTGTGGCGGGTACCGGACCCATTCCAATCGATTCAGCGTCCAAAATTTAGTGGAAAATGATACCCCACACGCCTAGGTAAAGGAACTCTTTAAAACACACATTCGAAATGGGTAGATAGGTACTCGTGAGCATGACCTCATCCAGAGGGCGCTAATCGTTCCGGGACCAATTTCATTGGATTCAGCGTCCAAAATTTAGTGGAAAATGATACCCCACACGCCTAGATTGCCAAATATCTCGAAAATACATTTTTCTAAGTACACATTTTGACCCCTACCCCCTCAAATTTGGGCCGATCGAAGTGAAACGTTTCGAGGACTAACTAAAGCCGGAAACGGGTCCCTGACCAAAATTTCAGATTTTTAGAAAATGTGTTCGTACTTCTACCAAAGCCGGCGTGGACGGCGGACGGACATTTGACTTTTTTGATTTAGACACTTTGAAAGGTCTAGAAAAAAATGTTTGAGCCGCATTGGAGAGATTGACTTTCTGCATGAAAACATAGGTTGATCATTCAAGGAATTACCAACAAAAATTGACAAAATGTTCAATGTGAATCGTTCTCAAAACAAAGTTATTGATCTCTAAATGTTTTTTTAAAAATTATTCGTTATTGGTGGTCTTGTAGTGGTTGCTTACAACATGGTTGAAATATAAATGCGTTAAATATTTGACCACTCGGGACAGCTCAAATTGCTCCCGGCACCAACTACCTACCTAGCGGGAGAAGA